>CM058238.1:10931380-11531380 GCA_030180135.1 Orychophragmus violaceus | reverse complement strand
AAAAACAGAGATGATAAAAGAATAAGTTCCTTGGGTTGAGATTTCGGTTTGGGTGATCAACAATTAATCTAGAAGTGTTTAACAACAATAGAATGATTTCTTAGGCTAAGAACAACGATTCAAGCTACTCCACTCTCGTGATAATAACCCTATACCTATCAAGCATTAACATCAACTCTCGTTGGCAATTTCAAGATAGACATGCTTTAAGAACAAGTTCCTATTACCACTAAACACCTTAAACATCAACTCTCGTTGGTTAAGTATGCAAAGCACTTGATAGAGTTTCAAACATAAACTACACCTCTCGGTGCTAGCAACATTTAAGATCAAGGGATTGATTAGCTACTTCAATCCTAGCATTAAGAACTTCTAACAAGTAAGAAATCAATATTTCCAAGTTTTAAACATCCTAAACCATCACTAAATCACCCTCACCTTACTCAAACCCAGAAACTTATAAAGAACTACTCAATAGGCATGATAATAACAAAGCAAACCATAATTAAAAAGACAGAAATGAAGAACAAGAGGAAACTAAAAGAAGAACTCAAACCAAACTTGAAAAGGAAAAATAATGTTTTTATCTAGATCCAAAAATGGATCAAGAAGTGGATCATGCCTCTCTACATACACCAAGAGGTCTTAAATAATAGAAAACAAAGTGTCTTGGTCGACCTAAGAACATGGGAGGGTCTACAAGCCAAAAGAAAAAGAGAAAAGGTAGCATGTGGGCAAAAGTTGGTCTCACCACGACATAATTGATATGTGTCCAGTAAATCGATCATAACTCTTCGTGTATAGCTGCAAATGACTGCAAACTACCTCCATTAGAAAGCTAACTCAATTCCCTACAACTTTGGTGTGAAGCTTTAAAGCTAAATATGAACGCAAGCTCTTCAAATGACTCGATCTTTCAAGGTCAAATTTCACAGCGGCCTGGGGAGGTCGCTGTGAGAGGCCGCTATGAGGGTTTTTGATCCACAGACACTTGGGGAGGCCGCTGTGGAGGCCGCTGGAGCTCCCGACCATCCGCAAATACTTCACAGCGGCCTATAGGCCGCTGTGGCACCCCGCTGGGAGTTCCTATCACGATCCTTAGTTGTTTTTCCACCTTGTTTGGGTGCTTTTTTGGTCTCTACCTCCTCCATTGTCCTTTAGTGCTCTTTTAGGTCATCCACCACCTACAAAAAGAGAAAAACAAAGCACATGCACTCCTAATGATGCCTAAATGCATTATCTAAAGTTAAAACACAATAATGTTGTCTAAATGCTTTTCCTAAAGCTAAAACACACTCTAAAACATGATTAAATCCACTCAAATTTACAACACATCATTTCCCCAACTATTCTGACATATGAAGAAAAATTATCCATCATTGGTGCGGCCATAGCCAATGATGATGAGCTCATGTCGTTCAATCTCTCTTCCAATAGCTCGTACTCGGTGTAGTTCTTGAAACAATAACTAGTTAGTATTTCTCATATGTGTTCCACATATATAATCTATTTATATAATGAGTAATCGAATATCCTCACTTTGCATGTTCCATCAAGAAACTCAGAATCAACATCCATTATAATACCAACAGGTTACGATCACACTTGATCTATAACAAATTCATAGTTAACTTTCGGCTTCACTTCAAGTTTCCACCTTGCTCGATATCCATTTTCGTCCCATAACTGCACACACATCATATCTATCAACACTTGAATAAAAAGAAAAACAAATTCATTTTCTATGCACAAAATGGTAGTTAGTTACATTTCTATAATTTACATTCACAAATCATGTCTTCTTAATATGCATAACCGCATCATTGATGCTACCTACTTCAAATTATGTGGTTGCATCCATCTTTATAATTTGCACAAGTTCTTGATGTGCAAAGTACTAGATATCTCCTGGAAGTCTTCCTTTATTGAATGTCGCCTCTAAAGTATAAGTTAGACAACGGTTCCAACATGTAGCTACCGATAGTTAGGAAAACAAAGAAAACAAATCTTATATAATAAAGTAAGGTTCTCTTTAACATAATGAAAGGTTGACATGTGTCACTTAAAATTTTATTTTTATTTTAATCCCTAACGACTAATATACTAATTTATCTCTTACTCATTAATTAATTTTACATTCATAAATATTTTTTAAGATACTATATTACATTTTAAATATAACTAAGATGAGATTTAAATGAAAATAAAATTCAAACATATTATCTAATAGAAATGAAGTTAATTTTTATTATTAGCTTTTTGGACATATAGTTATATAAGGATTACAATCTAGAAAAAAAGAATTAGTAATTTTATATAATAAAATAATGTTCTCCTAAACACAAGTCATGGAAGGTTTTCATGTGACACATAAAATTTAAATTTAAATTTCTATTTTAATCTAACAATTAATATACTAATTTATTTCTTATGTACTAACTACTTTTATATTGATAAATATTTTTCGAGATAGTATATTATATGTTGACCATAACTAAGATGATATGTCAATGAAAATATTTTTTAAACTTATTATCAAATATAATATAGTGAGAGTTTTTTTAAATATATATTCTTCTAATTCTACATAGTAGTATTTTTTTTTAATATGTTCCACGTAGTTTTTAATTATTTTCTCTATCTTAATTTTTTCTAATAAAAAATGAATTTGTTTCTTATTATTACTTAATACGTATAGTTTGATAATGACTATGATAAAAAATAAAAATATGTTTCCATTTTTAAAAAATCAAAAAAATAAAATATTTACTTTTGAAGTTAAATACTAAAAATTATACAAACAAGCGATAATTTTCAAACAATTCTGATAATTAAAGTTAATTTTGTTTCAAAATAATAAGAAATATAACTAAATATTGTAAAATACTAAAATTAAGAGTATTTTATTTTATTTTATTTATGTTTTTACAAAATAAAAAACAATTTAACTAGTTTATATTTACATATAAAATGCTTTATTTTTACTTATATTAATTTAAGGTTCTTCTTAAAACAAGTCATGAGAGTTTGACATGTGTCACCTAAATTTTTTTATATTTTTTAATCCCTAACTGTTAATGTACTAATTTATCTCTTACTTATTAATTAATTTTACATTATAAATATTTTTACAGATAGTGTATTACATTTTTTACTATAAATAAGATGAGATGTCAATAAAAATAAAATTTAAACATATTATCTAATATAATACAGTGGAAGTGTTTTATAAAATATATTTTTCTAATCCTAAATAGTAGTATTTTCTGTTTTCTTTCATATATTCTACGTAGTTTTTAATTATTTTTCTCTATTTTAATTTTTTATAGTAATAGAAAATTTGATTTTTTCTTATTATTACAATTATACATATAGTTAAATAAAGATTATTATAGAAAATAAAAATATGTTTCAATTTTTAGAAGAAAAAAATTATTAAAATATTTTCTTTTAAAGTTTAATACTAAAATTATACAAACAATATATAATTTTCAAACAATTCAGATAATTAAAGCTAATTTTATTTAAAAATGATAAAAGATATAACTAAATTTTAAAGTACTAAAACTAAAACTAAGAGTATTGTAATTTATTTTATTTTAGTAAATTACTTATATTAGTAAAAAGTATATATATATATATATGTATTTACAAATACTAAAACAGTTTAATTAGTGTGTATTTATATAGAAAATGCTTTATTTTTACTTATATTAATTTCTAATCCACGCAACGCGTGGGACTATCCCTAGTTTTAAATAAAATATGGATTCATCAAATAAACAGTTGAAGGATTTGTGCATGGTGATTGATGAGTTTTACATAGCTCCTTATTGTTAGTTAGATAAAAAAAAATCAATATCTAACACCAAATGCAATGAGTCACACATAAATAGTGAGAAAAAATTATTATCAAGCTCATTTCATAAACAATTTTAATTGTATTTTCTTAATTTTGGTTAAACTCACTTAATACAAGTCTAAAATCAACCAGTCATACTAAAATCATTAGGCATAAACTTAATAACATAATCTATCTCACTTCATAAAAAAAGTAACAAAAATTTTTAATGGATTTTTTATTTGATTAGCTAAGGCATACATCTCATTTGGTTGATGACTTTGCAAACCATTCCATACATCAAATTCCAATCTTTTTCTATTGTGCTACCATCACCAAAATATTGTGATGAAACATGAAGATGATAAGAAATTCATATTATGTGGTTACTCATGCCTAAATGAGTTAGTCTATAAATATCATTGTAGTCTTTCCTTCTTGAAAACTGCTTTTGGTTTTTCCAACACTCTCTTGTCTTAGATGTCTTTGTTCTTCTATGGTTTCGCTACAAGCCTTCTTTTTGCTTGATGTAGCACCAATTCCACCTATTTGTTCTTCCATTTTTTTGTCTGAATTTGGAACCAAAATATAAGAACTTTACATAAGCTAAAACTTACATACTTCTATCTGGACTTGGAACTAAAATATAAGAAATTTACTGATTTCTAACTTTGGCGCCATACCAACTCACTTCTTTCTCTTTCCTTACACGTACTTCTATAGCTTGCTTGATGACTACTCTGAAAGACTGATCTGGGGGAAAAGGAACCGTCTACCAGTTGGGAAGCTAGACATCAAGTAAGTGGCTTGATGAGAATAACTAAGCTGACACGCCGGAGTTGGCTGCTGGCACAACAGGGTGGTGCCTTCATGAAATGCTTCTTTAGGAGTTAAGCTTCCATTTGTCCATATTTCTAGAAAAAGAATCTCTTATTTTTCATTCCCATTCCCATAAGAATGAATACTATGATTCGCATTTTGAACAGGCATGAAAGCGAAAACTATTTTATTTAAGAAATTAAGACATACATCATATTTGGTTGATGACTTTGTAGATCATTTCATACATCAAACTCTTAACTTTTTTTCTATTGTGCTACTATCACCAAAATACTGAAATTAAACATAGAATTGCGAAGAAGTTTATATTATGTTTATTCATACATAAATGAATTAATTTTATGAATATTGTTCCTATCATTTTTTCTTGCTTTATGTTTTTGGTATTTCTATCACTTACTTATCTTTGATGTCATTGTTCTACGCTTTTGCTACGAAATTTCATTGTTCTATGGTTTTGCTATGAACCTTCTTTTTGTTTGATCCAACACCAACTCCACATTAATGTTCTTTCATTTTTCCGAAACAACATATCTGAAGTTTACAAAAAAAACTTTAATGAAAAACTTGTACATAACTTACATTTAACAAAACGTCCATGAGCAGTTGTTTTCAGTGTAAATCGGAGAGTCACAGCAACATATTGGTTTAATAATTCCTCAGTCAGATTCAATAGACTCATATAATTGCGACAACATTTACTAGAGCAACGAAGAATAAGTTTTGTTTCTTTCAATTGTTGATATTTGATAGCAAATTCAATATGAACAATTTCGGACCATCCATCATCCATATATAAAACTACCTAAATCATTCAATAAAACTAATTCATCGATCATCAATTTCATATTTTAACTTTTTAAGTTCGATTTAATTAATTATAAAATTACTCTGTAATAAGGTTAAATTTTGATTTTTTTTTTAAAAAAAAATTGAAACTAAATTTTGATATTTTGATTTTGTTTCATTCGATAATTCGTTGATTGGTTAATAAAACAATTAACCCTATAATTTTTTCACAAAATTGTTCAAACAATAAACAAATTTGGACGATAAGTCAGCACTATCACTATTTTACTTGTGAAGTACCAGTGGGATGAGTATTTTCTTGGAGTACACTAATAAGATGATGTTTCTTCTTGTTCACTTAAGGAACTGTATTCTAGAAACTTAAACCTTCCAAGTTTTCTTTGACTGTACAAAATGTTAGTGTATGTTCGCATATAAAGTGTGGACATCAACTGTGTGAAGATATCTTAAAAGTAATTATAATTGTTACACAATTTATCTTATTTTGCAGACAATTTAATAACATGTTGATTTTTTTTTGTTCATTCATGCTTAGTGCTGCAATAATTAGCAAGTTTATTTTTCATTGCCCTTACAACTACATCTCTATAACTGAGAAATTGTGAAACCAATATATTATTGCATGTTACTTTCTAACACACATAACATCATACGCATTAAGACTCATTTGCCATTACAAAATTATCTACGATAAAAGTGGGGGATGTTTTGAAAATGAGATAATTTGTGGAGTTGGTGAAAATGATATAATTTAGGAGCCCTATAATTTATGGAGTTGGAACATTTAGTTTCTCTTACAAATTTCAAAAGTAAAGAGAAAAAAGAAGAAGAAAAAACCTACTAGGTGGCTTGTCCTAGGTACAGAAGAGGGCACAGTTAAATGCTGATTGGAAATTTGTTATAGAAAATCTGTCTACTCAGTACATAGTATGTTTTATAAATACATCGCTACGTTTTGTACATACATCCGGTCAAACGACAGAAGTATACAACATAGTGTCTACGTACATCTGGTCAAACGACATGACTAAATATACAACAGGGTCAAGCAGCTCAGATCTTAAAGTGAAGAAGAATAAACCAAAATAGCTTAATTTAAAGAGTTAAGAGCCTCGGATATCAGAATTAGACACATAATTTAACAGTTTGAACTTTGAAGTTTTAGCAACTGCGTAAATCTATATACATAGCAAAAAGCTTCACACAGCAGAGCGGTTACATATAGTTACTACTTTCCATACAACCCAAGAGAAAGAAACCACTTTCACATTCGCCATTGATAAACCTAATATAGAAAACATGAAACACCAAAAACCGTCTCCCCATGGATCCTCGCCGCCAAAAACAGCAAAAATCACACAACTATCTGAATCTACTCTGGTTCGACATCGACTATCTCGGTTCCTTTCTCCTCGTACTTCACTTCCACCAAGAATCTTATACTTGTCTGACAAGAAAACCCAATACGCTAATAAGTGTACTGGTGGACAAATAACGTATAAACAAACTTGGTTTTTGCCCTGTTTACCTGTTTCGGATCATACACTGCGTACTCGTTGTACTCGAGAGGACTGTCCTTATGGTCCGATGGAACCAATCTTCCACAAGGAACTTTAATATCATCTCTCCACATGAAATGCTCTGATTCTTCAGTCTTCTTCCTACCTAACCCTATCACTCCAACCTTCTTTTCTTCCAATGTCTTTGTGTCCTCTGGTGGGCTTGTGAATTCCGTAACTTCTTCGCCAAGTGATGCTACTGCCAACACAAGAAACCCTTCTGGTCTATCCACAGCTGTGAAACCGTACCTTGCTGCTTCTGCGGCTGCATCTGAGCATACTATCGCTCTTCCAAACTACAAAGAAGAGTACCACAAAAGTCTGTTAGAATCCAAACATATGGAGCAAAAGACCAAAGAAGAGCATTTTTTTATTACCATGTAACCGGGGACCGGAAGAGAGCAAACAGCCGGTAAGAACCCTTTGTAGATGTGTCGCAATAGATTTGAGGTCCTAGACCCTGAATGAAAAACACACAACAATATCCAGTTTGACCAGATTCACAAAGGGTAACAAATAGTATTTCTGAATTTCGACTCCTTACCACACCATAAAAGGACCTTGTTTGGTAACTTCTTGATGTCATCTAACGAAGGAATTGCTTTTGATTCAACTGAAAAGATATTCACCACTGTCGCACCGTACTCCTGAAACCACACACACAATAACACATCATTGTAGCTAAATTATCTGCTGCGTTAACTTTTATGTCCATGCTAGGAGACGGATCTTACAACGTCAGAAACTTTCACCGGCTCATAAGTAGTCTCCAGGTACTTCACAATCATCTTATAATCTTCCGAATCCTTATCCACCACAGAAATTTTGCAGCCAAGCTTTCTGTACCGATCAGACAACGGGTCTTCAAGTGTGGCTCCTCGCATATCCCCTAACAAACGAGAGGCTGTGTTTATGTCCCTCACTGTCTCAAAAGCAGACGCAGCCTGCCACCACATGGATGCAATACAACAAAATTTCAGCGTACATACATCAGAAAACAAAGACAACATTAATCTACTTACATGGTCTGCGAGTTCATGAAAGTCGTGCAGTCTCATCGGCCTTGCGCTGTGCATCAAAGAGAACCACCGTGAGCTAAAATCAGCCCACATTGCTACAGCTTTCTGACCCGTCTCCTTTTTTGTCTCGAGCTTCTCAACAAACTCCAGTAATACCTCCTCGCCTGGAAATAAAACAGAGCCACAACACGAGTCAAAACATGACAGCAATAGACAAGATTTTGGTCCATCAAGTCCTACATCGTTTCAAGTGGATATCAGTTAGCATTCCCATAGGCAGATCAGGTGGATCCAAACCAAGCTCCATCAACGCATATCTGCAAGAAAACACATAAGATCAGAACCCTCACACTAAGGGTTCTGGAGTAGAAATGAAGAATGCGCTAAGAACAGTACTTGTATATCTCTTGACCACACAGAACTTTAACGAAGTTCGCAACAAACGAATCAAGCTTGCAATGAGCTGCAGCAACTCCGAGCTGTCTCAGACCAAGTGCTCCACTTCTCACATCGATTCCATCATCCTGCAGGAATAAAAATACTAAACACTTACCCAACACATACCAACGCGGTAAACTTGAGATGCAAGGTACAACGGTCATACCATATCAATGGGGAAAAACTTATGAGGTTTCTTCTGAATCTTCTTCTCACGTTCCCATGGCTCGAATTCATTCCCTGTTATCTCCTCGAAAAGCCTCGAGAACTCTTTGATCGCATCTTCTTCATCCTCCCACTCCTCAAGCCGCTCTTCCGCATTAGGGTCATCTCCTACTTTACCTCTCTTGAAGTACATAATCAGGTTGCTTTCTGGCACCGTGACTAGCTGCATAATACAATACCTGCAGAATCAAGAAGATCAAGAACCCTTCCTAGCTTAAGGAATAAAAGCTGAAAATTTTGAAGGTTAGTCGGTGTCGTACTCGTTACGCCCTTTCCCCAAATCACATAGCGAGAAAGCACAGTTATACAAGAGCCCATCTTTTTCAAAGATCTTTCCACCACTCTCCTCAAGCTTTGTATCCTTGTAGACTCCTCTTTTTCCAAACATTTTTAGCTGAAAACATCGAACATAAATCAGATTCATCAAACTACTCCATTTGAAACTAGCATCAACTCGATGGGCTAATCAATACCTTGGCTGATAAGGATTCAAGTGCTTCCTCGCTTGGATCTTGCTTATCCCATGGGATTCCTTTCCCTTCCACTGAGAGATCACTGACCACGTCATAAGCTTCGAGAGGCTGAGCTTCTTGTTTTTCCACGCTATCGATCAACCACGCTTCGCTCACAACCGGTAGACCTTGTTCCCTTGGGGCACAAGTAACAACACCAAGTTAAGGATTTGAAAAACAGAACCATTACAAACTTTTAAACCCTTACATTGCTTCCACCAGTTTTGAAGAACCACCTCGTTCTCTTTCAGCCGGTGAAACCACCAAACAGGTTACCCCTTGAAGAGAGTTGGAGACTTTCCCACCGTGTCTCTCAATCTTATTCTTCCAATATTGCTGTAACAACATACATGGGAGAAAAACTCTTAAGCGTGCAAAACACGGAAGCACAATAAAGAACTCAACAAAGTCAGACTACGTTACATGTGTTCTCGTGAGACGCCCCATGAGAGAGATCATCATTCCCGTGAATGGTTTATCAGAGCTTAACTCTCTTTTAGGTCGAGTTCTCGGATCCTGGTGTTTATTGATTAACTACATCAAAGCAAGAGATTTGACAGCTGAAAAAAAAAGTTCTGGAAACATAAGCTTTATGGATAGGACCTTTCAATTTGGGAGCTTACATCAGATATAGCAGAGTTCATTACAGACTCGGGAAGTTTAATTGGCTCATCTTTTCTAGGGGGATTTTTCGTGCTGAACACGCAACTACACCACTCACTAATCTCACCTCCACATACGAATCTCTTCTCATTGTCACAAATAAGATTACCTCCGCATAAAGGACACTTAGCTAAAGCCCCATAGAACAGCAAATCTTGGCTGCTCAAGAAAAAAATATCAATTTTAAAATACGATTATCTTTACAAATAAAGTTGTTACAAACGACTTATGAGACTGACCATTGAGCTAGCAAGGTCTCTTCCGGAGCAGAACAATCCTGTCCGTTGGTTTCAAGAACTTCTTTAATCTGATCAACGGACAGATTCTCCTCCACCGCTTTGCAGAACTCCTGATACTCTGACGCAGCATCTCCGGCGCCGTCGACGGAACGGCCGTTATCGTTTTCTGCCTTTGCCTTCTTCTGAGACTGTTCGGCTTCTGGAAGCTTCCCTTCTGCTTTGTGCTTCCGCAAATTTCCCTTCTAATCAAGACAATAGTGGAGTAAAGTATAAACACATTATAATACAAATTAAAAGAACAATTGATGTAGAAACCTTCTGCTCGTCGCCAGACATGTGCGCCTGAGATCTCGTCTCGTGCACCTTCATCGAGCCAAATCTTTTTAACTGTCCGATTTCAAGGAAAAGCAGTGTTTTCAAGTGTTTACAGAGATCCCTTTTTTGGGGAATTTTGTTTTTCGGACGATATATAGAAGACGAGAGGTCCTCTGTCTTAACGGTGCACTGAGAAATTGAGAATGCTACTCTGTCTTCTCCGACGACAAACAAGTGTTCCCGAGCATGTACGGTTTCGCCACGTGTCGTAATGGGTCTCTTTTTCTGGACAGGTGGTTTTGGTCTCCAGTTGTCTCTTTGTCTTATCTCTTTAAATCACTGCATGTTGCCGTCGTCGAGCTTTTTATATGTATATCGTGTCGTTGTTTCTGTGGCGATTAGTTTTTCTTCTTTAAATGAAGCAGTATATTGTTATGTAAGAGTGAAACTATTAACTGGAGGGTCCTCTCTCTCTTCTCTCACTCCTATCTTTCAGAGAGAGGGGAATTGTTTTCCGATTTGCTTTACTTCTGTAAATTATGTTTGTCTTTTAGCTTCCATCTGAATCACTTGCTACTTTTGATTCAGTATGGTAATAAAATTTCCATTTTCACTCGGTTTCATCTCCGGTGAAGTGTGGATTTGTTTTAGTTTTGTTTTGTTGTGTTCTGCCTCTTGCAGTTATATGATCCGATGGTGATGGTGAAGCTTTTATCTTCAATTTTCTGCTCAGATTTTCTTTCATCTAAGAGTAATGATGCCTTCGTCCCTCCATGGATGGTCATGGGCCTTTTAGATAGGTTGTGGGGTGGAGTGTCTGACGGTGGAAGGTGATCGGAGATGGGTTTATTTGCTGAAGAAAGGAAGTGGATCTATGGTGCTTAATTTGGCTGTTTCGAGGCTCTCTACAATGGCTAGTTGAAGAAGCGGGTGATTTCGGTTCGAGAAAAGACGCATGTCAGGTCGGAAATAGCCTCCGGTGCGACTGTTATGGCGGTTCGACGGCGACTCCAAGCGGTGAACACATCGGCCATTTTCTTTGCAATCCACGTGTTAAGACACGTGTTACACTCAAACTTGATCTTATCTTTTCGTTTAAGCTGCATCGATTAAGTATTGGGTTTGTTTACTAATGTAAAGAAATTGGGCTCTTAAACTTGTCATTGTAGATCTGTTGCCCCTTTATGGGCTTTAATGAAACTGCAGACCAAAAAAAAAAAAAAAAAAAAAAACTATTAACTGAAATCCGCTCCAATCTCTTTCAAAAATCCAGATATCCGAGAAGAACTAATCTAGATCTTAATAGTAAAATTTAATATATGTCCAAACCGATCTAAATTTAGATATATATAATTTACAGATATTTATATTATTTTATATAAATTATATATATATATATAATTTTAATTATGTTTCTATAATATATTTATTTAATTTTTAAATGTATTATATTTAAATTTTGTTTTTTTCTTTTAGTTTTTTTTAAACAGATTTGAATATTTATTGGATATTGGCGGATATCAAAATGTTTAGATAGATATCCGAAAACCCTGAATCCGGATAAATATAATAATTTACAAATTTGTTAAATAAAGATCATGATCCAAATATCTTAAAATTCTCTAAATATCTAACTCGTCTAATGGGAATTAATGTTTTGTAGTTGTTTTGGGTAACTCAAAGCCGGTTCTAATTTCTGGTCGAATACGGTTGTTTCAATCCCAACTGTATCAGACAATTAACTAGAAAATGTTGTGAAAAGAAGAGAGATAGAAGAATAGGTGATGATTATTCCAATGAATGAAGGCTCTTTTATATAGGAGTACAAGGACTTGGAGACCAAGTAAAACCTAGAGTACAAGTAATTCTAGAAGCTACTACGAGATGGGCCTTATAATGGGCATCCATATTATTATTCATAACACTTCCCCTTGGATGTCCATTATAATGGAATGGTTCGTAATGCGTTTAAGATGTTGCCTCATTAAAAACCTTACCAGGAAAACCCAATGGGGAAAACCATGGTTAAGGGAAAAAGAGTGCAACACGCAATTACTCCCCCTCTTGAGTACACGTGTCGAGATCTTTGAGACGGCGTAGCCCGATCTGATGAACTAACTTCTTGAAAGTAGAAGTAGGTAGCGCCTTTGTAAATAAGTCAGCCAAATTATCGCTCGAACGGATCTGTAGAACATGTATATCGCCGTTCTTCTGTAGATCGTGTGTGAAGAAGAATTTTGGTAGAATGTGCTTTGTTCTATCACCTTTAATGTATCCGTCTTTGAGTTGTGCGATGCATGCTGCATTGTCTTCATACATAATTGTTGGAGCTTCTTTCCCTCCAGAAATACCACAATCTTCTTTTATATGATGAACGACAGATCTTAACCATACACACTCGCGACTAGCTTCATGGATGGCTAAAATCTCTGCATGGTTAGAAGAAGTAGCGGTGAGAGTTTGCTTCATAGATCGCCAAGAAATGGCAGTACCTCCGCAAGTGAACACATATCCTGTTTGCGATTTAGCAGTATGTGGATCGGATAAGTATCCTGCGTCTGCAAAACCAATTAGGCCTTCCTTGGATAAGTTAGAAAAGAATAAGCCCATGTCTTTCGTACCTTGGAGGTAACGAAGTATATGCTTAATCCCATTCCAATGCCTTTGAGTTGGGCATGAGCTAAACCTTGCTAACAAATTCACCGAAAATGATATATCTGGTCTTGTGTGACTAGCAAGGTACATTAATGCTCCTATTGCACTTAAGTATGGTACTTCAGGGCCAAGAACCTCTTCATTGTTTTCTCGAGGACAGAATGGATCTTTTGACACATCAAGTGATCTTACAATCATTGGACTACTCAAGGGGTGTGCTTTATCCATATAGAACTTTTTGAGCACATTTTATGTGTATGTTTCTTGATGTACTAGAATTCCATTCTTTACATGTTCAATTTGTAGTCCCAAACAAAATTTTGTTTTCCCAAGATCTTTCATCTCAAATTCTTTCTTCAAATACTCCACTGTATATGAAATCTCTGCAGGAGTTCCAATAATATTTAAATCATCAACATATACTGCAATTATCACAAATCCTTTCTAAAATCTCTTTATAAAGATGCATGGACTAACACGGTCATTCTTGTAGCTTTCTCTTAACAAGTATTCACTAAGGCGATTATACCACATACGCCCTGACTGTTTTAGTCCATAAAGAGATCGATTTAGTTTTATGCAGTATTGTTCTCGGGAATTCGAATTTACTACTTCAGGTAGTTTAAATCCTGCTGGGACTTTCATATAAATGTCATTTTCCAATGGTCCATATAAGTAGACTGTCACTACATCCATTAAACGTAAATCAAGTCCTTCTTTTATCGCCAGACTAATAAGGAACCTGAAAGTAGTTGCATCCACCACAGGAGAGTAAGTCTCTTCATAATCAATTCCAGGTCTTTGTGAGAATCCTTGTGCGACTAAACGTGCTTTATACCTCACAATTTCTCCATTTTCATTCCTCTTTCGTACAAAGACCCATTTATGTTCTACTGGTTTTACACCTTTAGGTGTACGGACTACTGGTCCAAATACTTCTCTTTTAGCGAGAGATTTTAATTCTGCATCTATTGCTTCCTTCCATTTTGGCCAATCACTTCTTTGTGTACACTCTTCAATAGATGTTGGTTCATGATCCTCATCCATAATATCAACTGCTACATTGCATGCAAAAATATCATCGACGTCGATTTGCTTTCGGTTCCATTTTATTCCAGACATGACATAATTAATTGAGATCTCATCATTATCAGGTACCTGAATTTCATTCTTTGTCATGTTTGAAGTCTCTTCTAGAGATCCTTCATTCGTAACTATTTCCTCGGTTTCACCATTGCCAATTTCTGCTCCTTTTCTTTTTCGAGGATTTTTATCTTTGGAACCAATAGGTCTACCACGTTTCAAACGTGCCTTAGACTCATTAGCAGTTTGATTTTGTCCTTCTGGAATATTTATTCTTATCGGAGCATTTACAGCTGGTATATGTGATTTGATCACACTTTTTGGGTCAGTAAAAGCGTCTGGCAACTGATTTGCTAAGCTTTGTAAATGAATTATCTTTTGGACTTCTAATTCACATTCTTTAGTCCGAGGATCAAGATAAGACATTGATAATTCATTCCAATTTATATCTTTTTCCAGCTTTTTATTTTCTCCCCCTAGAGTTGGAAAAACAGACTCATTAAAATGACAGTCTGCGAATCGAGCCTTGAATAAATCCCCCGTAGATGGCTCAAGATATTTAATTATTGATGGAGAATCATATCCAACATATATTCCCAACCTCCTTTGAGGACCCATCTTAGATCGCTGTGGTGGAGCAATTGGAACGTATACAACACATCCAAAAACTTTCAGATGGGAAATATTTGGTTCCTGACCCAGAATCAGTTGTGATGGGGAGAACTTTAGATTACTTGTTGGCCTGATGCGAATCAATGCCGCTGCATGTAATATAGCATGTCCCCAAGCATATATTGGGAGTTTTGATTTCATTAGTAATGGTCTAGCAATCAACTGTAGACGTTTGATCAAATATTCTGCTAAACCATTTTGTGTGTGAACATGTGCTACAGGATGTTCAACACTTATCCCAATTGACATGCAATAGTCATTAAAAGCTTGAGACGTGAATTCACCAGCATTATCAAGGCGAATTGCCTTTAAGGGAAAATCTGGAAAATGAGCTCTTAGTCTAATCAACTGAGCAAGTAATCTCGAAAACGCCAAGTTTCGAGTTGACAACAAGGATACATGTGACCATCTACTAGATGCGTCAATTAAAACCATAAAATACCTAAAGGTTCCACATGATGGGTGAATCGGCCCACAAATATCTCCTTGTATTCGTTCCAGAAAACTTATTGATTCTGAATTTATTTTTACTGGTGAAGGCCGTATAATCAACTTGCCTTGTGAACAAGCAGCACATGAAAAGTCATTAGGAAGAATCTCCTGGTTCTTTAATGAATGTCCACATGAATTAGAGATAATCTTTCGCATCATTATTGTACCGGGATGGCCTAACCGGTCATGCCAAACTTTGAAGTTTTCTGTGGACTTATGAACTACTATAGCATTTGCTTCAATTGTATTAATTGTAGTATAGTAGAGTCCAGTGGAGAATGCAGGTAGTTTTTCCAAAATGTCTTTAGAGCCTTGGGTATTACTTGTGATTTGAAGGTATTCAATATTACCTTCACTCGTAGTCTCAATATGGTATCCATTTCTGCGGATATCCTTAAAATTTAATAAATTTCTTTGAGACTTAGGGGAATATAATGCATCAGTAATTTTGAACTTTGTTCCCATAGGCAATGATATATTTGCTCTTCCAGAGCCTTCTATTATCTTAGCACTACCTGTTACGGTACTTACACTTGCTTCTTTCATTGTCAAACAAGTGAAATAATTCTTATTTTTCAAAATAGTGTGGCTAGTTGCACTGTCTGCCAAGCATAAATCTCCACCATTCATTTTCTTCAAAAAGACAAATAAAATAAATTAATATTTCATATAAATAACTTAATAATAATAATAAAATAAATAAACTTTAACCAGAAACATCAATTCGTAGAATAAAAATAAAAACCAAAATCCAAATAATTAAAAAAAAACCATAATATAGATTAAAATTTAAGCAACAAAGTTCTTTAAATGATTATAACTAATCACTTATTCTCTTCATCAAGGAGAAAGTCGTCGAGATCCATGTGAGTAATATCACCAAGGGCAAAGTCATCTTCTCCCTCTTTGTACACCAAATTTGTTTCCACTTTCTTTCCCTTTTGCTTCACTGATTGTTGATAGAGCTCAACAAGATGCTTTGGTGTACGACATGTTCGAGACCAATGATCTTTTCCTCCACAGCGGTAACATACATTCACAAATGTTGATTTCTCTTGCTTGTTACCATCTTTGTTTTCCCACTTCTGGTGAGAGTATGAGTTCTTAAACTGAACTCCACGGCCTCGTCCTCGAAAGTATCCACGTCCACGTCCACGTCCACGACCACTACCACGACCACGTGTGTATCCACTTCCTTGGTCATTGCTCTTATCATAGGATGTCACATTCACTTCAGGGAATGGAGCAGAGCCAGTTGGACGTAATCCATGATTTTTCAGCAACAACTCGTTGTTTTTCTCAGCCACAAGGAGACAAGAAATAAGTTGGGAATACTTCACGAATCCCTTTTCACGGTATTGTGTCTGCAAGACAATGTTATTAGCATGAAAAGTAGAGAATGTTTTCTCTAACTTAGCTTCATCTGACATTTTCTCTCCACATAACTCCAATTTGGATGTAATCTTAAACAAGGCTGAGTTATACTCACTTACAGACTTAAAGTCTTGTAATCTCAGATGAGTCCAATCATAACGAGCTTTGGGTAAAATCACAGTTTTCTGATGATCATACCTTTCCTTTAGATCATTCCACAAAATTTGTGGATCTTTCACACTCAAGTACTCATTCTTGAGGTCCGCATGAAGGTGATGGCGAAGGAATATCATAGCCTTTGATTTATCTTTGATTTGAGTTTGATTTCCTTCTTTGATGGTCTCAAGGAGATCTTTTGAATCTAGATGGATTTTAGCATCTAGTACCCATGCCAAATAGTTGTCTCCACTGATATCAAGAGCTCCAAATTCGAGACTCGTAAGTTTTGACATGTTTACTGAAATATTGAGAAAATATATCAAGTTTCAGAAAAAAAAATCTAAAGCAATAAAAATTTCATAAAGTTTGCTTTAAAAAAATGATATTCATACGTTTCTTATATTATATTAGGCATGTGTGAAGAAAATGGAAAATAAAATATGTCAACATTTTAGAAATAGAAACTTACTCATTTTCCTATTAAAAAATTTTGGAAATTTTGGAAAACACAATACAAACGAAATATTTTGCTTTGGGAGACATTAAAAAAAAATGTTTGATTATGATTGACTAGCAATATTAAAAAAAACGTAATATGCATGTAAATATAATTACTATATACAA
Source organism: Orychophragmus violaceus (assembly GCA_030180135.1). Taxonomy (NCBI): domain Eukaryota; kingdom Viridiplantae; phylum Streptophyta; class Magnoliopsida; order Brassicales; family Brassicaceae; genus Orychophragmus; species Orychophragmus violaceus. The sequence goes on along the minus strand of CM058238.1, from coordinate 11,513,860 downwards.
ACACTGAGTATAATATAGATATGAATCCATCAAAATGAACCATAAATTAATAATAAACATGATTCATACAAAGGATTAAATAATAACAAAGAATAATAAAATATTATTCTAGATAAGTATCGATAACTATCTCTTTTATGAATAATCTATCATAACGATTATTCGGAGAAAATATCACTTATCATCCCGGAATAAGAAAAAAAAAGAATGAGAGACTATCATGTTGAACCATGAGTTGATAATAAACATGATTCATCAGATAATATCGATAAGTAATACTTCAATTAAATATCGATAGAATTGAGTCTCTTCTTATGAACCATGAGTTGATAATAAACATGATTCAAAAGAGAACTAGAAAAAAAAAAATGATTACTATAAAATTGCCTACCTTCTAACTCTAGTGATTAGAGAATCGTGCTGATAACGTGTTGTGAAAAGAAGAGAGATAGAAAAATAGGTGATGATTATTCCAATGAATGAAGGCTCCTTTATATAGGAGTACAAGGACTTGGAGACCAAGTAAAACCTAGAGTAAAAGTAATTCTAGAAGCTACTACGAGATGGGCCTTATAATGGGCATCCATATTATTATTCATAACAGAAAAGAAAAATTAAAGTTTTTGAGCTAAACAAAAAAAAATTATGGAAACAATCACGGTCTAATGGTTAAATGGTTAAAACTCTACACCAATATGTATTGGTTCAAATTTCTAAAAATGCAAGTGTTACAAAATTAATAGAAATAAGTTTATAAAAATTTTAGAAGCAGATTAAATTATTGATCACGATCGTAGATTCTCGTAAAAAAAAAATTGTCTACATAATTATGTTTGTAAAATTCTTTTTTGTCAACTTTTAATTCATTAAAAGGCCAAATGTTCGGTCCAATGATACAAAAGCCCGTTATTAACATTATTCAGTCCAATTGAGCCCAAAATAAAATATAAGGATGAAAAGCAAAAGAACGCATATCGGACACGTGGAATAGAATAGGAAGAGGTGAAGCGGCGCCGTCGATGTGCACGCTTCCAAGCTCACCGTAGTCAAGCGCATGCATCATCGGTAGCTCCAGTTTCCGTCACCAACATCAATTGACGAATCGATCTCAACCATGGCCGTCGTGAAGATAACAAGGAAATGTACAATTCAACTCGAGATGGAGATTTCCCTCCAATAAAAAAGTTTTGCCTTGTCCAATCTCAAAGGCTCATCACATCAGCGGCATAGTGGCAGAGATATTACTTTCTTATTAACGACAACCAAGCAGATGGTGTGGATGGCGGAGAAAGGAGACCGCAGTCGTCGGATATGAACACCACAACCACATGAAAGAGGAGCAAAGCAAACCCGATATTAATCAAGAGTTATTAGCCTGGAAGAAACCGGTAGAAAAAGTAAACACACACAAAAAACCCGATAGTAGATCAGAAAATATAAACAAATGCGACAAAAGTAACCCGGCAGCTGGCAAAGTCGGCGGCCGGAGACAATGATCGGAAGAGCGAAGTTGATGTAGAGAGAGGTGAGAGCGTAATATTATTCGTACCTAAAATAGCTCTGATTTAGACTATAAAATTATCTTTGTAAAGTTCTAATAATATATATCAGCATTGAATATATACTTCACATATATTCTCTCCCCAAATAATTTAGATTTTGAAAAAATTTGATTTATTTAGAATGAATCATTATTCATTTTATAATTAAGATATAGGAGTGTTAAAATTTTTGTAAACATATTTATATATCATTTGATTACACTAAAACTTAACTCAATAACAAATCATTAACGGCTGCAATAAAAAATACATTCATATTAAAAAAACACAAAAACACAAGAACACAAGAACTAATAACATTCGATTTCATAATCTTTAAATAGAGATATTTTGAATGTAATAACTAATAACACTATATTTTAGTAAATAATTTACAATAATTATTGGATAAGAATAAATTATAAAACCTATAAAAATATTTTAAATATAACATTGAATAACACCATTTTTATTTTTGGCAATGGATTATATTTTTCAGGCTTTGCTTATCAATTGTTGGGTTACTCTTGAGCTTTCTTTCCTCGGCGATCTCGATTTTTTTGAAGTATACTCTCAATTGGGATCTTGTTTTGGTGTGAAATAAATGTGGATTAATATCCGGGTATTCTTTCAATATTATTCGGGTCTATCTTCTCCAGTTCTATCTGGAACTTCTGATCCTTTTCCCTCGAGCTTCACCGCCACCACGCAGTTCGATCATATAATTTTTTCGGAAAAATAAAATCAAATGTCCAAACATTCAATAAAGAAAATATTTTATCCCCATTCAAAATAAAAATTGCTATGTCTTCAATTATGTACATGGATTTATTTGACGGAAACCTACAAACAACACACCTTTAGTTTCATGTGTATAATATAGTTTTTTCCAACAAGCAAGAAATCATAATGGATTCTGAGAATATAGATATAAAAAATATTATTAAATAATCATTTAGTTGCAAAATCGTAAACGTTTCTTATTAAAACTAAAATAAGAATTACTAAATCAAACATATAGTGTTTAATTGAATTATTATATTAGAGAGATATTCGGGATTGTTATTTCTGTTTTAGCGGTTTTGTAATTTAAAAAAAAATCAACAAATATAACTACCACTAGGAATGAATATACAGAAACTGTAAATTAAGAAAATAAAATATTATTTACAATCCTAATAAAATCTAACTACATTCAATTAAAAGCAATATTAAAATCACAACCACCACTTCAACTTTTAAAAACATAACTCTTGAATGTTTACATCTTTTCAATTATAAACGGTTGCTTAAAAATTTCCAAAAGATACGAACTTTGCTATTTATCTATTGTTCTTCTCTTCCCAAAACATTTATGTCATATCAGAAAAAATCGAACCAGATGAAATGGAAGAATGCACTCTATTGTACCATGTCGACAACACCAAAAACGATTGGAAATGTCAGTTAAAAATCATAAAAAGTGTTTTAAAAACATACACCCAAGTGGTCTTCAAGGTCATGTCATCTTTAGTGATGAAAATGTTAGATTTTTATCGATTTATTTAACTTGATTTATCGATATACTCTTTAATATTTGGTTCATCTACTTATTAATTATTATTACAGCAAATGTTACATTTTAGGGTTTCAAAATTTAAGCCACAATATCCAACAATACCTTTCCAAAGATCAACAAAAAATTTGAGCAAGGCTCATGGAAGTATATCAAACACTTTGATGTCATCTACAATCCCGTTGATTCGACTTACACTCCTACAACCAAGAAGATATTGGTAAACTCTCAAGCTCAGATTTCAGACTGTTTTACTGTTGTTGATGATAGTTTCTACGATTTTGTTGGATTGTAAGCAATATTAGATCAGAAAATATCATCAAAGCACACCATTGGTATGTTTGAGCGTTTATAATCCTTATATGTATATTACAATATATTTTGTTCAACCATGTATTATATTTTATTTTATTCATATTTTTTTTGTAGATGTCATTGGATGCATCAGATTTGTGGGTCATCTGTAATCATGTGAACAAGAGAGGATCAACAAGAGACAAATATCATCAGACTCGGTGAAGCAGATTTGGTTTCATCTTAGAGAAATGAAGTAAGACAATCCAAACTCCGAGAAGTTACAATCCAATATACACAATGTGTTGATCCGACTGAAAGTGCTGCTCGTCGCCAAAGAGTTACTCACTGTGAAGAAAGTGGTCTTATGGCCAAAACAGCGGCTCAGATCCTAGCGGATGAAACTACTAAGATATTGTTTGCACAAAACAGGAAAACAATCTGGAGCAACCGATTGAACAACCAGAAGAAGTCTGCCCTTAGCCTGTTCAGGAAGAGCCTGAAAACATTCATGTCCAACGCAAACGAGGACGCTCACCCCTAGCGAAAGCAGCTCAAGCTACGGGTCTCAAACCTAAAGCCAACATCGCAAAGAAAAAGAGAGTCTGCCCTATCCAGATTTCTCCACAGAGGAGACATATTCCAGTCCGGTCATCCCAGGAGAAGAGGGACTCTAGGCGAGGCACTCAAAGGGAGAAAGGGGGTAGCTCTAGATCAGACGGGGTCACCTCTGACTCGGGTCTACCTCCCTCTATGCATGTAATCATTCCAACAATTACAAGGAAAAGTGCGGATTTTCGGAATCCGCCTCGTCCGATTCCTTAAGGATTATGAGTTGGAACTGTTGTGGGTTGGGGAATCCCACAACAGTTCGTCGTCTGCGCGATCTCCACAAGAAGGATCTGCTAGACATCTTATTCCTCATGGAGACAAAGAATCAGGATTCTTTCGTCTTAGAGAAGACTCAAAACTTTGGCTATCATGGAAGCTTCTTAGTATCCCCTCATGGACATGGAGAATGTGGATTGGCTCTGTTCTGGCGAGAACATATCAATCTTGAGATTTTGGGGTCATGCCACAATTTTATTGATACTAAGATCACTTTCAAAAGACAATCTCTCACTGCGACCTTCGTTTACGGAGAGCCTGATCACGCAAAGAGGAAGCAAGTGTGGGAAAAACTATCGGAAATTAGTAAAGCACGAGATGTAGCCTGGTTTCTCACGGGTGATTTCAATGAAATAGTGCATAATTGTGAGAAATCAGGGGTCTCCAAAGAGCAGAAGGTACCTTTGTAGATTTCCGAACGTTTATATCGGAGGGAGATCTCTATGATCTGAAACACGCCGGAAATTTCTACTCATGGAGAGGTACTAGTCATACCCATTTGATCCATTGCTGCCTTGATAGGGCCATGGCAAACACTACATGGTTTGGGAAATTTTCGAAAGCCCGTTGTTAATACCTGAACTTCGAAGGTTCAGATCATCGACCGTTGATATCCACCTTTACTCTGGGTGGTAAAAGGAAGAAAGGATTGTTTAGATTCGACATGAGGTTAAAAGATAATCCTGAAGTGAAGGCCGTTGTAGAAGATTGCTGGAATAGAGATCCGGTAGCTTCTGTGGAGACAAGAAATGCTTGCTGTCGAAGGGGCATCATTGCCTGGAACAAGGAGCAGAGGAGGAACAACTTTAAACACATTGAAACCTTCAGCCAAAGACTCGAAGAAGTCATGATTAGTTTTACAGCTTCAAATGATGTAGTAACTGAGATCAATGTTGAGCTATCAAAAGTGTACAAGGCGGAGGAAGACTATTGGAAACAATGAAGCCGCCAGCTATGGTTAGCCCTTAGTGATAAGAATTCTTGTTATTTCCATGTTGTAACAAAAGGAAGGAGAGCCATTAATAACATAACATTCATTGATAATAAAGATGGAGTTTATGTCTTTGAAGAGGAACAAATAGCTACAACTATTGCTGACTACTTTAAGGCTATCTTCACTTCTCAACCAAGACATCGAGAGGAAGCAGTTGACCAGAGTATTAAACCATGTATAACCAGTGAGATGAATGAGATGCTCTCACAGGAACCTTTGCCGTAGGAGATAAAAGAGGCAATCTTCTCTATTCATGGAGACAAAGCCCCGGGGCCGGATGGATTCTCTGCGGCTTTCTATCACGCCAAATGGGATGTAGTGGGACCAACTATCGTCAAAGAAATCCAAGCTTTCTTCTTAACTGGCCAACTCCCACCATCAGCGAATGTAAATCACATCTGACTGATTGCAAAAATCCATAGCCCGAAATCGGTTGCGGACTTCAGACCAATAACACTTTGCAACGTCTTTTATAATACCATCTAAAAGCTATTGACAAGGAGACTGCAACAAATTTTGCAAGGGTTAATCTTTGAAAATCAGTCAGCTTTCGTTCCCAACAGAGCAACTGTGGACAATGTGCTAGTCACACATGAAATGCTCCACTACCTCAAAACCTCATATGCAAAGAAGAAATGTGCAATGACTGTTAAAACAGACATGAGTAAAGCCTATGACCGACTAGAATGGGACTTTATTGAGCTGGTTCTGTTAAAGTTTGGGTTTAGTCAAAAATGGACAAACTGGGTCATGGCTTGTGTTAGATCAGTATCTTACAGCTTCCTCCTAATTGGTACAGCAAAAGGCTCAGTTATACCTTCAAGAGGAATATGACAGGGAGACCCCCTCTCTCCCTATCTCTTCATCCTCTGCAGCGAAGTTCTATCAGGGTTATGTAATAATGCACAAGAGGATGGCTCCTTACCGGGTTTCAGAGTTGCTAGAGCAAGCCCCAAGGTGAACCATATCCTATTCGTTGGACGATACAATGTTTTTCTGTCACTCCTCTGTGGAATCATGCTCCACTCTCCTGAGTATCCTGAGGAAGTATGAGGAAGCTTCAGGTCAGTCAATCAACTGTAATAAATCGTCAATATCTTTTGCTTCAAAAATCCCTCAAGCTGTTAGAGAAAGAACCAAACAGATGCTGGGAATCTCCAAGGAGGAAGGCATTGGCAAATATCTTGAGCTCCCGGAATATTTTGGTAGGAGAAAGAAGGATCTATTTACCTACATTGTTGACACAATTAGGCAAAAGGCAGCGAGCTGGTCCAACCGCTTCTTATCCTCAGCGGGTAAACTAGTCCTTCTTCAAGCAGTACTGTCAGCAATCCCAGCTTATACCCTATAATGCTTTGAAATTCCAGTCAGCCTTAGTAAACACATTCAATCTGTATTGACGCGTTTCTGGTGCGACACTAAATAAAATAAGAGGAAAATAAGCTGGGTATTGTGGGGGAAATATTACCAAGTCGAAGAGGGATGGAGGATTGGGCATCCGAGATATCCAATGCTTCAACGACGCCCTACTTTCCAAGCTAAGCTGTAGGATCTTGACCTCCCCAAGCTGTCTTCTAAGCCGCATCCTATTAGAAAAGTATTGTCACTCGACAAGTTTTCTAGATTGTGAACCGACTAATGCCTGGTCACACAGCTGGAGAAGTGTCATGATCGGAAAAGACCTATTAAAGCTTCATCTTGGGAAGGCAATTGGTGATGGATTAACGATAAACATCTGGACCGAGAACTGGCTCTCAACATCATCACCAAAGAAACCTTTCGGGCCACCAACAGAACGAACCAACACTTGACTGTTGCTGATCTCATCTAGACACAGTTAGGAAGTTGGAATCTGGACAACATTCGACTCCATTTACCCCTGTTGGAGGAAGAAATCTTACTGCTAAATCCAAGCCATTCTCCAGCACCAGATCAACTAATCTGGCTGGGACATGAATCTGGTGTTTACACAACTAAATCTGGGTATTATGTTGCACAATAGGCTTTGAACTTTCATACTTACATCCCAACATGGACATTGGATTGGAATAAGGAAATTTGGAAAGCTAAAATCTCTCCTAAGATTAAGCTCTTCCAATGGAAATTAATCCACCTTGCTTTACAAGTCAATGCTCAACTCTTGGCGAGAGGAATTAGAGAAAATGGTGTGTGTTGTAGGTGTGGAGAGCTGGAAACAGTGGACCACCTGTTCTTGAGATGCGCCTTTACTCGACAGGTCTGGAGCCAAATCCCTAGCAAGCATCTGTTTCCATTAGAAACATTTGTATCGATTAAATCAGCCACATATGCTTCCAGTAATATTACTTGCTTACCACCAACGGGAGTGGGAGATGGGCCCATATTCCTTGGGTGTGCTGGAACTTGTGGCCCGCTACATCAAGATATTTTCCAACAGGAGTTTCAGAGCTGAAGAGGTATCATGAAACTCGATCTCCCAAGCTCGGGAATGGCAAAGCGCGCAACTTAGTGAGACTACCTCGGTTGGAATCTAATCGATACCAAGCGAATCCAATTATCCGTGAAGGAGAGATCCGAAGTAATACGGATGGAGCTTGGCGCCTTGAGTCCCACTGGGCTGGTATGGGTTGGGTCTTCAGTGACAGTACTGGCTCAACTATCTATTCGGAGTCGGCGAAGGAGGAAAAGGTCGGTTCGTCAATCATGGCGGAAGCCCTGGCTATCCGGGAAGCTTTAACTCAAGCAATTGAGAGAAATTTCACCTGGATTTGGGTGGAATCAGATGCTCAAAAACTCATTCAAGCTATAAATGGGGAACTTCAAATCGCTGAGATTTATGGGGTTCTCTGTGATATTTCTACTCGATCGGCAACTTTTTCAGAAATTTCCTTTGTTTACTGTCCAAGAGCAGCTAACTACTAGCTGACTCAATTGCAAAATCTGCCTTAGCTTCTTTCAATATAACCTCTCTTGAGGACTAGCTTATTATGAATGAAATCTCCTTTGACCAAAAAAAACACACATATTTTTTTAGATTTAGCAAAAGATATTAAAATTTTTGATTAACATTTGTACCAAATATGATTTAAATTTGAAATTAAAAAAAAAACCAATATATTGAATTAGCACTAAACTACCACCAATTTGGTTATATTTTTCGGCTTTGGTTTGGATTGTGTCTTATTCATAAGAAAATCACATAGATCATTCATACCTGCTCAAAACGAAAAATTTATAATTTTTATTGTTTCTTATGTAAGAGTTACTCATCTTTTTGTTGTATGCTTAAATACAAACTCTCGACAAAAAAAATACAAACTCTCGAACAATAAAAAAAAATCTTATGTAATAAGATTTGCTCATCTTTTTGTTGTGTGCTTAAATACAAAATGTAATTACAAGATATAAAAGATATATAGAAAGTAAGAACTAAATCGAAAAGTAAGAAGAAGAATATGGATACACAACTGCAAATAAATCATATTTCTCACTGGTGAAAACCTACAGAGAAGAGGAATTGGAACGAATGTTACCTGCAAATGATGCGGAGAAACTGAAACTACTCAATATCTCCTGCTCCATTATCCTTTTGCACGCTCAGTATGGATGTTGGCTCCACTAGCATCTACAATCAACCTGGAGCAAATCGCATCGGTTCACGATCTTATAAGACTATCTCCATATGCAAAACCACTACCCCCAACAGAAGTCACAAGCGATCTTCTACCTTGAATTGGATAGGCTCTCTGGACATCCAGAAACGCTATTATCTTCGATAACCGCATCACCACAGCCGAAGCCACGATCCTCAAAGCTATTACAGCAGGAAGAGAATGGTGTGAAGCGCAATCGACCTTATCAACAACACCTAGATCTTGTATCTACTCGGGAATTCGGATCAAGAACTACCCGGAGGAATCGACTCTTCTGTTCACTGATGCAGCTTGGAACCCATCTACAAAAGCAGTAGGACTCAATTGGATTTTCCAGAATCAGACTCCACTGGCTAGCAACAGAGGATCTACCACACAATTGCATGTTCTCTCTCTCCTCTATTGGCGGAAGCACTAAGTATACGAGCAGGTATGGAGCATGCTCGATCCTTAGGAATCAGAAAAATATGTATACTCACAGACTCTCAACAGCTCGTTAGAGCTATCATCTCGAAATCACGGTCAGCGGAGCTTCACGGAGTCCTTACAGACATCAAAATCCTATCACGTTCTTTTTTTCTTCTTTTGACATTTCTCACATTAATCGGACCCTCAATAACCAGGCCGATTTGTTAGCAGAATAGACTCTAGCCTTGATGTAATGGGCTTAGCCCAAACACTCTTTTATTTCTATGCAAGTGTTTCACAAAAAAAGATCAGATTTCCATAGACACCAACTTTCCATCATACAATTTCCAGTTTTGAATTAATTTCTGTCTTAGATAATATTGATTTTCCACTTTCGTATTTTCTTTCAAAAAATTTCAAGTTCCATTCTTTAGAAAGAAACATTTTTCGACTCCGTAAGATTCACGATTAAAAAAAGATATATATTAAAGAAAAAAACAAGAGACTGGGATTAATTATAAGACAGCAATTACGCATGTCAATGTCACAATAATGTGTGCTACTACCTTCAACAAGTGGGTTCCAGTCTGACGGTGACCGTGTCTCTATTCATTCTCACTCATCTCTTTATTACTCTTTTCATGATAAAACTCGTAATTTCAGAAGAAAAAAATAGAGATAAGCTGATAGGAGGTCCCATATATGGATTTTCTGCTATAAATATGAGATATATAATTTTACCTAAAACCCATCCTAAACACTAAAACCATCATTCCCCCAAGGGTTCTCTAATTCTCTTCATATTTCTACTTCATTGTTCTTAAGTTCAATCAAGAATAATGATGCTTTCAGTGATCATTGCGATCCTTGTCTGCCTTGTAGCCTACATTTACCGATCACTGAAGCCTCCACCACCGCGAATCTGCGGCGTTCCTCACGGTCCTCCGGTTACTTCTCCAAGAATCAGGCTTAGTGATGGAAGATATCTTGCTTATAGAGAATCTGGCGTTGATAGAGCCAAGGCTAACTACAAGATCATCCTTGCTCATGGATTTAACAGTTCTAAAGACATGGACTTTCCCATCTCTAAGGTACGCTCTGATTTTGTATTTAACTCTGCTCTGGCACATGTCACTCACATGCCATTTTCACAGTTTTATTTCTCTAATTGGATTAGATTTTTTCATGTAGGATCTTATTGAGGAACTAGGGATATATTTTCTGTTTTTCGATAGAGCAGGATACGGAGAAAGTGATCCACACCCTTCACGGACAGTCAAAAGTGAAGCTTATGACATTCAAGAACTCGCCGATATACTCAAGATCGGACCAAAGTTCTACGTTCTTGGGGTATCACTCGGTGCTTACTCAATTTACAGCTGTCTCAAATACATTCCACACAGGTAATGAAGTTCTAAATTATTGTGTTACATTTTTACATTTTTCCATCTCATATTTTTAATTTCCTTTTTGATAATTCATAGATTAGCTGGAGCAGTCTTAGTGGTTCCATTTGTCAGCTATTGGTGGACTAGAGTGCCTCAGGACATATTGACCACAGCGTTCAAGCTAATGCCTGAACAAGACCAGTGGACATTTAGAGTGGCTCATTATGTTCCATGGCTCTTGTATTGGTGGTTGACTCAAAAATTGTTTCCGTCTTCGAGTATGATCTCTGGGAACAGAGCATTATGGAGCGACAAAGATTTGGACATCCAAAAGAAGAAGTCGGAGAATCCGAATCCTCGCATGGTAAAAACCTATAACCTGTTTCGTAATTTTATGAAAATGAAAGAGTTGATTGAAAATGGGTTGCCTGTGAAGTGTTTCAACTAATATGGATCAAACTATAAATTTTAAAAAGTTCATGGGTATATTGAAAATTTGATACAATGGGCTAGATCTGTCTTGCAAATCTAGAGATTAAAAGTAAAAATTATTTTGGTCAAAAAATACTTGACCAAAAAGAAAAATATTTTATTTGGCCAAAAAAAAAAAAGTAAAAATTATTTAAAGTCAATGGACGAAATTAGTTTGGATCATCCATCTGTTTCTTGTGCGATGTTTTTATTTTTATTTTTAAAGGTATTACAGTTTGACCCTGTATAGTATTTTACTGATCTATTTGGACCCCAGGGAAAAAACAGGCAACAAGGAGACCATGAATGTCTACACCGAGACATGATCGCTGGATTCGCGACATGGGAATTCGATCCGACTGAACTGGAAAATCCGTTTACAGAAGGTGTAGGATCAGTCCACATGTGGCAAGGTACCGAAGACAGAATTATTCCACGCGAAATTAACCAATATATATCAGAGAAGCTTCCATGGATTAAGTACCACGAAGTCTCAGGTTACGGACATCTTCTAAACGCCGAGGAACAGAAATGTGAAGACATTATCAGGGCACTTCTTGTCGAGTGATGTCTCATTTAAATTGGCTTAGTAAATGGGAATTTATTTGATATAAAGAATAAATGTTATTGTTAATAAGTTTCTGACTAAAGTGTTACTTCGTCGATGAACCGAACGTTCTAAATTAAAATCGAACCGGAACTTAAACCGAAGTGACAGACCGGTCAAAGCTGGTGACATCATCTGAAAAAGCACGCGGAATATGTTAATGGACAGTAGGACGATAATCGAGGGCAATTTCTTTTTTGCTTCCGTGATCTAATACCACAAGCTTGACCTCGTTGAAAAATTTCTTGTGAGATATTCGAAAGCTTAGCTCTTGTCCAAATTACGCTTTGATTTCTTGGAGTTACATAGCTCAAGTTCGTGATTTGGTTCTTCTCCGTGATTCTAGGGTTTTCCAATTTCTCGCCGGAATTCGACAGAGGCGGTGGGTGAATTTTAGGGCTTTTGGGTTATACGTCTTGATTCGTGGCTTGGGATTAGATGCAGAGGTGAGATTACTCGAAACTTTTAATCAATTATCGCGAATAGGGATCTCTTGGGGTATTTTAAAAGTTCTTCAGCTATTTACGTTTTCTGTGTTCTGTGAAGTGATTTCGCCACTAAAAAGCTCCAGTTTTGCTATTTAATTTCTTTACATTGCTCGCGTTTGTACTTGGTTCAAAATTTGGCGTTGCTGGGTTCTTTTAAATCGTCAAGCTTCAGTTTTGCTATTTAATTTCAGGATTTACGTCAATCAGGTTTTTGTTGGAAAGATACCTGAATTGCTAGTTGATGGAAAGTTTGAGTTTTTGGCTTAGTGTCACTTTTTGGGAAATAAATAACTTGTTTTTTTCTTTCTGATTGCGTACTTGGGGCTTTCTGGTTGCAGGTTTGAGTGGCTTTTAGAGTGAAGGAGACAGACCAACGCATGATGCTAGGATCTGGTAACAATTTTAGCAGGGGTACCATAGGATTTTCATCTGATACCCCAAATTTGTCCCAAGCCTTAACACTGGAACCGATTAGAATAGGCAATCAAAATTATACACGTTCAGGAGAGCTTAGAAGGGTTCTCGGCGTCCCTAGTAGGGCCTCATCAGAAGAGAATTCCTTTGGAATCTCCCATTCTAAACCTTCTCCTCCTGTAGCGACAGAGGAGCTCAAGCACTTCAAAGAAAGTGTGCAAGATACTTCCAGAGAGGCTGGGTATGGCTTTTTTTCTTTTTCCTTTCATAACTTTTCTTGTTACTGATCTATTACACAACGATTTTTCTATGTGAACATTTATTTGCTGTGACCATTTGACTACTTAAAGGTTCATAGAATTTGGCTTAGGAGGTTAAGGTTCTCGTGGTATTCTTTTTACAGTATAGTACGGTGTCTACCAGAACGAGGACTTATTGCTTAATTGTTATACTTTATTGAGATTTACTAAGACCTGAGGTTCCTTGTAGGGATCGAGCAAAGAAACTAAGTGAATCTATATTCAAGATAGACAAATATGCGGAGACATTAAGTTCAAAGAAGCGACGGCGAAATGATATACCCCCTGGTGAGAGAATGGACGCAGCTAACTTTGATAAGGTCAAAAACCAGGTTCCGAGAACACAAGACAGTATGGTTCAAAGATCCGAGGAGAGAAAAAAGATGCTTGGATTGAACAAGCGTGCTCGTACCCCAGTTGGAGATGTGCGGGTTTGTATCTAAATCTCACTTTAGGTCTATATGATGCTTAGAAATGTTGTATATAAATTTTTTTTTAATGTCCATTGGCATATTTCCATTCTGTTCATCTGTCACTCCATTTTATCCTTGGCATTTTTTTCCCGTTCTGTTCATCTTTCACTCCATGTTAATTTGAATATTTAGCTTGATTGTTCAATTAGTGTGTTCAAAAGCTTTTCTCACATTTCAGTGTTGTTTAATGGTTTTCGACTGTTATTTCTTTCAGGGGGATGGTAGAGTTTCTACTCTTGCAAGGCAGCAGGTTATAGATAGGGGCTCTGATTCACCTCCAAGTGTTTCTGGAGAAACAGTGCGAATAGAGGAGAAGATACGCAGATTGCCTGTTGGTGGTGAAGGATGGGAGACAAGAATGAAAAGGAAACGGTCTGTTGCAACTCTAGGCAATAGAGTTGCGAATTCTGATCAACGTGTCATGCAGCCAAAGCCGACAGTTGACTCTAAGTTGCGTTCTTGTGACACCCAAAACTTCAGGTATGCTTTGAAGATATAAGATTAGTAAAACTGGTAGTTACCCCTGACCCCTGTTGGTTAGTTAAAGTGACACTTAAAGAAATCCAGGCATAACACTGAATACCATTTGAGGATTTCATAGTCCAAGGACCTTTAGTGGGCCTAAAAGAGAGGTTTTATGATGTGCTACTGGGAATCCTACTCTGCTATCCAATTGATTTATGATATTCGATATGTTTATATTGTCCATGAGTTATTGCCAGAGATTGTTAAGTTGCCCACATAATATACCATAGAATTTTCTTACCACATACTGTTGTATATACTATTATACTTATATAGTTTTCTGGATTGATCCCTCCTGCATATCCTTTCCCAAAACATAACGAGGCTCATTTGTTGCAGATTGAAATCTTCTACCGGGGTGAATGGGATTTACAGACTTGAGTCTTCATTTGAGCCAGAAAGTCCAGGTACGGGTGCAGTATCCAGGAATGAGTTGGAGACTGTTTCCCTTGCTAGGGACCGGTCAGTACTTGCTGAGCAGAGGCTTATGGCCAAGGGAAACAATAAGTGAGCTGATACCTCAAGCTTCTTTTTTTTTTTGTTATACTACTTTAATTTAACAGCAAATTGTTTGTGACTGATAAAAGCATTTTTGTGCTTATCCAGGAGAAACTTACAGGATGATAGCCCGACAAACAGCTCTACTGCAATATTGAAAGGAAAGGTTTCTAGGGCTCCAAGAACAGCAGCCGTTATTGGTGTTGATTCTTCATCCAAGATCGAGCCCCCATCTGGAGTATCACAAGGTTAGGGTCAATCTAAGTGTTGTCTAACTACACTGTCTGTTATGTTTATGAGAAATAATCTAATGCTTCAATTGCCAGCAGGTTCATCTGCACATACAATGGCTCAATGGGTTGGCCAGAGACCTAAGAATTCTAGAACCAGAAGAACAAGTGTAGTTTCGCCTGTTATCAAACATGCTGAAAACAAGAACTCAGCTCAAGGTTTTGCAACATCTGATTTTAGTCCTAGAGCATCCCCTGGAACCACAGGGCTACTCTCAGTTATTGATAGTAGCCCTTCAAAAATGAAAAGGGAGCTGAAGAATGCTTCATCACCGTATGGGTTATCTGAGAGTGAGGACTCAGGAGCTGGAGACACCAAAACAAGAGAGCATGCTCTTGCGAGTGGTGATTTGTTCACAACTCCTAAAACAGGGTCACCGTTTTTTCCTGGAAGGAAGAGTAAGATTCAAACTAGTCATAAAGGAGGTGGTGCATGGAAGCAAGGAAAGAGTGAAAGTGTTTCGTCATTGACAACTCCTGGCTTTCATCCTATGATGGTTAAGTCAGAGAATCTACCAGTAGAGAAGCCTCTGCACAATGTCAAGATTGCGTCAGATAAGAATCGAAGGTGAGTAGTGCCTAACATGTTCTTTTTCTTGTCCCTTATACCTTGCAAATATTATATTATGCATAAAGCTGAGACCAATTATTATATCTCTCTCTCTCTGGACAGCAAATATGGGCGTCCACCAGCAAAAAAGGTTAAAGATCGTAAACCTTCTACTCGTCTTGCCTCAAATTTGAATTCCACTCCTTCAGATATTACAGGTATTTATTTTCTTTTGGTATTTCGAGTTCCAGTCATTTTACCATATTCACGGTTATCGTATTGTATTATCAAACAATTTTCCGGGAAGTGCTACATATATCCTTAACAGGATTTACCCTGAATATTTGAGGTTTGATAACTAGTAGAACTTGCTCAGTATTTTTCATTTGTACAAAGGGAGGGATTTAATTTATAAAGTAGGATACTGGTGGTAGTTTGACGTGTAATCGCTGCATATATGCTGTATGACCCTAAAGAGCACCTCGTGCTTATGATGGTGTCAGTTCCGGAGAATAAATTCGAGTGGATTTTTGGCTTTTCAGGTGAATCTGATGATGATCGTGAAGATATTTTTGCAGCAGCTAATTCAGCAAGGAAGGCAGCGAGTACTCACCCTTCCATATGTCTCGTCTTTCAAGTTTTATTGCCACTAATTTCCTTCTAACTTCAAACATCTTTTTGTAGATCTTGCTTGTTCTGGCAAGTTTTGGAAGAAGATGGACCACATCTTTGCTGCCGTTAATACAGATGACATGCAAAACATAAAGGATCAGGTAATAATTAAGATACAACAATATATCATATATGTGACTTCTCTAGGGTCCCAACTCAAACTCTCTTTAACTTGTGATTGTAAAAAAAACAGCTGAATTTCGCAGAAGAACTCGATGAATCTCTGTCAGAGGCAATCTTAGATGGCTATAACATCATGGTGAGTTGCATTGTAAACCTCTGCAGCAATGTCTAGTTTATAGTTTCTTCTTTATCTGAATGTAGCATGAATGAAAGAAACTCCTTCTGTCTCAGGGTATCAAATTGCCGAAAGCACCCCATCGCCCCGGAGAGGGGATTGTTGACTATTCAGGTCCAGTGTCATCATGTATATCTGATATTTCATTTGAGAGATTGGACATGAGAAAGTTGAATGAGAGTACTCCGTTGTATAAGAGGGTACTTTCTGCCTTAATTGAGGAAGATGACGGAGAAGTTGTACAATTCAATGGAGGGAAGAATCTGTCTCTTCATTACGCTAGTGATGATTCTCACTGTGGTTCATGTACCTATATTGACACCGAGTTCAGAGAGAGAGACAGAACGGAATTTGAAGTAGAGTCGAGCGGGGATTTTCAGACCCCCAAGAGTTGTATGTTTGACAGATTTTCCAGTGAGAGGAGTGTTGTGTCTAACCCTTTCAGAAACGGTAGCATGTCTATATCTGCGCATAGCAGTGAACAGTGGATGGGGGATGATGATCTTTCACATTCGGATGCGGCACTTGGCTGTGAGACATATTCAAATGGCCTGGGTCATTCGCAAGCCAGGGAAGTGAACCTTCCCAACTTCCCAGTATCTGACACCCAGTATCAGCTTATGTCTTTGGATGAGCGACTTCTCCTGGAATTACAGAGCATTGGTGTGTTTCCTGAGGCAATGGTAGGTTTTATCTCCAGTCAGTTAGTTAAGATGTCAAAAACTTGAGATAAAGGAAAAAATTGTTACTACCTTTTCACTTATTTTCGATTTCATTTTCATTTATTCGCAGCCTGATCTGGCCGAAGAAACTATGAGCGCAGATGTCATGGAGTTGAAGGAAGGCATTTATCAGCAGGTGAACGCAAAACAAACAATTCGTGCTTTATATTTTTTGTCTCTCTAGGAATAGTTTTTGTCCGTTTCCCATTGAAAATTTATCTTTGACGCGTAGTAACCATTTTCATACTCTATCTTGACCAATGATAGATCCGAGACAAGAAGAAAAAGCTGGAGAAGCTAAATATTTCCATCCAAAAGGGGAAAGATGTTGAGAAAAGGTGGGTTTGGCCTGTTCAGATTCATTGTTTTTCAAGTTAGACTGTTATTTTTGCTAAGATTTCAGGTTTGCATGCAGGAAAATTGAGCATCTTGCTATGGACCAGCTTGTGGAAATAGCTCACAGGAAAAGAATGGTAATAAACTAGTGAATGCTTACATTGTATCATAATCAAATTGGGTGAATGGTTGTGAGATAAAATATGTATGTGGTTCCCTTATTGATGTTATTCTGAAAATAGGCATCCCGTGGAAGTAAAGCATTGAAAGTCCAAAAGGTCACAAGACAAGTGGCGCTGGCGTTTATCAGGCGGACAGTTGCCAGGTGTCGCAAGTTCGAAGAAACAGGGCTTAGCTGTTTTGCTGATCCTGCACTTCAAGACATCTTGTTTTCATCTCCCAGCAACGATGCAAAATCGTCAGAAAATGGCGGCTCTGGAACAGCCAGTAACACGCTCAACGAACCTTCTAGTCACCAGGCTGAGGCCAAGGGTTCAGGTACGCTTGATTCCAAAATTGATCTTTACATTAGTTTCTTGCTATGACATGTATGACAACATGGTAAGATTTCTTAGAATAATGCGAAAGCATACACACACGTACACACACATGTATGATGGTAGCATTCTGTCTTCTTCTTCAGCAGTTCCATAAATGTATTTATTAGATACATCTAATGGCCAAGTCTCTTGATGATATAGTTAGAGAATGGTTACACTTAAAACCTTTTTGCGGGATGAACTGAGGTATTTGGGTTTTGTAGGTGCAGTGTCTAGTACAAAGAGGAGAGAAGCATTGATAGACGATGTTATTGGATGCGCTTCATCCAAGGTGACAACGAGTATGGATAGCGCGGTTCTTAGTGGAGGGGCTGGAGGTAAGAGAAGCGAAAGAGAAAACGGTTTCAGGAACAAGAACAAACCGAAACCCAAAGAAAAGAACAACAACAACAACAACGAAAATCAATCAAGATCGACAACAACAACTCACCCGACAGGTCCAGCAAGCAGAGGCAACTCGAACCGAGGAGGCACCTCTGGAGATGGTGCAGTTGATGAGGAAGCTCCTATCGATTTCTCGAAACTAGCGTTCCATGATCTTGAGGAAATAGATGAGCAGGCAGATATTGGAAACTGGTTTGAGGGTCTTCAGGATATGGATGTAACAGGGCTTGATGATGGGCTTGGTGAGGTTCCTATGGATGATCTCTCTTTTATGTTTGGATAAAGGAGGGAATTATTTGACAGAGAGGAATTGGTCTCAGTTCAAAAAAAAAAAAAGGAATTGGTCTAACCCTGACGTACCCACAAGTACTATTAATTTCTTAAGTTGTATATAAAGAGATTTCTAGTGAATCGTATAAAGTGAATCGTATTCTTATGCCTTGAAGGCGTGTATTGGAACTATGATTTAATATATATTATATTGTATGTGAGGATACATTTCAGAAGTGTTTATTTATTCATAGTTCCCTTTGGTAATTGCAGTGTGATGTGTACATTCCCTTTAGTGATTAACTTTTGAAGTTTTACTATTTTTTTGTCAACAAACTTTTATATTAAAACTAATCTAAAAAAGCGGAGTAATTGTTTGAAAAGTAGAATACGAAAACCAAACTGAATCACTGCTCAAGTAAAAAACATAAACATAACTGATAAACACATACAAGACATTCAAACAATTTAAAATGAAGACATCCATCGTAAATGAAGACATCCATGGTACTTAATGAGATGAAGTCTTAAGAGAATGAAAGCATACTTGGTGATGCATTACCCAAAGCCATACGAGCACTCAATCTCTAATGGAGTAAATATTGAAGATCGAACAAAACTCCACAAAGGCAGAGCAAGTATGTGAACATCAAGTACGTAAGAGCCATGAACTCCGTTGACGGAGTGGCGACCAGAGAGGGAGGGGAGGCAGACAGAGGAGTTGAAGGCATATGAGAAAATGGCTAGACGGAGGATGGAGAGGCCACAACCACGACGGAGGCTATGGAAGAAGCAACAACGACGGATACATAGAAAGTATGAATGGTAGAGACGACAGCGAGGGGAGGTCATGCTAAAGAGGAGCTCGCGAAGGTAAAGGTGAGGAGGGCTTGACGAACGAAGATGGTGAATGGTAGGGTGGTTCGGGGAAGTCGGGATCCGATAGATCAACGGACGGCAGAACAACGGCGACCATGATGGGAAAGAGGAGGGGAGAGTAAGAGGCAAGGAGATCCGGCAAATCAGCGGCGAGCCCACGTCATTAGTCGACGACGGCTCCTCGATATGCGGAGCCGAGAGAGAATAGGCTATTACAGTTTACATAGTTGAAAGCTTGAGACAAAAAGAGTGGGGTAAAGCATATTCATATTTGAACTTTGCTCAAATGCGATGATTAGTACATTAACTTAATGATTGTGCATAAATATACATCAACTCAGTCATTTGTGTTTTCATTTATATATATAAATTTTGAAGTCATGTATAATACAATACATTGACTAAGTCAAACTAATAACAATAATGTGTTGGATAATGAGTGAGATGTCACATCATTTCTAATTGATGAGTCATCTGATGCATCATATGTCACTTCATCAATATATTTAAATAAATTATTCAAAAATTAATTTTTCTAAAAATTTCAAAATTATATATATATATAATATTTTTGTTTGTAGAATTTATGATTCTAACAAATTTTATATTTTTAGATTCAATATTTAACGGTTTCATTTACTTCACATGAATCAAAAAATTTCGTTTGCAAAAACAAAAGTGGAAAAAGAAGGTAAAACTCATATGGTTTTCTGATATCATTCAATATCCAACAAAAAAAAAATTTGATTTCATTCTTTTTGAATTCTAAAGTAGTCTAAACACTTCCTACATAAATGAACTTTGATCTATATTCAGATGGATTCAAAAGTTGTAAGAAGGAGAACGACTGTACGAAGACTACGGTGTGTTAAAAACTATATGTAAAATGAATAACGGGAAAAATGCCAAATAAATCCCGAACTCTGAAAAACTGGCCAAAAGAAACTTAAACTACTAAGTTGCCAAAAAAATATCCAAATTATTGGTTGACGTCCAATAAAAACATTAAACTTACGGTTGACCTGACCAATTTAGCACTCCGTTAAATAAGTTAACATATTGATTAGATGACGTTAACCAATCCGTTTATTGGGCTGTCAATATGCAAAACCTGGGTCTGGCATGATTTGAACCTGGGTCTGGCATGATATGGAAAGAGGTAGCTAACCACTGAGCTAGTGGTAATTCGTTGGTATTGTTTACAAACAAATTATATTAAAGTGTCTTTATTTCCTATACCCAATAAAATCCAAAAATCTCCAAATCATTTTCTTTGCGGATTTGTTTTAAAGAGTGAAAATAATTAAATTTTTTCTTTCCAAACAATAAAATTTGTTATTATAATTTTTTGATTTTAAACTTAATATATTATTCTAATTTTTGTGTTTAAAAATATATTTTTACAATTAATTATGTTTTTACTTTTTTAAATTGAATTTTATTTTTTGATTATAATAATAAATTCGTTACAAAAAGTAATATTTTTATTTCTTGAAAATAATTTTCAGAATTTTTACAACACATTTTCAAAATATCCATTTTTGGAAAGAAAAAATTTAATTATTTTAACTCTTTAAAACAAATCCGCAAAGAAAATGATTTGAAGATTTTTGGATTTTATTGGGTATACAAAATAAAGACACTTCAATATAATTTGTTTGTAAAGAATACCAACAATTGCCACTAGCTCAGTGGATAGCTACCTCTTTCCATATCATGCCAGACCCAGGTTCGAATCCAGCTAGAGACAAGAGTTATTTTTTGAACAAAATAAAACGACATCATTTTGATTTTGTTCAATATAAGACAAAACGACGTCGTTTCATATTGACAGTCCAATAAACGGATTGGTTAACGTCATTCAATCAATCTGTTAACTTATTTAACGAAGTGCTAAATTGGTCAGGTTAACCGTAAGTTTAATGTTTTATTGGATGTCAACCAATAGTTTGGGTAATTTTTGGCAACTTAGTAGTTTGGGTTTCTTTTGGCCAGTTTTTCAGAGTTCGGGATTTATTTGGCATTTTTCCCAATGAATAACTATGTTTGAGTTTCCAAATATCATATCTCCCCTTACTTTAGAATTCAAAAAAGTGGAGTTAGAGCTTTGATTTATGAGATATTGAATGTTTCTGTGAAAGCATGAGTTTTACTATGCTCTTTCGTTTATATTTTTCAAAGATTTTCATTTAAATTAACTTGAAGTAAATGAAAATGGTAAAATAACTGAAATTATTAAAATTATACATTTTGCAATAAATATAAAATTTGAAATATTCTGAAATTTTAAATTTTCATAAATTTTATATAAAATAAATAAATAAATAATGATATAGCATCTGATTTGACAAACAACTCAACAATTAGAAAGGATGTGGCAACTGACTCTTTATCCAACAATTCTATGCACGGTCAGTGATGTATTTGAACAAAGTTCATGAATGGACTTTGAAATATTCTGAAAATTTTAATTTTTAATAAATTTATTTATTTTTAAAAAAAGAAATAAATAATGATGTGACATCTGATATGACAGACAAATCAACAATCATAGATGATATGACAACTTCTATGATATGACAACTGACTAATTATCCATTTTATCATTGTCAATAGTTTGATTTGGTCACTATATTTATTAGATACATCTTTAAAATTTAGGTATGTAAACAAACAAAAAAAACAAATAACTTTATATATGTTTATGCATAATCATTAACTCATTTGAACAAAATTGATGGATGGATATGCACTTGTCCCAAACCTTTCCAATAAACTTATTATGGAAACAGTTTTTAATACATATCGACCAATGTTTTTAAAATCCATAATACATGAGTTTTTTTTCTTTTTTTGTTGTTTTTTTTTGTTTTTTTGTTTTTGTTTTTTTAATACATGAGTTATTTAAATAAGTAAATTTATTATATGATTTTTTGAAAAATAGACAATTCAATTAAAATTAGAAACAAAAATTATAAATGGTATTAGTTTTTTTGTTAACGACTGCGATACCAATTTTTCTTAAATTAATGTCATAAAATACACAAACTATTTAAATATTTGAATTTATTATATATGGTTAATTCAATCAAAACCAAAAACAGTATTAGTTTTCCACAGTTATAAACTTATCACCATATGACCAAACGGACTATAATAGAATTTCTTTTAAGAAAATTTGCAAATGGGCTTCAAAGTTATCTTAATTCTAAATCCCAATTGGAATAAGTACATATGGGCTTCAATATGATATTGGGGTTTTAATTGGTTGTAGTATGGGCTAGGGTTTCATTCCCCTTCCCTTGCTCACATTTGTGGTTCGTATAAGTGACACAACCCCTTCTCTAGCCGTTCCCTTTCTGTCTCCGATCGTCCGCAGGTATACTCCTTCTTCATTTCACTTCCGTCACGGTTTCTCTTTGATAAAATTATGTACGTTCCTTGAGAAACCCTAGAAATCTGATGGAAAGTATTTGAATTTTCGTTTCAGGAGACAATATTATCTGAGGAAGTGCCAAAATGAGGTTTGTTTCCTCGGCTCGATTTCCTTTCTTTTCTTCATTCGATTTGGTTATATTTATAATGTGTGCTAGTAATGATTCAGCTGAATGAATGGTTTTGATTTTAGATACGTGTAAGCCTAATAAGTTGTAAACAAATTGGGAGATAACTTAGCTGAAATGATTCTTTATACAAAATATTAGCTTTGTTATATTTTGGATGACATTGCTTCAGTGAGGAAATAGAGTGTTGGGTTATTGGTTTTCCAAGTAAAATCTTTCATTTTGTGTGTGTATATATAATATTGATTTTGAATAATGCAGTAAGCTCCAGAGTGAAGCCGTGAGAGAGGCGATAGCCGCCATTGTCACTCAGAGCAAGGAGACAAAGCCTCGCAAGTTCACTGAGACTATTGAACTCCAGATTGGTCTTAAGAACTATGACCCACAAAAGGACAAGAGGTTTAGCGGTTCCGTTAAATTGCCTCACATTCCAAGGCCAAAGATGAAAATTTGCATGCTTGGTGACGCCCAGCACGTTGAAGAGGTTGAACTTCTTTTCACTCTTTAAGAATATCAAATACATGGTTCTTCCTCTTATAATCCAGTTATGTAACATGTTTTGATTAGTGAAGTGTAACTTGGGTTTTGGTTTTACTTAGGCTGAGAAGATTGGATTAGACTCTATGGATGTGGAAGCTCTTAAGAAGTTGAACAAGAACAAGAAGCTTGTTAAGAAGCTCGCAAAGAAGTTCCATGCTTTCCTTGCTTCTGAATCTGTCATCAAGCAGATACCCCGTCTTCTTGGTCCTGGTCTCAACAAGGCAGGCATGTGTAATCAGCAACCTAATCATCAATTAGGTTTATCGTCTCCATATGATTTGATCCCTTGGTTATATTTACGATATTCTTCATTCTTTGAACAACAAATAAACAGGAAAGTTCCCAACTCTTGTTAGCCACCAAGAGTCTTTGGAATCCAAAGTGAATGAGACAAAGGCAACAGTCAAGTTCCAGCTCAAGAAGGTTCTTTGTATGGGAGTTGCTGTTGGGAATCTTGACATGGACGAGAAGGCCGTCTTTCAGAATGTTCAGATGAGCGTCAACTTCCTCGTTTCACTCTTGAAGAAAAACTGGCAAAATGTTAGTAAAGTCTTTCTTCCTGATATTCCTCGACCATCCTCATACTTTAATCAGTCTCTAAACTCTCATATTGTTCATTGGATTTATTTGCAGGTGAGGTGCTTGTACTTGAAGAGTACAATGGGTCCACCAAACAGAGTTTTCTAAGATTTTATCTCAAAGTTTCTCTCAAGGTATCATCAGACTG
Organism: Orychophragmus violaceus; assembly: GCA_030180135.1. Classification (NCBI taxonomy): domain Eukaryota; kingdom Viridiplantae; phylum Streptophyta; class Magnoliopsida; order Brassicales; family Brassicaceae; genus Orychophragmus; species Orychophragmus violaceus. The sequence continues at coordinate 11,489,594 of CM058238.1, read as the reverse complement.
AAGACGACAATTGATTTTCTTTTCTTTTCTTTCATGAGCTGGTTTCTTCTTATTGGATTAATTCCAGAACCCTTGTTTGGTAGGATCAAGATTTTGTTGAAAGACAATTTTGTTTCTATTATTGCTATTATTATTAGTGGTTTTTTTCTATTTAAGTTTTCAAGATTTTCGTTTTAGTTATCAATATCTTCGTCTTTTGTTGGACTTGCCCAATCTTATTATTATCGCTAACTTGGTACAAAGCTAACGGATTTAAACTACAAGAAGCCAATAACAACGTTTTCTTATCACACAAATAAACCTCATGTTTCACAAAACAAAATTCTTAATAATTTGCTATTTTTTGTGTTATGGGCTCTCATTAATTCTTCTTACATTCACTGAACAACAAAATATATGGAATGTCTGCAAGTCTAGCTTCTGCAAGTCTAGGTCTAGCTAGCTTTCTACAAGTCCAATTGAAGCTGTAATGATTATGGGATGCCAATGATTGGTATGAAAGGGAAGAAGCTAGCTGGTGGGAATCCGAAACCTCCTGCTCCCGGAAAATCAACAGTTTTCGAATCTCCGATCATATATCCGACATTATCTCCGGTTGGTTTTGGGCATGTGAGAGAGAACGAAAGTGGGGTTGAAGTAGTTAGAACCTTGGACTCGTGTTTGGACTTGACCAACTCAGAGACCAAGTTGTGTTTGTGAGCATAGAGTTGCTCAGGACCTCCCAAGAGTTTTGCGAGACACTTCATGGAGCGTTTTTTGTCAGCGGTTGGAAGCACTGACTGGAAAGATCCGTCTGAAGCCGCCATGGCGGTCACAGGTTTCTTCTCTCCGTCACACTTCAGGAGAATCTTAATGCCTGAAAAGAAATCGTTTACAAGCTCATGAAAAAACAGCTCATTGTGGAAGTATAAAATTTAGATGAGATGCACTAAAAAACAAGAGCTCAACTAGTGAAAAGAGTGGACCTGAGAAGTCGAAATCACGGTGGCAGTCGAGGCAAGAGACCTTGCTACGAACAAGTGAAGAAGCCGAGAGCTCAAAGTTGGAGAAGACAGCCAAAACTAAAAGGAAGAATGCTGCAACAGCTGCTTGATTTGCCATTGATGATTAAAGTTCAAACTATATCAAAGAGTTTATGAATTTGGAGACTTTAGCTACATATCTTATTGTCTGAGTGAAATATGGGGAAGGTGTGGAAGCTTTTATAAAAAATAAAACAGTAAGAGACCATAATGCGTTGATCTTTGGTAGTTGGATCACATTATAGATATTGTACTTTACCATTTCTTCTATACTAACGGCTCTTTAATTCATCCGCCTTTACTTTTTGGGCAACTTTAACCTAACAATTTGTTTATATAGTCTGAACAGCACAAGTAGACAAAATGGTCCAAGAGTCTAAATCTTATTACATATGCATATCCATTTTTTTTGTCAGTGATTTCATATTTTCATTAATAAGCCCAAATGGACCGAAATAGAAAAAAAAAGCCTGAATACAAAGGTTTGCAAAAAAAAAAACTAATGGGTCTAAAATGGGTTAGTCTCGCGCTTAGTCAACTAGAGAAGGCTAAGCACAAGCCACATGGAAATGAGAGGGGCCACGCGTCACCCTAGAAGACGGCCACCATGCAACACCGGTGCCGGAAAAATTTTGCCGACCTCCTATACCAAAGCGTGAACCCAGAAACAAGCGTTTTCCGATGCCAATCATCTTTCCTCAAACGGATTTGCCAGCCAAAGCCGCATGAAAAATAACAATTTACGAACTTCGCCAAGATCTCAAGAGATCCATGGAAATCCGTCGCCGGCCGGATTCACTAATAATCCGCCTATTTCCACCTTTGCCACACTGCGATCTCGAGAAACGGATTAAGACACACAAACAATTAAATATATCCGATCACCAAGAGCCACAACGAAACTTGAAGCAAAATCGATTTGCCGACAAGAAGAAAGTAGGAGATGAAGATCGAGAAGAACTTGTCAACAACGAACAAAGAACATCCGATATTAATCGGAAATTATTGAAACCGGAAGACACCGGTAGAGAAAACAAACACGAAATGTCACCGACATCAAGTCAAGAGATATAAACAACGCAAAACACAAAAGTAATCTCACCACTGGCGAAGCCGACTGCCGGAAGCGATAAAAGATTTAGATCGGCGGTAGAGAAAAAGGTTAGAGAGAAAACTTAAGAGAGAGAAAGGTCATATGCATAACCATTTAGTTTTGTATTTGTATAGAACACATTTTTTCTTCGTTTTTTAGTTCTTAAAATACCTCAACTAAGATTTCTTGTTATTACTTTGTTTTAAAATCATAGTATAGCGGCAGATATAATATCACTCAGGTGTTTGGTTTCCAACTCTCTCATGTCATGTGGGGATCTTAAATGGTCCAAAGCTACTTAACCAAATAGAAATAAAGGCAAAAATTTAAGCTTTCATGGACTGGATCGGATGTTGCATGTTTTGTGAACTTATGATAAAAGTCGAGCATGATTATTGACGACTGCAAAACTAACATAAATTAATTGTCGGTTTCTTAATCTCTCTGATATAAACAACTAACTAACGAACATATCACTGGCCAATTTTATCTGTTTAGCTGTCTTGTTCTTCATTTAACATGCTTTCAAATACGCATCGAGAAACCATAGTAAAAAAAATACTCAGTATAGAAACCTAATTAGTGATGCATGGATCTTAGTCATAAATTCTTTTGTGACAACGATAAAATTTGAAAGCACTTCGTGACCAAAAACAAAAATTTGAAAGCACTTACAATAACGCTATTAAAAAGCCATACATAAATAGGTACTTGAAAATCAGCAAAAAATGATATTCTCTTAATTAAACTATATATATATATATATATATATTAAATTTGGTTTAATATTTTTACTCGCTAAAGTGAAACACATTACTAAAAATGGAAAGCCTAAATGGGGACATTTTTTCTCATTTCTGTCGTTTTAATGAGCCGTGAAGGTTTGCTCAACAATATGAGTGTAAGTGTTGCTTCACTTAGACCTTGTACAATGAGAGTGTTGAAAACAATTTTCAACATTTGAACTTCCACAATGAGGTGTTGAATAATTCACATGAGGTGGATTTTTGTGTGTTGAAATAATTCAACTAGCTGAATTATGATAAGCTGGAGAGATAGTCAATTGTGAGTGGATGAAAAATTGTCGGTGGACATTGTGGGGACACACGCATATGACAGATACTTATTTATAAATAGATACTTTTTTCATTAGATTTGTTTACAACTTCATTATTTGATTCAATTATTTCATATTAATTTATATTTTTTCAAAAAATATATATACTAAAATTCACCATTTTTCATACTCTATAAATAGATACTTCTTTCATTAGATTTGGATACCGGAAAAAAATCCATCTTCTTGACAATAATTTTCTATACCTCTCATAAATTCTCGTTTTTATCTTCTTAAGTCTTCTCTGAGAAAATGGATCCAAACAATAACCCTTCTAACACCCAAATTTTTTCTAATTACCCTTTTAACTATCCAAATCCCAACAATTATCCATTTCAAAATCAATCTTCCAACCAACCCCGGAATATGCCAAATTATGGTTTTTCACCAAGTTTCTTCATGCCGTCAGCTGTTCCAAACTATCATCCATACTACGGTTCGGCGATGTCATATTCATCTCAACCACCCCCTTATTTTTCTGCTCCGGCGGGTAATGAAATTGTTCTGGACTCTGGAGCAATTGAATTTCCGGAATTTTCTACCCAAATGGCTCTTGGTGGTATAAGTGGTCTTAACGAAGACACTCCAAGTGCAAACCATTCAACCTCTGCTCCCCGGAAAAGCCCCAAATGGACCACCGAGCAAAATTTGGTGCTACTGAGTGGGTGGATCAAATATGGAACATACATCGTTGTTGGCAGAAACCAAAAAAGCGAAGCATTTTGGGGAAACATTGCTAAGTATTGTAATGAGCATTGCTCATTTGATCCTCCACGTGGTGGAGTTTCGTGCAGAAATCATTTCAACTATGTGAGCCAAAAATTGGGAAAATGGATTGGCGCTTACGATAACGCTCAGCGTATGCAACGAAGCGGGTGGTCGGAGCAGGATGTATTCGTCAATGTAATCCATGAATTTCGGTTTTTAATGGCATTATCTTATCCTCCAACCACTCAACTTGATTTAATAATGCTGTCGAGTGCCCGTGACTTTTTCGTCAATGTAATCCATGAATTTCGGTTTTTAATGGCATTATCTTATCCTCCAACCACTCAACTTGATTTAATAATGTTGTCGAGTGCCCGTGACTTTTATCTTCAATGTAATCCTTGAATTTCGGCTTTTAATGGCATAATCTTATCCTCCAACCACTCAACTTGATTTAATAATGATGTCGAGTGCCCGTGACTTTTCTCATCCATGTAATCCGTGAATTTCGCCTTTTAATGGCAGATTCTTATCCTCCAACCACTCAACTTGATTTAATAATGTTGTCGAGTGCCCGTGACTTTTTCGTCAATGTAATCCATGAATTTTGGCTTTTAGTGGCAGAATCTTATCTTCCAATCACTCAATTCATTGGTTTCATTTTCTTATAAATGGGGACTCACTCTTCAATTTATGTACCAATACCACAAATCTCATCTCACTAAAAAAATCTCAATGGATCCATCAAAATTTCCTTTTGATATTGAAGCTTACAAAAAGCAGTCTAAAATTGAAGATAAGTATATCCTCAACCATTTTAGCGAGCGCCGAAAGAAAATAGAGGAAGCTTATCCACCTCGTAGGAAGAGAAGACACTTCAATAGAGATCATACATCAGCAAATCAAAGACTGATTGACGACTACTTTGCCAATCATCCTACATATGATGATGCAATGTTTCGTCGGCGATTCCGGATGCGAAAACATGTTTTCCTCAGGATAGTTGGGGACCTATCAAGCAGTGACGACTACTTCACCCAAATATTTGACGCAGCCAATAAAGAAGGTATATCTCCATTAGCAAAATGTACCACAACCATGCGAATGCTAGCCTATGGTGTAGCAGCCGATGCGGTGGATGAATACATCAAAATTGGAGGTACTACAGCTCTGGATTGCTTCCGTAGATTATGTAAGGGAATCATACAATTGTACGAGCAAGAGTATCTGATGCAAGATGGAAGCGTGTTTGACTTAGAACAGGGACTGAGGTCGCTCTATTCTAGATCGTGGGTGATGTTGTGATAAGATGGATTCAATCCTCGGGTCTCTAGACTCCTTAGAATGAACGTGAGATGATTGAATGGATAGAAGATGGATTGATTGTCGCCACACAAGAGATGAAGGATCTTGTGATAAGACTGAATCTAAGGTCGCTTGATATGACTCACAAGAAAGCTTAGAATCGAAAAGGTGTTTTCTCTCAAAGAAGAAGAACTGCGTTATTGTATTGATATTGGTAAATGATACACGGCTGCTAAGGATCCTTATAAAGGGGATCGTGCAGCTGTTGCCTTCTAGGGCAGAAAACCTAATTACAACGGCTACTAAATAAAATATCCTATGGTCCGACTTTAAAGTAATACAGGGAAACTTGAATCACTTAACTACTAATACAGACTCTGACTCAGACAACTAATATAAGACTTGGACCTGCAAAATGAACAAACACAATATATGAATTGAAACCATACCTTATTGAGCGCGCGTGGTCGTCCATGGTTGGGCCTAAGTAGGCTGAATTGAGAAGATCATCATCGAGTCTTCAATTGTCTTCATTTGATCTTCTACACGCTCCACTTGATAATCTTGAGCTAGGAGACTCTGAATGGACGTGTTGAACAGTGCTCTGAGTCTTCTAGTTCCTGATCTTGTCCTTGGAGGATCTCTCATGGTCGTCACGTCTTGAGCCGCAGGTAGTTCTTCTAGGTCTTCTCGACGTATCTCTAAGCTTGAGTCAACGCTTGAGTCAACGCTTGAGTCGATGTCCTCATCATTCCCTCCCTCTTGAGAAGATTCTGACCTCAGAATTCCATCATCTGCATTATAAGGAAGCAAGTCAGCAACATTGAACACTGGTGAAATGGTCAACTCACCTGGCAGATCCAGCTTGTAGGCATTGTTGTTGACTCTCTCCAACACTCGGAATGGTCCAGCTCCTCGTGGTGCTAGTTTTGACTTCCTCTGATTTGGGAACCTTTCTGTACGCATGTGAACCCACACCCAATCTCCTGGATTGAAGATGAGTTCCTTTCTCCCTTTGTCAGCGGCCTTCTTGTACTTGGCCGTCTTCTCCTCTATGTTGGCCTTCACCTTCTGATGCAGTTTCTTGATTAACTCAGCCTTTGATTCTCCATCCTGATTAGTAACATCTAATGGCGGCAAAGGAACAAGATCTAAAGGGGTTTCTGGCTGAAATCCATAGACAATCTCAAAAGGTGACAACTTAGTAGTAGAATGGTTAGCATGATTATAAGCAAACTCAACATATGGAATACAATCTAACCAGCTCCGTAAGTTCTTACCAACCGTGGCTCTTAAGAGAGTAGATAGAGTTCTGTTTACAACCTCAGTTTGTCCATCAGTTTGTGGATGACAAGTTGTTGAGAAGAGTAGCTTGGTTCCTAGCTTCCTCCAAAGAACTCTCCAGAAGTGACTCAGAAACTTCGTGTCTCGGTCAGAAACAATAGTTCTCGGGATCCCATGTAAGCGTACTACTTCTTTAAAGAATAACTCAGCAGTTTGAGTGGCATCATTAGTCTTGGCACAGGGAATGAAATGTGCCATCTTTGAGAACCTGTCCACTACAACAAAAATAGAATCCCTTCCTCGGATTTTGGGTAAGCCTAAGACAAAGTCCATTGATATATCAACCCAAGGCATACTAGGAATAGGAAGTGGCATATATAAACCATGTGGATGTGACCTGGATTTGGCTTTGAGGCAAGTTACACACTTGGAACAGAAACGTTCCACATCCTTCTTGAGGTGAGGCCAAAAGAAGTGTTCTACCAAAACGCTCAGAGTCTTATCCACTCCAAAATGTCCCATGAGTCCACCACCATGCGCCTCCTTGATCAACAAGTCTCGCATAGAACCCTGTGGAACACACAAACGCTTTTCCCTAAACAAATAACCATTATGTAAGTAGAAGGAACCTGTTGGGGCAGTGGTACAATCTTGATAGACTGAACCGAAGTCTGGATCATCCTTATATGCATCCTTAAGGTGTTCAAACCCTAAGACCTTAGCCTCCAAAGTTGTGATCAGCATGTGTCGCCTTGAGAGTGCGTCAGCCACAACATTCTCTTTGCCCTTCTTATACTTTATCACATATGGGAATGCTTCTACAAACTCCATCCACTTAGCATGTCTTCTCTTCAGTGTCGTTTGTCCTCTAAGGTGCTTCAAAGTCTCATGATCAGTATGTATGACAAACTCCTTGGACAGAAGGTAGTGCTGCCATGTCTCCAACGACCTCACTAGCGCATAGAGTTCCTTGTCGTACGTTGGGTAGTTCAAGCTGGCTCCACTTAGTTTCTCACTGAAGTAGGCTACTGGGCGTCCTCCTTGAGTTAGCACAGCTCCAATACCTAAGCCTGAAGCATCACATTCAACCTCAAAAGTTTTGTTAAAATCAGGTAATACCAAAACTGGTGCATGCGTCAAGCGATCCTTGAGTCTGTTGAACGCGTCCTCTTGAGCTGATCCCCACTGAAATGCTACGTCCTTCTTGATCACAGCAGTGAGAGGGGCGGCTATAGTACTGAAATCTTTGACAAAACGCCGGTAGAAGCTTGCCAATCCGTGGAAGCTCCTGACTTGTCCTATGTTGTTTGGTCTCGGCCATTCTTGGATTGCTTTGATCTTCTCTTGATCAACCTGTAAACCTTTGGAACTGACAACAAAACCTAAGAAAACCACTTCATTAGTACAAAAGGAGCACTTCTTAAGATTACCATATAGGCTTTCTTTTCGAAGTGTGTCAAGGACTAGCTCAAGATGCTTCTGGTGATCCTCAAACGATTTGCTATAAACCAATATATCATCAAAGTAAACTACTACAAATTTACTGATGTAAGCTCTTAGAACCTGGTTCATTAATCTCATGAAGGTGCTGGGTGCATTGGTTAGACCAAATGGCATGACTAACCACTCGTACAGCCCCTGCTTAGTCTTGAAAGCAGTCTTCCATTCGTCACCTTCTTTCATTCTCACTTGATGGTATCCACTCCTAAGATCAATTTTTGAAAACACATTAGATCCAGATAGTTCATCAAGCATATCATCTAACCTTGGAATTGGATGTCGATATTTTATGGTGATGTTGTTGATTGCTCTGCAATCCTCCAAGTTCCATCTTTCTTTGGCACTAAGAGAACTGGTACAGCACACGGACTCAAGCTTTCTCTAATGTAACCTTTCTCCATTAAGTCTTGAATCTGCTTCTCCAACTCCTTAGTTTCTGTTGGGTTCATACGGTAAGCTGGGCGGTTGGGCAATGGTACACCGGGAACTAGATCAATCTGATGCTCTATTCCTCTGATAGGTGGTAGCCCAGCCGGTATCTCTTCGGGGAACACATCTTTGTATCGGTCAAGCAGTGATACAATCTCTGGTACAAGCACATTATCCTGTGAGCCTGTAATCAACACATCTCTAAACACCATTAGTAGCACCGTTTCTTTTCGCTCTAAAGCCTTATAGACAGTACTAGGAGTGATGTAAAGGTTAGTTTTACTTACCTTGGCCTCGGCAGCAAATTTGGATTGCATCTCATGTACCTCTTGAGGAGATAATGGAGCAAGCTGGAATTTGCGCTTGTCATGCGTGAAGGAATGAGTATTGGTGCGTCCGTTGTGTATGACTTCTCTATCAAATTGCCATGGTCTGCCAAGAAGCATATGGCCTACTTGCATTGGGACAACATCGCACAAAACTTCATCCTCATACTTCCCTATCTTGAACTGAATCAGGACTTGCTCATGTATCCTGATCTCGGTGCTTGAATCTAACCATCTAAGGCGGTATGGCCTCGGATGTTGGGTTGTCTTCAAACCTAGCTTTTCCACCATAATCTTGCTAGCAGCATTAGTACAAGATCCACCATCAATTATGAGACTACATACCTTGTTCAGAACTGAACATCGAGTGAAAAACAAGTTTTCTCTCTGGATGGTGTCTGAGTCACTCAAGGCACTCAATGCCCTGCAAACAACTAACATCTCTCCTGTCTCGGGAAATGCTACTTCCTCTTCTGAATCCGCAGCTTCAAGGTGTTCCACTTCATCTTGAGACTCATATCCTCCATCAGGTGTTAAGATCATAACTCGCTGATTTGGACAATCTCGTGCATAGTGACCTTTACCCTGACACTTGAAACAAGTTATGTCGCGGGCTCTTGTATTAGCGATTGAAGACTTACCTGAGTCAGTGCGGGTGTTCCTTGGTGCTTCATAAGCTGACCTCTTATCTTGGGAACCTGAGGAAACAGTCTTGCCTTTGTCAAGGTTTTTAGCTTGCGGTGCACTCCATGAGTTAGGTCTTGAGCGACTCGCTGCCGCTGTCTTTCTCTTGATTCCTTGTTCAGCCTGCACGGCTGCATGCAATAAATCATTAAGATCATGACAAGGTTGACGTTCTACCTTTCTGGCGATTCGGTCATTGAGTCCATCAATGAAATGGCCCATGAGAACTTCTTCACTCTCATCCAACGCCATCCGGTTCTTGAGTTGCTCAAACTCTTCATAGTATTCCTCAACACTCTTGTTCTTCTGTGACAGAAGCCTGAACTGCTTCTGCATATCTCTGTGGTAATGAGGTGGCACAAATCGCCTCCTGAAGTTGTACTTCATGGCTGCCCAGGTTGTGATCCGCTCAAAGTTGTTTCGCCTACGGTCTTGGACTTCTCTGTCCCACCAAGTTAAGGCATGGTCCGTGAGTTGAGCCGAAGCTAGAGCTATCTTCTTCTGGTCATTGTACTCGTAGTAGTCAAAGATGTACTCCATACGCCTCTCCCAATCTAGGTATGCTTCCGGATTAACCCTACCTGCAAAAGTTGGCACAGTTAGTTTCAAATCTTTTGCAAAGTTACGGTTTACCTCTTGTTGCGGTTGGCGATCACGGCGGTGATGTTGATGATCTCGGTTCCTCCCTCCTGCTCCCGCATTCAGAGTATTCTCACTCTCTTCATCATCCGACTGCTCATCATTCCTTGGAAGTTCAAGTCGTCCTACCCTCTGATCGATCCGTCCGATCTGAGCCGACAAGTCGTTCTTCATGGCTTGAAGCGCTTCTAGTAGAGCTGCATTAGGGTCGACGTGATCTCCTGCCATTGGGTTCCTGTTCCTACACACACTAGAGCAAGCGATCAAGGGACTAGGGAACAAAAGGCACAAAATAAGAAGAAAGATCCTAAGCAAACCTATGATACTTGTGATACAAGCGATGCGTCAAGGACTGACACAAGAGATGGCTCGGTTACAAGTCAATAAGAATCACGCTCGGTTTAGACAAAAAGAGTTTGAAAAGTTGAAAACCGATATAGGAAAATATAAAATCTTTAGAACTTTTGAAAAGATTTGGAAAACTTCGTTTTTTTTTTTTGAAAACGATATTTAGCCCAAAAATAGGAACTAGAAAATCTTAAGATATGGAAAATATTTTCGAAATCTTTGGAAAAGGAAATGAACACCTTGAACCGAAAATTCAAATGGAAAATCGGATCAAAAGGTTACACTTCTTCTTCTTCGTAAATCCTTTTTTTTTTTGAATGCAAAAATGAAGAACTAAAACAAGAACTCAAAACAAATTTTTTTTTTTTTTTTTGAAAGTTGAAAACGAGTGCAAGAAAGAAAAGGTTTTGAATCTAGAACCTTAAGATTGTCAAGAGAGTTTCGCTTATTGGCTCAAGCACAAAGAAGCGATTCCTAACTTGATTCAAGGATGTAGATCAACAATGAAACTAGATGAAACAAAAGACTTTTTATGGGTTTTTTTTTTGAAAGTAAAAATCGAAAGCTATAAACTAGATTGCAAAGAAACCGAAAGGAAAAGGGATAGATACACCTGATCTAGGAACCTTTCGGCTCTGATACCAGATGATGCAAGATGGAAGCGTGTTTGACGTAGAACAGGGACTGAGGTCGCTCTATTCTAGATCGTGGGTGATGTTGTGATAAGATGGATTCAATCCTCGGGTCTCTAGACTCCTTAGAATGAACGTGAGATGATTGAATGGATAGAAGATGGATTGATTGTCGCCACACAAGAGATGAAGGATCTTGTGATAAGACTGAATCTAAGGTCGCTTGATATGACTCACAAGAAAGCTTAGAATCGAAAAGGTGTTTTCTCTCAAAGAAGAAGAACTGCGTTATTGTATTGATATTGGTAAATGATACACGGCTGCTAAGGATCCTTATAAAGGGGATCGTGCAGCTGTTGCCTTCTAGGGCAGAAAACCTAATTACAACGGCTACTAAATAAAATATCCTATGGTCCGACTTTAAAGTAATACAGGGAAACTTGACTCACTTAACTACTAATACAGACTCTGACTCAGACAACTAATATAAGACTTGGACCTGCAAAATGAACAAACACAATATATGAATGAAACCATACCTTATTGAGCGCGCGTGGTCGTCCATGGTTGGGCCTAAGTAGGCTGAATTGAGAAGATCATCATCGAGTCTTCAATTGTCTTCATTTGATCTTCTACACGCTCCACTTGATAATCTTGAGCTAGGAGACTCTGAATGGACGTGTTGAACAGTGCTCTGAGTCTTCTAGTTCCTGATCTTGTCCTTGGAGGATCTCTCATGGTCGTCACGTCTTGAGCCGCATGTACTTCTTCTAGGTCTTCTCGACGTATCTCTACGCTTGAGTCAACGCTTGAGTCAACGCTTGAGTCGATGTCCTCATCAGTATCTCAGATCCCCAACTCAAGAGGACTTGCAGAGAATTTTACATGTTAGTGAACTGCGAGGGTTCCCGGGGATGATTGGGAGTATTGATTGCATGCACTGGGAATGGAAAAATTGTCCTACAGCATGGGAAGGACAATTTACTAGGGGGGATAAGGGAACCACCACTGTTATTCTTGAAGCAGTTGCATCCCATGATCTATGGATCTGACATGCTTTTTTTGGATGTCCAGGCACACTGAACGATATAAACGTTCTAGATCGTTCACCAGTGTTTGATGATGTTGAACAAGGAAATACTCCAAAAGTGAACTTCTTCGTGAACCAACGTCCGTATAATACGGCATACTATCTTGCTGACGGTATCTATCCTTCTTATCCTACTTTCGTCAAATCGATTAGGCTTCCTCAAAGTGAGCCGGACAAGTTATTTGCAGAAGTTCAGGAGGGATGCCGAAAGGACATCGAACGTGCATTTGGAGTGTTGCAGGCTCGATTTAAAATCATTCGTGAACCAGCTCGCATGTGGGACATAGCCGATCTGGCTATCATTATGAGGTCATGTATCATATTGCATAATATGATTGTTGAGGATGAACGTGATACATATACTCAACGATGGAATGATTATGATCAATCAGAGGCAAGTGGGTCTAGTACACCGCAACCATTCTCGACCGAGGTGCTACCTGCATTTGCAAATCATGTTCGTGCTAGATCCGAGTTGCGTGATTCAAGCGTGCATCACGAATTTCAAGCAGATCTAGTTAAACACATATGGGCAAGATTCGGAATGTCTCGTGATTAAAAATATTTTCAAGTTTGCGAGTTCATTTTATTGTACTAATTAAGTTATATGTGTTTTATTGGTTGTATTGTGTGCTTCTTATTGTATTGTATTTGCATTTTAATTTTTTCGTAATTTTATATGTTTAATAATAATTTTTACTATACTCTTTTTTACTATTTGCATTTTTAGTTAAAAATATAAAAAACAATAAAAAAATATAAAATTATTTAATTTTTATTTACGCTAATTTAATTATAAACGGTATATGTTATTGATAATAACTAATAAAAAAAATAAAACATAAAAGAAAATAAATATGGTAGGATAGGGTGTTGAATCTTATTAAATAAACCATTGTAGTGTACAAAATATTAGTGTGTGTTGAATTATTAGGTGGAAGAAAGAAAAAAATGGTGAATATGGTACTATATGCGTAGTTCAATTATAAAAAGTGCATTTTGTTTACTGTATAACGTTTTTGGGATTTCCATAATTATTTTAACCTTGCGGGACAAACATTTTAGTTTGTATTACAAAACATTGTGGGATTCCGTCGCGTAATGATATTCAACTATAAATAAACCAAACAAAAGCTGAAGGACTTTTTTCGTCTGAGAAAATATATATTAATTTTTTTGAAAATATAATTAACATCAAAAGATTCAAAAAAAATATAACTCACAAAGCTAGAGAAAACGGAAAACTAAAGTGACAAGATAAAAACACATATTCTGCAGACTAAAGCCTCAAACAAGAGACAACAGAAGCGCTAAACCAGCGATAAAAAACTACAACAACAAAAAATTTGGATGAGCTAAAATTCAACCAATCAAGACAGAGGCCACCAACTCACTCTGTCAAATTTCCACGAAAAAAAAAAACTGAAAACCACGAGCTCGAGACTATCCAAACAAGAGTTAAATAGACGGATTTCAAATGTGGGATCATATATTATTAAGCCACGGTATTACATAGAGGATGGCAATGAAAACGAAGACATCATTATTTATGGAACTTATATCTACTAATTATTCTTTAATTAATTCTTAATTATATATAGTTGGCTTAACCCACACAATGCAATACTTGTATTTGTAGTTTATTTATTGATTACGTGTGTAACGAGGCCAGGGATATGTGTATTGATAAAGTAATCTTCCCAATCAATGCATTTGGGGTTGAAGCCGGACAAGTCATGCATCTCTTTGGCTTCATTTTTGATTCGTAATGTTTCCAGGTTTCTATCATCGAATCTACATGTAATACAATATAAATTCAGATTATAGTTAAACTCATGTGACTTAAGGCATGGCAAAAATAATTGTAGATCATATATATATAGAAGAAGGCTTTCACTCTCTAATCTCTACCACGTATATAGTAGATATATATTAAAAGAAACTACCTAATAGACACGGCACCATTAAAAAAAGAAGAAAATGTGAGAGATAGAGACATACATGCCCTTGAAGAGTAGATAAGGCTCGTAAATTTTCACCAACTTCATGGCCATATTGAATCTACGGTTGCGACGTTCATATTTATCTCCAAATTGCGATGGGAGAGTTATACTAAGTAATTCCAACATCTAAAGAAGATAAAAACAGATAAAATCTTACATGATGTTTATAAAATAAGGTAGCCCTTAATAAAAGAATTAACACTTCTAGAGAAATTGTACTTCACGTGGAGTTTATGTAAGTGTTACCTTTAAAGGCAATTTAAAGCGAAGGCTCGTGTAGAGACGGAACATAGCCACTGTGGATAAAAATACTGTAGGTTTTGGGACTATAGGCATACCACTGCGACCGAGCAGAGGGCTTTTCTTGAAATAACGAACACCTACTTCAATAATTTGCTTATACATTATTGGATTCCGGTAAGATGAGGCGACATGGTAGACGATATGACTTCTTGAATCACAGAAGTGCTCAGCTGCGGTCGCGATCATTGCATTTGCCACCATGTCGACAGGTATCTTGTTATATATGGACATACATTAATTTTTGTGTTAGTAAAAATGGAATCTTACTTTACCTTGTACAAAATTGGTAATGTGTCTAGTGAACTTACAATATCACATGCTGCTTTTTGATCAATGAGAAAACACTTGAGCATTCCCTTTCCGTATGTTACAATCACAGTGTCTACGGTTCTTCATATATGCAATAGATATTAACAATCAAATTGATGACAATTGATAATTAAATTAGGCCAACCGAGAACGTAAATAAAATATAAAAAAAGAAGAAAAAAATCTTGGTGATAACTTACTTTATTCCTTCTATCCAGCCTGGAAATGGTTCCGAGAAAGTGCTTGTGATCATTGTGGGGCGTAATATTACAAGAGGCATATTTTCTCTATAGTGTCCAAGAAACATCTCTGCCATTACTTTGGTGAAGGCATATGTGTTTGGCAATCCAAAATGCTTTGCCCTAATCATTAACATTATGTATGAACAATGTGCATTCAATTCATAGTATCCATTGAGTTTCTAATTTTGGCATTTGAAAACATACCTTTCCAACCCAAGATCTCTCATGTCACGTTTAGTTTCGTCATCTGAGCAACCTTGTTCCTTGAGTTGTTTCAGTCTCTGCTCTACCAGTTGCATTTCGGTATTGATATCTACCTTGTTTTTTCCATGAAGAGTTTCTCCCATTGCAAAAGGTTTCTCTTTTATAAGTCCCGATTGTTCCCCACAAACATAGGCTACAAAAGAAAACAAATTAATTTTCATGAATATTATAACGAGTGTGATCGATATATATTTTATATAATACAAAAATTTGATTATGCTTAGGCGCACGACGTTCGGATTCGGTTCGGGTCTTTCAGTGTTTTGGGTTTTCGGATCCATGAATATAAAACCCATTCGGATATTTTAAAATTTCGGTTTGAATTCAGTTAGGTTCCACTCGTGTTCGGTTCGGTTTCAAATACCCGAAAAATCATAAAAAATAAAAATTGGTTATATTTGAATAAAATTTTGTCAAATTTTAACAAATATAACACGAACTTTCATATTTTAGGTAATTTAGTTATTTTGGTTTAAAAATAACCAATATATTTGGATTTATAATTATAATTTTGTATAATTTTGTTATATTAAGTCTAAAATACAATTAATATTTTGGGTATATAATTATAATTCAGATATTTCGGATACCATTCAATTATCGATTCTGTGTTCCGATTCTTCGGATATAGGAATTTAGAATCCATTCAGGTATTTTGTTGGTTCGGATTCAGGTTCAGTTTCTCTTTTTAGTTCGAGTTCAGTTCGGTATTTCGGTTTCAGATATTTTGCCTATGCCTAATTCCAGCGGTCACAACAAATTAAGGGTTTGATTGGTAGCGACTGTAGTTTTAGATATTTGGCTTTAGAATTTAGACCGTAAGCTTTTTAGTTGTAGATTTTATTGCTGTAGGATTTCAGCTGTACCGTTTTCAAAATAAAGTTTGATTGATAAATATCATTTATATTTTAAAACTTTATCTATTAATATTATTTTTTTAAAAATATTAGCAAATATTAATTAAACTTATAAACTTATTTCTTAATATTTAATTAAAATTTTTATTCTATTAAAAATAAATAAAATTCTAACATATGATAAATAAAAGATGTTGGAATTTATACTTGTAATATTTTTTTTTTGTAAAATATACTTGTAATGTATTTATATATCATATTATTTATGTAAAAATACAATATATGTAACTGTTGTACTATATATATGTATATAAAATATTATAATAAATCTCTATTCTAGTGGAATTGAATATAATATTTTTAGAAATATTAGTTTATTTATATATCACATAAGAAACGTACTATATATTAAAGAAAAGAAAAAGAAAAATGAAAATAAACTATTTCTAAAGCACTAGAAAAGTGCTGTGGAAAATAACATTTCCACACCCAAAAAATCTTCTATAAAAATGTATCGGGTGTGACTTTTAAAAATTGATAGAAAACTTGATTAGTCTCATCTAAGTGCTGTAGAAAAGAATAATGATGTGCACAGCTAGGCTTGAGCAGTTTAACCGGAACCGATTATCCGAACTGGAACCGACCCGAAATTATCTGACCCAAAATCGATTTGGTTATATAGCATTTATCCGATGGGTAATTTATTTTGGACCCGTGGGTAACGGGTAATACCCGGAACCGAACCGATACCCGAACGGGTACCCGAATGACCCGAAAAATATTAAATATATTAGTTATTTTCGGATATTATAGATATAATTTTGGTTTTATGGGTATTTTTAAAGTTTTATTTTCAACTTTTGGATATATTTTTGACATTTCAGATAATTTTTTTTAATGTTTTTTCTTTGTTTTCGGTTATTTTTTTATGGTTTTCGAAAAAAAATTCAGATTTTTGGGTCTAATTCAGATATTTTTACAAATTTCGTGTAAAATTCGGTTCTGAATTTTTAGATCCGAACCGACCCGGAACCGATTGGACCCGAACCGATACCGACTCGAAATTGCATAGGTACCTATTGGGTAAAATTTTTCTCAACCCGAAAAAACCAGAACCGAATGGATCCTACCCGAAACCGATCCGAATACCCGAATGCCCATGCCTATGCACAGCCATTATAGCAGCTACCAGTCACCTCCTAAATTATATTCATACTAAGTAATTCTAGTTTTGGGGGCATAGTGTGTTGTTTATAAAATTGTTTGTACTTGATATGTATTAGTTTTTTTCTTTTCTTTCCGTCTACACCAAATATTACGAAAAAAATAAATAAACCTTATATTAACCACGGACTAATCCCTTGACTGTTATTACCATTTGAAATCTTAAATCAATTCCATTGCAGTTTTAATCATGGTTGATCACTGCAAACACATTAAAGGTAAATAAAATCTGTCTTTTTCAATGGGTGTTCAGAATTAGTATGAGCTTGGATATATCCTTCGGTTATTCAAAAAAAAGAAAGAAAAAAGCTTAAATGATTCACCAGTTGAGACGTGGAGAAGCAATTGTGCTTTGGCACACTTCTTAGCAAAGTTAAGGACATTGAGTGCTCCAAATGTGTTGATCCGAAGTGCAACATCGTATCTTTTTCACATATAAGCGAACCAAACGCTAATTAATATGGTCTTCAATAACAATATATATAACAAATTATTAAAGCGAATTTACTACTATACCTTTCGTCGAATCTCGTGGTGGCAGCTGCATGGAAAACGATGTCAATCTCTTGCATCATATCATGTAAAAGATTGGAGTCACTCACTCCCATATTGTTTAGTGATGTGTCGCCTGGAACAGGAATAACCTTTTCCGAGATCAAGGCGTTTAAATTTTCATCACCAATATTCTTTCTTAACACCCTAAACAAATCTTTCTCGAAAGCCTATTACAATGTAATCAAAATAACAAGGAAAAAAAAAAAATCAATTTCGTATGAATTCTCTAACGCAAAAATGTGGTTCAGACATTTTGGCATGTACGTATGTAAAAATATACCTCACTGTGTAACCGTTGTTCCGCGGATTTCTGGTCGGATGCTCTGATAAGAAGATAAAGCCTCTTCAAGTTTGGTTGCAACCTCAGAACTCGCTCCACGAAAACTATGTTTAGATATTCATCATGAACAATATATGCTCATGAATTACACGAGTAAATTTATTATAAAAGGTTGCTAAAATAGTAGCTCAGTCGATAATATCACGCAGTACGTACAGGAGACAATGAAGTATACTGAACAGAGAATTACCTTTGGCAAGGAAGCCAGAAGCGCCAGTGACGAGCAATGTCTTGTTCTCAAGAAACTGAACATGATTTGGTCCCATAGTTGAATCTCAAAAACCTAATTGAATAACAAAGAAGTGTCTGCTTGTTGACAATGTTTGATCCTAGCAATATATATAACACATGTATTTATAAGGAAATCAAATTGTGAAAATATAATTTGTAGTGATAAACATTTAATCTAAAACGATATATAACAACGTTATGGACGGTTTCTGTGGTTGATTTATAATGCGGGTAACTGGTACTGTATGCAAACAACTTGTCTCTATCTGGTTGGAGGAAGAACCAATCAATTCTTAATTCTGGTGTCGATCGGCGTGTTTAACACATGTTATTTTTCGCCAGATCAGAATTGATAAGTGGACCTGAATCACATGATTTTAAGTCTCTTGACCATTTAATATATAAAGGAGTTAGTTAGAGATATTACGTAATGTTACAAGCTGAGGTAACGGACTTACTTCATGTTGTGCAGATTATATATGGGGTATAGGGGATTGTGGAATTTTTGGGTCGGGGTTGGAGGTGAGCTTATCATCTTTTTATAGCTCAATTCAACAACCAAATCGGTTCATCAATTCAAATCCAATAATGAAAAATAAAATTTATTATGGTGTAATCCAAGCAGACCCACAAAAAAAAAAGAAAAAATGATTTAATAAATTTATTATATTTAGGAAAATGATGAATATAAAGACAAATTTCCGATATGAAAAAAACTCAAGAATATCCAGATTTAATAAAAAGAAAAAAAATTATCGTATTAGGAATAATTTAGGAAATTGACATAATTCTTTTGATATCAATATATTTCTTGAGAAAACTATTAATAGCGAAGTTTTTTCAGTTTTAAGACCATGTACATTGATGAATCCTATCTTGGAGTAAAGTTTTTAAAATAATTTTTAGTTGGTTTTAAATAGTTAAGAACTCTATTTTTTTTTTGCTCATCCATTGATGAAACCTTAATTAGGGTTCTTAACAAAAAAAATATTACTATATAGATCTGAGTATTTGGGATGATGCCTACTTGCATCTTGTGGGGGAAGTGATGTCCAATTAAGAAAGGAAGAGTAACACCGATTGAAGATATGAGACAGATTTTTAGATCATTCATTTGTACTCTGTGATACCGAGCTTTTTTGGCTTAAGGCAATTCAATAGTACTTTGATGATTCAGAAGCTTTTCATTTGTAAGTTTCTCCAAAGATAGCGCAAGCTCCATAGCTTATTAATTAAAAAGAGCCAGAATCATCAAAAGCTTAATATCTGAAAGACTATACACAAGGCTTACTAAGACCTTTACTATTTTCACGATTATCAAAACTGTTGCAACAATAAGTTTGGATGAGCTTGAATCCACTTACCATACAATGCCTCTCCCTTCTCCTCGTGATCAAACTCAGAGAAGGGCATCAAAATAGAGTGCAGCTTCACTCTCCCACCACGCTTGTTCTGAAGATCAAATCCATTGAACATAAGAAACACTATTAAAGGTTCATAACCTGATAGATTCTTGAAATTATACCTGGTACTCCATAAACTTTTCAGCTTGACCTCGCTCTTCAAGGCTCGAATCGTTGAAGAACCTATCAGTGAAAACAACAACAACACATAGGTGATCATCCCACAGAAAGGAACCGGAGAAGCACACATAGTTTTTAAGACTAAAAAAAGCTTACTTGGCGAAACCTTTCAAGCCAACATTATCTCTATCAAAGTAAGCATATATAGTGCATGATAGATGTAGGAGACATTGTACTCCACACTGTTTTCCAAAAAATGTAAAGCAAATAAGAGATGAAGACAATCAATCCATGAGACACTGAATCTACAATTTCGCCCATTTAAATAAACCCAGAAACTAACTACAAGATCATAAACAATTCTTCTACTTTCAAGGATTAGCTATAGATAATCAAATCTTCAGAAAAGGTCCTATCAATACAGTGACAGAAAGAAAAGAAAAGACAATCTGCTCATGAGCTTCCATCCAATCTTAAGATTCTAGTTGATTCAAAACCCAGATATTAAAATTAATTGAAAATCACCTAAACTCTTAGCTACTACTTTCTCTAATCCGGATACTAAGAAAACAAACAGAAATGGCAAGAACCCTAACATAACAAAGCAGAAATTGACTGTAAATTCCAAGAATAAGCAAAACCCAAATATGAAAAAGGATTGGAACTCACAAAAATTTCATCTAATCCGCTCTAAACCGTATTCCAACAAAGTTTCCTAACTCAAGCTTGAACAACAAACTACCAAATCGATAAAAGAATCTACAGTGAAATTCACCTCGAAATCGAACTTTGGAAGAGGAGGCAAATCCTTGAGAAAGTCAGTAGGCTTCCTAGAGGTCCGAATCATCTCTTCCTCCACCAAGCGGTTTAAATCGATTCATAAATCTCTCAAAGAAGAAACCTAAATCTTTAATCGGTATCGTCCTCTGAAAAACAAAAACAAATCCCCTTTCTGAAATCGTGAAAATGAAAAGAAGTGAGAGATGAAGGAGAAGCTTTGGACTCTGGTAGAGTCTTTCAACCGAAAAAATTAGCCAATCCCTATGTGCCACGTCGTTAAGATAAGGGTCCTAAAATTCCTTAGTTAAGGATCGGTCCTAACATTATTTACTCTTTCTCATTTAATTTTTATGTTTTCTACCTAAGAAACTGTGAAACTTTTTACCTAAGATACTACGATGTGGATGCTCTAAGCACTACTATCAATTCCTCAAATCTCTACACATGTCGATGTAGCATTTGAGATATCAATCAAGGAGGCAAGAAGAACAACACATCAAGAATACAATATACTACTCAATTTAATCAAATAAATAAAAGAGGTTTAAACTAACAATCCTAAACAGAAATCAAAAGAAGAAAGCAAAGAGAGCAAACAAGAACCAAGCAGTCACTAAACAAGAGGACACACAAATAAGCAGACACTATAAAATAAGGTCTCTAGGATGAGGCAATGGAGACTAGATAGTATAGAGACAATCAATGATGCTTCAATCAATCAAGCAATGCTAAACAAGGCTAATGATCATTAAGTAAGCTAATCCTTTTCTCATGTCCATAACTACTATTCTAATCATGCAATCATTCAATTCTCATTTGTAAATTACAAGACATCATTTAAGAATATCCATCAAATACCTTTTAGCAAAGCTAATCCTTAGGCTAAGAACACTAATCATTAGATTAATCCAATATCTTGGTACCAATCCCTTTATCTAATCTTTAATCAAGAAAAAACTCTCATTTATGATTAAGAGACAAACAAGCAATCATATCAAGTTCTCATTACCAATAATCACCTTAGACAACTAATCTCTTAGGCTAAGATGTGAAAATCCTCTAAAAAGTTCATTCAAGCATTTCATCGAACACCTTTTCGGGCATGAAAAAGACTAACATCTAGATTCAACAATTCTTTGCAACCTAGCACAAAGATCAACTAATTAGAGAAGGATCATTCATCATCAACTCATAAGCATTGTTCTTCACAAATCATGAATTAAGAGAGATAGAAAGAAGAGATTAACAAAAGATAACAAAGTACTTAATTAAAACTCAAAATCAAAGGTTTACAAATCCTAAATCATAAACATAAGAAGAGAGAAAACTAGTATTAGGTAGATTACGGTTCTAGAAACCCAAAATTAAGTATATATAGTGGGGAGCTCGACAATGGCATAATTGTAAATAAATGGTCCAAAAATGGTCTTCGCAGGGAAAGTATCAGCTGTTTTGCCCGATACAAACAAGCCGATAGAATCCTGCTGGAAGTATCGGGCTGATTTTCCCGATGGAGCATGCCGATAGATTATCTGTCAAGTTCGTGGGATTTCCGCAGCAAATGTATCGGGCTGATTTGCCTGATGGAGCATGCCGATGGATGGAAGCAGCTAGCACCGGTTGGATCAAGCCGATAGCATAGCCCGATGATCCGAACCTTCTTCTTCATTTCTTGAGATCTAAACTACTCCATAACTTAAATTGAACATCAAGGAGTCTCCAAACACCTACAAAGACCAAGAAACCACTCAAAGAACAACAAAACACCCGAAACCTAACTCTAAATGCACATAAGTTCTAATTGCAAGAAAGTTCAAGAAAACAAGTATGAATGAATGCAAATGTAACAAAAACAAGAACTAAAAAGCTAAAAATGATCAAATTGCGATAACATAAATTCCCCCAAACTTAACCTTTACTTGTCCACAAGCAAACTCACCAACTCAAAGGCAAGCTAGGAAGAAAGGTTTAAAAGTGAGAATTCAAAGCTTTAAAAGCAATTGCTAAGCATAAGTGGAAACAAAGTCAAGACAAGAAATTAAGAGCGACAATCAAACTTACTCTACTTCAAAAGAGTTAGCCATTCCCATCAACAGAAACATCAAGTTCAAGTCCCAACCTACACATGAATTCCTATCCTCATTCCCTTTAACATTCATTAAGAAATAGTGGATAATGATTATGCAAAATCAAATGAACACATTTGGATAAGGGGCTAATGTCTTGAGATAAAGTGATCTCAAATGAAGTGTGGGTTTCAAAAACAAAAGATCTCTCAGGAAAAGAATGAACTATAGCAAAATGCTAAGAGTACGAAACAACTCATGCATTCAAGGATATATTCTCATTCTACCCAAATTCCTATAATGATCTTAAATCTTCTTGTAAACCCAAGATTCCCTTCCTAAGCTACCATTTCCTTAAGGCATTTTTGCCTTCTTATCCCAATTTTGATAATTTCTTTTTTCTTTAAACACTTAAAGAATTTCTTTTCTTTGCTTAGCTCTTTCTTTTCTTTTCTTTTCTTTTCTTTTCTTTTCTTTTCACTTGTCTCTTTTCTTTTCTTCTTTTGATACTTGAGCCAACTTGGGCTTCTTTTCTTTCTTTAAGACTTGAGACTTATCTTTTATAAACACTTAGAACTATCAACTTTTCTTTTTCTTTTCCAATCCCCTCTTTCTTTTCTCAATCTTTTCCTCATTCCCTTTTTATTTTTCTTCCCAATTCCCCAAACTTTTTGCCTATCCTATGCATAGCCCAATGATGTAAGGCTAGCTCTACAATGAAAACCTATCATTGTCGTTCCAAACTCAACACTTTTTGCCTAGTTAATTCAAGAAAAATGCCTTTCATCTCTCACTATAGTTTTTAAGCTTGAAGGAAAGTTTGGTTCATGGTAGAGAAATCTACTTAGACTAACAAAAGAGTGGTAGAAAGGGAGAAGATAGTCTATGCATTAAGTATCCATGTGTTCACTTTTCATCGCATAAAATGATAATTAAAGTCAATATTAAGAGTTCTAATTGATAGGGAATGATTCAAATCACAACATGTTTCAGTCAAGAAGTGAACAATAATGCATGAGATCCAATAAGGGTTCTTCCTTAATTTCAAGCTCACAAGATGCATAAAATAACCACATGCTCAAACAATTTTTTTTTAAAAGAACACAAGCTTTAGCTCTCAAACATTTATAAATGCAATCCTTAATGACTTCTAGACTCAATCCTAAGTATGTCAATGCAATTATATGCTTTCTTTTTGTGAAAATTTTCAAAAAACTTCAATTATTTTTTAATTTTCTATGCCTTAGATAAATGCATGAGACTCAAGGGATGCAAAAGAGAAAATAAGATCACAAAACACCTTATTAGCAACTAGCATACTCTCCAAACTTAAATCACACAGTCCCTTGTCTGAGAGAAGCAAGAGAAAGAGACAAAAGACTAAATCAAAAATGCAAAATCAAAAATATAAAAGTTGGAGTGTTACTTGAAGAGTGGAATGGAAAGGAGGAATGAGAGGTGGAGGCATCTTAAATTTAGCATGAAACTTCCCCCAAACTTAGACCAATGCATATTCTAACGCCTCCTTCCCGTTTTCCGCTGACCGACGAGCTGGTCGGCCAACAAACAAACAAGAACATGACCGATCGAACCCGATCAGTCATACGAGAAGAGTTTGTCACAATACGAAAGACAAGGACAATTTGGTTTGAGACAAAGGCTCAAACCAAACCATCTTTGACTATGTTTACCTTGTTTCCACGATACGAGGCTTTTCAACCCGTACCGCTTCCACGAGTTGTGTTCGGTTCGGACGAAACCATATAACAGGGAATTATTCCGTTTTTATTACTCGAAAAATATAAATCTTATTCATAACAATATACGGTCTAATACAAAACATTTAACGGAACGTTCCAAAAAAATCCGAAACCGAAACTACAGTCAAAATGCGTAACAACCGATACCCAATGCCAACCCGAGACTACTTTGAGTGTCCTATGCATCCGCCGAGCTACGCCAAACCTGAAAAAACACAAAGAGTCTAATGAACAATCTAAGATTACGCAGTGAGACGGCTCCCAACTAAAGGATGCTATCAATCTAATAATCTCGCCCAAACCCAAAATAACAATCAAGTACAATAGCTGATCACGTGCTACAAAGACATGATGAGCTCCACAACACACAAGAATTCAAATAAAAATGCAACAGCACAACAACACAAAAGTAACCAAGGGAATCAAGAGCATGGAATCGAGAACACTGCGGCACATGATCTCGATTAAACTCGATCTATCTATCGCATCTCTAACGCAATCTCCACAACATGGGCCCCAAACGCGAACTCGGTGACTTCCACGGGAACACTTAGCTGTCTTCATGGTAGCTAAAACCTCCCACGACTCCTAGACGATAACACGAAGTCCAACGGCTAGGACACCGTTCTCCATCCATCGATACGCGGTGACTCAAGTTACTCCCGGCAACCCGAGTGTCCATGCATTCTGGCCCTAGGACGCTACCCCGTATTCTCCGGACCACACACCTACCGACGTCACTCAGTAGGTTAACACCATAACCATCACCACTGCCCGAAGGCACGTGTCCGATCAGGTAACTACACGAGGATCCAATCGGGTCGGAAGTACCGGAACGCCATCTCTAGACTTGCGGGATCTAGCGTGTCCTATAAAGTCATATAACAGCAATGTAAACAAGCCGACTCACTGGGACTCTATCACGCAATACCAACAAGGTCAACCAAAACCACTATCACAATCCCCAGTCAATCCCGTACCGCAAGTCCTATCATCATCCTCCACATCACCCGACCTTACACTTACCCGGTCCCCCACCAGAGTAAGTGTTTGTCAGTACAGTCTACTCGGCCCAACACCAAAGTAGATATACAAACAAGCACTCAAAAGTCTACTCGGCCCAACACCAAAGTAGATAAACAATCACACAAGCAAAAAACCGTCTACTCGGCCTAACACCGAAGTAGATACACAAACAAGCACTCAATCAATCACAACACCAGACAACCAATGATTTAGGTTCATTAGTCTTTTACTATTTCCTTAACCTTTACTCGTTCCGTCCTTAACCTTTACTCACATTCAATCCGCTACCTTGGGATTAGTGGATTACTAGTCCCATAGACGGCTCATCAATCACACCAGTTCTTTACTTATCACTTCCTAAGTATCTTTTAATACGTCCTCGATCCGTCGGTTTAGAGTTGGTAAGATTACTAACTCCCCGACATCTCATTACTCATTAACTTTCATTCATTACCCTTAACCCGACTAATCAATCCACTTCGTTATTATATTCTAAGTGTGTTATGTCTTTTAACCGTATTTTAATCAACTCATACTTTCCCGTATATAGATTCCTTTATATACGTTCTTAAATACTGATATATGCATATACGTCCTCCTCATCCTCCTCCTCTATTTACAGAAAACATCATGGACTAGATTAATGACATCTGGATCTCTTACTCATCCCTACGGCCACGCCACTTTCTTGCATGCTTGGATCACGTCTTTTTTTCCTTTTCTTAATGTAACACGTTCCCATCACATAAACAAGACACATTGCACTCTTCTCCTCCTCTTCTAATTTGCCACGCCAACACCTTCCAAATTTAGTGCATCTTCTTGTTATTTCCTTCTCAGCTACGTTGCCAATGTTACACAAAAAGAAGATTCGTTGCATATTCTTTCTTTTTTGTCACATAATGCATCACATGTTTTAATATTTAAAAAAAAAACCCCTTAGCTGATTATATAAATCCACCAAGCCTCATTTTAAGATTCTATATGCTCTTAGATTAATTTAGAAATTTGAATCACCTCAAACGGACACCCATAGCTCCAGTTATGGATTTTACAAGTTTCTTCGGTTTTATCTGTTTCCTTTCCTGACAATCCGAAAAACTCATCTACGGTCCGTTTCCACCATTCTTAGTCTTCTAAATGTTTTTTATTAAAAAGAATAAAATTTGGCCTCTCTAAGCTTCCGGCTCACATTTTGATAAAATTACCAAAATGCCCCTTAGCTCTTAGAATTACGAAAATGCCCCTCGTTGATTTCTTGACTGCTCGTTGACCGATTATCGATACAGGGTATTACACATATGCTTCATCATCCTCGGATTTGGCATTTAATTCCCTTTTCTCATCCCAACGCACTTTCCCTTCTTCTGTGCATTGACCCCAAAGCTCCCCAAAAGGATATACATGAGATTTCCTCCCAAGTGAGCTTGTTTAAAGTCACTAAGCTTGACTATCCCTTCACTCTTTTTTTGGTTAGGGATGTGTCAAGAGTTTGTATCACCGGGATCATACTCATCATAAAAGCGCCCCTTAAACCCCTTCATCCTTATCTTCTCAAAAGGGATCATCCTTGGATCATGAAAGCTCAATGGTGTGGTAGAGACTATACCAAGAAGCTTGTGAAATGGTTGATCCATTGGAGATCCATCTTCTTCATCCCCCTTGAAGGATTCTTCACTAGGACAATCTTCTTTCTCAATAAGATTTCCTCCAATTATCTCTTGCTTGGGATTTGGTTGCTTTGGTTCCTTTTCCATGATTGAGAGCTTATCTTGTATGTTCTCATCCTTTATCTCCTTGCACTGAACAACCAACCCATCTTCATAGGGCTCTTCCTCATCTCTCACAACTATTCTTACTCTTTCATTGTTGCTATTGGTTAAATGACCCATGAATGTCTCTTCATCATCCTCTTCTTCATACCTAATTACAAGGTTTTCAACAACAGTGCAACCAATAAGCATTTCAAATTCCTTGATAGTCTCTTCAGCTTCTCTAAAGAACTCATTTTGTACTTGAGCATTCTCTTCATGTGTTGGCTCAACAATTCTTACATCTTGAGGCAAATGAGCAAAATTAGTGTTGATACTTCTTATGCTCTCATTATACCTCTCTTTTCCTTCCAATGCCAAACATGCCAAGTTGAAAAGATCTTCTTCACATGATTGGGAAGAGTAAGTTGGTTGATGCTCATGCTCCACGTTTCAAGATTGGTACTCATCACCATATCCATATTGGTACTCATGAAAAGAGTACTCATTTGGAAGATCACCTTGATAAGTGGATATGCTTTCAAATCCATGATGATTTGTAGAGTCCCAAGCCACCTCTCTTTCTTGAGCTTCTTGCATAGCCCTCAACATTGAAGCTATATCTGAAGCGATGCTCTCTTCCTTGTGATTTGTACCTTACAAAAAGAACAAACACTTGAAAGAAAGTTAGTAACCACACAAATAAAAACAAATTAAAAACTTAGTCTTAAGTAGAGTCTAAATCCTAATGGCTATTGCTAAACATCCCCGACAACGGCGCCAAATTGATAGCGAGGTTTTTTTCTGTTATAAGAACTACTATCAATTCTTCAAACCTCTACACATGTCGATGTAGCATTTGAGGTATCAATACAAGGAGGCAAGAAGAACAACACATCAACAATAAAAGATACTACTCAAGCTAATCAAATAGATAAAAGAGGTTTAAACTAACAATCCTAAACATAAATCAAAAGAAGAAAGCAAAGAGAGCAAACAAGAACCAATCAGACACTAAACAAGAAGACAGACAAATAAGCATACACAATAAAAGAAGGTCCCTAGGATGATGCAATGAAGACTAGATGGTCTAGAGACAATCAATGATGCTTCAATCAATCAACAATGCTAAACAAGACTAATGATTATTAATTAAGCTAATCATATTCTCATGTTCATAACTACTATGCTAATCATGCAATCATTCAATTTTCATTTGCAAATTACAAGAAAGCATGCAAGAATATCCATCGAATACCTTTTAGCAAAGCTAATCCTTAGGCTAAGAATACTAATCATTAGACTAATCTAATCTCTTGGCACCAACCCCTTTGTCTAATTCTTAATTAAGAACAAACTCTCATTTGTGATTAAAAGGCAAACAAACAATCATATCAAGTTCTCATTACCAATAACCACCTTAGACAACTAATCTTTTAGGCTAAGATGTGAAAATCCTCTAAAAAGTTCATTCAAGCATTTCATCGAACACCTTTAGGGCATGAAAAAGCCTAACATCTAGATTCAACAATTCCTTGCAACCCATCATAGAGATCAACTAATTAGAGAAGGATCATTCATCATCAAGTCCTAAGCATCACTAATCATCACATAAACAACATAAATCGACCTCAATCTAAAGACCCAAAAACTCTACTCCGTAATCACCATTGTTCTTCACAAATCATGAATTGAGAGAGATAGGAAGAAGAGATCAAGACAAGATAACAAAATACTTAATTAAAACTCAAAACCAAAGGTTTACAAATCCTAAATCATAAACATAAGAAGAGAGAAAACTAGGCTTAGGTAGCTTATGATTTTAGAAACCCAAATTAAGTATTTATAGTGAGGAACTCGACACTGGCATAATTGTAAATAAATGGTCCGAAAATGATCTTTGCAGAGATAGTATCAAACTGTTTTGCTCGATACAAACAAACCGATAGAATGCTGTTGAAAATATCAGACTGATTTGTCTAATGGAACATGCCGATGGATTAACTAAAAGAAAGCTAAAATGATCAAATTGTGATAACATCAACTATCTTTCATTCTTGTACTTCAATTAATTTCTCAGCAAAAAAATTTAAGTAATCAAATATCAAACTCTAACTCTAAATTTAATGAAACAACTATGTTTTCCAATACTTTTATTATTTCTTTTAGATATTTAAGTCTTGAAATACTCAAGTCTCTAAATCTCACTTAATTATCTAATTAAGGTTTGTGGAACTTCAGCTTCAATAGTCCGAAAGAGATAATTTGAAGCTAACAATTTATTACACTCTTCTTTCCTCTTTTGGCATAGTTATTATCTTTCCCATATACATTTTAAAGTAATGAACGAGATGTTAGAAAATAAGTTTGAAACTAATCAAATATAAAATAGTTGAAGGAGAACTGGAGAACTCTGGACAATGACACTTCGTTGTTCTAAAACAAATTTAAAATTAACATATATCTATATATTAATGGCATACAAAAACTATTGAATCCAATTCAAATTTAGTTAATTTAAAATAGTTAAAACAAAAAACATAAAATATATTAATATTTAATTTAGTTTACAGTCATTATAAATGTATATTTAAAATAATATAATTTTAAGTACATCTTTTCAATGTTTTTTTCACGTCTTGAATTGTCATTTTTCCAAATAAATAAGATAATTCAACTTTAATACATGTGAAGGAAAAAAGCAACTTAAACTTTTTTGTCAACAAAGCAACATAAACTTATGAGAGCATAAATAAGAACAATAAGTTTAAAAATAATTAAACAACTGAAGAAAAACTATATAAATGTAAACTGCAGTTGGTTGCACACACAAGAAATCTTAAAAATAAAAGAAATTTTGTATGTTTTTACTTCTTTGAAAAAAAAGAAGAAATTGTGTCTGTTTGGTGGTAACAATGACGAATACCATATTCGAGGGTAAATCTTTTTCCATCCGTAGGAATCTGATGCACCAATATATTCTATATATTTTCATTATCTTTAATTACTTTATTTTATATCTAGAATTATATTTATTGTTAATTTAGAGTTTTCTAAGGCTTTTTGTAAACGTTACGCAGTTACACTAGTAAAAATCTATCGTATAGCCACGTTATGTTTCGTGACTATGGCCGAAATTTCGTGGCTATATCGTGTTTTAGCCACGAAAAGTCACGA
Organism: Orychophragmus violaceus; assembly: GCA_030180135.1. Classification (NCBI taxonomy): domain Eukaryota; kingdom Viridiplantae; phylum Streptophyta; class Magnoliopsida; order Brassicales; family Brassicaceae; genus Orychophragmus; species Orychophragmus violaceus. The sequence goes on along the minus strand of CM058238.1, from coordinate 11,459,006 downwards.
AAAAAAAACGTGGCTATACGATCGTGACTAATTTTTTTCGTGTCCAAATCGTGACAAAAAGTTACGATTTTATCACGATTTATTCGTGACAATATTAGCCACGTTTGGTCACGTTTATTTCGTGACACATTGCCACGATTTGTCACGTTTTACATCGTGACATATTACCACGATTTTGTCACGGTTTATATCGTGTTATGTCACGATCTATTTCGTAACAAATGGATAATGTGTCAAGTTTAATTAAACGTGACTGATTTAAAATGATTTAAAAAATAATAATAAATAACAATTTAAAATATTACAATACCACATCTTAATACAAAGTTTGACCATCAAATACAAAACACAATATTCTGTTGAGCTTCATTACAGAACCGAACCATTACATTGTTCCACCAAAACACAACCATCAACAAACACAATATATAGTACACATACAAGTTCACACAACTTCACAAACTAGAGAAGTTCCCTACACCACATATCTAAATTAGTCTGTTGAGCTTCACTCAAACAAACATGATTACCTGATTTGGATGCTTTAGCAGAAGCATGTGGAGTTTTAGTTGGAACTTTAGCAGGAGCTTGAGAAGGAGCAGGAGCAGGAGCAGGAGTTTGAGTTTAAGCAGGAGCTTGAGCAAGGCAAGATTGAGTAAGAGCAGGAGGAGGTGTAGCAGCAGCCGAAGGTTGATCAGCAGCAGCAGGAACTTGGTTGACACCAAGATGCCGAAGAATCATATCGAGGGAAGTGCTTGTTGCAGCCATCCCTTCCTTTACCTCTCTCTTCAAATCCACCATATCTTCTTTGATAGCTTCATTACTGGCCTCCAACCCGGATATGCGCATCTCCATGTCCAGGCTGCGCTTCAGAGAAGTAGCCGCAGACTCACCCCGATTATAATCTTTGAGCTGAACACTCCCAATACCATATATGCGGCCATTGGATGACTTACCACGCTGAAAAAGGTAAGAAGAAGTCAAAACCATTGGGAAACAAGTAAGCTTAATCAAACAGACAACAATAGGTAATAACAACATAAACTAAATCAAACTAATCAAACTAGTTACCTTAATATACTCCTGGTCCAGCAGCAAGTGATGGGTAGTAGTTGTTGATCCAGTTTGGCTGACGCCATTCGGAGATTCTTCATCAGGGAGCATCTCAGCAACAACTTTCTCTACTTCTTCGACAAGCTCCTTGGCTCGTTCATCAACATATGTCCCATCCTTGCGTTTGTGAGTCTTCTTCACAAGCTCTGTGTATGCAGGTTTTTCACCAGACTCGACCGTCTACACACAAAGTAGTTATTAGTATCTATCTGTAAAAGTAATAAATAAAGTATGTGTTTAAGGGAAAAGAAGGATCTACTTACCATACCATGCTCGATCTGCAAGAAGTTAACCGGACCTGCACTGTGCTTGTGCATCTGTTTGCCAGTGGGTGCAGCGGTTCGAGATTTAGCAGCTGACCGGCTCTTTTTAATTGCTCCCTCTGTTCCCCAATTCTCTAGCAGGGAGGCCCAATCCTCTGCGCTAATGTATTTTGGTTTCTTTCCCTCCCTCTTCTTCTTGCTGATTCTCTGGCATATTGTAGTATGTGTGTGGAGCTTCCACCTGAAGTAGACCTCATCATGATGCTTATCTTCCCAGTAGTAATTTTGCTACAAAAAACATTAAAGATATCAGTAAAGTATAGAAAAGAATGGCTTAAGATGTAAACATTACACTAAGAGTATTAGATAAAGGAAAAGGAAACCTTACAATGAAAGTGTGCCACCACTTATCTCTTCTCTCGTCTGGAACAAATTTCCAGCTTGACCATGGTCCCATGTAGTATGCCTGCCACGTTGTTCTGATAAATGCGTGGACAGATGGGTCTACACCGAACCTGAAACAATACAACCAAAACAAATAATCAAATCCTAGATGACGAAAGGTATGAATGCAATGCTAAAAACAAGAGAAATCATATCATAAGCAAACTAAACTAAAATCAATTCAAGCAAACTGAACAAACCTGAACTAAAACCAAACAGACAGAAATCAATCAAGCAAACTGATCTTAATTCAATCAAAGCAAACAAAACAGAATTAACTTAAACCTATCCTAAACAGATTGTATGATCAACCTTTTGAGCACAGATAATCATCACATAGTCATATACTCAACCTTAAACGAATCCTAAACAGAATTAACTTAAGCATATCCTAAACAGATTGTATGATCAACACAGAACATCAACCTTAAATGAATCCTAAGCAAACTGAACTAATTCATTCAATCAAACAGACAGAAATCAATCAAGCAAACTGATCTTAATTCAATCAAAGCAAACAAAACAGAATTAACTTAAACCTATCCTAAACAGATTGTATGATCAACCTTTTGAGCACAGATAATCATCACATAGTCATATACTCAACCTTAAACGAATCCTAAACAGAATTAACTTAAGCATATCCTAAACAGATTGTATGATCAACACAGAACATCAACCTTAAATGAATCCTAAGCAAACTGAACTAATTCATTCAATCAAACAGACAGAAATCAATCAAGCAAACTGATCTTAATTCAATCAAGCAAACTAATCATCACAGAGTCATATACTCAATGCACCATAGAGAGTATTGAATATCAACAGGAGAAACATATCGGCTTACCACAGTGCACCATTGAGTTTTTTTAGATGGAGGCATGGCTGGTTTTCCCTGCTAGGAGCACGGAGTAGAGCTTCTTCAGTCCGCCTTGTGTAGTTGTTTGCAACAGAATAAGCAGTGGCCGATGCTTGGAGAGCTCCTGGAGGTATGGAATGAGTTGAGGAAATACACCGTGGAGGCATGGAATGGGCTGAAGATGAATGCCTCCTTTGTTTCATTTCTGCAAGATAAGAAAGAAAACAAAGTTAAATCGGATTTTATCAGATCACTTTACAATCACTTTACAATCACAAAAAAACAACTCGACAATCACAGAGACAATGTCACATAAATCATTGTCTGCTTCTACACTCAAACAAAGATATTCAAATTTGAATACAATCACAAATATGTATCAGATTCACAATCAAGCATAGATTCACAATCAAGCATAACAAAATGAATTTGTTAACCAAAATAAATCTGTTGTGGTGTTGTAGCCGAAAGAAACAAGCCCAATGAAATCAAAACCAAACCGAAACTCTAACATCCAAACCCCAAAAACAATACCCAAATCGGAACCATAAACAGACACAAATCAGAACCCTAAGACATGCAATCGAAACCCTAAACCGACCCAAAATCGAAACCCTAAAATTCAAACCCCAAAAAGAAACCCAAATCGGAAACCCTAAGACATGCAATCTAAACCAAAACTCGCGAAACCTTCAACCAACACCAAATCGAAACCCTAACATCCAAACCCCGAAAACAATACCCAAATCGGAACCATAAACAGACACAAATCAGAACCCTAAGACATGCAATCGAAACCATAAACCGACCCAAAATCGAAACCCTAAAATTCAAACCCCAAAAAGAAACCCAAATCGGAAACCCTAAGACATGCAATCTAAACCAAAACTCGCGAAACCTTCAACCAACACCAAATCGAAACCCTAACACAATCGAAACCCTAAGACATGCTAGACGAAAACAAAATCAAAACCCTAAGTTGAGAAAGACGATTGCCTGGGAGATCCAAGTCATCCGGTCGTTGACGACGGCGATCGGAGGCGTTCGTTGTTGTTACCATAGCGATGACGGTGGTCGGAGGCGGAGGTTACCGACGAAGAGAAGAGAGGAGACGAGACCGACGAAGAGAAAAGAGAGAGACGAGAGAGAGAGAGTGAGAGATGAAATGAAACAAAAATTCTAAGTGTTACGCTTTAGACATTACAGTTGGCCGTGAGTTAATTGGTTTGGTGCCAATTTTAATTGGTTTTGGAGCCAATTTTAATTGGTTTTAGAGCATATATTTTTTGGGGGGGGGGGAAATTTGGGTTTGGAGCCCAAACCACTAAAAACACATTTTGATTTATGCAAATAATTTATATTAAACCAGATAATAAAAAATTGAAAACATATTTAAATTAAGAAATACATATTTATTTCACAATACATAAATTTTATCTAAGACATTATTCTCATAAAAATATCATAAATACACAAAGTTATAAAACTAAGTGGAATCATCATCGGTACTGGAATCGGAATCGGAGTCATCACACGAATCTGGTAATTCGTCTTCTGATACATATTCATCGTTAGGAGGACACACAGGTGACAAATCGAAATATGAATCATCTTCTACAACATGTGATTCAACTCGAAGCAATTCACTTGGTGCTTACAAACTGGTTTTGTGTATCTTCTTGTAACGCAATTAAAGCAACTTCAGATGTCTCACGGACTCCCCGAGGCATAACTTTCGTACAAGCCCACCAATCGGTTCCAGATGTGCGGCGAACACGCGGATAAGGAATAAAGCAGACTTGATCACAATTACCGGATAGTATAAAAGGATCGTATTTTGCGTACTGACCTCGCGGAGAAACATCTATGATTCCAGATGGATGTTTGCGCATTCCACGACCTAGTGTTGTGTCAAACCAACGACACTTGAAAATCATGGCCTTAAGCCCAACAGCACCATCATATTGAATCATGATTATATCTTCAATCAGACCGTAATAATCCGTCTCGGTGGTTCCTCGAACATAAACGCCGTAATGTTGGGTTTTCTTATTTTTCCCATGTTTATGTGTGTGGAAGCAATATCCCCGTGAAAAATATATTGGCCAAGTTGTATAATTACGTCGAGGACCTTGTACAAAATCCAACATCCACAAATGAAAGCTGAATGATTTGCTAGTTTTATTAATCTGCATATTGAATATCGAAATTATTAAGTTGTAAATAAATGATATATATATATATATATAACAATATATATTTTAACTTTAATTAATCAACAAAAACTCACATATTCTTTGACCCATTCTGCATAATACTGGTTTTTGCTATTTGTAGATCATTAGCGGTAATATTTGGGTTTTCTTCCGTCATGGTCTCTTCAAAGATCATGCATCCAATATTAAATAAGTTAACATTTAAGTTCAATATTTATATTAAAAATAGAATATTACCTTTCATATGGCTCAAATGCTTCACAATTAAGCAACATAAACGTTTGGAGCACGGTGTAGTCATCATCTGATAACCATTTATTCTCGGCCTTTCCACTAACTCTACCTTCATGGTAAAACATGTTCGGCACTTCTGGATAAGAATATGTAAATCGAATTTCTCCAGGAAGTGCAGCTTCATCCACAACTTCCGGATTTCCAAAGTAGTTAGAAGATGCATTTGAGATTTCCTCGTTCAAACATTGTGCAACAATAGATCCTCCAATGCGTGCTTTGTTTTTCACTTTCCTCTTGAGATGGTACATGTACCTTTCGAACGGATACATCCACCTATATTGGACAGGACCACCTAAAGCAGCTTCATCCGGGAGGTGCACGGGAAGGTGTTCCATGACATCAAAGAACGATGGCGGAAATATCTTCTCCAAATTACAAAGCTTCACTGCGATATTTTCTTTCAGAATAGCAACATCTTTCTCATGTAGCATCTTTGCTGAAATATCCCTGAAAAAGTACAATATCTACAATAATAATAGTTAGTAATTATAAATATGTAAATATTATTTTTAAAATGGTAAACTATACGAATCTAATCACCTGATATTGCTGTGTGAACGGTTTTGGGTAGAAGCTCGCGAAAGGCAAATGGAAGAAGTCGTTGCATTATGACGTGACAATCGTGACTTTTCAGTCCTGAAAGTTTCAAATTCGTTTCGTCAACGCAACGACTAAATTTAGAAGCATACCCGTCCGTAAATTTGATATCATCCTTCAGCCATTCAAGGAATTGTCTTTTTCCTTCATTAGACAATCTAAAAATCGACACAGGAAGCGTTCCATCTTGATTAATGTGTAAAGATTGTCTTCTACATAAGGTTGGGAGATCCATTCTCGATTTAGCATTGTATTTCGTCTTTCCTGGATAATTTAACACCGTGTTGATGAGATTGTCAAAAAAGTTCTTCTCAACGTGCATGAAGTCGAGGTTGTGTCGGAGAAGATGATTTTCCCAATACGGCAACTCCCAAAAGATACTTTTCTTCACCCAATTATGATCTTTCCCATAGCCGTATATAGTGCGGGCTGGCTTCTCGTGCCCGTTTCCTCCACAATCAACGGTTTTTGACAATCCCCCAATGGTGTTTATTCTTTCGTATAGAATTTCTTCTCCAGTTAACCAAGGTGGAGGCACGTCTTGTATTGTCTTGCCCCGTCGAAACGCTTGAACATTTCGCCGATAAGGATGGTTGTGAGGCAAAAACATCATGTGACAATCGAACCAACTATGTTTCCTCCAATGTTGTAACCAGAACGACTTCGTCTCATCTAGACAATATGGACATGCTAAACGCCCATGTGTCATCCAACCAGATAGCATGCCATACGCTGGAAAGTCGCTGATTGTCCACATCAACGCAGCTCGCATAGTGAATTTTTGTTTCCTCGATATATCATATGCTTCCGCCCCGTCACTCCATAAAGTTTTTAATTCCTCGATCAACGGCTGGAGATAAATGTCTAGACTTTTCTTCGGGTGTTTTGGCCCAGGAACTAGTACTGACAGAAAGAAAAACTCTCTTTTCATACATATACCGGGAGGTAAGTTGTACGGAGTCACGATCACAGGCCAAACAGAGTGTGCCTCACCATTCATACCAATGGGATTAAATCCATCTATAGATAGGCATAGATAGATATTTCGACTTTCAGCGGCAAAATTAGGATATACCTCATTGAAATGCTTCCACGCTGCTCCATCTGAAGGGTGATGCATTTCTCCTTCTGGTGATAAATGTTCAGCGTGCCATCGCATATGTGAAGCAGTCTTCTCTAACTGGTATAAACGCTTCAACCGCTCCGTAATTGGCATATAGAACATCCTTTGTTTTGGTCGAATTTTACCCATCCCATTGTTCGGATAGTATCGGTACTTCGTACAAAACCGACACACCAAGAGATCTTGATCTTCCTTCCAAAAGAGCATGCAATTGTCCTCGCATACATCGATCTTAATAACAGGAAGCCCGAGAGATTTTGTCAGCTTCTTGGCCTCGTAATAAGATGCTGGTGCTTTATTGGGCTTCGACAGAACATTTTTCATAGTCTGTGACATCTCATCCACACACGCCTCAGCCAAATTGTAGTCGTTTTTCGCCTTCATCATACGCGAAGCCACATATAGTTGAGAAATTCCTTCAACGCATCCGTCGTAAAGAGGTTGATTCGCGGCTTCAAAAGCTCGAAAAACACTGTCATGATATGGCTCTTCATATGATGCTTCCATAAAATTTGGTGCTGGCTCTTCATCTGCTGCTATATTTGCGTATGGCAAATTCTCGTATGTATCCGGGGGAAATTGATTATACGTAGCTTGTTCTTCCCAAGTAGATTCTTCGGTATTGAAATGACTTGTTCCGGAAGATTCACCAACATCAGCATAATGTTCGCCATGGTTTGACCAAACATAGTAATTTTCCTTGAACCCAACTCTTTTTAGATGATTAAAAACAGTTCTTGCATCACGCTGTTTTCGGTTTTTACATCGGGAACAAGGACACAATAGAGTGTTTCGCTCGTGGTACGATGCTTGATTACAAGCAAACTGAATAAATGCTTGAATCCCTTCCAAAAACTCTCTCGTAGCAGAATTTGTGTTAGGATCTAAATGTCGATCCATCCACGTTCTTGAATAAAAATAGTGGGACATTTTGTCTAAAGAAAGAAAAATTAGAAAGATAGTGTTTGATATATAAAGCGTGAGTTCGCTTGTTTTTGATGTTTGTGATTATTTGTTATGAAAACATAGCGTGAGTTCGGTTGTTTTTATAGGGCAAATTATTAGCCACGTTTTAGCCACGGTTTTTATAGTGGCTATTCAATAATAGCCACGTTTTAGACACGTTTTTTTTTATCGTGGCTAGTAATAATAGCCACGTTTCATACATGGTTTGTAAACGTGGTTATATATAGCCACGATTTTTGCCACGATTTAAATCGTGGCTTAAAATTCGAATATATTCGCTCTGATACACGGTCTGAATGTCTGAATAAAGTTTGATTTGACTAAAGTTATTAATAATTTGATTTGACAAATCATAGCCATGAAAAAAACGTGTCTAAATCGTGACTAAATAGACACGATTTAGCCACGTATTCTTTCGTGGCTAGGTTTGCCACGATTAATTCGTGACAAAACGTGGCTATAAGTAGTCACGTTTTGTTTCGTGACTATAACGTGACTAATTGCCACGTTTTGGACACGATTTAGCCACGATATTTTGTCACGAGAATAATCGTGACTAAATCGTGACTAATTAGAAAATAGCCACGATTTGGTCGTGACAAAAACGTGGCTATACGATATATTTTTACTAGTGTTAATGGTTTGAGAAATATAAAGATTTTAAGAAAAGTAGTTTGAAATCCTAATTTCATTGGTAAAACACTAACAAGAGAAGATCCTTTAAAAAAAAAAACACTAACAAGAGTATTCTTTGTTGCCTACGAATGGTAGTTTTGATTTACTCCCTTGTTATAAATCAACTTATATCTCCCTTGGCGTGAGGACAGCTGAGGTGGTGGCGGTTGCTTCGAGTTTTTGAGCTTTGCTTTGCGGTCCGTACCGGAACTCCTCCGACGTTTGCTCTGTAGCGGCGGTTTCACGGGTTGTGGCTTTGGGTAGGGATTTTTCTTTGGATTCGGCTTAGAGGACGAGCTCCTCCAAAGTCCTCCTCTTCTCATCGCCCTCCCTTCGCTCCTGTCGCGGCGGCTTCTGCCTCGGCCCTCTCTTGCGGTGTTGCTCTTTTGGCGTTGGTTTTTCTCCTCCGGTTTACTGCCTTTTCCTTTGGTGCTGGGTTTGCGGTCTCGAGTCGAGGGCTGCTTTGATTCTAGGCTTCTCTTGTGTTCTCTGTGTTGTTTGTTCTCTGTTCCCGGCTGCGGAAGAGGCTTGGGTTCTTGTTTGGTTTTCAGGTGGCAAAGCGCGTCTCAACTGGTCTTTTGCTCTGTGATTCTGAAGATTGCGGCGGCGGAAGTAAGCTTCTGGGAAGGTGGTTGATTCGGAGTCTCTGCTCCGGTTCTCTCCTCGGTGGTTTTCTGTACCGTGTGAGCTTCTTGCGGTGCTCTGTCCTTAATTCCGGTGGTCCTGTTCCGGGATTTCTTTTCTAGGGCTATCACCTTCCGGTCTGCTCCGGTTGCTTCCCTCTTTGTTGCTCCTCCGGGTTGTTGTTGTCGTTGCTCCGGACTGTGCCGCTTCGTCTAGCCCGTTGTGCTTGGTGGAGTTTTTGGTGATGGTGTTCTTCTCTCTTTGGTTTTGTTAGCTTCTCGGCCTCGACAAAGTGGGCTTCTCTTCTCTTCTAGGTGTTTCACCTCCCTTCTCCTCCTGTTGTCGTCGAGCTTCGCGGGGTCTTGCTAGTCTCCGGCTTTTCTCGGTTGTGCGATTGCTAATCCTTTGCTAATATCCTTTTAGTATCCTTATGCTTATTCTGTTGTTGTTGCTTTGCATTTGATTTCATAATGTTGTTTTTATTTGCTATATTACCATGCTGTAACACTCCCCATTTTATTAATGCAACAAATATTGTCAAAAAAAAAAAAAAACTTATATCTCCCTTGCTAAAGATATTTCCGAGAATTTTATAGAACAAGATTTTGTTATGTGCTTCCGCTCCATCATACACTTGAATTATTCGACAAAAATTTCGAGATCTTATAAAGCTAATTTGTAAAATAAAATAAAAACTCCATTCGAATAAGCTGGCCTCTCTCTACTTCATCGACGGTGATTCAAGTGCTTTCTGCTATTCCAAAATTTTTCTAATCTTCGAGACCTTGTTCCGAGTTAATCAAGTTATTGTGCATGTTTCTCATCAAAGACAACGTCAGCATCAACTAAAACAACCAACTACTACCTAAGCAACTACTTTTAATTTAAAGTCTAATTTCCTACCAAACTTGTTGTTTAATTGAAAGCAAAGTTTAATGTATCAGTTCCCACAATTCCACCACTAAAGGAAACAGTTTTATTATGCAGTACAAAGGTAGGTTAATGATATTATTGCCATACAAGTCGCAACTGATTTAATTAATAAATCACGTAGAAATTTAACTGATTAAAAATCATTAAACGAAAAAGACTGATCACCAATATGTTAGTGGTGGTCTTGTGCTTCTTCTTGCCGACTTTACTTTTGTTGCATTGTTTTCTTTTCTTGGTTTCTCTTTGTAGCGATGGATGAATTCGTGTCTGCATTTCCACAGCAACGACGTTTCCGTCTGTTTCTATATATGAGTGGTGTTCAGTGATCTGGTGGTCAGCAAGAATTATCAGCTACTGTGGCGGTGGTGTGCACCTACTCGACGGTGACCACGTTTGATTGGTCAGCGTTCTTGAAATTAGAACTAGGGTTTTCCATTTCTGAATTTTTTGGACTAAAAAAAATTGTATGGATTTGACATGTTTTGGGGTTGTCTAGTAGGAGTTTCGATCAGATTCATTAGAGCATTGTCTGGTGGAAAAAAAAAATTGCAAAAATAGTTTAAAAAATAAAAATAAATGACTCCTGTTAATTTAGCCATTATATCTGATATTCATGTGAATCGACAAATAGAGATAACTTCAAGATCCTAGGAATAAAGACCACAAGAGATAGAGAATCAAACTAAACGAACATAAGCACATGCGAGACAAGTATGTCTTAATTGCTATATTCATTATGTTGTTGACAATTGTATTGTACTAATTCTTTAAAAAAAAAATTCTTTGAAAAAAAATTTGAACATTTAATTCTTTAAAATTAATCCTTAAAGAAACAATTCCCATGCTCGATTTGGGTATCTGAGTCTTATTATATTCATTATGTTGTTGGTAAAAAAAGTGCATACACCGTAATACTAATAGACAAATAACTAACACCTGCAATCCAAAATATATATAAATGACAAAATGTTAAATGGAAGTTTCAAAACATAATAATAACTGCACGAAATTTTTTTATACTATAAAAGCAGAGAAGCATTTAAGAAAATAACTTTGGTATATCGTGTTATATTACGAAGAATATCATCACGTTTGTTAGAGATTTTAATTATTTATTAAGAGTATTTTGGGTTTAACAAAAATTAGTCAGGAGAAACACGCGGATCCAAGTCAGATTTTAGGGTTTCACGGATCCTTTTTTAAAATTGTGGCCGTGTATTTACGAAGAATCTAATCTAACCGTCCATTAAATAGTTTTATTTTATATTTCTTTATTCGCATATAAGGGCAATAGCGCAGATCCTAAATATTGGTCCGGATCCGATTAAATGGATATAGCGCGGATCCTACTTTAAAAATCTTCGCCGTTCATTTTTAATATTTGGATCTAGCCGTCCAATTAATTTACACATATTCAAATTAAAAAGTATATTCTCCATTAAATCTTTTGATATCTATCTTATAACAGATTAGGAATCTCAATATATTTTGCTTATTACTAAAGTCTCGATAATAAATTCAAATTCAAAAGGTTTCTAAAATCAGTTACAATAATATTCGATATCAATCAATCAAAGATATTTAGAATTCAAACTTTCATTCGAATATGTCAATAATATTCTAACCAAAAACTTTGACCTAGAAAATACGAACATCTATCACCAAAAGCTTCATAATCTTTCTTATCGCAGTTTTTTTTTTTACTATTTTCCTCTCTAAGAAACATAAATGAGCTCCATCAAAAATGTGACATATCTCAAAGATGTCATACCCTTCAAAACCCCATGGCGAGTTCAAGTGAAAGTCCTACACTCGTGGATGCAGTACACATCTCTTAATGGAAAGTCATTAGAACTCGTGTTGACTGACAAAACGTTAAGAGAATTATTTATGTTATTGTTTTACCCATTTAACTTTGATGGTTTCGTAACGATTTCTTAAACTGAACATTGTAGGGTGTCAAAATCCATGCTTCATGCAAAAAATAGTTTTTGGAGACATCTATCCATTGGAGAATGGAGGGTTATTGAGAATTTTCCAGCAGCACCTGCATCTAACCAATATAGACCAACCGACCATGTCCACAAAATGTCTTTCTTGAGTAATACAACTATTACTCGATCTGAAGTCAATTTGGATGATAGTTTTTTGTCATTGGAAAGTTTTGAATCCAATTCCAATGGGAGTTTAAAAACACATCATTTGGTTGGTAAGTATAACACGTAAAACATATGGATCCTATCAATATCAAAACATCTATATTCTATTCTTTATTTGTTAGTTTATATTTGATTGTTGTAATTAGATGTTATTGGCCAAGTTTTGGACATTGGAGGCATGAATACTGTTCAAGTAGCTGGTAGAAAAGGAAAAAAAAAAATGAATTTACCATGAGAAATACTGAGTAAGTTCCGATATTTACCTATTTATACATTTCAAGAATATAATTTTTAGATACTAATTCGTTATTTTGATAGTGATCAAAGATTGGCATGTTGTCTATGAGGAAAGTTTGATGAACAAGTTTTTAGTGCATGTGAAGAAACCATTGGTAAAACATTGATTTGTTTGATCCGATTTGCAAAAGTTAATTAACAACCTATAAAGGTTTGTAACCATTTTCAACACTTTTGATTAAAACGATTCGAAGAATCATACTGTTTTATCAATATAGAAATGACCGATATAAAAAATGCTGATCTTTGACTTAGGAGAACTTCAAATCACAAATGCATTTGACGCTTCTAAAATCATTATAAACCCAAATTGCCCGGAAGCTGAAGAATTTCTGACAATATAAGTTTAGATCGGTAATTTTGACTACACAATTACAATGTTTCTATGTATATATCAAATATAAGACTCTTTTATTTTTAGGCTACCCAAGGATGACTTTGCTCTCGCTATGTGTGAACAAGGAGATGTTGTGGTAAAGAGGAAAAAACACAAACTAGAATAGTGGGCTGAACTCTGCATATCAGAAGTACTTATGGCTAATGAGGTGAGCATTATATAGATTACCCACATTCTGTTTATATTATTTGTGAATATATTTTTCATATACTTTTGACTTATGTTTATATTTTGGGTACTATAATTTTTAAAGGAAGAGAAATTCAGGGTTAAAGGCACGATATATGCCAATGATATAGATTATGCTTGGTATTATTTTAATTGTGTCAAATGCAATAGAAATGTCATAAAAATAAAATCAGTCAAAGATAAAGATTTGTTCCGTTGTGACACATGCAAGAAAAATGTCACAGACATATCATCCAAGTATGTTCTCTTTCTCATTGGTTCTCTAGCAAAAGGTTTGTATATTTAAATAGATTAACACTATTTATCCTATACAGGTTCAAGTTGCATTTTATAGTGAAAGATGAAATAGCAGACATAAAGTTTATGCTACTTGACACCGTTGTTGATAAACTTATTGGGATATCGGCCGAAACACTTCTAGATGGATCGTTGGATGAGGTTATTATAACATCATATCCTATGAGACTCATTTTGTATATTCATTTAAACAATCCAATTTGAAATCCTTTTTACTTAATATTACAGATGGAAGATCCAACGATTCTGCCTGATGCTTTAAATGATTTGGTTGAAAAATCTTTTCAGTTTGGAATGTTGGTAAATAAGGACAATGTTTTTTACGGATTTTAAATCTATAAGATTGGAAAAACTTGGTTTATTGATGAAGTACTCAAGATCAAAGTAGGATCAGAGCCTCTTAATCCATTTGATTCGGCTATTTCCAGTGAGCAGGTATGTTTATTTTTCCAAAATAGTTATTATACAATTGTAAATTAAACTTTTTCCAATGAAAAGATTTTGATAATAATTGTTTAATAATATTTTCAAGTTTCATTGATTGAGCTTAACAGTCAAGAAAATTATGATGTATGTTCAACTCAATTGTCCAAGCCCAAAACGGAAATAGATTTGGATGATATCAACTCGACAACTAAAGAGAAGTGCATGAAGACTATCAAGATTGAGAAGAATGATGATCAATGATTATTAGGAAATATTCATATTTTCGGATTTTTTTTCATTATCGGATTATTTTGGTGTTTTTTAGCCCATGCTTTGGTTTTGGTTTTATGTTTTTTTTATATACATTTCATTTCTATTTGACTCATTTGAGATTGCCTACTATAATTTCTTAAAATCATATGAATATTTATTAATAATTCATATTACTTAAAATACGAATATTTACAAAAAGTAAATATATGTATATCGATATGGTAATTAGCAGAATACTTGATTTTTGGATTTAAAAAAAAAAAAATCTACATTTCATTATCGGATCGTTTTGCTGTTTTAAGACCTTAGTTATTTTTAAATCTAAGATCCCATTTTGGCTAATATACTAATAAATAACATTAACTTATTATTACTAAAAAAGCCCAAATAATTAAGGCCTATTGTAGGATGAAAGAAGATGAAATGATTCCAGTTTTTTAGTCATTCAATACATTCTGAAAATCTGTAAGGTGCACAGGCGATCGACTTGAAATAGGTGTTAAATCTTGGCGTGGCGAAATATATTGAAATCGTTTGTCGAAGAATCATTGTTAATCAACTACTCATACAACAAGGTAACCCTGAGTTTTTCTGTAGAACAATATTTACAATTAGGGTTTGTATCGATTTTTTTAAGATGTACATTGAGTGAAAACGATTGTCATTGAACAATGGCGAGTCTTATATTTTTCAATTAAAATTACCATTTCTAACTCATCGATTCTTATTATCAGTATTAAGTTTGAATTTTTAAGTAGATTTCAGGGTTTAGTCAACTTAAAAAATAGTTCTCTATTTTTAGATGCGGTCTAGTTCATATTGTTTTTGATACATGCATGTAATGATTTTGGATTTATATAAAGACATATTAGCTTTTCAAAACAAATCAGAAGATGACAAACTCTCGATTTTTCAAGCCTCTTATTCTAGGCGATTGCAAAAATAGTGTGGTATGTAATCTTAGTTCTTTCTCTCAATTGGTTTATTTTTTATAGTGATTTTCTTTCTAGCAATCATATTTTATTCTTTGTGTTGCAGTATATCCCGGAAGGGTTCCTTAAGAAGTATATACGTGGAAAAACCGATGTTACAGTCGGTAAACTAACATCTAATATTTCTCGACGAGAGTTCACTATCAAAAGAGTTGGTGATAGGCTTACTTCAGCCTGGAGACGGTTCTTTGAGGCACATAAATTAAAATAACTTGATCTTTTAATATTTGAGTACTGTGGAGGTGCCGATTTCCGTATGGTACAACAGTACAGACCCGACTGGTGTGAGAAAGAATATGAAAATCTGCCTCAAATGGAGACCGGAGAAGCAAGCACGAGTATGTGTTTTTCTCTTATTTTCGAGAAAATTTGTTCACTCTTTCTAATAATTTGACTAATATTTTCCTGATTTTTGAAGAAACCGAGGAGAAGTTTGTTACCTTAAACGTCACGAGTGACGGCATCAAACGAAGCATACTCGTAAGTTGTTCCTTTGTATTTTGGGTTTAGAATATTGTTACTTGATCAATATTTGGATTTTGCAGTATCTTCCTAAGTCTTTTGTGGATGCAAATGATTTAGAGAAGGTTGCGGGCAACACCATATCGATGGTCAATGATGCGGGAGAGAAATGGTATGTTGAGCTTGCATTCCATTCTAATAGTGACAGGCGATGTATACGTTTGAGTGGCGGCTTAAGAGAATTTTTGTTGGCAAAAAAATATCAAGGCCAACCAAACAATAGTGCTTCAACTTTTCTGGGAAAATGTCACTGCTCCTGTTCTCAAACTCTCCTCCAAAAAAATTTTCTTGGTCTAACTCTATAAATACCATGTCTTAATTCTGTTTAGTTTTTGTCAAAAACTTATGTTTAATGTTTTGCTTGGTTTTGTATGTTTGTTGTATTTGTACTATTTTTTTTTTTGGTTAGGGCTTATGTTCCATGACAAGTACTTAAATTACTATTGAATTCTATGTTTGTATTTTTTATTTTGGTTTAAATTAATTTTCAAGTTTGTTTTAAATTGTTTATATTTTTGAAACCAGAAATCGCATATTAACATAAATCAATGAAATTCAAAAAATAAACCCTATAATCTGAATCAAGTCTTTACTTTAAATTCGTCTATAAAGGGTATGGTAAATATATTACTTAGAATCCTAGAAAATATTTTGATTTATATCTAAATCTTGTGCGTGCACTACAAGAAAACATGCTTTTTGCGACTACAAGTTGCGACTTAATTTACAGTCGCTAAATTTTGCGACTATCTACCGACTCAGTTGCGACTGATATTGTGACTAATAGCGAATAGTCGCTTTGTAGTCGCTAAATTGCGACCATGACTAATAAGTCGCTACATAGTCTCTAATTTAGCGACTATATAGCGACTACATTCGGCGGGTTGCTAACCGGTGGTCTTTTAGTCGCAAAAAACCCGTATAAACCCACGTTTTTATTGTGACGAGTCTTGTGTACCTAATTTGTAACTAATTTTTGCGACTGTTATTGGTAGTCGCAAGTTAGTCGCAAATCAGTCGCTAAAACAATTACGAACTAAGATTCCAAACAAACCCTAAAACAAACCCTATAACCCTAAATTATAAAGAAAAATCTAATTAAAAACTTCAATTACTTTAACATATCTAAAACTAAGATTCAAAACTTGTATCAATAATTCTTGTTTTCTAATGAATTAAGGTTTTGGGTTGTTTGGGTTTAGGGTTTAAAGAAAAGAAGGAAAACTGATCAATTACTTTAGTATTCGGTTCGGTTTTGGATGACAAAATGTTTATGGTTTATATTAAAAAAAATATGGTTTAGGGCTTAGGTTAATGAAATATGGTTTAGGGTTTAGTTACCCTTAAAACCCTATACTCTAAACTATAATCATACAAACCTTAAACCCTTAATCATAAACAATATAATCAAAATATAATTAAAAATATCAAACCACATTACTACAAATATAATCATAAGCTATTTAATCCCAAAACTCAAAACCCTAAACAAACCCTAACCCAAAAAATCTATAAACTAAAACTTTAAATACAATATATCTAAAATTATGATTCAAAACTTCTAAAAAGAATTTTTATTCTCAAATCTACTATTTTAAACTTTAATTAACTTAAAACCTTAAATGTGACCCTTCAAACCCTAAACCCTAAACCATAATCAAACCTTCACCTTAAACTCTTAATCATAAACTATAAAATCAAAATACAAATATAACATATATATATATCCAACTAAGACTAATACATAAAACTAATATATAAAATCCTAAACCCTAAACAAACCCTAAAACTTTAAAGGATAACCAAAACTCTAATTAATAAAATTTTAAATATTATAACATATACAAAACTAATATTCAACACTTATAAAGGAAAAATATTTCCAAATGTATTATTTTCAAGCATTAACTTCAAACCCTAAACACAACCCTTTAAACCATATATCATGAACCATAATCATAAAATCCTAAACCCTAAACAAGCAAAACTTTAATTAATAAATTTTTAAATACTATAAAATATACAAAACTAATATTCAATAATTATAAAAGAAAAATATTTACTTATATTTACTAATATTTTAAATACTATAACATATCAAAACTATTTTACACTAATTTAATTACTATTTATATTCATATTTACTAATATTTATATTTAATTTTAAACTTTTTTAGTTTAACAATTTCAAAGTTTTTATATATTATATTTTCAAATAATATTTTTAAAATTTTCGTTTTAGTTAATTTAATATTTTTAAAAACATTTTTGTTATTATATATTAATTAAATTTTGAAATAATTTTTATTGATTGAAATTGAGATCACATGGATCACTATTAGCAACCATTATATCAACATCTGAACTTAAATCTCAACCATTAGATCGTTTTTTCCCTTCATCAGTTTAACCCTAATCTACTCTCTTTCTCTCTTGCGCCGTTCGTCATTTTCCTTCATCATTTTTTTCCTCTTCAGCATCTGTTTCTATCTCTTCACCATCTGAGCCAGTGAGCCTTCTTCTTCACCACCTAAGACGATCTCTTCACGATTTCTCTTCTCTTGCGCCGTGATGAGGAGCCGTCGTGATGAATCGTTGGGTAGAGGAGGAGCCGCATGAATCGTGATGAGGAGCCATCGTGAAGAGGAGCTGTCCTGAATCGTGATGAGGAGGTGGTGGTAGATATGTGACGCCGCCGTCACATCCTTTTGCGATCCCATCTGAAAACCTGCCATAGACATCTCTTAAAGAGACTCCAGAGAGGGTCTGTAACGCCCCTTTCCCATTATCCGCTGACCGACGAGCTGACCGGTCAACAATCAAACAAGAACATGACCAAGTCGAACCCGAGCAAGTCAAACAGAAAAGGTTTGTCACAAGACGAAGCCAGAGACAGATCAGTTTGAGACAGAGGCTCGCACTAACCCGTCTTTGACCCCGCTATCCTCACTTCCATGATACAAAGCTTTTCAACTTGTACCATTTCCGTGAGTTGTGTCGGTTCGGACTAAACACAATATCAGGAAAGCATATTCATTTCTGAGTAATCAAACGTTACATACAACGTTTAACAATTTTTACAAAACAATTTTCATTACTAAAAACATCATCGTGTGGCCACACAAAATGGTACTACATGGTACCAAAAGCCGAACCGAATAAAACTCCAAAAGTCATCGAATCAAAATCCCGCCACAAGCAATCCCGAGACTACACCGAGGATCTCCCACGTCCGCCGCTGCTAAACCTGAAAACCACAAAAAGAGTCTAATGAGCGATCTAAGATCACCCAGCGAGACGGCTCCCCACTACGGCTGCTAGTCTATCTAGCATCTATAAATTCCCGTCTCCAAAATCCCAAAACAACAATCCATAAAATAAACGGTCGATCACGCACTACCACGTCGTGTCGCACCCACAACACACCATCAATGAAATAACAATACCATCACCAATCCCATAAATAACCAAGGGAATCGAGAACACTGCGGCACATGCTCTCGATTGAAACTCGATCTATCTATCGCGCAACACCAACAATACGAATACAACACTGGGCCCCTACGATCTCGGTAACTTCCACGGGTTCTCATTGTCACCAAGCATAAACACATAAGCAAATAATTACCACACGCAATCAATCAAGCAAATCGGCGATTGCAGTTGTCTCTCAGGGTTCGGATGGAAACCGTTTGCTCGGACCATCATTCATTTTCACATCGTAACCATATTGCATTCACAACCATCATGAGTATGCAATATAACCACTCCGCTACTCAAAACGACAACCGAAATACTCCACATCCACTACGTAAATAAAGCATCTATTCACCACATAGAGATTTAGATACGTAGGTCCGTCAAAGTCTACGTATTAGCGGTTACCAATCCGTACCACAAGGAACACCACTACACGCAACCGAATCGCCAAAGACGATTACAAGCCGATCTACACACATCAAACAACGAGTTAGAGCCCTTACTTACCTGGGCCTAACTATTTTAGCCCTAACAGCCCCAACACAACCGGAATGCCCAACACAGGCGGCATCGCGGTTCGTGGTGGTAACCACTGGCAGATGTGCCGGGAGGGTGTGGTGGGTGTACATCTCCGAACAGTGCTTCAACTCGCTGCGGCTCTGCCGTCGAACATAAACGGGTAATGTGGCCCTCACGATCACAAATCTGACAAACAGTAACGGGCGCTGGGCATGGCCCACGGTAACAAGCTGGTGCCCGGTGATCCGAAACACCACACAACTCACAAAAGGAAACAGACTCCGAAGAAGGATCCTGAAAACACTCGAACACATGATGACCCTGAACTCCGCATGCGCTACACATCCGGTATGCAGGCATTGCTGGTGGCGTCTCCGACGTATCCGCTGGTGTGGTCTCCGATGGTACAATTGGCTCAGACGGTGGAGTACCCGGCGGTGTCACTGACTCAAATCACGTGTCTGACTCAGACATCGACTCGGCCTCCGTGAATGGCTCGGTAGGGTCAGACGGTGGTGACGCGGATTGGTCAAATGGTGTCCGAGGCGAACACGAACCAATCTGCTGCTCCCGAACATCTTTGATATCGCCACTTGCTCGTCTACATGCGGCTCCCAATGCATGTGCTGGTTGGGATCGACGGGCTCAATGTCCATGTATACGGCTTCGTGCAATGGGTCCACCATAAAATCTGTCCTGCTGAGCAGAATAAACTCCGACGCCTGTGAGCTAGGTAATGGCACGTCATGCGCCTCAAGCATCGGCGGCTGAAACCCTGGCAGTACCACTGGCTCCGGTGGTGTTACCGGCGCTCTGATAACTGTCTCGTCCTGTAGAGCTTGAGGTAACGGGTCAGGAAAAGATATCCAACGGCGGCTACTCTCGCTCCCTGCTGTCCTCGCGGTCGAACCAGTGGTCGATCAAATGCCCGAGAACCCTGGGACTGTCCAGGCTGCATCATCAAACTCGTCTGGTGTTGCTCTAACTGCGCCCGATACTGTGCCGCTCTCATCCAATGATGACTCATACTGCTTGATCATATCCCACTCTATGCACACACACCCACACACAATCCGTCCAGGGACACTCTGCTGCTGACTGCAACCAAAAACGCAGATAAACATTAGTACAAATAATACAATTCCTACGCCATCCCAACCCCGAATTCACGGACGCGGCTCGGTTTCCTAATGGATGCTTGGGTAAAACACAATTTTGACTCGATAAAACACGGAAAACACTCAGAAATGAATAGCTTCCAAACCCATGCAGAACCATGCTCTGATACCACCTTTTGTAACGCCCCTTTCCCATTATCCGCTGACCGACGAGCTGACCGGTCAACAATCAAACAAGAACATGACCAAGTCGAACCCGAGCAAGTCAAACAGAAAAGGTTTGTCACAAGACGAAGCCAGAGACATATCGGTTTGAGACAGAGGCTCGCACTAACCCGTCTTTGACCCCGCTATCCTCACTTCCATGATACAAAGCTTTTCAACTTGTACCATTTCCGTGAGTTGTGTCGGTTCGGACTAAACACAATATCAGGAAAGCATATTCATTTCTGAGTAATCAAACGTTACATACAACGTTTAACAATTTTTACAAAACAATTTTCATTACTAAAAACATCATCGTGTGGCCACACAAAATGGTACTACATGGTACCAAAAGCCGAACCGAATAAAACTCCAAAAGTCATCGAATCAAAATCCCGCCACAAGCAATCCCGAGACTACACCGAGGATCTCCCACGTCCGCCGCTGCTAAACCTGAAAACCACAAAAAGAGTCTAATGAGCGATCTAAGATCACCCAGCGAGACGGCTCCCCACTACGGCTGCTAGTATATCTAGCATCTATAAATTCCCGTCCCCAAAATCCCAAAACAACAATCCATATAATAAACGGTCGATCACGCACTACCACGTCGTGTCGCACCCACAACACACCATCAATGAAATAACAATACCATCACCAATCCCATAAATAACCAAGGGAATCGAGAACACTGCGGCACATGCTCTCGATTGAAACTCGATCTATCTATCGCGCAACACCAACAATACGAATACAACACTGGGCCCCTACGATCTCGGTAACTTCCACGGGTTCTCATTGTCACCAACATGGTAACTAACCCCACGACTCCTAGACGTCAACACGAAGTCCAACGGCTAGGACACTGTTCTCAGCCCATCGATACGCAGTGACTCCGGTTACCCCCGGCAACCCGAGTTTCCATGCGATTCGGCCCTAGGACATGACCCCGTATTCTCCAAATCACACACCTACCGGCGTCACCCAGTAGGTTAACACCATAACCAGCCCCACTGCCCGAAGGCACGTGTCTGATCAGGTAGCTACCCGAGGATCCAATCGGGTCGGAAGTACCGGAACGTAACCAAACACCTAGACTTGCGGGATCTAACGCACCCTAGAGTCCTAGTGCGTAAATGTAAACACGCAGACTCGCTCGGACTCTAGTAATCATACTCAGTCAATTCTCAACAACCATCTCAACACCACGTCCCGCAAGTCTACACACACACACACACACACACACAAACACAACCGCTCTGACTGGGCACCACCCCAAGTCAGCAACCACGACTTAACCGGTCCCGTGACCAAGTTAAGTAACCACACGGATCGCTCGGCCCAACACCGAGACGATCTAATAGGCCTGCACAAAAAGCTCAACAGTAACCACACAACAATGCCACCACACAATAACATCATCACCACGCAATCAAGCCTATTAGGGGTTCATAAATCTTTTAACCAATTCGCGTCCGCTACCTTGGATTAGCGGATTGCTAACCCGTAGACGGCCCATATCTCATTAACGTTCACTTCATTCAAGTCTGCTACCTTGGATTAGCGGATTGCTAATCCGTAGACGGCCCATCACCAATCACATGCTTTACACATCACATTCCCTTTTCTTAACCTCCCCCGAATCTCTTTTATTCAATTCCCGATCCGTCGGTTTAGAGCTAGTAGCTTACTAAACTCCCGACGTCTCATCTTTCCTTTACTTATTTCATTCACTTTTCTTTAATCTTCAACTCAAACCCGATATCGATTCATACACCTTACGCTTATTTGGTTTAATTCCATCTTTTAACCCCGTCTTAATTTCCGTACTTAGATTCATTCGATATCGTTCTTTACATACGTATATATGCATATACGGCCCTATCATGCCACGGCTATATGCATGCAACAATCAACATTACTACCATCCTGACGGCACACAACAGGTTTAATCCATTTAATGCTATACTCTTAGCATGCGTCTTAAACCCTAACCAATTTACCGATACTCCGTCACTTCAGTCATCAAACACCAATTAATCTCAACTCGGGTATGCAAACCCTAACTCTACGGTTTCTCATTTTCCGTTCTATATGCTTCATCTACGGTGTTTGAGCCGACTCACAGTGATTGGTTGGAATGAACGGCACGGATGCGGATACGACTTCCCGAGACCCCGAACTAAACCCGAACCTCCCGAACACCCGAATACGAACTCCGAAGCTTCCCGAACACCCGTACACAAACCGCAAATCATAATATGGCCGGAGTCAACTCATTGACCGGCGTTGATTACGGCGTTGACCGGCGTTGACTTTGACCCTTGTTGACCGTTGACTTTGACCGTTGACTTCGACTTTGACCGTTGACCGAGCTTGAACCGGTTGACCCAATCTGAACCGACTAAACCACCTCAATCGAACCAAACCAACTGAACCGGTCTAAATCAAACCGGTTAGGTTAAACCGGTTAGGTTAAACCGGTTTAGGTCCAATCGTTGACCGGTTTAACCAACCGTTGACCAAGGCTTGACCAAGCCTAAACCAACCCAATTCTTGCACTAAACTGATGCTAAGCCACCCACAGTGAACC
This sequence comes from Orychophragmus violaceus, assembly GCA_030180135.1. Lineage (NCBI taxonomy): Eukaryota > Viridiplantae > Streptophyta > Magnoliopsida > Brassicales > Brassicaceae > Orychophragmus > Orychophragmus violaceus. Next base: position 11,435,433 of record CM058238.1, on the reverse strand, counting down.
GGCGGAAGAGAGAGACGGCAGAGGAGGAATTCCGGCGACTTCTCCGGCGTTGACCGGCGGTAGTCCGACATTGACCGGCCGGTTCACCACTTTTTCCGGCGACTCAGGTGACGATCTACCTATCAAAATGATCGGAAAGAGGAGATCTACGCATCTAGAGCTTCAAAACGCCCAGATCTGATGAAGGAAGAGAGAGATACACCCAAACCCTAACCGCGGCTGATCTCCGGCCAGATTCCGGCGACCTCCGGCGAAGGCGGTTCTGATTGGATGGATGGCGGTTTTAGAGCAGGAGGAGAGGAATCCACTGGGCTTTGCAGAAGTGGATTAGGGTTTATATTGAGAGAGTTATGGGATTTTTAGTGTTTAGAGGTATGAAGAACACTATGGTGTTCTTGAGGTTTTTGTTGAAACTTCAAGAGTAAGGGATGAGTTTCTGGGTTCTCTGGATGAACTTAGAGATAAGGGAGAGCTCTGGTCGTGGGTGAGGCTAGAGAGAGAGTGGAATGCACCAAAAATGAGTTTTTTGTGAGATGGGATGAATACTTCTTTGCTTCACGTGGGGTTGACACCTCAAGAGGAGAGGCTGGCGACCTGAAGGTGTAACACCTGTCTCAGTAGCTTCTTCTTATCTACAAAACTCAAGCCCAAAACCGGCCCAATTCAATTACAACCCCCTCTTTCTATTTCTTCTCAGTTTCCTCGGTTTCACGATAATTGTTTTAGAAAATACTTCATTCTTCCAATAAATCCCAAAACCTCCATAATCTGATTCTCCCTGATTTTAGATGAATTTAGCAACTTGAATCACTTCATTTGGAGTTTCCTAGATCCGGTTATGAATTTCCGAAGTTTTCCCGGTTTTCTCGGTTTTCACTCCGATAAGCCAAAAAAATCTGTTTCTGCTCCGTTTCTTCAAATTCTAGTCTTGTAAATGTTCTTTATGTATTAAAACAAGAACATTTGGCCCGTATCGGCTTCCGTCTCGAACTTTGGCAAAATTACGATTTTGCCCCTGGGTTTGGCAAATTACAATTTTGCCCCTGTTGACTTTTCTTCTGCCCGTTGACCATACTTTTGAATACAGGGTATTACAGGGTCAACTTCTCTTGTAGCCTTATGGCTTTAAAAGAAATCACATATACCCCTGTATAATCTCTCATACCCTTCCCACTTTAACTAAATATAATTTGACATTTTTGCCCTCGGTTTGGGTGAAAATTTGGGATGAAGAAATTGGTGGTTCAAAATTGGTTGGGAAATTGGATTGGGTTGGGATTGGATTACAGATTGGATGGGGAAATTAACTGGTTGGGAAATTAAATTGGTTTATGAAAAAAAAAACCAAAAAAGAATCCGGCTCTCACCAATTTGCGGGTCCGTCGGCGTCGTCGCCTCGTAGTCTCCGACCACCGTTTGCCGCCTCCGTCGTGCTCCGTCACCATTGGGACTACCAATTGAGTATAAATGCATTCCAGAGGTAGAATCGGTGTGTATTGCAAGCATATTGGCCGCGGAAATCGATTGAAACTGGAATTTGTGTTCCTGTCGCAGGAGAACTGGGGACAACTAGTGCAACTGATGTATTTTGTATAACAAGTAAAACCGGTATTAATGGTACAATTAGTACAACTAGTAAAACTAAGAATCGTTCTGTATAACTGGTATAACTGAGGACAACTTGTGTAAAACTCGATGTGAGTCTCTGTTTTTTGAAGAGACTTGTAATGATGTGCATCTTGCTTGGGTTTGTAGAGCGACGGCTTGTCTTCCTTCTTTGTCCCATGAATTAAACGGAGCTTTAGATGATGAGCATCATTACGTCTCTTCGAAAAACAGAGACTCACATCGATTGGGTCTCCGAAGCCGGCGAACCGTCACATCTCTGCGTCTTATGGACGCTACCCAAACAAATTATGGGTCTATAAATACAGAGAAGTTTTGCGTCTCTCTCATAACCATTTCCCACACAAAAGAAGTTCTACAAGCAGAGAGAAATTCATTTCGAAAAACAGAGAGAAGTTTGAAAAACAGGAGATCGATTGTCTCTATTCAAAAATTTCCGATCGAAATCCTCACCAAGATCTCACAGAAAGCCAGCAAAAATTCCTGCGTCGATTACTGCAACCTCAGAAAAACATGCAGAATTATGAACGAAGCCGGCAAGAGTCCTGAAGTCCTCCGTTCTCTCTCTCTCTTACCCCTGGTGAAGAATCCTTGCAATGCGTATGAGTACATGGCGTTTCTGAACAAATTCCTAGACAATGATAACTGTGCAGCTAACTTCGTACAAGGTATCCTCAATAGTTCTACTTTACTAGTTTTAATCAGTTTTACCGGTTTTACATCAATAGTTTTACTCGGTTTTACCGGTTTTACATCAGGTATCCTCTCATACTTCCTAGAGGGTGATGTGGAAGGCGGATTGTTAGATTTTAACAATGCCGCCATTGGAGAGGGCGAGGAGCAGATTCTGGAAGCTGCTTACCTATTGGGTGCTCTGCGCTACCTCCACGACGATCCTCTAAGTCCATTTGATAAAGTTTCTTTCCATGACTGGCGGGAAGATGAGGAGGATTTGGTGGCCCGCGTTTGGAAGAACTCGAGAAGGATACTGCATGGAATCAATGTCAAAAAGAAACCGGTTTATATGCAAACATTGCGGAACAGAAGGTCCCCTCCATCTTGCCATCTTCTGATTTGAAAATCGAATGTCCCAAATGCTTCATGTTCAAATGGGGCATGAGGTTCAACGACATGAATAACCATATGCCTTTTATCTTGCCCTAATTTCTTTTCTCGTACTCTGTTTTGTTGTTTTTAATTTCTCGGCTATGTAGTACTCTTTTTTGAATGTTATGTCTCCATCATTTTCCAAGAAAATCGAATTTGGTATAATTGTGTAAAACTGTGTATAACTTGTAAAACTGGTAAAACTGTGTAAAACTGTTGGTACAACTGTGGGTAAAACTGTGTAAACTATTGGTAAAACTGTGTACAACAGGTAAAACTGGTAAAACTGTGTAGAACTGCGTAAGATGTGTAAAACTGGTAAATTGTGTAAAACTGTGTAAAACTGGTAATACTGGTAAACTGGTAAAACTTTGTAGAACTGGTAAAACTGTGTAACACTGATAAAACTGTGTAATATTGGTAAACTGTGTAACACTAAATTATTATTGTAATTATAATGATTATCATTGGAAAAAATATTTAACATATAGCTATATGATATTTGAACTTGTACGATCACTTTCATCCTAACCATAGTCAATGTTCATATACTTGCAAGATCTTTTTGGAATAACGGACAAGTAAGGAGGATAAATTTACAAAATTTAAGGGTTGTAACATATTAATATTCAAAAACATTAGATTAACAGATTAATTGAGTAAAATCAACTGTAAAACTATAAAATCAAATTTAAAGTTCCAGTACAACTGATTATATTGAAAAGAGCCAAAATACAACTATTAAGAAATTTTGTACAACTACAAACTCCTGTAAAACTATGTGTTTTTCTTAGAGCGGCAAAATTCAGAATTGACCAAGTATCTGGCGAGAAAATACAGAATTGACCAAATTTTTAAAATTAGCACTTTCCCCTTCTCATTAGTACTTTTCCTTTTTAAAAAATTAGACTGTTAATATTTAGCTAGTTAGATATATTATATATCTTATGTCATAAATAACTAATATAGAAACAATATTATATGTAAAAAATCACAACATTTTAAATGCTACCTCAAAAGGGACAACATTTTCCCATTTTAAAGTACTACTACAAAAGGGACAAACATTTTCCCATTTTAAAGTACTACTACAAAAGGGACAAACATTTTCCCAACACCACCTAAATCACAATCACTTTCTCCTATCTTTCTCCTCCTCCACAAATTTTCCACCGCAGTCATTCTTGCGTCAATTTCACGAACAATCTTCAAGATCTCGGCTATATCTGTTGGGGATGAACCATCGACTTGTGGTGGTGAGGGATCAATTGTTGGAGCAACAACTAGTTCCTTCTCTTTTGTTTCTCGTGCAGCAACATTTTGTTCAAACATGTCTTCAAAGAAGACCGTTTTCCCACGAAGAAGACGATTGGTCCACCCATCAACCACGATATCATCTTCATCACGATCGTCGTCTACTTCGAAGATTTCACCCACAAGATCGTTTTGTTCTTGCGTACTGATTAAGAGGATGCTATCAATGTCCTGACAAGGATTAAAATAATTGTTAATACAAATTTTAATACAACAAACATCAAAATCATATTCAAATGATAACTGACCTGAGTTGTACCAAGTTCTTCATTGATTCTTTCAATGGGAAATCCTGACATATCTCCTTTCTTGAACTTCGACTTGCACATCCTCGGGCACATCATGTCTGCTCCTCGGACCATTTCCCTAAATCTTCTCCCCAGTTGAGGAATCGCCTCAAACGCTAACAGCTACAAAACACTAGTAGTAGTTAGACTTAGTTGCAATTAAAGCAACATCAACAACCTCAATGTACTTACCTCCAAAGGGAGACAAAAACCTGGAAAGGCCCTATGTGTGTCATTCTTTAGCTCCCCTTTGGATTGAAAATGTCCAAACGTGTGCTTTATCTCCTCCACCATGAAGTCATAAGAAAGTCTACCCCAAGGAAATGTCTTACAATAGTCGAGGTCGGTCACAGCTCTTTGAAATACTTCCAAAACGTCTGGTGCACCTTTTCCAGTCTTCCTTTGTCCGCAAACTATACTCGACAGGAAGAACAACATAGCCATCTTCAATCTGTCGGCGTGAGCTCCCATTGCTACAAGCTTCGCTTTCACATCTTCCTGTCTTGCCAGTCCCTTACCAAAATGATGCTTGATGAAACTCAGACTGCCCCTTTCCCTGTATCCCAGAGGATAGTTTCGGCAGTTTAAACCACAGATCAACGTGTGTTCCCTCAGGCCATAGCGCAGAGGAACTCCATTTACAACGAACCAAAGTTCCTTTCTCTTCGCGGTCTTGGTTGTTCGCAACACGAGCATCCACATGCCCTGAACCTTGTGGTTATGGTCCTTCGGCATGTGGAACAGGTGCTTAAACTGAGGATGCGACACAAACCATTCCTTCTCAGCATCATTCAGGGGCGGGTTCAGGCCTTCAAACGTTTTGAACACATCCTTGAGAAAACATCTTGTCCCTATCTTCACTCTCGTCTGATAGGTGCTAGTAGGAAAGGTCAATCTCTCTTGTTTCAATGGCTCGCTACTCTCATCATCCTGCAAATAACATTCAAATGCACTAAATTATACAAGAAATAAGTCTTACAGTACCAAACAGTGTTACCCAGTTTTCCTAAGTTCTACAACAACAGTTTTACCCAGTTGTCCTTAGTTGTCCTGATTTTCCCTAGTTATACCAATTTTCCCGAGTTATACCAGTTTTACCTTATTATACCAGTTTCCCTAGTTATACCAGTTTCCACTAGTTATACCAGTTTCCACTAAATATACCAGTTTTCCCTAGTTATATTAGTTATCCATTGCCAGTTTTCCCAATTTGTACTAGTTACACGCATTTCTACTAGTTATCCCAAAGCAGTTATACCTATTTATACTAGTTTTCCACTGCATCCATTACCTCCGAGTCGGTGTCGGTTTTCCATTCGAAAGAAGATTCTCCACTACTTTCATTGGCCGGAGTTGGGGTCGGAGCAATGGTCATCTCCTTGTCCTTGGAGATGTTTGATACTGACGCCAGAGTTAGGATGGGAGTTTTGGCCGCCGCTGCTACTCTAAATCCTTCTGCTTCAACTTCTTCTCCAGAATCTTCTTCTTCGGAGCTTCCATCTTCTTCTCCGGAAGAGCTCTCTTGGTCATCATCGGCAACAACAGGAAGCGAAGGCGGTTCGACCCTCTCTTTTTCATCATTGGCACCACCTAGAGGAACCACCCTCGAAGCGTCCGTCTCCGAAACCGAAGTAGAACCTCCCACCACCGTCGAAACCATCGTCTCCGGCGCCTGGGAAACCACCGTCTTCAACTTCTTCGCTGACGGGTCACTGTGATCCTTTGGATTTTCATCAAGTCTCTTTACCGGAGACTTCCTCTTCTTCGGCGATACCACCGCCGGATTCGACTCATCCTCCGTCGTCTCCTTCCTCGAACGCCGTGTTTCAACATCCATTATTTCTCCGATTATCGAGTTTCGATTTCTAAATATCCTCTCAGTTATCCCTAGTTATCCGAGAATCGTTAGGGTTTGAGATCGTAAAATCAAAATGGGGATTTATCCCCGATTTCACATTATATAAATTACCCGATTTTTGTGTGATCCGACCCGGGAAAGTCGGGTCAAACCGAGATTTTTAGACCAAACTGACTCATTTACGGTTAGGTATAAGATTTTGGTTAAGAGCGGCTGAACCGTCTAGTTTCCCCGTAGTTATCCAGTATTGGACTGGTTTTTTAGTAATTTCATTTGTTTTCTATTTAAAAATAATGTTGATAAATGTTCTAATAATTAGAGGGGCATACGGGATTTTTTCTGAGTATGGAGGGTCTCTGGAGGGGTCAACTTCTCTGGTAGCCTTATGGCTCTAAAAAAAATCCAGACTACCCCCAACTAATCTCCCATAACCTTCCCACTTTAATGAAATGTAGGTTGACCCTTTTGCCCTCGGTTTACTATGGAAATAATGGTTTAGAAATCAGAAAATTGGAATGGGGAAATTGGTTATGATTGGATTGGTTTGGAATTGGGTTGGATCTTAATTGGATGGGGATTTGGTTTCTGAAAAAAAAAAAAGAATCTGAATCTCGAGCTTCCACTCTCCTCCCAGCTCCGCTCAGCTCGCGTTGCCTCTCTGAACTGGTTTTGCTCATCGGCGCCGTCGCTTCTCTGACCACCAATCGCCGCCTCCCTCGTGCTCTGTCAACCCACCGAGGTTTGTGGCTCCCCTTCGATCTGCATTCAGCTCCATTTGAATGGGATTGGGATGATTGGGATTGGGATTGTTTTTTTGGTAGATTCAACTGATGAGTTGCTACATTATTGTTTAGCCATTGATTCTTGGTCGATTTGGACTACGAATTGAGTATAAATGCATTTTAGAGGTAGAATCAGAATCGGGTGTGTATTGTTCTAATTTGATCTTGAAATCAATTTGTGTTCATGTTGTTGTAGAACTGGGGACAACTAGTATAACTAGTAACACTGGTATAACTTGTACAACTAGTATAAATAGTAAAACTACTATAACTAGTACAACTAGTATAACTGGTACAACTAGTATAACTGGTATAAGTAGTAAAACTGAGAACAAACTTTGTACAACTACAAGTATATACTAAGTTTTTTGCTTTTGTTTTGGCAGGATAGAATGAGCGACAGAGTGTGCATCCATTATAAATATCAGGGGCTCATGTGTAGCGTAGTGTTTAAAGAGGAGATAACTTTGGAGATGGTAATAGCTATGCTTTACAAGAAGCATGCGTTAGATGAGAATAAGGTTAGATTGGAATTGAGTTACATTCCTTTGGTGGTTGGCTGTGAAGAACATTTGAGTATTTCCGATGATGAAGATCTTTGTGGTTATCTAATGACCGTTGATAATGAGAACCGTAGAAATCTTTTGTGTGTGGAGGTCGTGACAGGACTGGAGCTGCCCACGCAACAGTCGAGAGCGGGAAAAATCTCTGCTGGTTTGAACTATGAGCATGATGAAATCGGAGAAGTAGGACCTAATGCCTTGACATTGTTTGTTGAAAACGGAGAAATAGGAGCTAATGTTGTGCCGTTGTTTGTTGAAAACGGTCAAGCAAGTCAAGAAGAGCAAATGAGAGAAGAAGAGCAAGTGAGAGAGGATGATGGCGAGAAATTGGAGGATAACGTTATGGATATGTCGGGTATGCGTGATGAATATCGTGAGGAATCACCCGTTGTTCAAAGTATTCAGTTTGTCGCGCCATGGGAAGACGGTCTTGGGTTGAGTGTGCATCAATAATTCCGAGATAAGAAGGCGGTTATAGAGTTGGTAGAGAGTTTGGCATTTAGAAACTCTTTTGATTATGTTACGCAACATTCTGATAGAATGCGGTGGGTGGTTAAATGTTCTATTGAGAGATTTAAATGGGGTCTACGAGCAACAAGGATTCCGAACTCGGATATGTCTCTATTAGAACGTACACGAAGATGCACACATGAAACCGTGCTGATCAAACTGTAAGCGCTGATTGTATGAAAGGCTCATCACAGCTAGTTGCATCTTATTTGAGTGAGGAATATCCTGGGAACTTCGAAACTCCAAAGCCTAGAACCATCATTGATCTAGTCAGGAAAAAATATGGCGTAGACATATCATACTCGACGGCGTTAAGAGGGAAAATTCGAGCAAGTTGTGATTTGCGTGGTAGTCCGGAAGATAACTACAAGATGTTGTACCGTTATCTGTACGTGTTAGAAGAGGTCAATCCTGGAACGGTAACTGCTGTGGAAGTGGAGAAAAAATAATTCAAGTATCTATTCATAGCTTTGGGAGTTAGCATTGAAGGGTTTGCATGCATGAGGAAAGTGATAATTGTTGATGCAACTTTCCTCAAAACCGGATATGGTGGTGTACTTGTTTTCGCCGTGACTCAGGATCCTAATCGTCACATTTATCCCATTGCGTTTGGTGTTCTTGACGGTGAGAATTTAGCTAGTTGGACATGGTTTTTCAAGATGTTGAAAAGCGTTATATGTGACTCGTCCGAATTGGTATTTGTGAGTGATATAAATTCAAGCCTCATCAATGCAATAGCAAACGTGTTTCCACAAGCTCATCATGGGTACTGTTTATGGCATTTGTCCCAAAACGTGAAAGGACATGCTGGGAATGCAAACAAAAAAGTAGTCGCTGATAGGTTTCAGGAGATGGTTTGGTCTCACACAGCGTCTGAGTTCTACAGCCGTTACGAGACATTTAAGAGGAGATATCCTTCAGCCGCGAAGTATGCGGAGGATACTACCGTCAAGGAAAAATGGGTTAGATGTTTTTTTCCAGGTAAACGATACAACTTGGATACGAGTAACTCTGTGGAATGTCTGAACAAGACTTTTCTTGATGCGAGGAAGTACTCCTTAATGCCACTGCTTGATACTATCATTCACAAGTTTTCAGATTGGTTTAACAAGCATAGGAAAGAGGCCGTGTCTGGAGATGCTTAAGACAATCTCGTGCCTTTGGTCCAGATCTTCGTGTATAAAAATTGGCCAATTGCTAAGACATTAGCTGTGAGGGAGGTAAACACGTTCGAGCTCGAGTACGAAGTCGATGATATTGTTGGAAAGGTTTATTTGGTGAACTTGGAATCAAAAAGTTGCTCATGTGGTTTCTTCAATATTCAGCAGTATACTTGTCTCCATGCCCTAGCTAGCAGCATACAGAACATACAAAAAAGCGATAGATATCGTGCAAGTGCTACCAAAATAAAACTCCTTGATTTGATTTCGAAATATTATTTAACAGAGATGTGGACATTGGCTTATTATAGGTCCATTTATGCTGTCCCTGATATATCTGCATGGAACGTCCCGGATTACATCAAAGAGATGCAAATACTACCTCCGGATTACAAGATAACGAGGGGTCGGAAGAGAATACATAGATTTCCATCAGCTGGAGAAGGAGGGAGACGGCGAAGGACACATAATAAAAGGCGGCCAAGAACTCACCCAGGAAGACTATCAAGGTTGTTATTTGGAGATGACTCAAACTCTGAGTGTGAGTGATTTGTGTGTAAGTTTGGGTTCTGTAAGAACAACTATGTATAACTCGGTATCACTTTGTGTTTTCTATTTGGTGCACTTACTTGTTGCAATGTACTTTTGAACAAGAATTGTGTACTACTTTAAACATGAAAATATCGTCAAATGAGGGTAAAACTGTGTAAAACTGTGTAAAACTAAAGGATTATCGTAATTATAATGAATATTATTGGAGAAAATATTTAACATATAGCAATATGAGATTTTAACTTGTAGGATCACTATTACGTAGACTGAAAATCACTCAACATATTAATACACAGATTGGAAATCACCAAAAATGTTCATTTCAAGAACATTTTTGGAACAATGGACAAGTTAGGAGGAACAATGCATAGTTTAATTATGTAAAATCATCTGTAAAACTATAAAATGAAAGTTAAAGTTCCAGTAAAACTGATTATATTAAAAACAGGCAAAGTACAACTATTAAGAAACTTTGTACAACTACAAACTCCTGTAAAACTATGTGTTACTCGCAGAGCGAGAAAATTCTAAATTGACCAATTTTTAGGCGGGAAAATTAAAATTAACCAATTTTCTGGCGCCCAAAAAACATACTTTACTTTACTTTTCCCTTCACAGTTGACCCAAATCCATCCTTTTCACTCTCTCCCTCTCTCCCCTTTTTCACTATCTCCCTCTCTCTCGCGGATCCCTCTCTCGCCCTCTCTCGGGTCTCTCTCAAATCCATTCAACTTCTTCTCCATTCAACTTTTTACTGGACATGGAAAATTCGAATTTGATCCTTACTACAGTGACATGAAGCAGAAGAAGAAGGAGTACGATAGGATGTCCTTCATCGCAGATGGTGACAATGGCATATCGACAAGATGCCCGTGCGGTGGTCAAATCATTGTGGAGCCTGAATCTGACGTGGGAAAGAGACACTTTGTTTGTAATGCGTTTAGGGTAAGATATGTTGATTTGGTGATTTGTTGGTTCGGTGTTTAAGGAGAGTTTTTTATGTGCAGGATAATGGGCTACTGATATGTTATATTTTTGTGTGTTTTTAGAGATGTTTTATTGTGCAAATTAGCTTTAGGAAAACATTTAGACACCATAATTGTTGGTTTAGCCTTAGGATAGTGCACTTAGGCATCATTAGGTTGCATATGTGTGGTTTTATCTTTTTTGTAGGTGGTGGACTACTTTAGGGGACAACAAGTTGGAAAGGAAGGTTGTAGGGAGCAAAAGGAAGTGGAAATACAGCTAAGGAGCTCGAAGAACAAGCGCAGCGACATCCACAGCGGCATCCCTATGCAGCTGTGAAGGTACCCCGTGATGAAGTTTTAGACAGCGACATAGTGCAGCGACGGCTCTATGCCGCTGTAGGATTTGACCTTGAAAGATCGAGTCATTTGAAGAGATTGCGTTCATATTTAGCTTTGAAGCTTCACACCAAAGTTGTAGGGAATTGAGTTAGCTTTCTAATGGAGGTGGTTTGAAGTCATTTGCAGCTATACACGAAGAGTTATGATCGATTTACTGGACACATATCAATTATGTCGTGGTGAGACCAACTTTTGCCCACATGCTACCTTTTCTCTTTTTCTTTTGGCTTGTAGACCCTCCCATGTTCTGAGGTCGACCAAGACACTTTGTTTTCTATTATTTAAGACCTCTTGGTGTATGTAGAGAGGTATGATCCACTTCTTGATCCATTTTTGGATCTAGATCAAAACATTATTTTTCTTTTGAAGTTCTTCTTTTAGTTTCCTCTTGTTCTTCATTTCTATCTTCTTAATTATGTTTTGCTTTGTTATTATCATTTCTATTGAGTAGTTCTTTAAGTTTCTGGGGTTGAGTTAAGGTGAGGGTGATCTAGAAATGGTTTAGGTTGTTTAGAACTTGGGATTAAAGATTTCTTACTTGCTAGAAGTTCTTAATGCTAGGATTGAATTGGCCACTCAACTCCTTGATCCTAAATGTTGCTAGCACCGAGAGGTGTAGTTTATGTTTGAATCTCTATCAAGTGCTTTACATTCTTAGCCAACGAGAGTTGATGTTTAAGGTGTTTAGTGGTAGTAAGAACTTGATCTTATTGCATAGCTATCTTGAAATTGCCAACGAGAGTTGATGTTAATGCTTGATAGGTATAGGGTTATTATCACGAGAGTGGATTAACTTGAATCGTTGTTCTTAGCCTAAGAAATCACTCATTGTTTACTAAATGCTTCTGAACTAGATAATGATCACCCAAACCGAAATCTCAACCCAAGGAACTTAGTCTTTTACCATCTCTGTTTTTACTCTGTTTTTGTGAACTTTAGAATCTTGCTTAGTGAATGGTTTGTTCTTGTTTTATTGCACTTTTGTTATCTACTTTATTTTAGTTTCCTTACTTTAATTTCACTTAGGTTGTTAGTAAAAAACCAAATATCTTGTATTTGCTTAGATTAAGGAATTTTGTGCATTCTTGGTGTTATAGATCACTAGCTCCCTGTGGATTCGATCCTGAAGTGTTACATCGACATACCATTCGATTGTGGTAGCGTGCACATTAGGTTAATTGGTGCGTAAAAACGCAAACATCAATTTGGCGCCGTTGCCGGGGAGCTAGGCGATTTATCATTAGGATTTCAAATTTCCTTGAGACTAAGCTTTTTTTTTTGTTTTTGTTTGTTTTGTTACTGATTTTCTTTCAAGTGTTTGCTCTTTTTGCAGGGCTGGATCACAAGAGAGAAAGTTCAAGAGAGAGGATGGCTTGGAACCCTACAAGCTACCACAGCTTTGAATGCCCATCCACTTATCAAGAAGATCTTCCATATGGAAACTTTGCTCAAGAGTACCAATATGAAGATGCTGAGAGATACCAATATTGGGACCCCACAAGCTACCAAAGGTTTGAAGGCTCACCCACTTATCAAGAAGATCCCCCATATGAAGACTTTGTTCAAGGATACAACTATGGATATGATGAGGTCTATCAATCTTGGGACATGGAGTACGAGCATGGAATGGATTATTACTCCCCGAACTTTAATGAAGAAGAGATTCTCAACAATCAAGGTTTTTATCAAAACCAAGGAGACCAACAATTCCAAGGTCAAGGGAGTTATTCAAACCAACAATCCAAGGAGGACACAATGGAACAAATTCTGAAACAAGGTTTGGAGAGTACCAAGGAGATGTTTGCTGGGCTGAGGGCAAGTCTTGAAAACTTAGCCGCTAGCTTTTCAGCCTTAGAAAAAAGGATGTCTCAACGTGAGAGGGATGCTGAAAAAACATATGAAGAGGATTCTCAAACCAAGGATGAGTTCTTACAAGAAGATATAATGTCTGAAGGAGAAGTTGAAGCACCTCTTGTTTACAATGTTGATGAAAATCTTGAGATAAGATATGAAGAACAAGTTTATGTTGGAACACTCATGATTCATCCATCAAAGAGCACAAAGGAAGAAGAAGACATTGTGGTAAGAACTATTGAAGACTCTCATGAAGATGGCTTGGTTTTTGGATGTATAGAGAGCATAAAGGAGATTTCAATGGATGATGAATTCTCAACCAAGGAAGAAATGCATATCCAACCCAACTCCAAGCAAGAGACAAAGAGTGAAGTGCCTAAAGAGAAACAAGAGAGTCTCACTGAAGAAATCTCCATGGATGGTGAAGAAGAAAAATTTCAAATGGTACAACTCTTTGACAAGCATCTTGGTATAACTTCCTCCAGAACAATGAGAATTGATGGTCCAAGGAAGATATATTTTGAGGAGATTAGGATGAAAGAGTTTAGGGGATGGTTCTATGATGAATATGATCCTGGTGATCCAAGGCCATGCCACATCCCCAACCATAAAAAGTGAAGGGATAGTCAAGCTAGAGACTTTAAACAAGCTCACTTGGGAGGAAGTCCCATGGTATCCTCTTTATATATTGTGTGAATTTTCTTTGAATTGATTTTTGTGTGTTTGTGTGAATTAATGTGTGTTTGAGTTTTGAGTGTATGTTTTCAGTATGTGGGAACAAGAAGGAGCACAAGAGGAAGAGTCACATAACAAAATGCAGGTGAAGGAGACCACAGCGGCATGGTGCAGCGGCATACTTATGCCGCTGCGGAGGAACCAGCGGGACGAGAATTTTGGCAGCGGCATGCGCAGCGGCATGCTAAGCCGCTACAGGTAAGAGCCACTCACAGCGGCATTGCGCAGCGACTACGCCAAGCCGCTGTGAGGGAATTTCGTGAGTACCTTTTTCACTTTCACAACAAATACATATCCTTGGGAGAAGATGAAGACGACACCACACCTCCTAACTACTAAGGTACCACCACCAATTTGTATATAGTTTTTAGTTTGTTTTATTTTTCATCTAACCATCTTGTAACCCTCCTCGATTTATTTTCACACCGAGTCGGTGTGAAGTAAGTTTGGGGGGGGGGGGTGATCAATTAACCATCATATATAAGTTTTAGCGAGTCTTTTGTTAATATATATAAGTTTTCAAAAAAAAAAAAAACCAAAAACTGAAAAATTAGAACATAAAAAGGCATGTAGACATGTAGTTTCATATTTGTTTATCTTTTAGGATTGAGTCTAGTAGCATTATAGATTCAATTTACATTTGCATAGGAGACAATGATATAATTGCCTTGTAAGAAATCTAGATTTTAGAACTCAACATGATGCCCTTGATAATCATACTATGTTGCTTAAACAACTATTGAAACCCTTGTACATTTCAAGTTTTGATCACACCACTCCAATCTATTTGTCAAGTTTGATACTCTCAACTTTGAAACCAACTCATCTATATGGACTTAAATGAACTTAATCTTCTCACTTATGGGATTTTGATGCTTGATCATGGTCACTATATACACACTTGGATTATCTTTACCACATTTTACCACTCTTTGTTAATCCAAGTGGCCATTCTCACTCTTAGGATGGTTACCACACCATAGAACCCTTCCCTTTCCTTTTAAACCTTCATTTGATTGATTGAGTGAGGCCTCTTTTTGATAATGCTAACATGTGCAAAAGGTTAAAAGTATGAGAACGACAATGATTAGCTCTCATAGGCTAGTCTAGGAGTTCACATATTAGTTTAGCATTTGGGGTATGAGCACTAAAAATGAGATTGGGAAAAAGAAAAGAAAGAGTGAATTGGGGAGTAAAAGAAACAAAAGACCAAAGGCTTGTAAAAAAAAAGGGGAAACACTTGGGAAAAGAAAATGAAATGGAAAAACTCTAAGTGTAAAATGAAAATGAAATCAAAAAGAAAAGAGTTTTGGAAATTAAAAGATTTACTTCTCAAGACCCAAAAATGAAAAAGTTTAATGGTTAAGTTTGGGAATGAAGGGAGATTGACTAGGATTGGGAAACACTTTGGGTAAGACTTTGAGAGCTGAAAATTGTATGCATAAATTGATCTTGTCTTGCCACATTTTGCATAATGTCTAGCATACCTTTTCTTGAGAGTTAGCCACCAAAATGAGAGTTAAAAGCCTTCCTCTAAACACCATTTAAAGCCTTTTTATGCCAAGCCAATTGATCAAGATCAAACCCCCATTTGTGAGACTGCACTTTGATGAATGAATGAATTTAAGAGTTGGTGGAATGTTGAGTTAGTTGATTCTTTACAATGTGCTTAAGAGAATAAGATTTGGTGTGTTGATAAGCCTAGAGAAATTAGAGTGGATTAGATTGTTTGTTCATGCAACATACTATCATTTTCTAAGGACATCATGTTGAGGGCTTGTTAAATTTCTTTGGCTATGAGTCTCCAATTTCAAACCTCTTCCCCTTTGTTCTCTTTGTTGTTTGCTTGAGGACAAGCAAGGAAACAAGTTTGGGGGAGTTGATATGTTATATTTTTGTGTGTTTTTAGAGATGTTTTATTGTGCAAATTAGCTTTAGGAAAACATTTAGACACCATAATTGTTGGTTTAGCCTTAGGATAGTGCACTTAGGCATCATTAGGTTGCATATGTGTGGTTTTATCTTTTTTGTAGGTGGTGGACTACTTTAGGGGACAACAAGTTGGAAAGGAAGGTTGTAGGGAGCAAAAGGAAGTGGAAATACAGCTAAGGAGCTCGAAGAACAAGCGCAGCGACATCCACAGCGGCATCCCTATGCAGCTGTGAAGGTACCCCGTGATGAAGTTTTAGACAGCGACATAGTGCAGCGACGGCTCTATGCCGCTGTAGGATTTGACCTTGAAAGATCGAGTCATTTGAAGAGATTGCGTTCATATTTAGCTTTGAAGCTTCACACCAAAGTTGTAGGGAATTGAGTTAGCTTTCTAATGGAGGTGGTTTGAAGTCATTTGCAGCTATACACGAAGAGTTATGATCGATTTACTGGACACATATCAATTATGTCGTGGTGAGACCAACTTTTGCCCACATGCTACCTTTTCTCTTTTTCTTTTGGCTTGTAGACCCTCCCATGTTCTGAGGTCGACCAAGACACTTTGTTTTCTATTATTTAAGACCTCTTGGTGTATGTAGAGAGGTATGATCCACTTCTTGATCCATTTTTGGATCTAGATCAAAACATTATTTTTCTTTTGAAGTTCTTCTTTTAGTTTCCTCTTGTTCTTCATTTCTATCTTCTTAATTATGTTTTGCTTTGTTATTATCATTTCTATTGAGTAGTTCTTTAAGTTTCTGGGGTTGAGTTAAGGTGAGGGTGATCTAGAAATGGTTTAGGTTGTTTAGAACTTGGGATTAAAGATTTCTTACTTGCTAGAAGTTCTTAATGCTAGGATTGAATTGGCCACTCAACTCCTTGATCCTAAATGTTGCTAGCACCGAGAGGTGTAGTTTATGTTTGAATCTCTATCAAGTGCTTTACATTCTTAGCCAACGAGAGTTGATGTTTAAGGTGTTTAGTGGTAGTAAGAACTTGATCTTATTGCATAGCTATCTTGAAATTGCCAACGAGAGTTGATGTTAATGCTTGATAGGTATAGGGTTATTATCACGAGAGTGGATTAACTTGAATCGTTGTTCTTAGCCTAAGAAATCACTCATTGTTTACTAAATGCTTCTGAACTAGATAATGATCACCCAAACCGAAATCTCAACCCAAGGAACTTAGTCTTTTACCATCTCTGTTTTTACTCTGTTTTTGTGAACTTTAGAATCTTGCTTAGTGAATGGTTTGTTCTTGTTTTATTGCACTTTTGTTATCTACTTTATTTTAGTTTCCTTACTTTAATTTCACTTAGGTTGTTAGTAAAAAACCAAATATCTTGTATTTGCTTAGATTAAGGAATTTTGTGCATTCTTGGTGTTATAGATCACTAGCTCCCTGTGGATTCGATCCTGAAGTGTTACATCGACATACCATTCGATTGTGGTAGCGTGCACATTAGGTTAATTGGTGCGTAAAAACGCAAACATCAGCTACACATTCGGAAACTTTGGGTTAGCGGCGTCGAGGAAGAAGCCACTAGCTTAAGGAATATTGTGGACTCCCAGGCAGTGAAGATTGAAAGCCACGAATATCGAATTGAGCTGTTGGGATTGGCGCTCAAGAAAAGAGGTGAAGATATTGAAAAGCTTAAGGAATTGCTGGGAAAATGGGCTACAAGTGTTTAATGTTATTAGAATGTTGTCTTGTTGGTTGGGATCCGTTCCCATGTTGGTTTCCATTCGGTTTTGCTTTCCATGTAATCTTCTTCATTTCTCTTCTCAGGCAGAGGGAGTTTTTAGACTCACTGCTGAGAATAGTGAGGAAGATGGCAGTTAGGGAACAGCTAAACCGAGGATTTATACCCGAGCGAATCGATGTTCACTGTTTGGCAGGGCTTATCAAGGTATGTAATGTTTGCACAAAGCAAATTTATATATCAATCTTGTTTTTTCTTTCTAATATCTGTTATGTTTCAGGCATGGTTTAGAGAACTCCCTACAAGTGTTCGTGATTCGTTATCGCCTGAACAAGTCATGCAATGCCAAACAGATGAGGAATATGTTGAGCTCGTTAGGATTCTTCCACCTACAGAAGCTTCTCTGCTTGATTGGGCCATCAATCTAATGGCTGATGTTGTACAGTATGAGCATCTTAATAAGATGAATTCACGCAACATCGCTATGGTTTTCGCACCTAATATGACTCAGGTGAGTCCGCTACAACAATCTTTTTTAACTGTCAATGTGTTGGATGGATGATATAAAACTCTCTTGTAGATGGATGATCCATTGACAGCGCTGATGTATGCGGTTCAAGTGATGAACTTCCTCAAGATGCTAATCGAAAAAAACTCTAAGGGAAAGGCAAGACTCGGTAGTTGAGCAAGCTCACGTCTTCCCTTTAGAACCTTCTGATGATAGCAGCGGTCACCAAAGCCCTTCACAGTCTTTGGCTTTTAACACCGCTGAACAGAATGAAGAGGGGCAACCAGACTATGTTGAAAATGCAGAAAATCAAAGTTTAAGCAGTGAGATATCAGACGAATCAACCCTTGATAACAATGCCAGGACCGGGCGTTTAAGTGACTCTGGTCAGATGGAAACAGAGATTAAAAGAAGCGTGCTAGCTCTGGTTCTGGCTCCTCCGGCTCAGTGGCCTGTGGGTAATACAAAAGGATTGACCAACTTGAGCCATGTAGGTTCCAGGGCAGAAAGTACTGAAGCTTGGCGGTGAAGAAAAAGGAGCAGAGAAACCCTTGCGGAAACTTTAGATGTTCTTCAAAATCAATTTGTTCATTTGTTTTGCATGTGTTAGTATGCTTCTGTTTTTGTCAATGTTCTAATTGGCTTCTTCTGTGTTAAACCGTCCATACCAATGCTTAATCAAACTTGTAGACTGTATTTGAACCGGTGTCTCTCTCGGGCCCTTAACCGACTCTTTTACATGTGTTAGCATGTTTTTCCTATCTACATTTGTTATTGTTCATAAAAATTGCAAATAAATTGCATATACGTGATCAAACTAAGATGATATCCTCCTGTATGTAATGACGAGTAGTGCATAAAAGAAAAGATAAGATAATTTGGAAGGTGGGTTTAAAATTGGTTATTCGAAAGACCAAAGGACCATTGAACTCTATGTGTAGTTGAATTCAACATTTTATAGGCATGTCACTTTTTTATAGTGGGTCAAAAAAGGTTGCATGTCATTTGCATACTTATTATACACGTATTTGGATACGCCTTTTCCAAGAATGAATTTATAATCTCTATTAGACATTATACTTTTTAAAGAAATTTCCTTTTTAAAAAGCTGCAAAAAATCGGAAAACTAATTGGGTTATTCATTAGAAAGGAATAAATGATGATATATTGAGTCAATGGAACTGTGTTTTAACTTTTACAACACCTCGATCGTTAACCAATTTTTTTTTCATTGATCATATACCAATCTATACCAAAAATTGATAATATTTTAAACGTCCCAAACTTTCATTTACAAATGATATATTTGTATTACTCTTCAATCTACGGAAAACATTTATGAAACTCTATTTAGTACAGAAAAAAAAAACTCTATTTAGTACAGACCAACCCGGGAAGATTGTGGACATAAAATCTAGAATTTCCACAATTTAAAAAAAAAAACAAGTACAGAGCCAAGAACATTTTACATATAAAATTTGAGCTTTGTATTGATATAAAAGTTATGAATTTGGGGTTTATCATTGCATTATATTAAAAAAGAAAATCACAAGTTAGTATTTCTCAACATATTGGGTCAATTGCTACCGGTTTGGCTTTGATGCTGTCGACTTTAATCTTTATATCGTCGGTTGAAAGAAAAGAATAGTGATAACATCTCTTTACAAAAATAAAAATAAATCATGCACTATATTGGAATCAAATCTTGAAAGTTGAAACCATGATTTATGATTTTGATTCTTGATCATGCTTTGTTTGTTGGTACGTGCATGGTATTTTCTCACGTGGGTTTTAGTTTTTATTATGATTTTCTTATAAACTAGTCGTTTCTGTTATGGTATCAATTAGCCTTTTTCATGAAAGATGTTGGCTATAAAACTGATAATGACTTGACCATATCACATATATATTAATTTGCATAATTACAGCGGTGTCCATTCATAACATACCAATAAGATATATACATTGTAATTTTATATTGAGTGGTTTCCACCGAACGTCGGACTGTGCTTCTTTCAAGCAAATTTTGAAGTGTAGAGAGTAGTCAGTAGTATCATATATACCAAGAATCAGAATATGTAACAACATTCATCAATGAATATATTTTTAGTTAAAAAATTTATTAATTTTTCCCTTCTCTTAAATTTTTAGATTCTTAAGGGTTATAAGGCTTGTTATACTAGGACTAGGAGTGAATTGCTTCTTCATATACGTATTTCGCGGTTATTCGGTTTCGTATAAACTAGGAGACATCAATCAAGGGTCCATTCGATGGATAGGGTATCCCGTCAGTCGCTAACGATTAAATCATATTTTGTGGACGTCAATAAAAATTCTTATAAAAATATTCGTAAAAACTTTATTTTCTACGTGTGTTGGTGTGGGGGTATATATAATAAAAGATGTTCTTTTGTCAAAAAAAATATAATAAAAGATGTAGATAAATGAGGTATCTGAGGCAGATGTTATTGGTCATTGACCAAGTGGAAAAGGTGAAATCGTGATGTCTTGTTGGGTGGATAGATTTGGACAGAGCTCCACGGACCACCGGTATGTGGGCGTTCGTCACACATCACAAAAACATTATATTTTATCAGGCAGATTAGTTGACTAACGACAAATACAGTAAAATGATATAAAACAAATAAATAAAATAATTGTTATTAACTTAGAAATTATTGGTGATATAAAATATAAATATATATATATTACTGTATTGATCAGTTTACATAACTACATAACTCCTAACAATTATTTGAAGAAACCAATTATAATAATGAAGCAAAGTTGATAACCAAGTAAAATTGTGTTTTCTCGGAAGCGGAGCTTTTTAATGCAAAAGAATAGAAACATTTCTTTGACAAAAAAAAAATTGTGTTTTCGAGATTCAGTAAAACTCTGTTTACAAAATATATATATATATATATATATTTAAAGAATGATAAGAGCAGCCCCATCAGCGAGATCGGGTGCGTTTCCTAGGCAAAAAAAAATATTAAAATAATGTGGGTCCCACGTGGGACCCACAATTTTTTTAAAAAACCGTCCCTAAAAGCTCTTACTTAAGATACGCATCTTCCCTCAGTCTCGCCACGTGTCCTGCTCCCGTTAGTCGCCTTTTTTGTTTTTTTTTTCGCTTTAAAAAAAAAAATATTAATAAAAAATAGGAAATAAGAGACGCACCTTCGGTCCGCCGCTGGAGGTGCTTTAACAACACCATTACATTAGAGCACCTCCAATGGTGTTATTCCCATTGGGTCTTGATAACATGAATTTTTGGATTCCTCGAGGTATCAATTCCTCAAGCTGATCGTGTAGCTATGAGGTATCGAACCAATTGGGAGTGGATAAAGACCAAAGTGAATACACCTATCCCTTAAAGCCAAGCAAATCCAAATTCGAGATGAGAATCTAATAATTCTAAGTTCAATTAGCAATAACTAAGCAATCAACTTGAAATGAAAGAGAACTAAACAAGCAAACACTAAGACAATCAAATACTAAGAATAAGGCTCATGAGTATAGGTCAATGGACTAGGAGATTCGGGATGATCTCGGGATGCTAATCAAGCTTCAAACAAGCTAACCTCCTAGCAAGAACACAATAAGCCAATTAGCCTAATCTCTTAGAGCTAATCTCTTCACTTAATCCTAATTCAAGAACAAACTCTCATTTGTGAATTAAGGTCAAGCAAGCATTCAATCAAGTTCTAAACAGCTAATAATCACTCTAGACATTCATTCCCATGAGCTAGAATGTGAAAATCCTATCTAAGCCATAACTGGAATTTCATCGAACACTTGGTGAGCATGAAATCCTAAACATCCTAGTTTAACTTGATCAAGGTCAAATAGGCATTAAGCACACATAGATAGAAGAGATTTAAGAAAGATTAAACACTAGACACCCCTTAATCAACCCTAATCACACTAATCCTACCTAACTCATAAACCCTATGGGAAACTACTCACTAATCATCATTTGATCAACAAAATCTATGAAGATAATGTAAATCATTGAGGATTAGAGAAAGATGAAAGATTGAAACAAGAAATCTCAAAAAAAAGTACTTAGATTAGCAAAAGATTAAACTTGTTCTTACAAAAGGTTTTCAAATCAAAAACAAGCTTAAGAGACAACAAAAATCAGGTTTTTGGCCTTAAATAGTAAAGAGGGGGCGAACCGGGTCAACCTGGAACAAACCGGGTATTGACCCGGTTCAATTTGGGGCGCATGCGAAATCACCGACGTCTTGATGTCGGTTTGGCACGTCGGTTGAAGTGAGCTGGATCCAACCGACGTGTTTTCGTCGGTTTGGGACGTCGGTGATCTCCCTGCCCAAAAATCGACCAAAGCTCGCCAATCTCAACCGACGTGTTGAGGTCGGTTGAGCACGTCGGTTCGTTCATGGGATTTCCACCGACGCGTTTTCGTCGGTTCGCCTGGTCGATTATTTCACTGCCCAAACTCGTCGAAAATGCTTGTTTCTCCATCGACGTGGACAACTCGGTTCAAGACGTCGGTTCAAATGCTGAGAATCCACCGACGTCTTTTGGTCGATTTGCTTGGTCGGTGATTTTACTGTCGGTTTGTGCACATCTTCCCTTCTTCCTTGAGCTCTCCCTTTGCTTCCTCAACCTCTCAAATGCTCCAAATATGTCCAAGAACCTACAAAACACAAGCAAACACTCCAAAAACAACCTAGAGCGCTAAAACCTAGTCCTAAATGCAACTAGACTCTAAACTAGACAAAGAACAACAAAGGAATGGAGAAAGAAAGGAAAAGAAATCAAAATAAGAACGAATCACTATCCTAAATGAATGAAAATACATGAATATCAATTCCCCCAAACTTAAACCTTGCTTGTCCACAAGCAAGCATAAGGTCAACAAGTCAAGTTGGGAGAAAGGTTTGAAGGTGGGAACTCATATCCAAAGGTTCAATCAAGTTTCAACAAGTTTCAAGTCTATACAACCAAAGTGCAACCAAGAAAAGCCTACTCCAAGGATATAACCATACTCATCAAGACAAAACTTCTAGCTTAACCTTCAACCTACACAAGCATTCAAATCCACTAGCTCCTTGACATTCATTAGATTTTTCAAGTGAATCCTTATTCAAAGCAATGTGATCAAACTCATTTGGCTTAAGGGATATGGTCTTGAGACAAAAATGGTCTCAACTGAAAGAAAGGCTTCTCCACAATCATTTAAGTTCTCTCGGAGGAAATATGAACAAGCTATAGTAAAATGCAAAGAGTTAGAGGCAATTGGTGCATACTAGGATATATTCCCATCTACCCATACCCCAAGAACTTCAACTCCTAGTCTAAACCCTCCTAAATGCGTTCTACCCTTTTTCAAGGCTATTGATGCCTTTTCTTTCTTTCACAATACAAATCTTCCCAAGAACCCCCAAAGGATCACTCAAAACACTTTGAAAATATTGGTAACTTTACTCTTTTCAAATCAGCTCAAACTTTTCTTTTCTTTGGTCTCTTTTTACAAACTTTCTTTCTTTCTTTTTGGTGAGCCAATTGGCTTCTTTTCACTTCAAAACATTGAGACACTTTTATTCTTTTTCAAAACACTTAAGAGCTTTTCAATCTTTGTTTACCAAACAACTTTGATCCCATTCAAACTTCTGTCTTCCCTTTACCCTCTTTTTCCTTTCCCAAATCTTCCCCCAAACTTAAACTCTAGCCTATTGCAAAGCCAAAGATGATGAGCTTGCATCTATAATGGAAATTTTCTCCTAGTCGCCTCATACTCAACACTTTTTACCGAGCTTGTTCCAAAAAGGCCTACCACTCAAGATAGTGTTTGGGGTTTGAAATAAGGGTGGTGAAAGGTATGGAAATCTATTTGAGCAAGTAGAGAGGGGTAGAAAGGATAAGCTTGCTCAAATATTTTGGGGGTACCCATGAGTTTATCACACAAAGAATGAAAAAGGATAATTAGATCATTCAATTAAAGTTCTCACTTAGATGGAGCTAGCTTCAAATCACACAAGTTTCAGCATCAAATCAAGTTTCAAAGCAAGTTATCCAAGTATGGTTCGTTCTAGCTTTCAATGCGATTCTCGAGTTACAACTTTAGTGTGGTCTATCTAGCTTAAAGCTAGCATGTGAAACAAGTTTAACCCAATTGAACCTTACAAGGAAATCAAATCATTGTTCCCAATGCATGAATCCTATACTACTAACTAGACTCGATCCTACATGCTTCTTTTGTGAAAATTTTTGAAATTTTTCAATTTTTTTTGGTTTTTTCTATGCCTTAAGGATGCATGAGACTCAAAAATGATAAAACGAAAATAAGAACAAAGAACACAAGATTAGCGACTTGGTCTCTCCCCCAAACTTAAATCACATGGTCCCTTGTGTGATCTAAGAAGGAGAAAAGACCGGAAACACACAAAACAAAGACAAAGAAAATAAAAGAAAAGAAATATGTACAAAGTTGGAGAGTTTACTTGGTTTTTAAAGTGGAGTGGAATGGGATGAGAGCTCAATCCTTTGTTGATTTCGCCATGACCTAGGCTCATTCCGATTGATCCCCAACTTCACCTACTGACCAAAACCTGATAAAACTTAAAGAAAGAACATCAAAAATAACAAGCAAAAGATCATATGTACAAGGATAAACATGGGATTGTCTCCCAAGTGCGCTTTTGTTTAAAGTCGGTAAGCTCGACTGTTCAAACCGGTTTTTTAGGCGGTTGAAGAGTGAGCCCTGCCCTCGAGAGTGATGGTCAAGACCTGAGAAGTTGGCTCACTGAGATTGACTGAGTCACCTTGAAACCTTGGACTGATTGAAGCTTTAGCACTTGCAAATGGCCTAGACCTTCCCTTGGACTTGACCTTGTACTCAATGTAGTCACCCTTTAGACCCAATGGATGCAAGCTTATGCAGTTGAGAGATGAGGGAGTTTCGATAGCCATTAGAGTTTTCAGCTTTTCCTTATGTCCTTTCTCAGCTCCATTAACTCCCTCTAATCCATTGGTTAGAGAATGTCCATTATGGTCATCAAACAAAGATTGAAGACTCTCACTATCCATGATCTCTTTTTCAAACTCTTGAGCCTTTGGGTGATTGTTGAGAACCTTATCCTTGTCAGCCATTGCAATTTTTGGAGCCTTCTTTGTCACCATATCCACAACCTTGTCCCTTGGTCCTTTATCCTCCTTGGTGGTCAGCTTCATTGAAGATATGGACCCAACATACTCAGTCCTTATGGGTGTAGGAGGAATTCCAATAGCTCTATCCACCCCCTTCTTTTGAGCACGGCCCATGTGCTCACTCAATGATTCATAAGGAATGGGTTTATGCCAAATCTGCTTCCCTACATTTGTAAAGAGTCTTGCCTCCTCTAACACATCATCCTCATTTGGAGATAGGACGACACCACAAGTGTGGAGAGTTGTGCTCCTCAAAGGATAGTAGACCTTGTTGTCAACATTATTCAGCACAGCACGTTGCTTTTTGAAATCCATACAAGCTCCAGTTGTATTGAGGAAAGAGGTACCAAGTAAGAGAGGTAGTTGGGTACTCTTCTTCATCTTCATGACAATGAAGTCAGTTGGGATTGTGCACTCACCAATATTCAGTGGATAGTCCTTGATCATTCCCATTGGAGTTTTTGAGTAAGAGTCTCCAAATGTAATAGAAGATGGGTATCTTTCCATGCTCTTGATCCCAAGACTTTCCACCATGTCAAGAGATATCACACTCACAGTAGAGCCGGAGTCACACAATGCATCATTAATCTCCAAGTCTCCCAAAGTACAACTGATGGTAAATTTACCCGGATTGCCAAGCTTTGGGAGTACCCGTGGTGTTGTTTGGATAGGAAGCACAGTATCTTCAGCAGGGATTGTAGTTGCACTTATCTTCTTAGCTGGTGCAATATAGTGAGGCTTAACTACAGTGGCCTTCATCTCCTTGATAGGGACAGGTGCAGCCGGAGGGAGTTCATAACCATAGAGAAGTGCTTCAAGTTCATCAACCTCTCTTTCATAGTCTGGTTTCTCATGATCAACAGTAGAGAAGATAGCATTGCAATAATCTTTTGGGTTCTTCTCCGGGTTTCCGGGCAATGTACCAGTAGGTCTAGAAGTGGAAGCGTGCGTGTTTTCAACATTGATCAAGCGTGAAGTCAAATGCTGCAGCTCATTCTTTAAGTTCTTTACATCCAATGCCCCACTTGCTTGCCCTTGGATGAGTTGCTGCATCATACCCTTTAACTCGCTGTCCAAACCTAAGGAAGAAGAGGCTTGTGTCTGTTGTTGGCCAAATCCGGGTGGAGGGTATTGTGGCTTTGGAGCATATCCTTGTTGACCTTGAAACTAAGCCTTATTTCCAAACCCTTGCTGGTTAGTATAAGGGACAAAAGGCTGTTGTTGCTGAGTTTGTGTGAAGCCATGTTGCCCTTGTTGTTGAGCTTGAGCTTGGGGTTGAGCTTGGGGATAAACATGATCTTGTGGGTTGGCAACATTGGGGTTTCTGTAAGAGAAGTTGGGGTGATTCCTGTAGTTTGGGTTGAAACCCCTGTTGAAACCTCCTTGGCCAGCAATGAAATTGATCTCTTCTTGGGTCATATCACCTTCAAGACTATAGAGGACGGGCTGATAATCTTCGTAGTTGCCTTCAAAGCTGATTTGCTTCTGACTAGAGCTGATCATCTTGTCTATCTTGTCATTTAGAGACTTGATTTCCTTCTCGTACTTCTCATCCGTAGAAGATGATCCTCTACTAGTCCGCTCATAGTCCTCATTGTAATTCCCATCACTTGTAGCAAGGTTTTCAATCAATTCCATAGCCTCATCAACTCCCTTGCCTAGGAAGTGTCCATTGCTGCAAGAATCAAGCATTGCCCTCATTCTAGGAAGCACACCGAGGTAGAGGTTACTGAGTAGTGTCTCCTTGGTGAAACCGTGGTGTGGGCATTGAGTAGTGAGCTTATTGAACCTTTCCCAAGCTTCAGCGAAGGTCTCGTTGTTTCTTTGCACAAACCCGGATAACTCATTGCGGAAACGGGCGGTCCTTGTAGTTGAGAAAAATTTCTTCAAGAAAGCCTTCTTTAGGTCTGCCCATGTAGTGATGGACCCCGGTGGGATAGTGCTTTCCCAATCTTTGGCTCTATCCGCCAAAGAGAAGACAAAGAGGCGCATCTTGAGACCCTCATCAGTTACGCCATTGAGCCTAGTTGTGGCACAGATTTTATCGAAGGTATCCAAGTGTTGCAGTGGGTCTTCTGAGGCAAGTCCATGGAATTGGTTGTTCTGCACTATATTCATCACTATGGCCCTGATTTCAAAATTGTTGTTGTTCACTGGTGGTGGAATGATGCCCCTTCGATTAGCATTGGTATCTGGTGTATCGCCATCTCCAATGGCCCAGAAAAGTCTCTCACGATGAACCGGGATCATGTTTCCCTGTCCATCTCTAGCATCCTCATCCTGTTGATTCTGCTCTTGATGGCCATGTTGGCCCTGTTGGTCCTGGTGACCCTCTAGATCCATAACTGGCTGCTCTTGAGGCTCAAACAGAGGCTGAACTACTTCTTCCTGTTCCAACCCGAGTCTCTCTAAGTGAACAGCCCTTTCCAATGCTCTGCGTTCCTTTGCTAGTCTTCGCTCGTGTGCTTTGATATCCTCGACTCGTGCAACAAGGTTTGTAAGGCCTTTGCTGTGCAAGTTCATACACCTGACATCAAAGAGAGAGGAAGAGGCGAAGTTAGTAACCAAAACTTGATCTAAATAGGAAAGGAAATCGAATTGATCTATCCAAGTTCCCAAAATGGCAACGGCGCCAAATTGATAACAGGAATTTTTGGATTCCTCGAGGTATCAATTCCTCAAGCTGATCGTGTAGCTATGAGGTATCGAACCAATTGGGAGTGGATAAAGACCAAAGTGAATACACATATCCCTTAAAGCCAAGCAAATCCAAATTCGAGATGAGAATCTAATAATTCTAAGTTCAATTAGCAATAACTAAGCAATCAACTTGAAATGAAAGAGAACTAAACAAGCAAACACTAAGACAATCAAATACTAAGAATAAGGCTCATGAGTATAGGTCAATGGACTAGGAGACTCGGGATGATCTCGGGATGCTAATCAAGCTTCAAACAAGCTAACCTCCTAGCAAGAACACAATAAGCCAATTAGCCTAATCTCTTAGTGCTAATCTCTTCACTTAATCCTAATTCAAGAACAAACTCTCATTTGTGAATTAAGGTCAAACAAGCATTCAATCAAGTTCTAAACAGCTAATAATCACTCTAGACATTCATTCCCATGAGCTAGAATGTGAAAATCCTATCTAAGCCATAACTGGAATTTCATCGAACACTTGGTGAGCATGAAATCCTAAACATCCTAGTTTAACTTGATCAAGGTCAAATAGGCATTAAGCACACATAGATAGAAGATATTTAAGAAAGATTAAACACTAGACACCCCTTAATCATCCCTAATCACACTAATCCTACCTAACCCATAAACCCTATGGGAAACTACTCACTAATCATCATTTGATCAACAAAATCTATGAAGATAATGTAAATCATTGAGGATTAGAGAAAGATGAAAGATTGAAACAAGAAATCTCAAAAGAAGTACTTAGATTAGCAAAAGATTAAACTTGTTCTTACAAAAGGTTTTCAAATCAAAAACAAGCTTAAGAGACAACAAAAATCAGGTTTTTGGCCTTAAATAGTAAAGAGGGGGCGAACCGGGTCAACCCGGAACAAACCGGGTATTGACCCGGTTCAATTTGGGGCGCATGCGAAATCACCGACGTCTTGATGTCGGTTTGGCACGTCGGTTGAAGTGAGCTGGATCCAACCGACGTGTTTTCGTCGGTTTGGGACGTCGGTGATCTCCCTGCCCAAAAATCGACCAAAACTCGCCAATCTCAACCGACGTGTTGAGGTCGGTTGAGCACGTCGGTTCGTTCATGGGATTTCCACCGACGCGTTTTCGTCGGTTCGCCTGGTCGATTATTTCACTGCCCAAACTCGTCGAAAATGCTTGTTTCTCCATCGACGTGGACAGCTCGGTTCAAGACGTCGGTTCAAATGCTGAGAATCCACCGACGTCTTTTGGTCGATTTGCTTGGTCGGTGATTTTACTGTCGGTTTGTGCACATCTTCCCTTCTTCCTTGAGCTCTCCCTTTGCTTCCTCAACCTCTCAAATGCTCCAATATGTCCAAGAACCTACAAAACACAAGCAAACACTCCAAAAACAACCTAGAGCGCTAAAACCTAGTCCTAAATGCAACTAGACTCTAAACTAGACAAAGAACAACAAAGGAATGGAGAAAGAAAGGAAAAGAAATCAAAATAAGAACGAATCACTATCCTAAATGAATGAAAATACATGAATATCAGGTCTCTTAGCATTTTTTTAATAATATTTTGTGAGATGTTGATTAGTTAAGGACTCTATATTATTTGACACCTCCAATGGTGTTACCCATATTCTATTTTAATAGATTTCAAAATAGTTTCTTTCTTTTTCTATCAAATAACATATATTTGTTCCTATATTAGGGAATGGAGACAATCTGTGAGGAATGCAACCAAGTATGTGCAATGCTGCTCAAGTGGTTCACGATACATTGCCAACCCCTTCCGTTTCTGCTTCTATTAAGAGGCATAAACCAAACCAGCCAATAACTTTTACGAGGCTGTCATCACCAAGTATAATCCAGGGTCACATAAGCTTTGTAATGATGGAGTCTCAGTGAAACCAAACGGTGTTTCAAGATTCCGGTCATGTCTTTCTTTTACCTTAGCCTCGTTCTAGACCTGGTTTGAGGTCCATTGTTTACATCTTCTGGCGAACGCTTTCCACTCTTTTGGCATTAGGCCTTGGAAGTAGAACACCACAATCCTCCAGCTTGGTGTCATCTCCATTGCCGTATATCGGAATCACCTCGGTGTCAGTCACTTCTCCATCGCAAACAGGACATTCTTTAATGTTTAGGTACATGAGAGGCAACTGATAGAAGCATCCCCAGCAGAACAAGTGACCACAACAAGTCAAGACAAGATCTTCAGCTTTCTCTAAACATATGTTACAGTCAAATTATCCACCAGGAACATAGTTTGGTCTCTCCATGTTCAATGCCTTTGCTATCAAACAAGTCTTATGGTCACCGTTCGTTAGGCGGCACCAAAGCCTGTGTTGGTGTTGTTGTTTCTCGTTCCCTGATTCTTGAAACTATTGCTTCGAGCTGTCTAATGCGTTCTTCGATCCGCTCGTGAGCTATCTCGAGCTCGTTTAACCATGGAGGAATCTCTGTAATCAAATTGGTTGTAGACTCAGAACCAGTAGATGGTGTTTGATTCAAATCAAGATCCATTGTCTCTTCTTGAATACCATTCGACATGAGAGCTCAAAAACACCAAATTTACAACCCAGAAAAAGATTGCTCTTTTTTGCAGATCAGCAAACCCCAGTAAAGTTCTTGATTTTCCCTACGTTTCCTATCCAACGCAATCAAAAGAATCAAACTTTGAACTAGAATTCTCTTATCGAAATTCAACAAAGTGAGTTCACGAAACAGATAACTGAGAACGATCGAAGAAAAAAGAGATACATTTGATTGGAGAAAGAGAGAGACTTTTTAGAGAGAGAGAGAGCGATAGAGATCACAACAAGCGGATGATGTTGATCTCCAGATCAGTAGCCATGATCGGTGGTGGCTAGAGAGAACGATGAATAAATTGAGGTACAAGTAGGTCTGGAGTCTGTGGACGGTACCGACGGCAAGATCGAACTGGATCTGTCTTCTCCTTTGAAATCGAGAATACAGAGAGAAATGAAGGTGTGAGGAGAGACTCTGGGTCAGAGAGAGGCTTTCGACAGAAATAGCACCAAAAACTCAGCCAACCACGTGCTGCCACATGGTTAAGAAACGGGTTGGTAAGTTGCTTATTTAAGATATGTTTCTTAGCTAATTCTGGGTTTTTCATTTATTTTAATTGCACTTTACCTAGGTTCTGCAGCTAAAAACCCACTAAATCTCACCATTGTGGCTGCTCTTAAAAAGGTTAATTCATTTATGTTTAAGTTCAAAACAATTTTGGTCAACGGTTTTTTTTTCTCTTTAGCTTTGTTCTCTCTTTAAAGAAAGCAACATGACTCATTTTACGGCAGTTTTCCGGCGGTATTTTCGGCGTTGACTGTCCTTTTCCTCCTCTTCAAGCCCTTCCCTTTTTATAGGAAGAAAAACCCTCTAAAAAAAAATTTCCTTTCTAAAAAGAAAAGTCCATCCAGTTTTCGCCACCCTCTGCCTCCGGAGCACCGCCTCATGGCACTTCGGTTAGGTCGCCAGAGACGTCAGATCCGGTCGATTTGATTCTCTCCCTAACTCAAGCTGCTGTTCTCAACATGGGTTTGGATGTCTCGACGCCAGACCAAAATCCTGCTAGCTCGTGGAAAGCGAGCTCTGCTCAATTCGTTGATTCCTGAACTGTGGTACTCTCTGCTTCCATAGCCTCGACTCACCTCGTTGCTGAATTGAAAGCTTCTGAGTCTGCATCCTCGGTCATGTCCCTCCCTGCGTAGATAAGTCTCCCGGTCTCAGATGCTATTGAAGCTCCAAATGTTGCGAAAGCTGCTACGACGGTTGACTCAGAGAGAGCTTCTTACTCAGCTAGTTTGGTAGATAACAAGTCCGCGAAAACTGTCACAGAGGTGGACCCGGAAACCCTCCAAACTCCTTCTATAGTCTTAAGAGATGATGTTACTATGGATATTGCTTTAGCAGTGGACCCAGTGAAAGAACCAGAATATGGCGATAAAGAACTTGCAATTGTTGCGAGTAATCCTAAAACAGTGGAATCAGTAGTTCCACAAGCCACAAGCTCCAAAGATACTTGCTGCGATCTGGTGAAAGGCATGACCAAGAAATTGAAGAAGAAAGGTGAAGCATTTACTCTCCCATCAGGAGAAGCTTGTGTCAAGATACCGAATTTCGTAATTGAGAAAAACAGGAAAGCGTGGGAGCCTTTTGTCATGGGTCAGTTTTATGCGTTCATCGGCGCAAGCTACTATCCACAACATCGTTAACGGTATATGGACTAGATATACAGATATCACTGTAACGCCCCTTTCCCATTCTCCGCTGACCGTCGAGCTGACCGGTCAACAATCAAACAAGAACATGACCGATCAAACCCGAGCAAGTCGAACGGGAAAAGTTCGCCACAGGACGAAGCCAAAGATAGTTCGGTTTGAGACAAAGGCTCGCACCAATCTATCCTCGACTCCGCTATCCTCATATTCATAGCACAAGCGGTACCACTTGCACTACTTCAATGAGTTGTGTCGGTTCGGACTAAAACCTCATATCAGGGAAACAATTTCATTTCTGAATAATCAACATTGAGTACAACGTTTAATAGGATTTCACCAACAATCGTCAAGTAAAATATATAGAGAAATCAATACACAAAATGATAATAACGCCGAACCGAGAAAACACTCAAAACAATCACGAATCAAATCCCGTCACAAGCAACCCGAAACCACACCGAGCATCTCCCGCGTCCGCCGCTACCTAAACCTGAAAAATACAAAAAGAGTATAATGAGCGTTCTAAGATCACCCAGTGAATCGGCTCCCCACTAACGGCTTGTAGTCTATCTAGATTCTACAATCCCCGCCCCAAAACCCAAAATAACAAGCAGCAAGAAATAAATAGTCGATCACGCACTACCACGTCGTGTCAACCCACACACAATCAAGCAATAGCCAAAACAAGAGAATTAAGGGAATCGAAGGCACTGCGGCACATGTCCTCGATTGGACTCGATCTATATATCGCGCAACGAAAGAAATAACAAAACAACGCTGGGCCCTACGATCTCGGTAACTTCCACGGGTCTACATTGTCGCCTATATGGCAACTAACCCTCGACTCCTATACGTGCACACAAGGACCCACGTATAGGACACCGTTCTCCGTCCATCGATACGCGGTGACTCTGACTACCCCTAGATAGCCCGAGTTTCCATGCAGTCCGGCCCTAGGACATGACCCCGTATTCTCCGGACCGCACACCTACCGGCGTCACCCGATAGGTTAACACCATAACCAGAACCACCATGGCCCGGTTAGGTCAAACCCGAGGATCCAATCGGGTCGGAAGTACCGGAACGTAACAAAATAACCTAGGCTTGCGGAATCTAACGCACCCTAGAGTCCTAGTGCAGAAATGTAAACACGCAGACTCGCTGGGACTCTAGCACAGATCACGCAATCAATATCAATAATAAATCCACAACCATTCCGCAAGCCTCTACACTACCACCGCTCTGACTAGGTAAGATACCTAGACAGCACCACTAACTTACCCGGTCCCGTGACCGGAGTAAGTGTCCGCAATAACTGCTCGGCCCAACACCGAGCAGTCTAACAAGCCTGCACACAAAGCTCACAACAACAACAACAATACAATCACGCAATCACAATCAATCACACAATCACAATCAATCACACAATCACACACAAGCAGGCTTATTAGGTTTTCTAAGTCTTTTAATCCATTTCACGCCCGCTACCTTGGGTTAACCGCTTGTTAACCCGTAGACGGTTCACCAATCACCACACTTTCTTATTTCTTAACCAAACCTAATCATCATCTATTAACTCCCCGGTCCGTCGGTTTAGAGTTAGTAAACTTACTAACTCCCCGACGTCTCATTATTAACTTAATTTGATTCATTCCCCAATCCCGCTATTAAACCTAAACCCCAATCCCGTTACAATATTCTATACGTTCGTTTAGGTTTAACCATATTTTAATGTCGTCTTAATTCCCGTATATAGATTCATTAATTATCGTTCTTATACCATATATATGCATATACAGTCCTAAACAACGGTCTATATGAATGCATCACCCAATCATTACTAACAACCTAACGGCACACAACCAATTAACCTTTTAATTCTTTAAACCCTAACATGCTTATCCGTTCCTAACCGGTTTAACCTTAAACGCCCAATTAATTATTCAGTACCAATTAGGTTAAGTAACGGGTATGCAAACCTAGTACTACGGTTTATCAATTTCCGGTCTATATGAGTCTAAAGGTTTGTGAGCCGACTCACAGTGAGATAGGTACGGTAATGGCGGCTCGATGCAGATGTAAATCCCGAGAGACCCGACTCGAACCCCGAAATTCTCCCGAACCTCTCCGAATGCACGAACTCGAACCCCGAAGCTTCCCGAACGTCCTGACCGTTGACTGAACAATTCAAACCACGCGTCCGGACCATCTTCTCTCTCCTTTACGCCTCCTTCTCTCCTCCTTCTCTCTCTCTTCTTTTCATCTTCACGTCTCTCTCTCTCTCTCTACTTTCTCTCTCCTCCGGTCTTCTCTCCTTCTCCTCATCTCACGCTTCTCTCTCCTCTTCTTCATGCTTCTTCTCTCTCTCTCTCCCCTTCTTCACGCTCTTCTTCTCTTCCTCCTTCTTCACGCCACTTCTCTCCTCCTCTCTCTCTTCCTCTTCTTCTTCTCTCCCTCCTCTTCACGCTTCCTCTCTCCTCTCCTCTTCACGCCTCTCTTCCTCTCCTCTTCACGCTTCTTCTTCCCTCTTCCTCTTCTTCTTCCACGCCTCCTCTCTCTCCCCTCTTCTTCTTCTCTTCCGGCACCTTCTTCCTCCTCCTTCTTCTTCTTCTTCTTCTCTCCTTTTCCGGCTTCTTCTTTCTTCTTCTCTCCTTCTCCACGCCTTCTCTCTCCTTCTTCTTCTTCTCCTCCTTCGCCGGCTTCTTCTTTCTTCTTCTCTCCTCCTCCACGCCTTCTCTCTCTCCCTTCTTCTTCTCCTCCTCCTCCTTCTTCTTCTCCCCCTCTCCCTCTCTTCTTTCTCTCTTCTTTCTTACCACTCTTGTTGAGTTGGTGTTTTGGTGTGAGGAGAAGTGAGGGGTGGGGGTCTCTTTTTATAGCAAAAGTGAAGAGATCTTCACCTTACACTTGTCTCCTCTTCCTCTCCATCTTAAGCCACGACATCCTCACCAAAAACCATCCACAAACAATGAATTTGATCTCCCACCATCCATTTGTAAGCCTCCTCATGCAACCCTTGGATTTGTGACAACACATTTTGGTGATTCATGCACCTAAGAAGCTTCTATTTCTTGGGCTCCATTTTCGTGGCCCATGCTTTATTCTGAGCTTTATTTAGGTCCAATATTAGCTCAGGAACTAACCCAAAATAACCTAGTTCAAGCCCAAGCCTTAGAGAATTTATTTTGGAGTTTTAGTCATTAATCACTCATTAATGATCTAAAATTTATAACTTGATCTCGGCATCAAATCTTGCTTCATCCTTTTAACCGTGTCTTCTTCATCTTATAATGGAGCTGTGGTCAAAATTCCATAATTTTTGGTGGAGTTTAGAAGGTCCTCTCGCTTGCCCGAACATTGCATCAGTTTCTTGGAAAAACCGGTTTTACGGTTAATATTTTAGAATATCTCTGGATGATCCCATAAATCTTCAACCCTCCATAATAAGATTATCCATGCTTTTTGATGAATTTAGCATTTTGAATCACTTCATTTGGACATCCGTAGCTCCGGTTATGAATTTCCGAAGATTCGTCGGTTTTGTCGGTTTCCATTTCCGACTCACCGAAAAACAGGCTTCTGCTTCGATTTCTCCAACTCTGGTCTTGTGAATATTCTTTATATTAAAATAGAAGAATATTCGGCCCGTATCGGCTTCCGTCTCGAACTTTGGTAAAATTACCATTTTACCCCCGACATTGGTAAAATGACAATTTTACCCCTGTTGACTTTCTGCTGCTCGTTGACCGCATTTTGATACGGGGTATCACATTCTTCCCCACTTACAGGAATTCGTCCCCGAATTCTCCGTCACTGTCAGACTTCAAATCGGTTCCGAACCCCGCAAGTTGCTTCATCGCTTCACTCCGACGCTTCTTTCTCGAACACGGCTGCATATCACTGATTGCAACACGAATCCAATCTGAAATATCAATCTTGTACTCTGGTCCGCTCCACTCTCAACTGACTTTATCGGTCTCCATCTTCGAACTCACTCCTGGTTAACTTCTCTACTCTGCTTCCTACTTCTGTCTTCCCCACTTTGCTTCGACCTCCACGTCATTCTGTTTGTGACTTTCTGTCTTCCTTTCCGAGACACTCTTCAAGAATCTGATCATCTGCTTCCGACTGACTGATAACTTTACTGATTTTTCTTTCCAAATCCTTCCGCTAACTCGTCATCCCAACCGCTTCGCTCTTTCCGCCGCTCTGTACTAACACATTCCCACTGACAACACCCATCACTGCCTCACGGTCCGGTCCACTCATCTCACAATGTCTTGACACTTCATCTCGCTTTCGGGTTCGGGTTCGGTCTCGGATTCACATCGCGTCGCCATTCCGACCTACAATCAACACAACAACTCACTGAACAATTAGTTTCATCCCGCTCTATCCCCGATATCACTTCCCCATAGAAATATGGTTACTTAATCACGTACCCGACGGTTACCCGTGATTAAATAACAATACACTATAAGTACGCTTCCTCGTGAATCGACAGATAAACACAACCGTCCTCAAGTCGGCTCAACTCGAAGTAAAATTAAA
Organism: Orychophragmus violaceus; assembly: GCA_030180135.1. Taxonomy (NCBI): domain Eukaryota; kingdom Viridiplantae; phylum Streptophyta; class Magnoliopsida; order Brassicales; family Brassicaceae; genus Orychophragmus; species Orychophragmus violaceus. The sequence continues at coordinate 11,398,930 of CM058238.1, read as the reverse complement.
ATAAAATAAACACCTTACCTTTTTAACAAAACCGAAGAAAACTACTAATCGCCAATCAAATTCCGAACTACCAACGATACAAGGGTCTCTAAGACCCAAAACGATCAATCCATCCAAAACCACGCACGCTAACACTACGCAACTACCACACAAACAATCAAGCAATCAATCAAGCAACAGGAAAAGGAAAACAAGCAATCACCACTCAATCACGCAATCTAATGATCGGTCAGATGCGTCGTCGGTCTGGGTTCATGTCATGAGGAACGGGCATCAGTTCCACTCATCATTTGATTTCACACAGTAATCTATTTGCTGTCAGAACCATCTCATTCATGCAAATAGTTACTATGCTACTCAAAACGATCAACTGAACACTCTGTATCCACCACATACATAAACGATATATCGTACACAATAAGGTTTTCTGTACATGGTTATGATCAGAGTCTACTCATAAGACCGTCATCACATCCAAAAACCCATACGACGCCGCTATACTTCCGAAAAGTCAAAGACGACATGCAAAGTCGCCTATCCGCCGATCTATCTATAAGACAAAAATAGAGTTAGTGCCCCCAACTTACCTGGCCTAACTACAACTATCCTAACCTAACGCCTCCAGCAAGACCGAAATGCCCAACACCCCTGGCAAAACGGCTCGCTGAAGTATCCGCTGGCAGGTGCGCCGGGAGGGTGTGGTGAGTGTGTGTCTCGAGATGGTGTTGTGGCTCGGCTATCAGGCAAAGATGAGCAATGTGACCTGCGCGGCCACACAACTAATAGACTGAGTAGACGCAGAGCGCGGTCCATGGTAATACGCGGATGCCTGATGATCATAACCTCCACACAACTGATAAGTCCTCGCTGGCTCGGGTCTGGACAACGAAACAACCGGTACTGCACAACGGGTGGCTGACTGAGCTCGGGATCTCTGCGGCTGAGCCCCGCTCAATAACTTCTGGTACTAGTGCTCGGTATGACTCTCCATCGGGTACATAATCCTGCTCTGGCGGTCGGGCAAGTCATCGCTCCGTGGTCCTCCTGACCACATAACGGACAACAGTCGGGTCCCGGTACTGGATGGTACGGCTTCCGAAGACGCGGGTCTACTGCTCGGGGACAACAATGTAAATGAACTCATACACTCCACATCCGTTGCACGTCCTGTACTCCGGTATTGCTGGCGGCGAGACTGACTGATCCCTGCGGACTCATGACGCTCAACTGTAACTGCTCCGCGCGCACACACACACACGTCTCCACTCCACCCAGGACACACTGCTGCACAACTGCAATCACAACTCAAAGATAAGTTAGTACGAATAATACAAAAATGCTACTCCCCATCCCAACCCCGGGTTTAACGGACGCGGCTCGGTTTCCTAATGGATGCTTGTGTGACACATTTGACTTGATAAAACACGGAAAACACTCAGAAATGAAATGTTTCGAAACCCATGCAGAACCTGGCTCTGATACCACCTTTCTGTAACGCCCATTTCCCATTCTCCGCTGACCGTCGAGCTGACCGGTCAACAATCAAACAAGAACATGACCGATCAAACCCGAGCAAGTCGAACGGGAAAAGTTCGCCACAGGACGAAGCCAAAGATAGTTCGGTTTGAGACAAAGGCTCGCACCAATCTATCCTCGACTCCGCTATCCTCATATTCATAGCACAAGCGGTACCACTTGCACTACTTCAATGAGTTGTGTCGGTTCGGACTAAAACCTCATATCAGGGAAACAATTTCATTTCTGAATAATCAACATTGAGTACAACGTTTAATAGGATTTCACCAACAATCGTCAAGTAAAATATATAGAGAAATCAATACACAAAATGATAATAACGCCGAACCGAGAAAACACTCAAAACAATCACGAATCAAATCCCGTCACAAGCAACCCGAAACCACACCGAGCATCTCCCGCGTCCGCCGCTACCTAAACCTGAAAAATACAAAAAGAGTATAATGAGCGATCTAAGATCACCCAGTGAATCGGCTCCCCACTAACGGCTTGTAGTCTATCTAGATTCTACAATCCCCGCCCCAAAACCCAAAATAACAAGCAGCAAGAAATAAATAGTCGATCACGCACTACCACGTCGTGTCAACCCACACACAATCAAGCAATAGCCAAAACAAGAGAATTAAGGGAATCGAAGGCACTGCGGCACATGTCCTCGATTGGACTCGATCTATATATCGCGCAACGAAAGAAATAACAAAACAACGCTGGGCCCTACGATCTCGGTAACTTCCACGGGTCTACATTGTCGCCTATATGGCAACTAACCCTCGACTCCTATACGTGCACACAAGGACCCACGTATAGGACACCGTTCTCCGTCCATCGATACGCGGTGACTCTGACTACCCCTAGATAGCCCGAGTTTCCATGCAGTCCGGCCCTAGGACATGACCCCGTATTCTCCGGACCGCACACCTACCGGCGTCACCCGATAGGTTAACACCATAACCAGAACCACCATGGCCCGGTTAGGTCAAACCCGAGGATCCAATCGGGTCGGAAGTACCGGAACGTAACAAAATAACCTAGGCTTGCGGAATCTAACGCACCCTAGAGTCCTAGTGCAGAAATGTAAACACGCAGACTCGCTGGGACTCTAGCACAGATCACGCAATCAATATCAATAATAAATCCACAACCATTCCGCAAGCCTCTACACTACCACCGCTCTGACTAGGTAAGATACCTAGACAGCACCACTAACTTACCCGGTCCCGTGACCGGAGTAAGTGTCCGCAATAACTGCTCGGCCCAACACCGAGCAGTCTAACAAGCCTGCACACAAAGCTCACAACAACAACAACAATACAATCACGCAATCACAATCAATCACACAATCACAATCAATCACACAATCACACACAAGCAGGCTTATTAGGGTTTCTAAGTCTTTTAATCCATTTCACGCCCGCTACCTTGGGTTAACCGCTTGTTAACCCGTAGACGGTTCACCAATCACCACACTTTCTTATTTCTTAACCAAACCTAATCATCATTTATTAACTCCCCGGTCCGTCGGTTTAGAGTTAGTAAACTTACTAACTCCCCGACGTCTCATTATTAACTTAATTTGATTCATTCCCCAATCCCGCTATTAAACCTAAACCCCAATCCCGTTACAATATTCTATACGTTCGTTTAGGTTTAACCATATTTTAATGTCGTCTTAATTCCCGTATATAGATTCATTAATTATCGTTCTTATACCATATATATGCATATACAGTCCTAAACAACGGTCTATATGAATGCATCACCCAATCATTACTAACAACCTAACGGCACACAACCAATTAACCTTTTAATTCTTTAAACCCTAACATGCTTATCCGTTCCTAACCGGTTTAACCTTAAACGCCCAATTAATTATTCAGTACCAATTAGGTTAAGTAACGGGTATGCAAACCTAGTACTACGGTTTATCAATTTCCGGTCTATATGAGTCTAAAGGTTTGTGAGCCGACTCACAGTGAGATAGGTACGGTAATGGCGGCTCGATGCAGATGTAAATCCCGAGAGACCCGACTCGAACCCCGAAATTCTCCCGAACCTCTCCGAATGCACGAACTCGAACCCCGAAGCTTCCCGAACGTCCTGACCGTTGACTGAACAATTCAAACCACGCGTCCGGACCATCTTCTCTCTCCTTTACGCCTCCTTCTCTCCTCCTTCTCTCTCTCTTCTTTTCATCTTCACGTCTCTCTCTCTCTCTACTTTCTCTCTCCTCCGGTCTTCTCTCCTTCTCCTCATCTCACGCTTCTCTCTCCTCTTCTTCATGCTTCTTCTCTCTCTCTCTCCCCTTCTTCACGCTCTTCTTCTCTTCCTCCTTCTTCACGCCACTTCTCTCCTCCTCTCTCTCTTCCTCTTCTTCTTCTCTCCCTCCTCTTCACGCTTCCTCTCTCCTCTCCTCTTCACGCCTCTCTTCCTCTCCTCTTCACGCTTCTTCTTCCCTCTTCCTCTTCTTCTTCCACGCCTCCTCTCTCTCCCCTCTTCTTCTTCTCTTCCGGCACCTTCTTCCTCCTCCTTCTTCTTCTTCTTCTTCTCTCCTTTTCCGGCTTCTTCTTTCTTCTTCTCTCCTTCTCCACGCCTTCTCTCTCCTTCTTCTTCTTCTCCTCCTTCGCCGGCTTCTTCTTTCTTCTTCTCTCCTCCTCCACGCCTTCTCTCTCTCCCTTCTTCTTCTCCTCCTCCTCCTTCTTCTTCTCCCCCTCTCCCTCTCTTCTTTCTCTCTTCTTTCTTACCACTCTTGTTGAGTTGGTGTTTTGGTGTGAGGAGAAGTGAGGGGTGGGGGTCTCTTTTTATAGCAAAAGTGAAGAGATCTTCACCTTACACTTGTCTCCTCTTCCTCTCCATCTTAAGCCACGACATCCTCACCAAAAACCATCCACAAACAATGAATTTGATCTCCCACCATCCATTTGTAAGCCTCCTCATGCAACCCTTGGATTTGTGACAACACATTTTGGTGATTCATGCACCTAAGAAGCTTCTATTTCTTGGGCTCCATTTTCGTGGCCCATGCTTTATTCTGAGCTTTATTTAGGTCCAATATTAGCTCAGGAACTAACCCAAAATAACCTAGTTCAAGCCCAAGCCTTAGAGAATTTATTTTGGAGTTTTAGTCATTAATCACTCATTAATGATCTAAAATTTATAACTTGATCTCGGCATCAAATCTTGCTTCATCCTTTTAACCGTGTCTTCTTCATCTTATAATGGAGCTGTGATCAAAATTCCATAATTTTTGGTGGAGTTTAGAAGGTCCTCTCGCTTGCCCGAACATTGTATCGGTTTCTTGGAAAAACCGGTTTTACGGTTAATATTTTAGAATATCTCTGGATGATCCCATAAATCTTCAACCCTCCATAATAAGATTATCCATGCTTTTTGATGAATTTAGCATTTTGAATCACTTCATTTGGACATCCGTAGCTCCGGTTATGAATTTCCGAAGATTCGTCGGTTTTGTCGGTTTCCATTTCCGACTCACCGAAAAACAGGCTTCTGCTCCGATTTCTCCAACTCTGGTCTTGTGAATATTCTTTATATTAAAATAGAAGAATATTCGGCCCGTATCGGCTTCCGTCTCGAACTTTGGTAAAATTACCATTTTACCCCCGACATTGGTAAAATGACAATTTTACCCCTGTTGACTTTCTGCTGCTCGTTGACCGCATTTTGATACGGGGTATCACAATCACGGTCTTGGATATGGAAGGAAACTCTTTTCTCTTTCGAATTCCCAATGTCTATAACAAGAAGAGAGTGTTGGACCAAGTTTTGTGGCAAATAGAAGGCCAGGCCATGTTCGACGCGGACTGGGAGCCTGGAGTTTGATAACTAGAATTTTGATTCCTTTTAGAGGTATCAATTCCTCAATGCAACTAACTTGGTGCTCATTCCAAATACTACTGACGTGAGCTGTACTAGCTACTTCCGCCCTATCTCTTGCCTTAACTCGGTGTATAAACTTATCTTTAAGCTCCTTGCTAGCAGGTAAAAAGTGGTTTTAGGTTCGGTAGTATCTCATACACAATCTACTTTTATTCCGGGGAGACTACTAGCAGAGAATGTACTTCTGGAAACAGAGATAATCAAGTGGTACAACAGGAAGAGTAACTCTCTACGGGCTATGCTGAAGGTCGACCTGCGTAAAGCTTTCGATTCAGTCTGTTGGGACTTCATCCTTGAGTCGCTTAAGGCTATTTGGGTGCCTCAGGAGTTTTTTAGTTGTATTGACCAGTGTATATCCACTGCTTCTTCTCGATTTGTATCAATGGGGACTCGTTTGGTTTTTTTCAGAAGCATGCGGAGGCTGAGACAAGGTGACCCGCTTTCACCATATCTCTTTGTTCTCTCTATGGAAGTATTCTCGAGGCTGCTAACTAGCAGGTATAAGTCCGGTCTAATCAACTATCACCCCAAGAACTCAAGATCTTAACATCTCGCATCTCATGTTCGCCGATGATGTTATGATTTTTTTCGACGGGCAGAATAATTCGCTTCATGGGATCGTTGAAACGCTTGACGATTTCGTGTCTTGGTCTGATTTGAGGATGAATCCTAATAAGACTGAAATTTACTATTCAGGGATCGATATAGTTAATGCCTCTACCCTGTCGAGATTTGGCTTCTCTACGGGTACATTCCGGTCCGTTATCTGGGGCTGCCCTTTATGCACAGAGAGCTCTGGATCCATGAATAGCTGACCAATACTTTCCGTATATGGGCTGTCAAAGCCTTGTCTTACACAAGCAGATCTCAATTGATTCGATCAGAAATTGCAGGCAAAGTCATCTTCTGGATATCCATTTTCATGATCGTAAAGAGCTGCATAAGGAAAATTGAATCCTAATGCTTGAGACTTCTTTGGTCTGGTGATTTTGATAAACACACTGTCGGAAAGGTGGTGTGGAGTACAGTCTGTCTTCATAAACGTGAAGGTGGGTTGGGTCTGCGCAGGTTCTCTAATTGGAATGAAATTCTTTGTCTGTGTTTGGTCTGGCTTTTGTTCTCGGGCAGGGGATCGCTTCGGGTCGCTTGGAATCACCATCACTACTTGAAGGACATGAGCTTCTGGAGCATCAATAAAAGACCATCAGATTCATGGGGCTGGAAAACTTTGCTCGTGCTGCGTTCTTTAGCGAAACAATTTTTAAGGGTGTGTTGGGAAATGGTTGTATCCTACGCTTTTGGCAGGATAGTTGGACTCCGTTTGGACCTTTAATCGACTACCTCAGAGACGCTGGACCTCGTGCGCTCAGAATTAACATCAATGCTTCTGTCTCAGATGCCTGTAACTCGTTCAGTTGGTCCATGCCTCCTCTGAGATCAGATAAAGAAGTCTCTCTCCATGCTTTCATCTCCACGGTATGTCTCCCAACCCAATCTCTATCTTTGGATGAATATGTTTGGTTTGTGGAAAATGATATCTGCAGGAGGTACTCCTCTGCCAAGACCTGTGAATTTTTAAGACCTTAGAGGAGCATTCAGGCTTGGGCGACGATTGTTTGGTACAAAGGGCATACTCCCAAGCATGCATTCATGTTTTGGTTGGCAACTCTGGACCGCTTACCAACTCGAGATAGACTGGTAGCTTGGTGAATGCATGTCCGTGATGGATGCCTTCTATGTGATTTATGCTCGGAATCCATATAACATTTTCTGCTCCGATGTCAATTCGATGATGATATATAGCTTAGGATTTAGAACCGCTTGCACCTGCCGGCTACTGGTTTTCACTCCTGGGATGATTTCACTTCATGCTTCAAACCTCTACTCCTGACTCGCCTAGTTTGCTCCGATGTGTGACTGGCCAAGCTCCAGTCTATTCAATTTGGAAGCAGCATAACAACCTAGTTCACAATGGCAATATGATACCTTCTCACATGGTCTTCAAATAGCTTGACAGACTCATCATAAATACTATCATAGCAAGAAGCGACACGAAAGCTTACCGCAACTTCATGGTTCTATGGCTTAACTAATGGGAACCATCTCTTCTTAAGTATTATATTCTCTTGTTTTTCCATTTTTTTTTGTCAAGGCAATAGATGTATGGTTTTTGTAATCCTCAAACTTATTTTTAATGATAATTTTAAGTTTTGCAAAAAAAAATATATATATATATATATATATATATATATATATGGTAAAAACTGTTATCTTTTATAGGAATTTCTAAACGTTGACTTTATATATATATATAGACGTTGACTTCCTAATGAGAAACTTTCACAACTTTTTTTTATAGAAAACATGTACTTTACTAAAAGAAGTGGTTGTTTATAAATGGTGTTAAAAACACCAATAGACATAAATGGTAAAAATAGAAGTAACACAGTTTTTATTCCTATATAAAACATAAAATGTCTAGTTTTTCAGTCACGCTGATACCATCAATTCCGGGTTTTTCGTACAAATAGAAAAAATTATACTGTAAAATATATATATACATATACATATTTATGTTTTACAGTATAATTTTTTCTATTGGTGTTTATAAAAGCAATTTACTTGTTAACTATATAGATCATATGTTCAGAGACGTGTGGACACATATGGGACATGTATATGTGCTTGGATATTTTAAATTGCCAGGAAATAAATATCCACCCCATGGTGGAACGGGTTTAACGAGAAGGACCGTTCCGCATTAACCGACCTACTACCTACTAGCACAACTACACAGTTTTTCAAAACTCGTGTACCGTTTAGATATCCATAATACTAGTAAAGAGGGTATATTTCGTTCAATACGGGTACTTAGGAAATGCAGTTATGTTGTACATTTGTGATTAGTCTTCTTCACAACGCCCGGTTATTAGAGAATATCATGAAATCAGATTATGTGGTTGAGGATCACGAGGCTCCCACATTCCAACCAATCACATCAACTAATATATATCTCGAATCTATCGTGGTTTGCTACTATTGGAAGTTCAATGGTTTCTTTGTTCAAAAAAAATGTTACAAATTAAACTTCACTTAATTTTCTCTCTTATCTTTTTATTTTATTTATCCAAAACCTAAATAACAAAATAAGCGTTGAAGCATAAGACTCCTTAGGGTTTAAAATTGTGTTTCTCAGTCATTTAAATATTTTTATACAAAGATGCGATATTTTTTTACTGAACAATCAAATCCAACAAATATTTGAAAAGAGAAATGAATGGTGGTATGATTCCATAATATAAAGAATATATAAGTAGTCCATAAAAAAATTATTTGGCTGTGTCAAAATAATTATAGCCAAGAAAGTTGGCACCACTTGGTCGCTTCTCTTTATTCCATTCTCCTCATCTTTTGTGTTTTTAGAAAACATTAGTGGATTTATTGGAGATGTAGCATATGAGATTAACCGTTGCAAGCTCGTAGAAATGTGAATTAGCAGTGTGGTTAACATGTTACGAAACCAATCTATAGTTGTGTAACATACCTAAACTTGGGCCCAAAGGAAAGGGGGAAAAGGGCCTTAAGGTTTTGCTTGAGCCCAAAGGAAAAGAAGAAATGGGCCAGAAGCCCAAGGCCCAACCCGAGGGAAAGGGAAACCCTAGCTCCACTCCCTATAAAAGGAGCAGCAGCCCCTCTCATTTGGCACAAAGTTCGAGACAACGAAGCTCTGCCCGCACCCCGAGCCAGCCGACGATCGCCGACCAGCCAGAGCCGCCGACGACCGCCGACGACCGCGGACCGCCGACCGCCGACGACCGCCGACCACCGCCGCCGACCGCCGACCGCCGGAGCCCCGACCGCCACCGCGACCGCCGCCGCGCCGCCGACCGCCGCCGCCGTGAGTCGCCGGAATCCTCGCCGGAGACCGCCGATCGCCGCCGATTTCGATCCCGCACCCCGAGTCGCCGTCTTCTTGATTCGTTCGAGTGTAGAGCCCTCCGATCTACTCGTTTTTAAGGTGAGATCTCCGGAATTCTCAGATCTGCACCGTTTTTCCCTTCTAAACCCAGATCTGCTTCAGATCTATGCTTCTAGATCAGGTCTGATCCGTAGAAGTCGTAGATCTGAACCGTATCTTCCGTTCCGTCTCTCTCTCGCTCAGATCTGCTCCAGATCTATGCTTCTGATGGATAGAAGTTGTAGATCTGGACCGTATCTCTCTCTTTTCCTCAGATCTGTGTCAAATCTAGGCTTCTGATGGATAGAAGTTGTAGATCTGAACCGCATCTTCGTCGTTTATCCAGATCTGTTGGACAAAACCCTAGATCTGCTCGTCTTTTCTCTAGATCTGCTTCTAAACCCTAGATCTGTGTGCAGGAATCCCAGGTCTACTTCCCGTTCGTCAGATCTAGACTAAGGTGAGGACTGAACGTGATCTCTTTCCTTATTCTGTCGAAGTATTTAGATTTGAATCCTCGCTTAATAGCGTCTTCGTAGGTAGAGTAGATCTAGTTGTTGATTTGCGTTGATGTGATGGATGAAAACCTAGAACCTAGGATGTCGCTTAAACCGAAAACGGAACTTAGTTATAGGTTATCACTTAACCCGAAACTGTTGCTTGTGTATGAAGGCTATGTTTGCTAGAACTGTTTAGGTCCCCCGAAAGGGTGTTTCTTGGCGGCTCGCGTATAACGAGTTCTGGTACGCGACCCTTGTATCGTCGGGAGGTCTTGGCGAGCCTCCCCAGTGAAACGGCCGTGGGCCCAGTGATACCGGGTGTGCCGGTTGTGTGTGCCTTCGGGCCAGTGTAGGGGCTCATGAGTGTGTATGCACGAGTGGGTGTAGAATTGCTTGTGCCTTCGGGCGTGGGTGCAAGATGTTATTAATCTTGGACTCTTTCTTGGTGTTGTGCTAGTATAAGTAGATATAGCGGTATTCCTTGAAACCGCCCTCACTGGGTATTGGTGTAAACCAATTACTCAGGCCTCCTTCGTCGATTGTTTTGCAGGTAACCCTGGAGCGTTGCAGGAGTAGACGGACGGGGTGGTGTTACGTTTTGGGAGCGGGATTTACCTTCTCTTCTTTTCTCTCTTTCTGTTTCTTTTTATGCGTTGAGACTTTGCGGTTCTTCCGTTTTCGTTAAGCTATTTCCGTTGGTTCGGTTTTTCTTGTAAGACTCGGCTTTTCGTTTTAATAAAGTGAAACCTTTTCAGTTATTTACGTGTTGGTCCTCGGTTTATGACTTGGTTCGCGCTTGTGGACTATGACTCGTGGAGTCAAAGGGTCGTTGACTTGGGCCCGAGGGGGCGGGTGTTACAATTTGGTATCAGAGCCAGGTTAAAACCTAACCAGTCCTGCCCTGGTTAGGTAGTTTATATTCGGATTTCAAAAAAAAAAAAAACCACTCTTCAATACCGTTTTCAAGATTTTTCCGACTCTTCTCAACTGGGGATTACTAAAAGCTAGATACTAGGGACACCACTCCGATCTCCTCCTTACATACACTCCGGAAGTGAGTTCAGTATTCAGCCGTTAACTGACTCAAATCGTCCTTCTTTTGCAACAGATGCCACCAAAGAGAAGAACCCCGCCAGCTCGTCGTAACCAGGATGCACCCGTGCCGGCCTCTTCAACGCACAGTGCCACCAGTGTGCACGGACCCCAAGGACCGGTTGTTGGAAACCAAGCTGGACCAGTATTGGTAGCTGGGCAGGTAGCCGTGGATGCCGCTCTTCTGCAAGAGCTGCTCGCGCTTCAGCAGGCACAAGCTGCCATAGCCGCCGAGGCAGGAGGAGCGCCAGGAAGGAATGGAGCAGGAGCACCCGGAGCGATGCCGGAGAATGCCAATGGGGCGCCTGGAGCCCCAGGAGGAGTTGAGAATGGGCAGGGAGGAGCGGTGAACGCCCCAGGAGGAGTCGGCTTTATTGCTGGAGGAGCAGAAGCCGCTCAAATGGGGTTTGGATTCGTTCAGCCACAGCCGGTGGTGAACCCGCCACCACCACCGCAGGCGCCAGGAGCGGTGCCTGGCGTAACCTACTGGACCATGTTGAAGCATCTGAGGGAGATGCAGATGGACCACTTTGCTGGAGGCGTCAGCGCCATTGCAACGGACAACTGGAGGAGGAAGTTGGAGCGGAGTTTGGATACTGCTAGGTGCCCGATGGAGTTCCGTGTGGAGATAACAACCTCCTATCTCAAGGATGATGCGTTGGTTTGGTGGGATGGAGTGCAGGAGAGCGCTCAGGATCGTCAGCTGACATGGACGGACTTCCGTGAGGCGTTCAACCGGAAGTACTTCCCGGAAGTGACCATGGACAGGTTGGAGGGGGAGTTCCGAAACCTCCGTCAGGGAAACCGGAGTGTACGGCAGTACGGGGATGAGTTCAACCGTCTGAGGAGGTTTGCAGGGAGGTATTTTTCTGAGCGAGAGTTGATTCGTCAGTTTCTCTCGGGGTTGAAGATTGAGCTCAAGGTTCGCTGCAAGCAGAGGGACTACTACGACATCAACGACCTGATCGAGAAGGCAGACGATACCGAGACGGACTGGGAAGAGGAGCATAAGCAACAGAAGAGCGGGCACAACAAGGGAGTCAAGAGGAGCTGGGATACAGATTATGTTGCGGCGCCAGTAGCCCCAGCACAGCCTGCACCGTTAGCACCGCCAGCACAGCAAGGACAGCCGCTGCCAGTGCAGCCATTGCGGCAAGTAGCGCCCGGGGAATGCTTCCAGTGTGGTCAAACAGGACATTTCATAAAGGATTGCCCACAGGTACGGTGTTACAACTGTGGTCAAGGGGGGCATATGTCGAGGTCCTGTCCCTACCCAGCTAACCGGAGAGGAGCAGGAGGGCAAGAGGGAGTGAGGATGCTACCACCGCCACCGCAGGGAGGACAGGGAGGAGCCGGAATGCAGCCACAACTACCGCCACCCGCAGGGGGACCCAGGGTGTATGCGGTAGCCGCCCCTAGAGGTGTGGAACCGATCGCGGGTACGTAAACCTTACTCGATGTGTGAATTGTGGTAGTGTAGTTCTCGAAAGTCTAGTAGCTTAGATTAGTAAATGTGTAGGATCGGTTGTGGTCGGGGGAAAGGCTGCCCACACCCTGTTTGACTCGGGAGCTACCCATAGCTTCGTGAGTCCTCGGTTCGCAAAAATTTGGTCCTTTAAGGGCAGATTCATCGACGGGATCATGAGAGTGGAGACCGCCGGGTCGGAGAAGGTATCGGGCACGGGGATCTTCGAGCAGGTGCCAGTGACGATAGGCGGAGTTGATCTACCTACAAACATGGCACGGTTTGAGCTGGGTTACTACGAGGTTATTCTGGGCATGGACTGGTTGGTGCGTCACCAGGCGGTAATGGATTGCGCCAAGGCGACCATCACCCTACCCCGGGCGGAAGGAGAAATCGTCTTCCGAGGAATGAAAACGCGGACAGGGATATCGGTCATATCCATGATTCAAGCAGAGGAGCTGATCAGTAGAGGAAGCGAGGCATACCTGGCAACCATCTCCATGGCGGAGGAAGGGGAAGCGCCAAGCTTGGAGACCATTCCGGTGGCCACGGAATACGAGGACGTATTCGCGCCGTTGAAGGGACCACCACCGGAACGGAACGAGGCCTTCACGATAGAGTTAGAGCCCGGGACGGCACCGGTGTCTAGGGCTCCCTATCGTTTAGCGCCTGCAGAGATGGCAGAGCTGAAGAAGCAATTAGAGGATCTTGTGGAGAAGGGATTTGTTCGACCGAGCAGTTCGCCGTGGGGAGCGCCAGTGCTGTTTGTCAAGAAGAAGGATGGGAGTTTCAGACTTTGTATCGACTACCGAGGCCTCAATAAGGTGACCATCAAGAACAAGTACCCGTTGCCAAGGATCGATGAGTTTATGGACCAACTGCAGGGAGCCTCCTGGTTCTCGAAGATCGATCTTGCCTCGGGGTACCACCAAATCCGGATCGCAGAGGAAGACGTCAAGAAGACGGCATTCCGGACCCGTTATGGACACTACGAGTTCGTGGTAGTGCCGTTTGGGTTAACCAACGCGCCAGCAGCCTTCATGAAGATGATGAATGACGTCTTCCGAGAGTACTTAGACAAGTGCGTTATTGTCTTCATTGACGATATCCTGGTCTACTCGAGGAGTAAGGAGCAACACGAGTGGGACCTCAGGATAGTCCTAGATACTCTCAGGAAACAGCAGTTGTTCGCTAAGCTCAGTAAGTGTAGCTTCTGGCAAAGGGAGATTGGATTCCTTAGCCACGTGATCTCGGCATCCGGCGTAGCAGTGGATCCGGAAAAGATCACCTCCATCACCGAGTGGACAAAGCCGGAGAATGCAACCGACGTTCGCAGTTTCTTGGGACTAGCAGGATACTACAGGAAGTTCGTGGACGGCTTCGCCAGCATCGCTAAACCTCTGACAATCCTGACCGGTAAGGACGTTAAGTTCGAGTGGACGGACAAGTGTGCCAGGAGCTTTGAGCAACTAAAGGAACGGTTGACTCAGACTCCAGTGTGAGCACTACCGCGGCCGGGAATACCGTATGTAGTCTACACGGACGCATCTGGAGTCGGACTTGGGTGTGTCTTGATGCAGGAGGGGAAGGTGATCGCCTATGCATCAAGGCAGTTGAGGAAGCACGAGGTTAACTACCCCACCCATGACTTGGAACTGGCAGCAGTGGTCTTCGCCTTGAAGATATGGCGTGCTTATCTGTACGGGGAGAAGGTGCAGATATTCACGGACCATAAGAGTTTGAAGTACATCTTCACCCAAGGAGAGCTGAATCTGAGGCAGCGTAGGTGGATGGAGCTACTAGCTGATTATGATCTTGAGATCGAGTACCACCCTGGAAAGGCCAACCTGGTAGCTGATGCGCTCAGTAGAAGAAAGATCATCGTGTCGGAGAATAAGGAAGTGCAGGAATTGTCCACGGCCTTGGCAGAGCTACGGCTGTACGCCACCACGGTCGAAGAAGGCGTCGCCCGGTTTGAAGCGTTTTAACAGGCCGATTTGTTAGGAAGGATCAGGGAGGCACAACCCGAGGATGGAACCTTGCGTGCCATGATCGAGAAGCAAGTATTCGGGTACCACACCGCGAGCAACGGGACGATCATGTTCAAAAACCGAATTTGTGTACCTCAAGTTGAAGAGTTAAGGAAGGAGATCCTGAAGCAAGCGCACCAGTCTCAGTTCTCGATTCATCCGGGAACCATTAAGATGTACTACACTCTGAAGCGTTACTACCATTGGGGAGGTATGAAAAGGGATGTGGAGAAGTGGATCTCTCAGTGCCAGAACTGTCAGCAGGTCAAGGCAGAAAGGAAGGTCCCCAGCGGGATACTGCAAGGGCTGCCTATACCAGAATGGAAATGGGATATGGTCACCATGGACTTCGTTACCGGATTACCGAGGACGACGGGAAAGAAGGATGCGATTTGGGTGATCGTGGACCGACTCACCAAGTCAGCACACTTCCTCGCGATTAAGAAGACGGATGGGACTGAGACACTCGCCCGGAAATACGTGGAGTGCATAGTAAAGCAGCACGGTGCGCCAGTCAGTATTGTGTCAGACAGGGATCCGAAGTTTACTTCTATATTCTGGCAGGCTTTTCAAAAAGCGATGGGCACGAAGGTGCTACTCAGTACGGCGTATCACCCACAGACCGATGGACAGTCTGAACGGACCATCCAAACACTAGAAGATATGCTTTGGGCGTGTGTGTTGGATTGGGAAGGGAACTGGGTTAAGTTCCTACCTTTGGTCGAGTTCGCCTATAACAACAGCCACCACGCGAGTATCAGGATATCGCCATATGAGGCTTTATATGGTCGACCTTGCAGAACCCCCCTATGTTGGACCGAGGTGGGGGAGAGGCGTGACCTGGAGCCGGAGATGATTCAAGAAACGGTAGAGCAGGTGGAACTGCTGAAGGAAAGGTTAAAGCAGGCCCATGACCGCCAGAAGAGTTATGCAGATGAGCGTCGGAAGGATCTAGAGTTCGCAGTGGGGGACGCGGTGTACCTTAAGATGAGGACGTTCCGGGGCAACGATCCCAACCGCAAGCTGAAAAAGTTGAGGCCTAGATACATGGGACCATTCGTGATTGTCGAGAGAGTTGGTGCGGTGGCGTATAGATTAGAGTTACCTCAGGAGCTGTCAGATTTTCACAACGTGTTCCATGTGTCTGTTCTGCGGAAGGTTGTTCGTGAACCGGAACTAATCCTACTCAAGCCGCCATCGGATGTTAACCGCAACTGGTCAGTGACGAGTAAGCCGGTCCAAGTGGTGGATCGCCGGGAATCAGAATTCAACGGGAAGAAAACCAAGATGGTTTTGGTTCGTTGGGAGAGAGACGGAATCCAGGACGATGTCTGGGAACCCGAGCAGCCGTTTAATTTGAGCCATCCAGAGCTGCTCACCGAGCCGAATTCGGGGACGAATTCCAGATTGGTGGGGGAGAATTGTAACATACCTAAACTTGGGCCCAAAGGAAAGGGGGAAAAGGGCCTTAAGGCTTTGCTTGAGCCCAAAGGAAAGGAAGGAATGGGCCAGAAGCCCAAGGCCCAACCCGAGGGAAAGGGAAACCCTAGCTCCACTCCCTATAAAAGGAGCAGCAGCCCCTCTCATTTGGCACAAAGTTCGAGACAACGAAGCTCTGCCCGCACCCCGAGCCAGCCGACGATCGCCGACCAGCCGGAGCCGCCGACGACCGCCGACGACCGCCGACCGCCGACGACCGCCGACCACCGCCGCCGACCGCCAACCGCCGGAGCCCCGACCGCCGCCGCGACCGCCGCCGCGCCGCCGACCGCCGCCGTGAGTCGCCGGAATCCTCGCCGGAGACCGCCGATCGCCGCCGATTTCGATCCCGCACCCCGAGTCGCCGTCTTCTTGATTCGTTCGAGTGTAGAGCCCTCCGATCTACTCGTTTTTAAGGTGAGATCTCTGGAATTCTCAGATCTGCACCTTTTTCCCTTCTAAACCCAGATCTGCTTCAGATCTATGCTTCTAGATCAGGTCTTATCCGTAGAAGTCGTAGATCTGAACCGTATCTTCCGTTCCGTCTCTCTCTCGCTCAGATCTGCTCCAGATCTATGCTTCTGATGGATAGAAGTTGTAGATCTGGACCGTATCTCTCTCTTTTCCTCAGATTTGTGTCAAATCTAGGCTTCTGATGGATAGAAGTTGTAGATCTGAACCGCATCTTCGTCGTTTATCCAGATCTGTTGGACAAAACCCTAGATCTGCTCGTCTTTTCTCTAGATCTGCTTCTAAACCCTAGATCTGTGTGCAGGAATCCCAGGTCTACTTCCCGTTCGTCAGATCTAGACTAAGGTGAGGACTGAACGTGATCTCTTTCCTTATTCTGTCGCAGTATTTAGATTCGAATCCTCGCTTAATAGCGTCTTCGTAGGTAGAGTAGATCTAGTTGTTAATTTGCGTTGATGTGATGGATGAAAACCTAGAACCTAGGATGTCGCTTAAACCGAAAACGGAACTTAGTTATAGGTTATCACTTAACCCGAAACTGTTGCTTGTGTATGAAGGCTATGTTTGCTAGAACTGTTTAGGTCCCCCGAAAGGGTGTTTCTTGGCGGCTCGCGTATAACGAGTTCTGGTACGCGACCCTTGTATCGTCGGGAGGTCTTGGCGAGCCTCCCCAGTGAAACGGCCGTGGGCCCAGTGATACCGGGTGTGCCGGTTGTGTGTGCCTTCGGGCCAGTGTAGGGGCTCATGAGTGTGTATGCACGAGTGGGTGTAGAATTGCTTGTGCCTTCGGGCGTGGGTGCAAGATGTTATTAATCTTGGACTCTTTCTTGGTGTTGTGCTAGTATAAGTAGAGATAGCGGTATTCCTTGAAACCGCCCTCACTGGGTATTGGTGTAAACCAATTACTCAGGCCTCCTTCGTCGATTGTTTTGCAGGTAACCCTGGAGCGTTGCAGGAGTAGACGGACGGGGTGGTGTTACGTTTTGGGAGCGGGATTTACCTTCTCTTCTTTTCTCTCTTTCTGTTTCTTTTTATGCGTTGAGACTTTGCGGTTCTTCCGTTTTCGTTAAGCTATTTCCGTTGGTTCGGTTTTTCTTGTAAGACTCGGCTTTTCGTTTTAATAAAGTGAAACCTTTTCAGTTATTTACGTGTGTTGGTCCTCGGTTTATGACTTGGTTCGCGCTTGTGGACTATGACTCGTGGAGTCAAAAGGTCGTTGACTTGGGCCCGAGGGGGCGGGTATTACAGTTGCATCGTCTATGCAGAGCCGGCGTTTAGCATAGTTTTTTAATTTTTTTAAATGGGGCCCCCACTTTTTAAGGGCCCCACAAAAATATGTTTGTATATATATATATATATAAATATATAAAAACAAAAGATGAAATATACTACTAAATGTAAAAAAAAAACTGTTTATATATATAAAGATACAAATTTATATTTTGTATTATTTTTTATTTTATTTTATAGCAAATATTACTTTTTATATTATTAAAATATGTTTCTGAAAATATTTTTGAATAGGGCCCCCAAATTCCTAGCTCCGGCTCTGCGTCTATGCGATATCAAAATGCTTATTTCAGAATAGATTATCAGTAAGTTATATATGGGTTTATGCATAACATGTGATATATTATAGTTGTTGAATTATGAGTAATTAGATCTCAGATACCTAATTAATGTAATGCATGCATGCAAAACTAAAACGTAACCTGATGTATTAATTAATACCTCACTTTTTTGAAGGATAGTGGTTACCTAACCTTTTGAAGATAATTAGTTACCTCACTTTGAACTTGCTTTTGTTGATTAAGCTGCAATTAATATTATTACTATCATCAATGTCAGAGAATTATAACATAATCATCATTTATCACCATCGTCAAATTAAATTTAAATGAATGACAAAAGTAATTTATGTTCCATTAATCGGATTCCATTTGAACATTAGAATTTAACAAATCTTTTATCATTTTATTCGTGTATTTTCCTCCTAACGAATATATATTTGACAATACCATCTTCTCCTTCATGCCCATCTCGTGTCCTCTCTCTCTTTCTCTTCCAACCTCAAAGAAAAAAGAACACACCAAGAAGAGTGTCTCTTTTTTCCTCTCCATCAATGGCAGCCTATGGAAGCTTTCATGGAATATTCGAGAACCCAAGACAAAACAACACTCCAAAGTCTCTTCTTGATACTCTCTCCTCTTCTTCACCTTGGAACCCATTCCCAATCAAAGGGCTCCACGTCACCGACCACGAAACGCCACCGTTTACAGAGATATTCGGTGAGCTCCATTTCAGGGAATCATCCTATTCTTCTTACGACAAAAACTCAGCCGAGAACAGCAGCCTGCAGCTGTGCACGGAAGGTCTAGGATCAGAGAGCTATTACGATTTGGAAGACGGAAAAGTTAACTGTAACGGTAACGGAGAAGATGATGATGATGTTGAGATTGAAGTGGAGGGTAAAGAAGTTAACGGAAGCAGCGATGAGGAATGGGGACAACGGAAAAAGGAACGGAGAGAGTATCCTCCGGCGATGACGAGGATGAGCTTCAAGACGTATAGAGAAGAAGGGAGGCTTGTGTTGGAAGAAGTTAAGATTCCGAGGAGAGAGTTTCTTCGAGCGAGCCGTGAAGACGGTAGACTCAGGTTGAAGTTGGTTCAGTCCGAGGATGAGGATGAAGACAAGGACGAGGAGGAAGACGAAGAGAAGAAAGATAAACCGGTCTGATATTGGTAATCTGCTAATTCACAAGATCAGTGAGAGTTATGAATGTTAAAACCTTCGTTATGTGGCTTCTGTGGTTAAATTTATTAAGCTTTTATCGCTTAATATCTACCGTTCTGCCAATGTCAAGAAATATTTTTTAAGATTTGGTATTGGATTAAAGATTTTGGGAAATCTGCTATATATTATAAGCGAAGACGGAGAAAACATGTTTATGTGACACAGAATAATTTTAGAAATTTATTAACAAAATATGGAAATAACTTACAATTAAAATTGATAATAAAATGTATAAGTTATTACATTTTATAATTAACTTTTTGTAAAAGATTGTAAATAAAAAAATAATTAAAATTTAACGTTATCATTTCTGTGGTCAGCGCAGAACAACGCCTAAACAAAAAGTATTTTGGCTGCCGATTTATGATAACCAATTGTTACGTCGGAACCGCGGAATAAACAATGTTACAATGGTGTATGTGACTTAATTTTAAAACATATAGAGGTGATGTGCTTAGATCACCATAGATCACTCCAAGGCTTTGGTAAGCCAAAGTGAGAACATTGGCACAAGACACCGTCTTCAAGTGCTGAAACATTTAACAAAAATTATTATGAATTCTAATCACAAGGTTTATGTATTTACTTAAACATTAAAATTTCTCAGAAAGCAATAACAAAAGCATATGATTAGTACCCTAACTAAGAATGAATCTTCACCGCAATATCCCATCAATTATAAACTGATTGCAAAAACTTGGAACATTTTTTATATTCACATGAAAGAGTTCTTTTCCATTAGGACTTTTTCTCATCTAACTCAATATCTTTCTTTCTTAAAAAATACGGTCTTTTTATTGCAAAATAATTTCTCCTGCCCAATTACGTTTACGTTCATAATTAGAAGTTTCAATTTCATAAGTTTATCACGTTTTTTATTTTCGGTAATTACCAAAGTCGATTGGATTAAGCAGGAGGACCTACCAGTCCTATCTGGGAAACAATCCAAAAATCATAAAATTATGGGGAAAAAAATAGAGCAACCAAAAAAAGCATTTAAAACCCTTTGCTTTCACTTGTTCTTCTCCAGGTACTTTGACCAAAAAAATATCGTACCACAGGCCAGAGATGGGCCTAACGTTGTAAAGCCCAACATGAGCATATTATACTCGACTTTACGAAGCTCAAGTAATTAATTGCATTTGTACTCAATCGTCCTTTTTTCGACAACGAATTTTTCATTTAAAGGCCAAAGGTATCCGTCTAGTACTTGCTATATATTAAGTATCCATCATGTTTCTTACTTATATAAAATTTGAATTTGTACTTATTATTTGAACTTAAACATGAAATATTTAAATCAAAATATAATCTTATATTAACATAGATAATGTAAGAATGGATACATGGAAAATAATTACTATTTTCCGTATATTTACTATTTGATTATTACATAAATAATAAGAATTTGGATTTGGATTTGGCTTATTTAAAACAAATATCCGCAATTTCACATATATACTAAAATATAGCATATTTTCAAGTTATTTATCATGTTTTATTACTTATTACTTATCAAATATTAGCCAGATATTTGTAAATTATTTGAGAACTCTCTGCAAATCACTTACTAACCATTTATTTTATTTTTATTTATTTAAAATTTACTTTAATTTTTCAGTTTAGTTGAATATTATTTTTAAAATTATTAATATTATATAACAATTATATGTCTAATATGTGAGAAAAAATGAATACCTAGTAATACAAGTTGGATACTGGATTTTCTTTCTATACATATTACTTAACATGTACTTGCAAATATCTAAAGGGTATCTAAATTATGTTACTTGTTATTTGTATTCTTTTGAAGTACATGCATATAGGCCAGGTTGGTAAGTCCATTATCACAAATTAAAATTAACAGGTTCCTTGAGGAGTAAATCCCTCTCAAATTCTTCTTTAATATTATCCGCGCTACGCCGCAAGATTATTTATATATTTTTCCTTATTATGTTTTTTTTTTAAACAAAACAATAATTAAAAATATAGCTACAAAAATATGTCTTGGTTTTCATTTCCCTTTCAAAATCATTTATCTTGTTATATATGTCTTGCAAGGTCACCTTGCTCAACTTTTGTTCTAAAAGCTTGATTTCATTGGAATGGGACCTTTTGTTTAGTGGTCAAGATTAGTAAAAACTTAACAATGTTTTCCACTAATTACTAATACACTAGCTCTAATTCTTATTGGTTTTGTTTGTAGTTAGGTAAAGGAAGCGGGCGTGTTCTTTTTGTTATTTGATGCCAATAAAAACAAATCAAGTTGGTATTTTTTTATGCTGATTTAAAACATTAAGGTTTTGAATTTAGCTAACTTTTAATCATTGTAGACGAACAAAAGAAGTCTTACAATTATTAAGAAGAATGATGGTCATGACGAATTAATGGTATAACGGATTCTATATATGCAAATTTAAAGCCGAATTCTTCCAAGCATTCTAATAAACTATTTATTTTATTGATGAAATATTGAATAAACCAGATTTATTGATAATCGCAAGGCATGAAGAACATAATAAAACAAAAGGTTTGTTGATGTAACTGTGGAATAGATTTAGAAAAGGTGAGAAACAAAAACCTGAGTAGAGCCAGTGTTATTATTCTCTATAAATGTTACAGCACGAGAAGGCCACCATCCAACTACACCAGGAGGCTTCCCTTTTGGGTCAGAGAGTCTCCAATATTCACATTTATTAAGAGCCTTCACACAGAAAAAGCTTATTATCAGATCTCATAAACCCAAACCAAATGTTATATGTCAAACGCTACATGATGGATATGATTAGTACCGTATGAAGGATTCCTTTGGTTGTGACATCAAATGCACCCGCAGCTCCATTGGTTGCATTAATCCAATCAACAATCCTTTGACGATGTGCATCTTGATTGTAGTCCATTTCTCCGTACGTGTAACTTAAGGTTAAGGAATCCCAATACTCACCAACCGCAAAGTATGGTTTGCTAGCATCCATATAGTCTTTGACATAACCTCCCCAAAAGCCTCTTACGAAATCAAGCCTCCATCCATCATACCCAACTTCTTCTCTGTAGGTGAATCCAAGTAGCGAATGAAATCAGAAGCCAATAGATTAAAGAAAATAAAAACAAGACAACTAACCTCATCCAGCATAGCCATTCCTTGATATCCTTCCTAAAAAAGTCCTGTGAGTGATTTATGTCTGGAGCAGCATGGAAATTATCTCCACTGCTCTTGTTTCCTCTACCCTGAAATCAATGAATTACATTGATCATAGCATATCAGCAAAAAAACACATTTTCTATCAAATATTTTGCCTGTCTTGTTCTTCCACAGCTCTAAGATCAAAGCTCTATTATTTTAATTTTAGAGAAAGCAAAAGGTTACCTGGAAATGAGGGTCATTAGCAACTACTCCCCTATCGTCCCAGTTCAGACGCCCTCCAAACATATTCCATACACCATTTTGATTCTTGAAGTGTGCACATCGGTGATTCAAAACAACATCTCCCAAAACTTTGATCCCAACCTTGTGAAATTTCCTCACGGTCTCTTTTAGCTCATCAATAGTTCCATATTTGAAAGTTTGCAACAACAACGGGAAATAAGGTAGTTCAAGACATGCTATTTTCTTCTCTGAGACACACTACCATTGCATCATATAATTGTCATAAGTATGTTGATCTCCTAAGAAAAATAACATTTCTACTGCTGGCCTCATGCATATAAGACAACCAGAAGTTCGTTTAATCCCACTTGAAGATTGAGCAACCCCATACTATGATAAAAGTTTTAAGCAACTACGCAACGGTAGAAATTTTAGTAAAGTTGCAGAGCTTACTTGGAATTCAAGTTGTACAGGCCTTTAGGCATGTACCCTTCAGGTGACACAGATTCTGTCGGAGGAGGCAACCACTGAACAGCAAAATATACAATCCGAACAATAGTTTTAGATATTGATAAGTCACGATTATGTGTTTATCAAAGAAATGAAGAAAGAGGTGAGAAATCAGAAGAATGGAGATGAGAGGATTAGAGATTAAGGATAAACATCATGTTTTTGATTGTAAATGATTCGATAATCGTTCTTTACACTGTAGCAAGAGCTAAATAGGAAGGAAAAGGGCTTAATAACAACATAAACAATAGCCCATTAGTAGATAAACGAGGCCCATTATATGATGCTTATCAATACTCCCCGGTTGAAGATCAACCTTGTCCTCAAGGTTGAAAGAATGTACATTGCTCTCAGAATCCATCTGGCTCTGCAGCTGCTCTGGCGGTCTCAGAAAATGGAAGAATTCATAAACAAGAAATCTCATAAGCTTGATCTGATCATGTGCAGACTTCCCAACTTTTAAGTGGCTGAAACACATCCTCTTGTACTCTTCAAAATCTGCCTCAGATTCTAGAATACGCATTTGACCATGTTCTGATTTCTGTTGTGGAACAATTGAGTGTTCTTCACCATGTCTGCCACCTTTCTTTGAACCACTCGTTTTCTCAAACCCATGGCTAATGGTAATCGGGACTTTGAGTCTTATTCCTCTAGGCTTGCAATATGTCTTCCACCTTATGTCTTGAACTGCCAAGTAGCCTAATAAACTCATCCCATGACCATTATTAATTCTCGTAAACACAAACTCAGCCAACCATATTAATGTCCAATATCCTCTCGTGACAAGTCATGTGGTTACTGTACCACGTCCAGCTCTTTCCTTTACAAGTGATAGACCATTGTTTTTGAAGCTTCTCCCAAGCTTAGAATTTGTTGTGTCTTGACTCTATCTTGGCTCTTGTCTTTGTACTTGAACCGTCGGAGGTTATATAGCTCCCACTTGTACTCAACGTGAAACTTCCTATCACCACAGTCGCACCTCTGTTCTCGCTCAGCCTGCAGTAAAAGTCTCAACCCAAAATCTGATTTATACTTGAATTTCCTGGTCTTGTGAAGCTTCTTCCGCTTCTCCAGACTTTGTACTCGCAGAAGCATGGCCTCAAGCAATTCGTAAGTGTGAAGTTTTGCCCCACCATCTTGAAAAATCTGAATTCTTGGTACAGTAGACAGCTCTAGCTGCTTCTGTTCTGATTTCAGCAGAGTAACATCAACTAGCTGTTGCAGTTTTGAATAATCCTCTTCATCAATGCAACCTTTCCTTGATTCTTATGCAAACTTGAGCTTATCACCTGTCAAAAATCTTTTCTCAAATTTACCATTGAACCTCACTGCCACAGACTCATGTGAGATGAATAGTGGTGCATCACATACTGCATGAACCTCGCTTTTAAGTTGCATCAGAGAATCATAGATCACAAAACCGCCTGATTCCATTCTAACGGTCTCGCCGTCGTCACCAGTGGTCCCTGTGGAGTTAATGCAATTGTATATGGGTTCCTTAGGATCAATCCACTGAATATACATTAGCTCTGCGACAACAAGCTCTATAACTGCAAGCACCAGATGTATTCTTCCCATACAAAGAATTCTCTCGTCAAGAAGCATAAAAGGTAAGTCTGGTGGAGTTCTCGGCCGGTGCTCATTAGAAGCCACTGATCTTTCAACCAGCCAATTTAAATCACCTTCTCTCACAGCACTCCACTGATCCTTTTCAAGCAAAATTTCACCAGGCTCCCATACTTGATTGGTTAGAGAAAGCTCAGACATATCTTCCTTACTTTGTGTATTTCTTATATTTCTAAACATCACTCTCCACATCACCATCTTCTGACCTATATCCAGCTGCTCCTTCTCATGTGCCACTGAGACAAATGGACCACATTTCTCCATTAAAATGATCCAGACAATTCCCTTATGCAACTTAACTTGGCCAGGATCCCACACATACAACTTAAGGTGAAACACCAATGCCTCAGATATGAAGTAAGTCACTGCCCCACAGTCCATAAGCAGACCCATACTCTGGCACAGTTTTAGCAATTGAAAAGGTCTAATAAAAGGTAAAACTGGACCTTGGAATACAATAACTGATTGTATTTCAGCAGGATCAGACATGTAACCCAATTGCAGGTAGGGGAGCATGCCCTGAACAGCTTCTCTTTCTTTTCCCACACGAACCTGGAAAACTTGTTGGGATAATTTTCCTTTCCTTTGAGAAACCATTCTCTTGTCCTGATATTGAGGATCCGCGGTGCTCAGCGTTGCCCCAATGATTATTCTATTATAAGGGTTATCTTCATCAACGAATCCATAACTCATAAGTAATTTCGCATTGGGTTGTGGCTCACACCAGACATCTATAGGATCCCCAGCCTTAAGTGGTCTATCTACCACGAGTTCAACAGCCCCACCAATAGCAGTGAGCATTGTCTTGCAGTTGGAACAGTACGCTAACAAGGGAGTACCAAGAGGAACCAAAGCAACCCGACAAGCCAAACCGAGATTTGGTAAATGCACCACACATGGCTGAATGGCAAAAAATACCTGTTTCAAAATCTCAATTGTAAAAGCTTCAGCTGGTATGTCAAATGGGTATTTCTGAAACAAAGATCCAGCCATAAACCAGACAATGTCAAGCTCCGAGTATTCTCTTCTGATCCCCTCCTTGTTCTTCTTCTCAACTTGTGGTCACTTCAATGTTGGTTGTTCTGTCGAAGAAACCATCATAGAAACTTTCGGTTTCAGATACAGAGATTGTTTCTTGCAAGGATCATGAACCTCTAGAAGCGAGGAATCACCAATGACCCTCTGCATATGAGTGTTTTCCCCACGCTTCACCATTTTCCCCACATGAGAATGTGAATTTCTCATCAGGTCAGACTCCAAAAATCCATCAAGTTTGAGAATATCAGTTTCCTGTGACCGAAATCCAAAATCAGATGAAATAGACCCCAGCTTTAAGCATGTATCCACAAACGATCTTGTTCCCTTAAAATGTGCTCGTTCCTGCTTCTGTTTCACTGAACAATATCCCAGAGATTGTTTTATACGAGTCCTATGATATCTTCGTTTAACAAAGGTCTTCCTAACTCTCAGCTTTTTCTTTGACATAATAGTATGAGAAAACCTGTATCCATGAATCATTTCGTCCGCCTGAAGCTCTGTTGCTGTATTTTCTTTCGAAGAACCCATCACTGAAACTTCAAATTTCTAGCACACCACTTGCTCGACGAAATTCCTCAGAGGCAGAATCATCTTTTCTTCTACCACAACGCCTTCTTGTGCGTCTTCTTTACCTGAATCAACATAGACCTGCAAATCCGTAACAGGCTTCAACAGCTCCACCTTATCCCGCGGTTTAAGCTCGATTTTGAGTAGCTTGATGTCTTCTTTGGTTTTTTGAAGTGATGAGTGCATCCGATCAACTCTGGCATAGATCTCCTTGAGCAAATCGATTTCTTCATCACTGAATCTCCTGGCAGTAAACTTGAGCTTTGATTCCATGTCCATGATTTAGTTGTTAACCACAATGATTAAGCTCTCAATGAAAGCACCACTTGATAAGTCACGATTATGTGTTTATCAAAGAAATGAAGAAAGAGGTGAGAAATCAGAAGAATGGAGATGAGAGGATTAGAGATTAAGGATAAACATCCTGTTTTTGATTGTAAATGATTCGATAATCGTTCTTTACACTGTAGCAAGGGCTAAATAGGAAGGAAAAGGGCTTAATAACAACATAAACAATAGCCCATTAGTAGATAAACGAGGCCCATTATATGACGCTTATCAGATATCTGGCATAAAAAGTAGTACATATAGAAAGATATAAATAAAAAAGCATGGCCACTTACTGAAGCCTTTCTTTGCTCCAATCAAATTTCCATCATCAAGAACATCGTCCACAAGAGGAACCTTAAAATTATTCTCTCCCTTTGTGCTGATACCATGCCCCAATTTCTTGATCCTGGAAAATAACAGCCCAAATAAATACACATCTAAAGACAAACCAACAATCATCTTCATCCCAAAATGTTAAAAAACAGAACCTTCAACACAAAATTGAGAGTTGCTACTGAGCTTTCTAGATTTAGATTAATAGTAACTTCATAAAATGAATCTTTGGTCCGAGCAACTTAAACCAAGACAACATCAGAATCGGAACAAAATTAAAAAGCTTAAGGTTCTCTTCAAAGCTTCCGAGACACGAAGAATCGCACCTTGGAATCCTCGGATCTACAAGAATCTCAAACGATCTAAGGTTTTTATTGAAGAGAAAACACAGATTCATAAGGAGAAGGAAAGTGAGTCAGATTGTTTACCTTTCCACGACGGTTGGTGACGATTAAATCCTCCTGAACACGGAAGAACATGCAAGAAGACTTCGATAAGGTTCGGGAGCAATCTAAACTCAGAAGATGAAGAGGTAGAAGAAAGGGATATCAGAACAGAGCTCAAAGACGGGAGACTCCTTGGTCGAAGGTCTGCAAGGCTACGGTGGCTAAGATCGCCGGTGTAAAATCTTCAGAAATCGCCACCGGAAGAGACAGCAGGGGAATCACCATCTCCGGCGTGTGAGAGAGAGAGAGAGAGAGAGAGAGAGAGAGAGAGAGAGAGAGAGAGAGAGAGAGAGAGAGAGAGAGAGAGAGAGAGAGAGAGAGAGAGAGAGAGAGAGAGAGAGAGAGAGCATGTAGAGAGAGGAAACGGCTGGGAGAAATGAACCAGATGTTTTTTTTTTAGGGTTTTCTCAATTGTTTTTTTTTTGGACAGGTAGAAATGACGTGTGAAATTGTTATGTTCTAACTTTTAATTGGTACAATTTTTTTCCATTAATATAGGTGTCGCCCTCATATTCTCTCGTGTGACTGATGTGTCATGCTCATGGAGAGACATCCTTTCTTTATATATATATAATTTTCGAGAAACAAATTACTCCGTACTCCTCACTACATCAGCAAACATTTTTTTAAAAAAATACATCTTAATAGCTTTCAGTTTCCACAAAAAAAACTATATTTTTTCTTTGCATGAAATGGTTTCAAAATTCTTCTATCATCGTGATGAATATCAACTTATTCAATGTTCGATTGGCTATCAGTCTAGTTACTTACAGCGCAAGTGTTCATAACCTTTTATATTCTTCTCACCTACTGCTCACACAACCTGTTTAAAAATGAGATATTCAAGGTCTTATTCAAATTATTTTAACAATTTTATTTTTATACTAACAAAACAT
Source organism: Orychophragmus violaceus (assembly GCA_030180135.1). Classification (NCBI taxonomy): domain Eukaryota; kingdom Viridiplantae; phylum Streptophyta; class Magnoliopsida; order Brassicales; family Brassicaceae; genus Orychophragmus; species Orychophragmus violaceus. The sequence continues at coordinate 11,370,598 of CM058238.1, read as the reverse complement.
ATACATAAAATTATATAAAATAAAGAAAATAATATAAACAAAATATAAAGAGAGATAAAAACATTTTTTATAAAAAAGTATAATTTTATACACTAACAATTTATATGTATATATTTTTTAAAAATATTGCTCAGAAATTTTATATAATAACATATGAAACATATATTTCATATTTTTTTAAAAAAATTAGGAATCCTACATAAAACAGAACTTTATTCAAAATTTTCATAAGAATATATTCAAATCCGGGTCGGACTAAACCCCATGCGTACACCATTAAGTATTATGGACTATACTTTTCACCCAATAGTTCAATACTCCGATATTATTATTTTCTTTCTTTTTCTTTGTCACGGAGCAGATAGTTTTGTGTTTTATTAATGGTTACAAACTTACAATTTCACCAAGAATTTTATCAGCGAAAGGCGCGAGAAGAATGAAAGCCGAACGTATTTGAGGTGAAAGTCAACGCTTGTCAATGGTTATAATTTCACCAAGAATTTTTATGTCGATATACATTATGTACGTGTGAACTGATCTGTCATTTTTCTTATAGAATGTCTTCACACGCACGTTTTCTAGTTTCTTATAATATAGATTTCTTATAATATATATATATATATATATAGCTTGTCGATATGCAGTATAATATATATATATATATATATCTTTTTGGTAAAATAATATGCAGTATAATATATTATATGCTCTCTCGAGATGATTGCCAATAATCATATCGAATAACATAATCTATGTATTATATTATTGTTGTTTCTTATTGAATTAAAATATATAGTTTTCTTTAGAAAATATATCGTACTCAAAATAGGATTTTTCCTAGTTTCCTTTTATCAAAAGAAAATTTCTTACTTTTTATTTGTAAAATGAAATTTTATAAATAAAAAAGATTCTTAACTAAACTACCAAATTATAAAATCTTAAATTCAATAGGAGAAGACACTGACACACTGTTTGCATAAATTAACACTGCAATTGCTAAGGAATCAGCGAGTGCATTGCTCTTTAGCAGAGTAAAAGAAATTAAGATACTATCGGCACTAAAAATATTGTGGATCTTATAATTTCCTTTTGAAATGGAATTCTTGGGGCTATAAATATAAGACTAAGAGTTTGCAAATTATTCATTCACACAATTTATTTATTTATTTTTAAATCGTAAGTAGATTTTTGCCTCAGTTTTTTTTTTAAGTTTTTGATTTTATTTCTGTTTAATTCGACCTAAAATCACAACAATTATAATGTTTTGTAAATATTTTAACATCCTTGTGCTTCCAGTTTAAAAGTAATTTACAATAGATGATTTGATAGATACTTACATTTTATGTTATTGAAATCGTATATTATAGTTGACAACTTGAGATGTATTTTAATTTTAAACGTAAAGTATATTTGTTTTAATAAACATATTTAATTTACAGAATTTCTACATCAAAAGAAAGTAAATTCCAAAATTTAGTTTCACTTGATTCGTTTTTGTGGATTGTAAATAAAATGGATTGCATGTGTTTTTTTTTATTTTTCAACATAAGTGGTAGTCCTGCAAAGTAATTAATATGTCTTTAACATTCGTACCAAAAAAAAAAGTAATTAATATGTACAGTTAACCCACCGGCGATAGGGGACTGAGTCTCACATATGTGCTAGTAGGTGTGGGTATAAAAACTGGAACCGAGTAAGGGAAATTTTTTTTTTGAAATTCAATGGATTTTGAGTTGAGAAATTGTGATTATTAGATTGGAATCGGAACCAAACCGAAAACCAAAACAAGAACCAAAGAATCAAACTTATATAAGATCTAGTAAAAGATTACTCATGGTTTCGATATCAACATAAAAAATCATATAAAAATATTATTTGATCCATTAAAATTATGTTTATATTATGTAATTGACTTTGAATCATAGATATTTTGTTGTGAATGACTTGTTGAATTGATACAAATTTGAGCATTTTTGTTGATTATGAATATTTTTTTTGTTGATTTTAAGTAAAAAATAATATTTCAGTTTAAAAGATATGAAATCGTTTAAAAACCGCAATTCTGATATTTTATGGTTTTTATAATTATGAAACCAAATCGAATTGGAGTCGACATGAACCGACATAAACCGAAAATTTATAAAACCCAAATACTTGGAACCGATTAGTTTTTAATCGAATACCCACATATCTAGACCTATGTACTAGTTCTGTTAGCCACGAGAAAAGACTAACGTTTCGTAAATAACAATAAGAGAAATATGCAGAGATTTAATTGTAGTATTTATCTGTCTTCATCAATTTGTTGTTTTTTCTTTCTTGACTTGCCTTCAAAAGTCTATAGACGTCTATGGGGTAGTCAAAAACATGTGTTTGGTTTGAGGTTATTTTCGATATTCTTCTTTTGTAATTATTGTTAAAGAAACCAACAACAGAGTCAAATATCATGTCAACTTATACCGATTCAGTCTAAAATGAAAGGTGATGGAAGATTTGAAGGAGGCTTCCAACATTCGTTCGCCTCAAAGTCAACGAATTGATCGTACAATTTTTATTTCATTTCTGGTTTATAAAACAGTTCGCATTTGAAAGACGTAAAAAGGCTATTTTTCTATTAAATACAATTTAAAATTCATTCAAAAAGAGTTGTATTTCATTTTTTGAACTTTGTATTTCATATTTTAGTCATTGAAATAACAAATATACGTATATCATCTTTTATTTTATTTATTAAATACAAACTTGTAAACTATTTTTTATCTTAAACTTAAATCACTATACAAAAATTAATAAATTATTTATCACTAGTAGAAATTATTGATATAGCCACGGACCGGCTACATATTTTCTGTGATTTTTTCAAAAAAACTACGAAAAGGTCACGGAAAAGCCATGAAAAAATCGATATAGCCACGTAAAAAATTCATATAGCTACGGAAAAACATGTCGTGGCTATTCCGTGGCTATAGCGTCGTGGCTATATAAATATTTTTTGTGGTTATTTTATGGCTAGTCACGGAAAAATCGTGGCCAATCCATGGCAAATCCGTGGCTATATGAATAATTTTTACTAATATAACTATTTTATTTGTTCATTTATAAATATTTTTAGTGATAAAAAATCTGAATTTTTATAGATTTCAAAAATTAATATAAATTTGAGTTTAGAAGGATCTTTAACTATTGAAAAAAAAAATTGATAGACGTCCAGTAGTTCTTGGTTAACCGGTAAATTCGATTAAGAACTATTGTTTTTTCCATGAATACTTTCAAAATTTGGTAGTTAAATATTCAATTTTTTGTCAATAAATATTCAAATTTAGTTTGCCAAAAAGACCTTGGTATAGTTGAGTTTGATTTTTTAGGAAAGAGTCTCGCGTGGATCAATTTTTTAGACCCTAATGACGGGTTAGATGACCCCTAAGCTATTTATTGTTATATGCCCAATTAAATTTAAGTATTAGTGATGCAACTGCTTTATTAGTCATGGGACTTTTGACCGAGGTGAATGCTGATCATTATGGGATTTTTTTTTTAGTTAGATATCTCGCGAAGAAACAGAATCATTATGAGTTTAACAATACCTCAAGCTAGAGAAAAAAAACGAACCATTTACATAGTTTAATAAAAATGACGGCTTTATCTTATGATTTCTTTTTCTTTTGAAAAAATATGTCGCAAATCCATGTTTGGTTTGTTTTGGCATAGAACCGTTTCTGGTAAAAATTTCTGTTTATATACACTTACTTTAGAAAATTTAATCTAATGTTATAAGAACTAAAACATACAAATAAAATTTACGTCTAAAAAATGCCTCTAATGTTTGTGTCGAAGCGAACTCTCTTTATTTTTTTTATGAAATTTTATACTTGTTGATCAAACTTGGTGCAAATTACATACAAACTGAAAAGTCAAAGATTAGGATATCAAACCATGAAAGAGTAATGAGATATGGTGGAAGATTAGCACGATCGTGCTTCAAACCAACGGCAAAGCATTCCTTCGAATTGTGAGGATCACACAATTGTTTTTATTTATTGTTTTTGCCATTTGGTCAGATTTAATCCACCACTTTTGTTGAATCTTACTATTTCATTTTCTCCAAATATGGTATATCATGGTTGACTGAAAAGCTAGCCGTTAAAGGATGTTGTCCATTTGATTCCGAGAACCTTGTTGGATGTAAACTGTTTGTCTGTCCTATCCGGGGTGATCGATAAACTCATCAGTCCTTTTGCGATTTCCAACAATACCATCTGTTCAATCTGGCGTGATCGGTGATTTATGTAAACCTCTATCGATGCAAACTCTTTTATTGTTCGTCCATCAGTCTTTTATTGATAACTTCAAGTTTCCTTTTAGCCGCTAGGGCCACCGGATATTAGTCACCTATTCATCGTACGTAGTTACGTTGGCCCTTCACGGTTTAACTTTATATGTAGTCAATTTAATTTCTGAGTCTGTGTGGAACAAAACTATGGTCTAAAAAATAAGGTAGTGCACTGCAATTACACCTTTTTGTCATAGTAGTCATACTTAATGATTATATTTTGTAAAGTAAAATTACAACTATAAACGATATTGTACTTGTAATAGTCGATTTTATGTGATAGATTAACGAAATATACCAACGCAAAATCTTAATTTCATTAACTTGTTATTTTAAAATAAATATTGTGTCATCTGACTGTAATTATAACAAAATGGTTATACATTTTTTTTAACTTTATTAATTTTACAGTTCCGCCCATGGCAATTTTACTATATACCTCCCAAAACTGTTTTTTCTTTAACATCATACTTTTTATTTGATATTAAGTAGAAAAATATTCTTTACCAAGATTATTACAAAAAAATCATCCTCTAGCATATTTAGGTATTATATTATTTTTTAATAACCGGATTATCCTAAGCTAAAATCAATCAGACTCATTTCTGAATCCCGTAAAAGTTCAAATTTTATTATCATTAAAAACGTTTACAAATGACTATCTAGAATATTTAAGTAAGTAAATGAAATAAAAAATCGTCGTTCGTGCGCGTGTTTCATACGCGTTCGATCGAATTCTCTCTCATTTTCTTCTTCGTCGCCTTTTTCGATTTCAAGTTCGCCGAGGTCTCTCCGGTCGCCGACGGCTTCCGTCGGTGTCGGGCGAGGCCTCCTGTTGGTTATGTTGTGCTCAATCATTCCCGTGGTGGCTGAGAGGAGTCTGGTGCTTCCTCATATCTCGTTTTCTTCGTATAACGAAGGTGTGGTGCTTCTCCTCCGCCGCAGCGCAGTCGCGGATCTTCTTAGAGCCGTCATCCCCGGATAAGTCGTGAGCTTGGAGCCGCTTGAGGACGTGTGATGAAAGGTCGAGCGCAAGGGAGAGCGGATCCGAGGGATCTGCGGTTTGTGCCTTCGGAGAGAAGTTGGAGGGGGCGATACATGCCGGAAAGTGTCACGGTGGGGGTGGGCTCATCGTCGTGACTGCGAGGAAGACTGGCGGTAAAGTGCCCTATTGCATGCCGGGATTTCTTGGAGAAGCTTTCGGGCAAGAGTAGCGAAGGTCGGAGATGATCGGAAAGGATAGACACTTGCCGGGCTTCAGATGCGGAGGAGGATTCGCCAGCGGGAGCTTGCTGGGAGCGGTTCTACGGGGTGAGACCCGAAGGTTCCGGAGAAGAGTCGAGCGTCGGGAGAAGGAGAGAGGAGTAGGGCTGGTGAGGTCGGAAATCCGGCAAGGGTCGGGTCCCTTCGCTTGCTGGAAGCCTCCGCTCAGCACCGCGAGTCTCGCGGGCTCGCACCCGCCGGCGGCGGTTTCAGATCTGGAATGTCTCTAAAGAATGGCGATAGGCTGTTTCGTAATTTTGGGCCTGGTTTGAGTGTTCCTTTTCCGGTTATTTAGCTTACATGGTTTGGTAATTTTAGCCCGGTTCCTTTTGGTTTGTACTCCGGTTGATCTCGGTTAAGATCGGTTTGATATTTAATATATATATATATATATTTTTTTTAAAAAAAAAAAAAAATTAAGTAATTTCATGTTTGAAGAAAATCGATCATTCGTTCAGATAATTTCATGTCTGATATTAGAAAATTAACCCCTAAAGATAATGAGTAATCTGAGTTTGCTTAAATTTTTTTAAAATTAAATTCTAAAAATTTGCAAGCCCAAATGAAAATAGAGAAAACTACGGGAAAAGGGTCTGAAATTTGACGCGAAGACGAGGGCTTGACTCGTTCAATTAGCGTACTTTCTTAGGAATAAACACACTACAGCCAAAGTAATCATTAAACACACAGACACAAGAACATCCTTGTCTTTCCCAATATCCGTACAAAAAGGTATAATAAATAAAATAAAATAAAATAAAATAACTAAAAAACGCGTATAATTTTTCTCGTTTCACTCGGAGAAACCAGTCCTACTTCAACAGCTTATTTAAATGCCAAGTTGCCAACAAGTCCATCACCTCTAAATTTAAAAAGCAAATCGGTTTATCATTACAACCAGAAATGGCGACGGAGCTTACAACTGGGTTTCGCTTCTATCCCACGGAAGAAGAACTGATTGCGTTCTACCTACGAAACCAGCTCCAAGGAAAGAGTTGTGACACAACGCACCGTGTCATTCCCGTTCTAGATGTCTTTGAGGTCGAGCCTAGTCATCTTCCAAGTACGTGAGTCACACTTGAGATGTAGCTTTAACATCCACTATATATAGCGTCAAATTAAATCAATATCATGTTACTTGTTGAGTCATAAGGGCATAATATAATTAAGTTGTTTTATAGCAACATCTCCATTTTGATGTTGTATAGGTGTCTAATTTGGATTTCGGTTCAGGCTACTCGGTTTTCTTCTTTCAGAAAGATAGTTACTATAGCAAAACATGTTCTATATCGGTTTACTCAGTTTTGGTTCGGTTTGATTTTCAACTAAATATATCTTTATACAAAGAAAACCATTGATTAGGCTCCTTTTGTTTTATTTTTCGATATAAAAATAAATAAATTAAATTAATATTATTAACTGTAATGATATTAAGACTCAAAGATATAAAATAAAAGATCATTTGTTGTAACGATATTAAGACTTAATTTGTATTTTTAGAATGTGGTAACCGGTTTAATCATATCCGACCATCTTTATATTAATTAAAAAGTGTTTTTGGCCTTATATTCGATCTCAAAACGGTTGATTACTAATTTGTCATTAATAAAATTAGGCGTATTATTGTATTATCCTTAATTTATATTTGTAATTTTATTATGTTTCTTAATTTTATTTTGGAGATATAAATAAGTAAGATGAGATGATAAATATAAAATATTTATAAAAAAAAAATTATTATGGAGATATACATAATCTTCGATAAAAAAAAAAAATTAAGATGATAAATACAAAATATTTATGTAGGTTTTTTTTAATTTTTATTTTGGACATACGTAATCGATAAAAAATAAGATGATAAATATGAAAATATTTATAAATTTTTTAAAATGCTACTAAATATGGTCGTAAATAATATGATTTTAAATAGTAGATTCATATTATTTATATAAATTTTGAAATTATATATAGAAATGCTAAAACATTTTAAATAAAAAAAATTGACATTTATTTTTATACGTATAAATATATATAATTATAATTTATTTTGTTTCTATTGATTTTATTTTAGAATAAATTATAAAATACTTTAATGAGATGTTAAATATAATAATGTTTATATATATGTTTAATTATAATTAGTCTGATATAGATTTTTATAATATTATTATTGTCAAATTAATTTGATGATTTTTTAATAAAATTTATGTTTAATAAGTGCGAGAGAATCATACGAGTTTCAATTATTTATGAACGTGTGGATTATGGAATATGAATAGTAAAATCTATCTATGTATGGTAATGTTAGCGTGTATGGTCAGTGAAACTTAAACATCCTCTCTCTTCTTTTCATTTCTTTTCTGCAGATATTGCGGGAGAGATATGCCGAGGAGATGCTGAGCAATGGTTCTTCTTTGTGCCAAGACAAGAACGTGAGGCAAGAGGAGGCAGACCGAGCAGAACCACTGGTTCAGGGTACTGGAAAGCCACTGGATCACCTGGTCCAGTCTTTTCCAACGATAACCGAATGATTGGAGTCAAGAAAACCATGGTTTTCTACACTGGAAAAGCACCAACAGGAAGAAAAACAAAATGGAAGATGAATGAGTACAAAGCCGTTGACGAGACATTCAACGTTTCCACAATCCCTAAGGTTGCATACAAAAAGTTTTATCTTGATCTTATAGCTAAAAGATTCTTGATCATATAAGTTAATAATTAATGATATTTTTTTATTTGTTTATGTAGTTGAGACATGAATTCAGCTTATGTCGGGTCTATATAACATCAGGAACCACAAGAGCTTTTGATAGACGCCCTGTGGGAGATTTTCCGACAGAGAGAATGGTTACAAGTGATGTTGCAGTTGGTGAGACATCATTTCGTGTGGAAAGCTCACCAGAAACTTCGATGTCAGGAGGAGAACATGTTGATTTGTCAGTGATGGTTGATGGTTTAACTGAACCAATATGGGAATGGGAACAGCTGAATTGGCCTTGAAGCTAGCGAGATTAAATAATAAAGCAAATTGAAGTTACATTATTACTCAGTTGAATTTATGAGCATAAAGTTTCTTTTTGCTTTCTCCTTGTAGAATTTGAGCAAAAATAAATGACAAAAGGTAACTTTTTGTTTTAAAAAAGCTTACTTTGGCTTCGTTTTCTTTGAGATTGTCAGTCATCGAGCATTTATAATTTTAGAAACTCGAAAGTCAAAACCCTTGAAATTAGCTTATTTAGGACGAAAAATCAACAAAGAAGAAAAATATGGGACAAAAACAATCCAATGATTAAAATTCCAAAAGAATAGTATTATATAACTAGTAAGGTTTGGTAGGCCAGTGCCTACGATCCTCGGGCGTCATTTTCTCTCTCTTCCTTGGCGAACTTGAAGGCGATTTTTTAGGGTTTGTTCGGCCGGCGGCGGAGCTCTTTTCCGTCGCTGGGCTCTCTTTGTTCTTGGTTCTCGTCTTTTTCTTGCGTTTCTCATCTGTCCGAGCGTGGATCTGTCGGTGTTTGGGGCTTTAGTGACGCTCGATTTGGCGAATCTAGTTTTCGCCTCGGGCTTCGTCGAAGGTCCTTTGCACCTTCGCTTTTGTATTTTGTGATTCTCCCTTTCCCCTGGTTAGCTTCTTGATTCATGTAGATCTGGCGGATCTGGTGTTGTGCTTGCGGTCTCGGCGGTGGCTTGAAGTCCCGGGCTTTTGGCCGACGGAGCTTAAGGGTAACTGGAGGCTGTGGCGCCGTGGCGGATGGCTCTGGTGGGGTCGTTCTCGCCGGCTCGGATCTGAGCTATTTGTGGGGTTGGAATGGCGGTGGATCTTGAAGTCTCTCCGAGGTTTGTGGTTTCGTTCGCTTCTGTGTGTAGCTTCTGAGGTGAGTTTAGTTGGTGGTTTTGAGCGTCTCCGGTGGATCTTGCCTTGCGGACTTGGTTCGAGGGTTCGGGTTGCGCCTCATAGTTGGTGCGGCAGGGCCGCTTCTGCGCTCGGCATCGTTCTTGTTCCTGTCTTGGCCGGTTCTTCTCGTCGGTTCCTCTCTGGGTTTGAGCTGACCTTCAGGTTCGTTCGTGGTTGTGCCATGGTCCCCAACTTCTTTAAATGATGGTGATTTTGGGGTTAGGTTTGGACTATGATAGCTTGTGTGGCTTGTGGCTTGCCCTCCTTGTCGCTTTAGGAGGAAAGCAGTATATTGAGCTTGGTTGTTGATTGTCCAATCCGTTAATAAGGCTGGTGCGTGGTTGTTGTGGTTGTTAGGATGCTCAGTTCGCTTTTGGATCATCTCTCGTCTACTTTTTGGGTGCGATGCGAGTCTATGTCTCCCGAATGCATTAGTACTTAGGATTAAGCTTGGTTTTAGTTATTGTCTCCTTGTTGTTAGGGCTTATGTCTCCCTGTTGTTAGGGCTTATGTCTCCCTGTAGAGGGCTTATGGTTCTGGGGAAATCTCTTCTTCCCCTAGTTTTAGTGTTGTAAAACTTGAATTTCTCCTTGTATCTCTTTTGAAGGATTTTAATATTACCAGTGAAAAAAAAAAAAAAAGGTTTGGTAGGCAGAAAGTAGAAAAGCGATTTACTTGACCATGTTTCGATTCCAAATATAAACTTTAAATAAATGAAAAGAGCCAAAAAGGACAAAATTGTTTTGTACAATATATATAAGCGTTCTCACTAGCTATTAAATGTGAAAGAGCTTGATTGGTTCACCCGCTGCCACCCGCAAACGCTACTTTTGCGGGCAGTTGCGGTTGATAGCGTTTAGAAACAATCATTACAACTGCTTTGTACCGTTTGGAATCGCTTCTTACCGCTAAAAATCAAAAGCTCCTTCTCGCAAGCGTTTGCGGTTGCGGGCGGTTGCGTTTACAAAAAAAAAAATTAAATACGTATAAATCTAAAATTTTCTATTTAAATTATTACCTATAACTATTATCATCATATCACATATGTATAACTACTAATATAATTATCTATAACTATCACATCCCGTAATATCTTATTTTATATATATATATATCATTATATCATACTTATTCTCTATATAATTAACCCTAAGATTTTTGTAACCACAGAAGAATAGCCCTAAGATTTCTACGGCCACAGACGACGCTAAAGCAGTGAAATTATGGCCTATACACAACCAGAAGATGTTCAAGAATCAAACGTAAGTTTTTTTTGTTCTATTAGTAGTTAAATTATTGTTTTCTTTTGATGTTGATTTTTGTTATACTTTTCTGCGTGAGTTATACAGTTTATGTTTCATGCTTAATTATGTTTAGTACTTGTGTGTTTACTTATTTTTTGAACAAAAAATCAATTGGTCAAACGAGATGACCCGTTTCTTACTAGAGCTAATAACGCTAGAGAAACAAGCTGGACATAGTAAAGGCAAAAGTTTGTCAAAACAAGGAAAACAAAATGTTCTCACGGAATTAAACAAACAATATGCGTTGACTCTAAATTGGGATAAAATTAAGAACAAGCTTGAAGCTTTAAAAAGGAAGAATCGTTAGAGATGGTGTAGCGCGAGAGATATGTGATGCTCGTTAAAGAAGAATCGTCTATGAAGACATGGCTGGATCTTTTTCTCATGTTTTCTTTTGGTGTTTTTCTAACAAGAAACTATGTTAGTATTTTGGAATTTTTCATTTAATTTTTTAAAAATCTATTTTGGACTTTTTCTTTGAAAATCAGTTTTAATTTAACTTTTTCGATCTCTGTTTCTTGTTCTCCAACACGTTTAGAGGGTGCTTGGTACACTAACAAGTCTTTGGGAAAATTAATTCACGTGGCTCCTTTTAGTCGAAATAATATGCTTGTCCTCTACAGTTGTCCTGCAACTCCTCGTCCAACTTCAGCTGTATTGTATTGGCAACGTAGAATCTGAGATCAAACTTTCTTGAGAAATGGAATTGATTCATTTTTTTCGAGAAGCATCCCAAGCTTGATTTGATTTAACACATTATTTTTACTTTAGTATTTTCATTCAACCGCTATTAACCGCAACCACTTGTCAACCAGTCAAGAATATTCCGCAAATACAGCCGCTTCCAATTGTTAAACCAGTCGTACAAAACGTTTACAAAAGCTACTAACCGCAACTGGCCGCTTCCGCAAACTCTCGCAACCGCAACCGCAACTACCGCGTTCGAACCAGTCGAGCCCAAAGTAGACGACGACTGAAAGGGGTTTTTGGTCGTCGATAGTTTGTCGCTAAAGAAAACACACAAGTTTTGTAACTCTTAGCTTTGGCTTTCATCATTTATAGTAACATTTTTTTTTTTTTTGTTAATCCAGGGATAGACATTTATACATTTTGTTTCATCATTTATACATTTTGTTTTGTTGACAAAGGGTTGACGAAAGCGAAATCGAATAATTTATGCATTTCGACATACTAAACTATCATATGATTAGGACATTACCCATAGATCCTACATCAAAAGACTAGCTAGAACCTTCTTCGAATTCTAGTACTATAATTTTATAACCTAGGGTTGAGGTTGAAATCAAGTAACCAACAATATGGTGGCTGTAATGGTAAACAATAATTAGAATTGATGGAATAAATATGATGAATGTGATATAGAAAAATATTTTAAATTTATTCCATTAAATCTTTATCAAAAGTAATGGAATACGATGAATTTGATTTGTGTGTGTGTGTGTGTGGAACTCATAGAATAATCATTCCATTACAATTAACGGAAATGATAATTGTATTTAAAAATTAAAATTCACATAAATAAATCATCTTTATATTAATTTGTTTTTGGCCTTATATCCGCTCTCAAAATGGCTGATTACTAATTTAACATTAATGAAATTAGGCTAATTACAATGCTAACCTTAATTTATTTTATATTTATCATCTTATTTTTAAAGTTTTATTTTTGAGATATACATAATATTGAATAAAAATAAAAAATAAGATGAGTTGATAAATATAAAAATATTTATAAAGATTTTTAATTTTATTTTAGAGATATACATAATCTTCAATAAAAATAAAAATAAGATGATAAATATAAAACATTTATGAATATTTTCAAATATAAAGAAATATTATTTTAGAGATATACATAATCTTCAATAAAAAGAATAAAAAGATGATAAATATAAAACATTTATGAATATTTTCAAATATAAAGAAATATTATTTTTGAATTTATATATATTATATGATAAATATTTAAAATAAAATATTTATTTATTGATTTTAAACATAAAATATATAATTATAATTTATTTTATTACTGTTAGTTTTATTTATAATAAAAAATAAATCTTATTAAATAATAATGTATGTATCTTAAATTATAGATTTATATATTATTATTGTTATTAAATAATTTGATAATTTTTTATTTTTAAAAAATTTATGTTTAAAAATATTTGTTGTTAAATTAATTTGATAATTATTATTTTTAGAAATTTTATGTTTAAAAATATTTGTGCTCGCACATGATGCGAGCGAATTATACTAGTTCTATATCATTGTATCCCATCCTTTAACTCATAATGCACTAGCAAAATCACCTAAAACTGCCTACCTAAAAAGTTGACACGTGTACAAATCCATCGTGTCGTCTTCTCAGTCATTTTCGGATTTTTTTGCCTTTGATTTATTTTCTTCTTAAAATTCATACGAACCCAATTTTCTTTATTTTTTTAATTCCAATCCTTTTCAGCTGTTTTTTTAGCTGATTACTTTATAGAAAAAGAAAAAAAAATCTGGAAAATTTTTTTCCTCCAAAAACCCACGATCCCTACTTTCTCCTCAACCTCTCCACGATCTTCTCGACTCTATTGTACCCCAACCATAAGCTCTAATCATTTTTTTCTTACCCAGAATCAGATTATAATTGTTCTCTCTATCTTCTCCACAAAGAAAATGGAAAGAATCGATTCCTTTTCAAAGATTGTAAGTACTTTCTCCACCCTAATTATTTATATCTCTTAATCTGTTTCATTACATGGTGAGTATCTAAGATTTGTTCTTTTTATCTGTCGGTTGATTTTGCAGGTTCAATCAAAATGCCCTTTTCCACGATCTCAACTTCCACGATCTTATTCTCCTATTTCTATGATTCTAAAATTTATTTTAAGCGAGAGTTTATAAAAAGGATACACCCCTCTTAGATTAGATAACTTGGATCAACAACTATGGTGAATCTGTCTCCCTCCAGATTCTCTTTTCCTCAGATTCGACAGCTCCATCCAGTATGTCCCCTTCCTTATTCTTATCTCCTTTTTTTTTCCAGCGTCCTCACCGACTGTCTTCTCAACGAAATTGGATTTTTGTTTCGATTTTTGTACATAGTCCGTGTTCAATCATTTTCGGAATTCGTTAGTTTTGTCGTCAATTTCATAAAATTTCAATCTGAATCGTGATTTTTCATGTTGCCATGAAAGGTCCTTGAAAGAAACTGTGTTGGACTCAAGCTTGAACATTGTTACGAGCGAACTCCATCATTTTGATTCTTACCTTCCCCATTACAAAACCAAAGATGGCGTTTACAGAGGTTTTGCTGCTAAATTCCAAGGATCCTTAGGTGGCACCGTTCATTGCAGAGGCGGATTATGTGCCCCCATCACGTCATTAAACCTGAGGTAATTGTAGAAATTAGGGTTTTCTTTTCACTGTTAGTTTGGATGAATTTTGAAACTATTTTGGTGGATTGAGGGAGCAACTGATTTGGAATTGTATGCCTAATTGTATTCTTTGGTATAAAAACTCTGTTGAGAAATTGAATTTGTGAGTTGTAGCTAAACAGGGAGTTCGTGTAATATATTGGCTTGAAAATATATGATAGCTAATATCGTATTGAGAGATGGTTTGCTCTTTAATTTCTGCAATGGTGATGCTATATGAAGATGATGTGATCGTCAATTTTTAGCTACTAACCCCTCTTTACTTTTTTTGTATGTGTTGTGTAAAAGGAGGGAGAGAACTCATACGAGGATAGATCCCACCCACGAAGAAGACCGAACGCCGCAGGTTTTGGGGATCAAGGGGATGAAGCCAAGGATGCGAAGCAAAGCCTTGAGAATCAAGATGGATCCAATGTTCTTCCATTTGAGTTTGTTGCTCTGGAAGCATGTGTTGAAGCTGCATCCAGCAGTTTGGAAAGTGAGGTAAATACTTATGGTCAAAAATCTAAAACACAGAGAATTTTGCTTTTATTGTGTGTTTTTTCCATTCATTCTTCTCTGACGTAGGCCATAAGATTGGAGTCAGAAGCTCATTAAGCCTTTTAGATTTCCTCCAATTGAGGTGGGTACTGAAAATATTGATCTATAGTAACCCAAAATCATCTAATAGAGCGAGTGATTTTAGGATTTAAAATTAATCCAATAAATATGGAGACGGTATGAGACACGTATAATCAGACTCAGTCTCTACTGAGAGCCTTTGTTCAAAACCGTAATCTTGATTATAAACAGAGAAGCTAATTGGATATTTTCTTTTGGTTATATATCAGGTTCTTTTACTGATGAGAAACCTATCTGTAAATCTGAGAAGTCCAGAGTTTGCCGAACAAGTAAGTAGTGCTTGGTGTGTACTCAAGTGGTTTTGTCTTTTACTTATATGGTGTTGTGATACGCAGAGGAAGTTGATATCATCATACAACAGTAAACCTTTGAAGATATTGGAAAAAGAAACAATGGACCTTATGAGAGCAAGATGTACGCATTCATTGGATATAGGGGTTGAGTTTTCATTGGATGAGCAAATGAACTAAATGCCACTTAAGTTCTGGTTTATGTCTTTGAAGTCTTAGCTAAGCGCACTGGTTTGTCGTATATTGTTTATATTCATGGATGATAGAGGGTTTTGCAGAGGTTTGTAACTGAATGTAATAAGTTTGGACCAAAGAAAACACGATATGTTAACATTTAAGAGGAAATAAGGGGGTGAAGATTCAAAACCAGTGCAATTTAAGAAATTCTACAGATTCCAATCGCAAATCAAATGTTATAAACATGATTTTTATTTTATGTGAACAAGGTTACTGACTATAATTATAAATAATACATGTAACACAGAACATTGCAAATATCAACCACTAAAATAAATCAATGTGTATTGTCCTTATGGCTCACTCATAAAGCTTGGACAGTTAGCCAGAACATGATTATTGCTCCCACATGCGTCACAACAAGTAATATCCTACCAACAAGAGATCTTGAATCGCTACTGAATTTAATCACTTGGTTTGGTGCAGGTAATCCAAATTTTTGGTTTCCAATACCGGAGTTAAATGCCCCATACCTGTATTTGGAACTCTTTGAGTTTATAATGAGAGAATATGCATCTTCTATTTTAATCCGCTTCTGAGCTATATTATTAATAATATCTGAACTTTTAATATAAGATTTATATTTTAAAAAATTTGTTGTTAAGAATAAATATATTATTATTTGCTTAGATTCAATAAATCAAACAATTAAAATTAAAATTGTAAATAAATTTATTTATAATTTATAAATTCAACATAATAATAGATAAAATAATAGTTTACATTCACCAATGGACCTCGATCGGCTTTGGTTCCTATCGAAGACCCGTTCAGGTATCCAAATGACTCAAACATATTAAATATTATTTATTTTCGGATTTTACAGGTATATTTTAGCATTTTGGATTTTTTAGCTTTCAAATTTTCAGATATATTTTTTATATTTGAGTTATATTATAGTTTATACATATTTTCACGAGTCTTCAAATAATTTCTAGGTTATCAAGTGTTTTGGATTTAAGATATTTTTTTCAGGTGTTCGGGTTATATTCGAACTCGAGCCGTCTCGATTTTTTTAGGGATATTTACAAGTTCTTAATATTAGGACATAAATAACATGGATCCAAATGGAAATGATTCAAAAATCTGACCAAAATTCTAATAGTCTTTATCTACTAATGTATGTTAATTTTATACATTATTAAATCTTAATTTTTCCAGCTAATCAATAAGCCCATGCAAACGCACGGACCGAACACTAGTAAAATAATAATTCAGTTGCACCCGTATCTGCTGATCTAGTCATTCAAAACTATGGAATATATTTACCGGTAAAAACCATTTCATTATGGGATCAACATGATAAAAACTGTGATTCGGAGTTAGATAAAAAAATAAATAAATAATACTATAA
The DNA here is from genome assembly GCA_030180135.1 of Orychophragmus violaceus. Classification (NCBI taxonomy): domain Eukaryota; kingdom Viridiplantae; phylum Streptophyta; class Magnoliopsida; order Brassicales; family Brassicaceae; genus Orychophragmus; species Orychophragmus violaceus. Next base: position 11,353,855 of record CM058238.1, on the reverse strand, counting down.
TTTATCGTTAAAAGTAAAAAATCGGACTAAATATGTGGTGATATAATGATAATACAAGAAATTAGTTTTTTCGTGTTCTTTGTTTAAATCTTTTTTGACACAGAAATGTATTCTGTAAATTTAAATATCTAAAAACTGATTCTTTGTTAGTAATAAATTATTTATCTAAGTTCTAAAAAGAGTAAATAATCCGTTTACATCTATATCATGACTTTATAATAAAAAGTCTATACCATGCTCATGGACGTAAGAAATTAGTAAATTATTATTTTGTAAAAGTTAGTATCATCATGATCCGTGAATTTTCGTTAAGTTTGAATTTGCTATGCATAATAGATTCAAAATTCGTCCAATGTTAGAATCATTAGTTGTAACCCGATAAAATGTAATCTTAAAATTAAACAACGTTAACTTTATAACTGAGTTACTCTAGACTTAAGTGGTCAAGCTCCTTACCCGTTTCCACCAACAATGCAATAACGATGACATTTTCGTACAAACAATCCCCAAAGAGTCACAATAAAATCACTATTTTGTCATATAGAGAAATATATACATTCCACGGATTAATAGCATCTAATGTATTTATAAAAGTTTATAATAATAGACATGTATCTTTACATATTTAGGTTCATTTGGTATTTTTCTATGTTAAAACGAGTATCTTATCATTGGTGATAAAAAGCAACCTATGAATAAATAATAAATCTATGCTATACATTCTCGTATCTTTTATATATTTTTTTTAATCCACGGGTAAATAATAAAAAATAGATTTTTAATGGATTATTTCTTTTGTAAGATTTAAATGTTTGGACCAGATTAATTAATAATTTCTAATCACACAATAAATATCACATTTATCTTATATTGAATAGCAAGTGGTCAATTGTGGTAGTGTCCACGAATAGTTGATATTGTCCTTTTGAGCTCTAGTTAACACAATTTTAAGAGATCTCGTGGACAATATCAACTATTCATGGATACTGCCACAGCCTTATCACATGTTAGATGTTTCCGATGGACAGAAGGTGGCCAAGAGTTCACATAATCGTAAAAATATACCTAGTAAACACAATGTTAAGAGCTCATGTGGATTATATCGATTATTCGTAGGCACTACAATGGTCGTATCACATGATAGACACTTCTGATGGACAGAAGATGGCAAGAGCTCACATGATCGTAAATTCGTTGATACATTATACGTCGGGCCCCACTATCCACCCAAAAACAACATTTCACGTGGACACTTGCTATCCATTGGAAGTGTCTAACATATGATATGATTGTGAAAATGTCCACGAATAGACGACAATGTGGACATCTAGTCTAGACTGTCCACTCGAAACTTCCGTATTAAGTCCAATTTTTTTTTTTAATTCTGGTACATCGACCGATTATATCTCCATTCCGACGGTTTCTATGGCCGGAAACTTTACATCCATCGTCATATCCATCGTCAAAAAATGAAAAGTGAAATAATAGATAAAGTAAGAAAGAGAATGAGTAGAAAAAAATAAGATATGAGCATCTTCGTACAAAGAACACAAAATATGTTGTAAAAAGATATAAAATTGCTTACAAACACAAAAAGTACTGAAGTGCACAAAAAAAGTAAAAATTACAGTCAGTGCAAACCACCTTACTTTCCACCAGAAAAATTTGGTTTTTTACTGATTGAAAATATTTTATCATGTCGTTTTCCACATCCACATTCTCGACTACCAAACCTTTAGAAATCGTGTTCTCAAACGTATGGAACTCTCCAGCTAATTCAATCGACGAGTTTAAATATTATCTTATTTTCGTTGACCGTTTCTCTCATTACATTTGGCTTTAACCTCTCCAAAGAAAATCCGACGTCCTTTCCATGTTCACTAAATTCAAAAACTTTATCGAAAACAAACTCAACCATTGCCTGAAAACTCTCTATTCAGAAAATGGTGGTGAGTATCTCGCCTTCTCAATATTTCTGTCTGATAATGGCCTCTCCCATTTGACTTCTCCCCCCTCACACACCTCAGCATAACAATTTCTCGGAATGTCATCATCGACATCTAGTGGAAACCAGTTTAGCTCTCCTCTCACATGCCTCAATTCCCATCACATTCTGGTCTTATGCCCTCACGTCTGCGACCTATCTGATAAATCACCTACCAACACCCACTCTCTCAAACTCGTCACCATTCAAATACCTCTTTGCCTCTCCTCCAAACTACGCCAAATTTCGCGTGTTCATGTGCCTCTGTTATCCGTGGTTACAGCCATACACTCAAATAAGGCTTGCACCCCGCTCCAAACCATGCATATTTCTAGGATACTCTCAGACCCAAAGTGCTTACATGTTCTTAGATCCTTCCTCAAAATGCATTTACATATCTCAACATGTGCTCTTTCATGAAAAAACCTTCCCATAAAGCTCACTCTCACTTCCATCGCAATCTTTTGTTTCACCAAACACTACCTTGTGGTTTCCTCCTTTATTGCAGGTTGCTCGTGGTTCACCATCACTATTGCACTCGCCTCCTTGTTCATGTACTTCACCAACAAAAGCTGGAGTGATCTCTTAACAAGCTGAGGCACATGTCGATGCAGAACAAGATGCTGACAAATGTTACTGCTGGACCGTCTGTCGTTGAGCCTCTTGCTGCTAAGACTCTTCATGATCCAGATCATGATTCAAGATCAACAATTATTCACAGTTCACAACTTGTAGATAGTTCACTATCGGCATCGTCTCAAAATACTCACTCCATGACAACAAAGAAAAAGAATGTAATTCGTAAGCTGAATCAACACTATACACACCTCGACTCTGCCTTTGAGACTGAGCCTATCAAAGAAGCACATGCGATGAAGTGTCCGAAATGGTGTGCCGCCATGATAGATGAATTGGATGCGCAAATTCGTAACAACACTAGGGGGCTCATTCCACTGAATCCGTCATACAATCTTGTCGGCTCCAAATGGGGTTTCACATCAAGCGAAACCAGATGGGACTATTGATAAATACAAAGCACGCTTTGTCTTTAAGGCATTCAATCAACATGCTGACATCGATTACGTAGAGACCTTCAACCCGATAATCAAAACAACAACAGAACGCATGGTCTCTGGTCTAGCACTCTCTTGCAATTGGAAGATTCGCCAATTAGACGTCAATAGTACCTTCCTATAAAGTAAACTTGATGATGATGTTTATATGGCCCAACCCACCAATTTTATTGATGATATTCGCCCTCACTACGTGTGCACACTGCGCAAAGTTTTTTATGGCCTAAAACAGGCTCCTCGTGCCTGGTACATGGAGCTGCGATCTTTTATACTTGAATTCGGTTTCCAAAACTCGCTTCCCGATACCTCATTGTTCATCCTCAATCACAATGGTGCTTTGGTATATATCTTGGTTTTTATTGATGACATCCTTATCACAGGAAATGATTCGTTTTTGGTTGAGCATCATATTCAGACCTTGGGTAGGCGTTTTTTATTAGAGGATATGGGTGATCTCAATTATTTTCTTGGCGTAAAAGCACATCGTTCAGCTACTATTCTTCTTTTGACTCAACAAAAGTGCATAACAGATCTCTTACCACATCATAACATGACAACATGTAATCATGTAGCTACACCTGTAACTTCGAATATGAATCTTCATCTCAATTTTGGTAGTCTTCTCGTTGATGGTGGTGAATATCAGACTATTGTTGGCAGCTTATAGTATCTCCACTTCACCGGACCAGACATTGCATTTGCAGTGAAAAATTGTCTCAGTTTATGCATCAACCTCGTGACAATCATTGGCAAGCAGCTAAGCATGTACTTCACTACCTTTCTGAAACAAGAGACCAATGGATCTTCCTTCACGCCAACAACGAGTTAAATCTTCATGCTTTTTAGGATGCAAATTGGACAATCGTGACGGTTACACATCCACATGAGTTTACATAGTCTACCTTGGCTCGCATCCGGTGGTCTGGTCTTCGAAAAAATAGAAGAATTTTGCTCGATCATCCACCGAAGCGGAGTACAGATCCGTTGCAGATAAAGCCTCCGAGCTGGAATGGGTTGCTAATCTGATGGCTGAAATGGGCGTGACATCCTCGACACAACCGGTCATATTATGTGATAATGTTGGCGCCACTTACCACTCAGCAAACCCGGTGTTTCATTCGCGTATAAACATGTGGCTCTCGACTACCATTTTTTGCACAAACTAGTTCAGTCTAATTTTCTGCACGTCACCCACATTTCGTCCAAAGATCAACTCATGGACGCGCTCACGAAACTTCTATTCCGACCTAGACTACATAATCTTTGAAGCAAGATTGGACTCTCCACATATCGTTCATTTTACGGGGCTTATATGAGATAAAATTTAGTTATTAGATTAATATATATCTTTGTGGAAAGCCCCTTGGTCCAATGGTCAAGGGTTTAAAGGCTTCTACACCAGGTCTGGGGTTCGATTTCCAGAAAATACAGTTTAGCCAAATTAATGAATGGAAGCTTCTAGGAGATTCAAAGTTGCAGGTAACAACCATCTGTCATGGTCTCATGTATTACGGGATAGTTGTCCATCGTAGGTGTGGTACATCTGAAGCCGTTCGTCGTAGATCAAGTGTTGCAGGGGAGACTTGAACCATGGAGTCATTGTTCGTGGAGCTGTTCATCGTAATCGTAGGTACTGCATGTAGTAGAATCATGATGTTGATTTTGATCAGAAAATTCTTAATGTTATGATTAGATCAAAAAATCACTCATGATTGTAATAGTGTTCTAGACGATAAAAAAAAAAGATTAATATATATCCTCAGTATATATTTGGTATATTCTAGTTAAGTTTTTTTTATATATTCTAGTTAAATTGTTAAGCAGTTGTGATCTTATTAGATCCTCTCCCTATATATATTAGTATGTATTTGTATGTTCTCTTTAAATTAATACAATATAATTTTTACACAAACTTACGGTCTAGTCGTCTAAACAGGAAGAGGATTCTCCTAATTAAATTTGAAACAGATTATACAGATTTGTTAAAAAAAATTGAAAATCTAACGGATTAACCTTCTTTCAAGTTGGAGTTAGACTTCTTTTTGTATTCTTGAATATCAATTTGATAAATTTTGGCATTTGTAATTTTGTGTACTTTAAATGTCTCTGTTGATTCTCTTGTCAAAAAAGTGCAAGCACGAGATTTTTTTTCTATGCAAGTCCTAATCAATCAATAATAACTGGGTTTGAAAATATATTTTTTGTCAACTAAGAATAACTATTTTATTGACAAAATTTGATTTAATACATAGGGTGCAAATGGTAGAGAAGTTAATGAAATAAATAGAACAAAATTTAGTGAAATAAATTAGAGAAATAATGTCAAGTTACATTCAAGTTTTCCTCTTCCTAATAGGAGATAAAAAAATTCCAGCATAATTCTTTATTTTTTATTTAAAATATGGATCCTATAAAATTCCACCAATATTTTAAAAATAACAAATAGATATATTTAGAGTAACTGACTAAGTTACATTCGATTTTGGTGTTATCTGGAAAAAGGTTGGAAATGGACGAAGACTAAAATGTTTTTGGTCGTCGGATTGCTTGTCCTTATCCAATACACCGTACATAGTTTTTTCTGACCCAAAATATTACAAGTCTCGTTTCTTCAAAGCTTTGATTAACAGAGTTTATACAATTCAACATACTAAAATAATCATTATACGATCAGGACATCATCTACGGAACAGTAACACCACCTACTTCGAATTGTTGAAAAGTTCTTCTGTGTCAACCTGACTAGTCTACCAGCTCAATTCCTTGATCAAATCTGTGATTACAATCCATTAAAATTTTAAGAGAAATTTGCTAAATAAGGCTGAAAAAAAGAACCTTTTGTCCTTCTAAGATTTCTAACACCAACAAATGTCCCTATAGTATTTTTTTTTTGTTAATACGTTTTTAACCCTGTCTATATATTAAAAAAAAAAAAACTATTTACAATATTAGTTAAGACAATTAAATATTTAAATAATAATTTAAATCTAACTCAATTCTTGTTTCTTCCGTCGAACCCTTCACCATCCTCTACCAAAAAAACTGTCGGACATCTAAGCTTCTTTCGGTGACGATTCCGATCTCGAGGTCTACAAATCACGATTCTTTCTGGGTTGAGTCCGATTTTGTGTTTTGAATCCTCCTGGGTTGAATCCGATTTTGTGTTTTGAATCTCATGTTTCATCTCCATCATCAAGGTTAAGCATCACTTACTCTCTCTCTCCCTATCTTTGCTTCTGTTTTGGGAATTATCTCTGTTTCTAAACTGGTTTTGTGGTTTCAGTTGAAAAAATTAGGTTTTGAAATTTCATTCTTAAGATCCCATCGGGTGCTCAAGCTCAAACCTGTAAGTGTAAACCGTACATTTACGCCACTTCACTATGTTTGTTTAGTTTCGGTTACAAAGCTAATTTAGCTTTTTTTCTTTGCTTGTTTATCAAAATTTTGATGTTTCTCTGTTTTTATTCTAATTTTGAAGGCTGTCCTAAGACAATTCGGGGGAGGAGGTTATGGAGGTTCAGATACTGTAATAACCGATGTGTAAGAGTTACATAGGCATCAGAAACAGGAGAAGCTGTACATCTCAACACGTTCTGCTAAGGTTTTGAAATCGTACCTTGCTTAAACTATAATTCTCTTGCTACCGTTTCATTGAAAACCTCATGTTTGCTTGTCTTCATCTTCTCAGCATTTTCAACGGGTCATTGTTCGTGCAGCGTTATAGGATCCAAACAAGTCAAGATAGGTGATTACCGTACCCTTCCGGAGATTAAGTTTTTATGACATTTTGTTAACACTTGTTTGATTTTCTTGTTGCTTCATGTTGATACAATTCCCCTAGTAATGTTTTGTTGTGAGTTACATAAAATTGCTCCATTTTCTTGTTACTTCTTGATTATAGTGATGAATGATAGTCAATGTCTTTTTGAATCTCTCGAGTGATATGTTTTGTTTCTAAAGAAATGGGAGTAAAGTGGAGTTTGGAACTAATTACTAACATAAACATGGTTTCTCTGTTGTTTCTCTTGTGTGTGTGTTTTTTTTTTTTTGGATCAAGTCGGAGTATGTCTACTAGTTATATCTTTCATGTTCTACGTATATCACAACAGTGAATTACTCTCCAAGTACGGACTGTATATCTTGGTTTATTAGTGACAGACTTTTGAAGTCATTCGTACCAAGAGATATTTGGAATCATGTTAGAAGAGTTAAACCAATGGTGGCTTGGTCTGATTTAGTTTGAGAAACCTGCAACACAACTGCGCCTCCAATCTTCTCAGCATCTGGTTTTGATTTTTCTTATAAAATCTACCGTGTTGTTTTTTTGTTTAACCTCCTCGGTTATTCCCATCCTCCCCTGTTTCTTCTAGTTTTGTTTGCTTTGTCCTTTCTTTTAATTTGTAGTCCTTTTATCTTTTAATCTTAATGAAAGCCTTTTAGAATATATATATATATATACCTTTCATGTTCTATTGATGATGAATGGTTTTTATATATCCTATTTCTAATCTCTTATTAGAATTTTATACGTTAAGGTTTTTATATATCACATCTATTGTTCTAACTCTCTCTCTCTCTCTCTCTCTCTCTCTCTCTCTCTCTCTCTCTCTCTCTCTCTCTCTCTCTCTCTCTCTCTCTCTCTCTCTCTCTCTCTCTCTCTCTCTCTCTCTCTCTCACTCTCTCTCTCTCTACGTTAAGGTTCTATCTATTTGACTACTCACATCTATTGTTGAATAACTCTCTCTCTCTGGTTAATATATATTCATATTACCTTCTTGTTAAGTTATATGTCAATGTTTTTGGTTTGAACAGTCTGATTGTAAGCATATTGTGATGTGTATTCACTGAAATTTTGTGTTCTGTTTTTATTTGTTTATGTTAATAATTGTCTTTAATTCGTTCAGTTTTTTTTTTTATGTTCTAGGTATGGCAGTAGAGCTACCCAAACGCTTCTTTAGGCTTGGTTTTATATGGTTGTGATGCTCCACAAGATTCAATGAAAGATAACATGATAGCAGCAACATACACTCTACGAAGTGGACCCTAATTTCTTTGTTCTTACATTGTTACTAATTCACTTTCTTCTCTCTTTATATCTGTCACATAGATACTCTTCAACTTCGGAAACCTCTTACATATTTTCTCTCTTTTATACGAGAAGATCACACACACTTAGGGATGAAGAATTATAAGTTCAGATTTTCAGTTATGATCCCAAGTGAATGGTTCCACAAGCTCTAGAACATGACCAAACCCAGAAAAAGACATCCTCTTCCTTCTTCTTGTTCCTTAAAAACTACTACAAAAAAAAACAAATACTTCATCGGAGGAATCTAACTCTTTTCCTCACTCTTTAAGATCGCACGCTTCCTTAGTTTCTAATGGAAGAAGATCATCAGCAAACTCTCCTTGGATAAAACTCAGAGTGAGTTCACCTAAAGTTCAAGTCTTATCATGTAGAAGCAAATCAAGATCGCAGAGCAAACAAGTTCTTGAGAGTTTTGCAGTGATCAAGAGTTCAGTTGATCCTAAGAAGGATTTCAGAGAATCAATGGTGGAGATGATAGAAGAGAACAACATCAGAGCTTCATGTGAGCATAAAAAAACATGTCAACAGTGGATTTGTTGTACTTTTGCTTGCGTTTAAAGTCCAGATTCATGCCTCGGTATGAGTTCCAAGCCTTCATCTCACATTGATTTACCTCAATTTGGACGAGGAGTTGACAGGTTCTTCTGGTGACATGCCGCTTTGCTAATTTGTTGTACTTGCTTGCGTTTAAAGTCCAGATCCTACAAGTGGAGCTGCAACCGTTGCAGCACCTACTGCTGCTACTGCTTCGTCAGCAGTTAAGAACTGCAATTTATTCAATACTAATTAGAACTGCAATATATTCATTTTTGAATCAGTCTCATTGTTCTCTCAAATAACTTCTGTTTTTTTTTCTGATGAAAACATGACTCAAACCGATGTTTATACGTACCTTTTGTTTGCCACAACTCAAGTATCCTTTGATCTATCTACTGAACATTTGTTTGATACAATATAAAAAAAACTAACAAGAATTTATGTTTATCGATCAGAACAAAATCAACAAAAGCTAAGAAGAATTCATTGACCAACATAAAAAAGAGGTATAGGACATTTTTTTTTGAAAAAAAAATTTCGAAATATTCAAGATAAAAAGATAAAGATTAGCATATATATTGTTCCTAGAATTTTTCCAATTTTTAACAGATTTCATAGAATGTACATTCCACAAAATGTAGAAGAAAGAGAGAACTGTGGATTGTATATTCCACGAAGGTTAGAATAATGAGTAATTGATAGAATGTAAATTCTACGAAATTTTAGAATAAAGTTAAACCTTCAGATTACGTATTCTATAAAATGATTCAATTTTTAGAATGTAGTGAAAAGTGTAGAAATCATATTCCACAAAATGTTTCAATTTTTAGAATATAGTGAAAAGTGTAGAAATCATATTCCACATTTTTAGAACGCAGTTAAAACCGTAGAATTTACAATCTACAAAAGTTAGATCATAGTGCAAATGGTAGATTTTATATTCTAAAGTTTTTGGATGTTAATAAAAACGGTAGAAAACGTATTCTACAAGGTAGAATTCAACTTCTATTATTTTAGAACAAGTAAGAAAAAAATATATTAAAATTCGAAAAAACAGGAAAAAAGTTTAAAAAATCCGGATTGGTGTATTTTTATTTTGGAGAAATTTTCTGTATTTTTGGAATTAAAAATAATTTAAAATATAAATTTTTAAAAATACTTATAAGGGTAATCTTGTTAAAATAGAAAAAGTATGAAAAAGAGTAAAGGGACAATAATCTTTTTTTTTTTCATCCCTTTTTAACAAATCTCCCAAATTTTAAAGTGATGGTTCAATCGTTTTAGGGTTTAAAATGTTAGAAAAGAATATGTAGGTGACTATTAAAAACGAAACAATAAAACAAGGGGTTTTATTCGAAACGTTTGTTCTTCGACATAATTTGGTAATTTTTAACTCTCTCTGCTCGTCGCCGGAGTTCGTGATCCACACTACCTATCATCGAAAATCCGTTTGATCGAAGAATCTCCGATGGCGATTATCTATGCTGTCGTGGCAAGGGGTATGGTCGTATTAGCGGAATTCAGCGCCGTCACGGGAAACACAGGCGCCATTGTGCGGCGGATCCTCGAGAAACTTTCGACGGAATCCGCCGATGAGAGACTTTGTTTCTCTCAAGACCGTTACATCTTCCATATCCTCAGATCTGATGGGCTTACCTTTCTATGTATGGCCAACGATACCTTTGGAAGTAAGCTTCTTTCACTTTCTTCGAATCGTAATCTCTATGTCTCTTCAGTGGAATTAACGTCTGAAAATCCAGAATTCATCTTTGTTTGATGAAAATTTGCCATGGAATTTGAAGTATTTGTTTGAATTTGATTGATGTTTGGTGATGGTAGGGAGGATTCCATTTTCGTATTTGGAAGATATTCAAATGAGGTTCATGAAAAACTACGGGAAAGTGGCACATAATGCTCCAGCATACGCAATGAATGATGAATTCTCAAGGGTTTTGCATCAGCAGATGGAGTTCTTCTCTAGTAATCCAAGTGTAGATACTCTCAATCGTGTGAGAGGAGAAGTCAGTGAGGTAAAAATTGTTCAGTTTGTTTCACTTGTTCATATGCTCCTAAATACCTTTATCTAAGGTTCTTCTCTCATTGTTTATCAGATTCGATCAGTCATGGTGGAGAACATTGAGAAAATAATGGAGAGAGGTGATAGGATTGAGCTTCTTGTTGACAAAACAGCAACAATGCAAGATAAAGCCTTTCACTTTAGGAAACAATCAAAGCGCCTCCGCCGAGCACTCTGGATGAAAAACGCTAAGCTCCTGTAAGGTTTCCTGTCACTTGTAGATACTCTTTGGCTTTGATGATAATGAGAACGTTTATCTGCAACATAGTTTACTGTTTGGAAAGATTTTCATGTCTGTCTTTTGGTGTATAATGTTACACACACGTGTTCTCTGGATTATTAGAATTGATCATTTCTCAATTTTAAACGAAGCTGGTTTGTGTGTGACAGGGTAATGTTGACGTGCTTGATAGTTCTCGTGCTGTACGTAATAATCGCCTCTTTCTGTGGAGGAATCACTTTACCGTCCTGCAGATCTTAATCTCAGAGGCCTTATCGAAGGTAATGATACTTCAAAACTATTCTGGTGCATGTAACAGGAAAACAGACCACTGTTTTGTAAATTAGCTCAGTCGCATTCTTTCAAATTTCAGTCTTGATTTTTGGTCATGAAAATGACAGTGAGTTTGAGGTTACATGGCATGGTCTTTTCCTCGCTTATGTAACTCCTGTAAATGTCAAAATGATAAAGAGTTTCATAAAACACTTTGCTTGGTCACTTGAGTGAGTTTTGGTCTCTGTATTTCCAAAACTGTATCCGGTTTGTCTTTATGAATCTTGCATCTGCAATGTACATCACATACATATTCGTTAATATTATTTGTTTTTTTTCTGTATGGTTTCACAACATGTCTAGTTTAGTATCTCTTCATCCTGTCTCTGTTTTCAGCAAACTTGTTTCTACTTTTTAGCAAAGCTGTCTTAAATATTGTAGAACCATTTGAGCGGTCATTAGAATTATGAGTCTATGATTGTGCGACCACATCAGCAGCTTATAAACAATCCAAGCCATTCAAATCGTCAGATTCTCTTCTATACCCGGAATTGAATGAGATTGACCGATGAACTTAAACTAAACGCAGTAGGAATCATAACCAAACTCTAAATATAAACAGCTTCAGCTAAGTTTTAAAATGATATTGCAGTCTACAAGAAAATGGTAACCATTTGTACAATCTCTAGACATGTTAGTAGTTTGGAAATAAATCGAATAAAACTTTTACAGATATCCAAAAACTGAGATCTCAAAGGTAAAAGCGCTGTCTGGTATATCAAATGGGTGTTACTGCAAGCACACAAATCACTTGATCTAAAATCCGGTTCTTTTAAGCGTTCTATTGATTGACTGAGCACGGTCGAAGAAGCTTGCTTCGGAGGATTGTGTACGTGTGAGTGAGTGAAAGCGAGAGATGCAAAAAATGCACGGAGTAAGGACCAAAAACGGCCCATAGGATCAAACCTTCTGCCAATCAAACTCTATATATTGGGCCTAAGAAACAGCCCATAAGATCACACACGAAACTTTGCAGAAAGAGACGTGAATTTTCTGGCAGTTTCATTTTGTTTACCAATTTCGCAAGTTGTCAAGCACGACCTTTCTCTTTCGCGTATTCTCACAGAGTTGATTTGAGATATCAATCCTCAATCTCGGCGAGGGTTTTGATCTGATCGAGTAGAAATCATCAAACCGGCATGAGGCCAATCCTGTTGCCGGATCCTCCCAGTCTATCTACCGGAGTACCCGAGATTTTCGAACAAGGCGGGTCCCAGAACGTCGTCAGACGCGCCGTCGTTATTGGAAACGGTTTCCCTGGCTCCGAGAATCAGTGTATCGGTCTCGTTCGTGCGCTCGGCTTGGTGGAAAATCACCTACTCTACGTGAGTTTTGATTCAGGCTTTAACACACTTTTGGTTTACCTTCAACGTAACGATTGGTTTCCTGAGACTGTATCTCTTTTTTTGTATGATGCAAGCGAGTTACAAGGCCGAAAGGAGGGATACATGAGTGGCTACACTGGCTCCCAGTTGGTCTTCACAAGAAGTTGGACTTTATCCTCAGGCATATTTACCTCTACTCCAGATTGATGCTTAGGTCCAAACAAAGTAAATACATCTCATCTGTACCCTCAGAGAATGGTGGAAATGTAGGCCTTTCTTCTATTCTAGTGGCTGACGTGAAGCAGATTGTGACCATGGCTCGTGAGACCTATGAAAAGTATGATATTCTTTCGGAAAGTTCGTGTTTTTAACTTTGGATTTCTTTGTGGCACTTGTTCTTTTGGGGATATATTATTGCGTTTTTATGAATTGCAAGTGCGAAGGTAAGCATGAACGGATGCTATTACATCTAGCTAAGCATTTTGTTTCCTTTTTGCAGGGATGGCCCGTTGGTAGTGATTGCATGTGGGAGAGATACAGTTTCTATTGCTAGCTCAATAAGGCGTCTGGCTTCGGAAAACGTCTTCGTTGTTCAGGTTTGTTATAAGATTTAACCTGGTTGTTATGTTACTTAGACGCTCCAGGCTTCGCTTTGAAATACTGTTCGAGATATACATTTAGTTTAGTAGAGGGAAGAATTTTGTTCCTGAATCCTGTGATCATCTAAAAGGAGTCCATGATTCTATGAATCCTAGTAATTGATCTTTGGTCTTCGTTTTTGTAGATAAAACATCCTAGATCACACTTAAATAGGTTTGACATGGTGATCACACCTCGTCATGACTACTATCCTCTAACCTTAGAAGCGCAAGAGCAAGTTCCTAGATTTATGCGTAGGTGGATAACTCCACGTGAATCACCTCAGGATCATGTAGTAAGTGCCATGGTTTTTGTTCCGTTCTCTTTTCCATCATATTACTGTAGATGAAACTTGTTGTGAAGACTTACTATGAATGTGCACACCTATTTTTTCAGGTCTTAACTACTGGAGCTCTACACCAGATCGACTATGCCACACTTCGTAAATCAGCTAGTGCCTGGCATGATGAGTTTTCTGCTCTTCCAAAGCCCTTGGTTGTGGTCAACATTGGCTGGCCCAGACGTAAGTTCTGTTACTCTGTTAAGTTACTAGATTCTTAGACCTTATTGCGATGAGCGCGTTTTTCTTTTGAAAACTGATGCTTAGACCTTATTGCAATGGTTTTTCTTGTCATTCTGAACAGGTAACTGCCGTTATGGAGCAGACCTTGCAAAGCAGCTAACAGACGCCCTTCTTAGTGTCCTTGATAGCTGTGGAAGTGTCAGAATCGCTCTCTCGTACAAAACCCCTGAAAAGGTCTCCTTTAACACAAGTTTCTATTTACTAGAATAGTTATAGCTGATGTTCTTGAGTTTCACCTGGTATTTTACTACACAAGCAGGTTTCAAGAGTAATTTTTAAAGAACTAGGAGATAACCCAAAAGTCTTTATTTGGAATGGCCAAGGTACTGATGATCTACAGTGAATTTTGCTTCAGTTTTGTGCACAAACACAATGCAAGGACAAAAGTTTCTAACGGTTGTTTTAAAAATACTAATCCAGAACCAAATCCTAACATGGGACATTTAGCTTGGGGTGATGCCTTTGTAGTGACAGCAGATTCTGTCAGTCTCATAAGTGAAGCCTGCAGCACCGGGTATATAACATACTGAGATAACCCTTTCGATTTTTTTTATTCGTTCGTATAATCTGAGTAATCCTTCTCTGCTGCAGGAAACCAGTATATATTATTGGAGCCGATCACTGTAAATGGAAGATTGCAGATTTCCACAAGTCATTGAGGGAACGAGGAGTCGTTCGCTCATTTACAGGTTTCGAAGACGTAAGTGTATTTACATTTCCTTAGAACACTGTAGCTAGTTTTTCCCTCTTTTTCTCCATCGCACGTAACCTGTTAAAGATTAGGGAGTTTTTTAGTGAGACTTGTGTTACATCCTCCATGTCTTCATGATCTTCATTGATATGGTTTGGTGTTAAATGGTATTTATAGATGTCGGAAAGTTGGAGTTATCCGCCGTTGAATGACACAGCAGAAGCAGCTATGAGAGTAAGGAATGCATTAGCTGCACGTGGATGGAGTCTACGCTCTTGAAACCTATCATAAGATATTTTGTTTGTACAATTTTATTTGCGGAATCACATTTCTCGGAAGCTAGTGAAAGAGAAGCCTAAGATGTGCAGAAAGAAAGAAAAAGGGACCATACCATTTAAAAGGAGTTTATTTGCGTTTCTTGTACTCTAAATTTTTGCTGATATTAGTGAGCGAGTCTCTGCTTCTTCTCAACTGGAGTGGCCCTTGCGAGATTTTTCCCTTTGTATCGACTTGTTGTAAATGAAAAATGTCTCACGCACTTCTTTGTTTCTCACACGTTCAGTAATTTCGTTTTTGGTACATTGACAGAATATATATAGGGAAAAGAAAATACAAATAATTTACAATAAGAAAACGTCGAAGAAGGAACGAGAACACATGGCTGGCTTGAGTAGCCATATCCGATTTAGTCAATCTCTCCGTACAAACACACTCTACAATCTACATCCTCAGGGCTCAGCTATAAGTCTTAGGCACATGAGTCCAGTTTCTGTTTCCCTCTTATGATCATGAAACAAACGATTCACAAATCGTCTAACTCGGAAGGTCAAAAGATGGTCTAACTCGGAAGGTCACAGGTCGTCCGGGAAGATGAACTGAAGATCTTGGTTGTCTCTGTACACTTGAACCAGAGCTGCAGCTTTGTATACAAACAAACCAACCATGGCTGGAACTATCTGCAAGGCCACACCATTGTGGAGAAAAAAACCGAACTTCTCAAAAACATGTGAAAGAAAGAGATTATCGGTGGGGGCATAAGTTAAATAAGAAATTACGCTTAGTAGAATTGCTACCTGAAGGTCGAACAAGTCATTCTGGAAATACTTGTGAGAGAGTAGCCACAGAGCATATATTGCAGCTGGAATCACTAGGCGTGGGGAAGAGAGAGCCATGCCACTCCCCCTGATGGTCCTCTCTACAAAGTCTTCAAGGTCTTCACTTCTAATCCCGATTCTGAGTAAGTCGGACAACACAAAAGCAGGTTAAGAGCAATGTGAACAATGAAAAATATTCCATGGAGAAAGTGACCAGGCTTATCAGACAAAAGCTTTTTGATGAACTAGCAGCTTTACTTTTTAGACTTCTTTTTCAGGAAGATATTAGGAACAACTTCACGTGAAACACCATCCGCATATCCATACAAAAGCTGAAGGTACAAGCAACTGCACTGGAAGCAGATTCGGTTAGGATTTAGGAATATGCGAGTGCACGAGTAAGTCTGTTGCAGAACTTATAAATTACAATGTCGAGGTCTATTTTCCTAGCTACAACCATTAGATTAGAGAACTAACCTGAAAGAAACTCCAACTGCATAACTGACGGCAGCCTGTTTAAATAAAACAATATTTCTTTCAAACCGATCTCTAACTGACATTACAAAGAAAATACATCACCTATGAGAGATCTTACCTGAGCTGATAAAGCTAGTAAACAATATCCGCTGCACCCGGTTCCAATTACAATTGATAGGTACATCAGTTCACGCTTCAGCTACAAATGAAAAAGACACAAAGGGTGATTTCTATACATCAATGCATCCAAATGAACCACTGGCATCACACACTGAACAACTATTTTCCACAAATAATTGTTACGGTAAATCATATGATGATACTGGTAGACTAATCAAGAAACATACTGAAAGGAATAATCATACAGCTTCATATTTCAGAAAGTTCAGTTTCTTCCTTCGTTCGCTATCATCCCGTAATGCCTGCCATCAAAACCAAAAGGGTTATGGGGAAAGTAGATAAAACGCAGCAGACTATTGTAATGAGAAAGAGGTGTCATTCCAAAAAGGGATGACACACACCTTAGCTAAAGCTATCCTATTCATGGGGGCGGAATCACTTTCCCCAGCAATCCATTCTTGGGTCGGTTTAAGTTTCAAGAAACCGCTTTCATCATCATCATCAGCGCCATCCATCAAGCTCTCCTGACAGTTCCAAGTGAGAAGATCCCGTCATGAAAGCTATAGATTTGTGAGATTTCATAGATGCAGCCAGAAAAATGTATTTAAAACGTATACTGACTCATAAACTAACAGGATAATAACAACTAAAACCTACAGTTTAATAAACTAGCTAAATTACTAATGAACATATGAAAAAACCACAATCAAAAGAAAGATTTATGCTCTCAAAACACTAATGTGTACTCATCCATTACTTTTTAGATTATCACATAGTTTACCTGATTATCTAGTCCAACAGCTGAAGAGGCTCCACTAGAATTAAGGTCAATAGATTCGAGAATTTCCCTTAACCAGAGCCTATCAGAAACTTTTGAAATGAAATCTCCATTTTCTTCTCTGTCTTTCAAGAACATTTGCAGCACATCATCCTCTTCCACAACCTCACTCACTAAAATCACCAAAGAACATATTATATTTTCACAACCAAAGGAAAATTATTTGAGCAGGAAGCGGAAATAAAACGTAGATATAGAAGAATTATATTTTTACCAGAGCGAGAAGCAGCATTAAAGGCGGACAAGCGTGGGTTCGGCAGTTTCCTGAGGAGGTACGGCGGAGAAAGTCTCGCGTGCGATGGAGAAATAACTCCGCCGGAAAACCACGCACCGGCGGGAATCGAGAGAGTCTCCATGTGCGAGAGTGTGACGGCCTCTGGTGGTTCCAACAGGAAGCTTATCCGAGCTTGATTGAAGGAAAGATAAAAAAGTTACAAAACACGTCCTCTTTATTATTCATACATTTTAGTTTCGCCCCTTTCGTTATTTTTATAATAGTTGAGTCCTGAATAAATATTTTTATGACACCACCATTTCTCTTTCCACTATTTTTCAAGATTAGTTAGGAACTTAGGATCCAAGAAAAACAGAAGAATATTTCCTCCAATTGTTATTCTCTCCATTTTTGTAAATAAAAAGGAATATAAGGGGCATTGCTGCAATAAAGGTTAACATATAAACAGTAGAAGCGGAGGGATTTTGCTAATTTGGAGAATACAGTAAAAGATCTAGACGTGACTCAGAAGGACAACGCAAACAGGTGACGGAGATGGAGAAAGTAAAGATCGAAGAAATTCAGTCCACCGCGAAGAAACAGCGGATTGCAACTCACACTCACATCAAGGGTCTTGGCCTCGAGGTTCTTCTCTCTCTCTCTTTGAAACTATTAGATTGCAGTAGTATGTTCGTATCGCTCGAAGATCGCCCGGGTTTTAGGGATTAAAAGCTCATTTCTTTGTTTGGTACGCTCACGAGACTCCGAGGATAGTGTTTCTAGATGTAGCTGCAGAAGGTTTTAGGGTTTAAAGTTTTAGGCTTTTTTAAGGATTGCTAATCCAGTGTCTCCTTTTCTAGCCAACCGGATTTCCTATACCATTGGCGGCCGGTTTTGTTGGTCAACTTGAGGCTAGAGAGGCAGCTGGACTTGTAGTGGACATGATCAAGCAGAAGAAAATGGCTGGCAAGGCTCTTTTGCTGGCTGGACCTCCGGGAACCGGGAAAACAGCATTGGCTCTTGGAATATCCCAAGAGCTGGGAAGTAAGGTAATCTCAATTGTCTTTATCTTGCATCTTTTCTATTCACGTTTACCTTATTTTATTTGGGATTGTATCTTGTTTGCAGGTTCCCTTCTGTCCAATGGTTGGATCTGAGGTTTACTCATCGGAGGTTAAGAAAACTGAGGTTCTCATGGAGTATTTTAGACGTGCCATTGGGTTACGTATCAAGAAAACCAATGACATCTTCGAAGGAGAGGTGTGCTGCTATTTTTAGTTGCTTGTATCGTCTTCCTGTGTAGTAATATGATCCCTTTGCCATCAGATTCTTAACATGTTTTCCTTGAGTTCTAGGTTACGGAGCTGTCCCCAGAAGAAACTGAGAGTCTTACTGGAGGTTACGGCAAAAGCATTAGTCATGTTATCATTGGACTCAAGACAGTCAAAGGAACCAAACAACTGAAGTTGCATGCCACTCTCTATGATGACTTGATTAAGGAGAAGGTTAGTTGTTTGACTTCTTTGCACCTGACATTGTATTCATCTGTTTGGTTCCCAGGTCAAAAAAATTATCCTTTGCTATGAATTACCAGGTCATTATGTCTGGAAGTTTCTCTTATATTTACTGTTTGGCTCTCAGGTAGCTGTCGGCGATGTTATATACATTGAACCAAACAGTGGAGCTGTCAAGCGGGTGGGTAGAAGTGATGCTTTTGCCACTGAATTCGATCTTGAAGCAGAAGAATATGTTCCACTTCCTAAAGGAGAGGTTCACAAAAAGAAAGAGATAGTGCATGTATACCTTCTATGACCTTTGCTTATCCCAAGAACTCTCCCTTCTGTGTTGCACTAACTAGCATCATTATCAATATTACCTTTTATGGATTTGTTTAATGTATATGTGTTCCAATCTTACGTTGTACATTCGTTCTTTTGTGGTAGCCTCTAAAATTTTTCTTCACTTTGGTTAGGATGTCACGCTTCAAGATCTGGATGCAGCAAATGCTCGACCTCAAGATGGGCAGGATATACTTTCTATGGTGGGCCAAATGATGAAACCCCGGAAGACTGAGATCACTGATAAGCTGCGGCAAGAAAATAACAAGGTGATCTTCTTCACTGAGACGTAAATGATTCTTGTTTAAATTTGATACAGGACTAATAGTATGTAATGTATGATAATTGCAGGTCGTGAACCGTTATATAGATGAAGGTATTGCAGAGCTTGTTCCCGGAGTTCTATTTATCGATGAGGTATTTTCCTAAATAAATTTTCTCATTCCACCATATTCATGTTGCTCAGGACTCATGAGCAGTAATTTAACTTTCTTAACTTCAGGTCCATATGCTTGATATGGAGTGCTTTTCTTACTTAAACCGTGCTCTTGAGAGCTCGTTATCTCCAATAGTGATATTGGCAACAAATAGAGGAGTTTGCAACGTTAGGTGAGGAGAAACGCTATACCTTTGTAGATAAATTTATCATTTCTTCCCTTTGGTTTTAACTTAGTGCTGTGGATTCACTTTATTTGCAGAGGGACTGCTGATATGCCGAGTCCCCATGGAGTCCCTATTGATTTGTTGGATCGGTTGGTCATTATCCGGACCCAAATCTATAACCCCTCTGAAATGATACAGGTTACTCAGTTGTCATTTTAGTTTGTGGATTCCAATTAATTAACAATACTCTAATAGATTTGTTGTTGTGTCAGCAGATTATAGCTATACGTGCGCAAGTAGAAGAGCTAACAGTGGATGAAGAATGCTTGGTCGTATTGGGGGACATTGGGCAAAGAACATCCCTAAGGTTTAAGATTGAACTAACTAGCATTATTGTTTGTTTGCAAGATTGTATTCTCTGTCTAAACTTTGCTTTGTGCTTTGGCTTTCAGACACGCGGTTCAGCTTCTGTCTCCTGCCAGCATTGTGGCGAAAATGAATGGACGTGACAATATTTGCAAGGTACTCCCTTGTGAATCTTGGAACAATACAATGAATGTAGGTATGGTTAATCTCTTGGGTGTTTTGACTTTTGACAGGCTGATATAGAGGAAGTAACATCACTCTACCTTGACGCCAAATCTTCAGCAAAGCTTTTGCACGAGCAGCAAGAAAAATACATCTCTTGAGAACACTAATCCAATGTTTCATATTTTTTACTCTGGTAGCTATTTGTAAAGCCTATTATGACATGGAGAAATATAAATTTACTGGGATATAATTGGTAAACTTTTGAAATCATGATAACTTCAATACTTGTTTCGGTCTTGAGGTAGACTTCTTCATGAACAAACAACTTGTGAAGTCTAATAATGTCAGGAGAGTTACAAATGGAAACTGTACAGATAGAATATGATCAGAAGATGATAAAGGAAGGAGATGAAGATAGAAGATGAAGAACAGAGATAGAGAGAGAGACTAAGAGGGTGAAGAAGATAATTTGTATGATTGATTGATTTCTCAGAAATGGTTAAAGCCGGTTCACAACATTGATAAAGGTCTAAACAAACTGACCGGATTTGTAAAACGAGATGACTAAACCGATTATTAATTGGAATAAACCATATGGATGGATTTCCTGTCACACACGGTCGGGAACAGAGACAATCTTTTAGTACGGTGAGACTGAACCAAAAGGCTAGGGTTTTTGTTACGAGGAAGAAGACGGCGATGAAATCGTTGACCGTTGAACAAGTTCTAAAAGAGAAGAAAACCCATGACCCCGATTCCGTCAAGGAACTTGATCTTGGCCACAGAGCTCTCACCGACGTGAGTTTCGTTTCGTTTCGTTTCTGCAAACTCTGCTCCCATTAACGAAACCCTAATTGATATTCATTCAGGTGTCTTGTTTGAGCAAGTTCAGAAACTTGGAGAAGCTCGATCTCCGTTTCAACAATCTCACTGATCTCCAGGTAAAGCAAAACCGTATCTTTACTCAATCAAATTGAGTTGAAGGTTTGTGAAGCTTATTTCCATGTTTTATTGGTTTTAGGGACTCAAGTCTTGTGCGAATTTGAAGTGGCTATCGGTTGTGGAAAATAAATTGCAGAACTTGAATGGAATTGAAGGATTAACTAAGCTTACAGTAAGTTCATTTTTTGCTTCTCAATTATTTTCTCTCTCTCTAATACCTTCATCATTGAACCGTATTAGTTTGCTATTAAAGATGATGTTCTTCTTTTGATAAAAAATGAGTAAAAATGATAGAAAATGAGCCAACTTGGTTTGCAATCAGGTGCTAAATGCTGGAAAGAATAAGCTCAAATCTATGAATGAGATCTCTTCTCTTGTCAATCTGCGTGCCTTGATTTTGAACGGTGAGTTGTACCAACACAAATCAACGGTTTTGTCTTTGTATCCACAAGCTACTACTGATGATGATCCCTTTATTGATTTACTTGTTTTCACTTCTTGCAGACAATGAAATCTCTTCTATTTGCAAGCTAGATCTACTGAAAGACTTGAACAGTCTAGGTATGTTAAGAAACATCAGATCATCATATTACTCTTTAGAAGTTTGAACAATTTCATCTACTTTTCTTTCGTTATGGATTTGATGCAGTGCTTTCTAGGAACCCTATCAGTGAAATCGGTGACTCACTTTCAAAGTTGAAAAAACTCTCAAAAGTAAGCTTTGAGGTTTCTCCTGTTTTGGAGTCAAATCTAAAGTTGATCCTTGACTAATCCTTTGTTTCAGATTTCTCTGTCTGACTGCAGAATAAAAGCTATTGGGTCTTCACTCAAGTCATGCTCTGATTTGAAAGAGCTACGACTCGCCCACAATGAAATTAAGGTATATAAACACACCTGCTTGTTCCAATGCTACAATCTTTTGTTTATGTTGCTAATGACTATATTCCCTTTACGCTTAGGCTCTCCCAGCAGAACTTGCGCTCAACAAGAGACTACTGAATTTGGATGTGGGAAACAATATGATCACAAGTATCTCTGGTTTAGAGGTATAATGTAACTCTCCTGACAAGCTTTTGTGTTGATCTAAATTGTGTGTTCCCAAATGTTGGTAGGTTTTGGGCACGCTATCTTGCTTGCGAAACTTGAATATTCGAGGAAACCCGATCTCTGATAACGAGAAGTCAGCTAAGAAGGTAAAACCACTTTCTTTGTACTGAAGTGTTGCTACGTGGAGAAATCAAATGAGAATACATGATTTAATGTCGCAGGTGAGGAAGTTGCTCCTTCCTTCAGTGAATGTATTTAACGCTAAACCTTTGGATAAAAGCTCGAAGAAAGCAAAGCATGGCAGATTTGGTACCGAAGATGAAACCTTTGATAGTCATCAGAGCAAATCAGCAGAAGAGGAACAATCCAAAGTGGATAGAAAAAGCAAGAAGAGAAACAAGTCGGAGGAAGAAGAAGAAGAAGATAATGAAGGTAGCAAGAGCAAGAAGAAGAAGTCTAAGAGCAACCCAAATATAGATGACATTCAAGTAGAAAAGAAGGAAGAACATAAACAGAAGAAAACTCCGGGTAACAACGAGGATGATACTGCTGAGAAGAAACAAAAAAGAGCTAGTCCTAAGGAGTTACTCGATGCTATCGATGATGCTGAAACTTCTTTCGCCGAAATCTTTTCCCGAGGTGATGTGTCGAAGGATTCTGGAGACGATATTGAGAAGAAGAGAAGCAGTGTGCAAGAGACGGGTGTGGTGAGAGTGATAGATTCTCAAGGTGACAAGAGGAAGAAGAAGAAGAAGAAAATAGGAAATAACCAAAGCAAGAGTGCAGTGGTTGAGCTTCCTGCGGAAGTTGAAATCGGGTTGGGAGGAGAATCAAAGTGGGACTAAACCGGAAAAAAAAATTAAACTTTTGATTGTGCAATAGAGAGAGTTATGTCTGAAACATTCAACGGTTTAGGAGAGCAAGAGAAAAACAAATGTGTTAGTGATTTTGATCTTCTTTGAGAAACGGTTTTGCAGCGTTTTGAAGGTTTAATTTGGTAGAATTCTGAATTTTGTTGTGAAATGCACTTTTGTTTAACATCTTCATACAGTTTTTATTTCCTTTTATAAAAAGCTTGTCATGTTTCTTGTGGAATGTCATGTATTCGTCAGTGATGAACATGTAAAAAAGTTTATAATTTTGTTGTTGAGTCTGTCAAAATTGGGGACGACTGATGCTAAATAACTAGTGACGAAAGGGCCCAAACCCCAAGTGGGCCCATTCGCTAAAATTCTTCAAAACTTAAAAAGATATGAAATAAAGGTCCCACCGAAACTTGAACTCGGGTTACTGGATTCAGAGTCCAATGTCCTGACCACTAGACCATGGGACCGTTTTGCTTATTCTATTTATTTATCTCAGTTTTGATTGAATGTAGTATGGTATTCAGAGGATGGAAACTATAAGAATGCAAAAATATTGCTTAATATAAGAATGCTAAAATATTTCGACAAATAATTTAGAGTTATACGAATGATTACGGTGAATTGTTCTAAGAGTTGTTAGTATTTTTGAATAATTGCGAGAAGTATATATAGAATGGCATTTTGTCAATTTCCCCCATGTGATTTGCGAGTATATTAGTCAAAGACTTAAAAGGATAAAGAGAGAGCAACAGAGTAGGTATATATATATATATATATATATATATATATATATATATATATATATATATATATATATTTCAACAGTTACCTCCACCCCAACATCATATAAAGTGTAATTTGACTCATCTTTTGATCCTCAAACAAATTCTGGAACAGCCAACTGGCTCTTCCGTGATCATTTGGATCAAATAGTATATTGGGGTGCTTCTAACCTACCACATGTATTCTCGGCTCTTGAAGCTGAAGCTCAGGGTTTGATGAACGCTATGCTTTCAGCGTCAAACAGGAATTTCCATTTTGTTTCCTTTGAAGGAGATGCTCTTACACTTATCAATCACCTTACAGGGACATGGTATCATTACTCTATTGCTCATATTTGTCAAGATATTTTGACATTATCAGACACTTTCCGTCATCATTCGTTTCGCTTCATACGACGACAAGGAAACTCAGTTGCCCATTTGATTGCTTCGTTCTCAAAACACAATGTTTTTTCTCCTATTGATTTTGACAATGTACCCATGTGGTTGTGTAATGCTTCTGCTAAGGATTATGTAACTATTTTACATCAATAATATAAAGATTTGTCGGAAAAAAAAAAAGAAAACGGAGGCGTTCATCTATATTTTATTTTCTTGCATAATCGTGGGTAAGGATGTTGTGATGGGTTTTGGTTAAAGGGCTAGCCTTAACTTTTTACCAAAATTTATAGTCCTAACCCTTTAATTTATAATAAGGCTGATAAAGGGCCGAGTTATAATTAACCCTTAGGGTTAACAGGGCTAGCCCTCTAGCATACATACTTTTTTTTATCAAACATACAATTTCTTATATAAAACCTACAAACAAACTTAATTGTATTTTTTTCTTTTAAAAAATTTAAAATCTTTTTTCTATAAAAAATGTAATTTTTTATTTTTTATAAAAAACACAAAATTTAGTTTTTCCGTCAAACACTATAAAATCGAATTTTCTGCCAAAAACTACAAAATTATGTTTTTCCGTCAAAACCGTAAAATCATATTTTCTCGTCAAAACCGAAAAACAAGTTTTCGGAGGTATAACAATTTGATATAATATATAAAAGGGTTGGGCAGGGTTTTAAACCCTGAAAATAACATCCTTAATCGTGGGATCCTCTCAAATATTATATCAAATTGTTATATCTAAAAAAAATGAATAAGCATATAGTTATAACTTATAGGTTGCGGAGGAGGGATTTGATTTGACTGACAGAGAAGAAGGCATCTCTTGGTATTTCATTAATTATTGTACCCAGCATGTGCCTGTCTTTCATATGTTTTTCTATAACAACGAATAAATTTTCGATCGCATATTTTTCTTATATTCAAGCCAAGGAGTGTTAATTAAACTTCACAATCAGCCAATGTCCCTTTCTCAAATGTGTTTGTCTCTTTGTCTATACATCTCTTTTTAATCATTTCGTCTAAAAATGTCACCATGTATGTGTTTGTCTAAAAATAATGTTAGATTTTTTGTCGCCGCATGGTGATTAATGCCTTCCTTAGTTTTGGAACATAGTTTGTCTTTAATTCTCTTGAAAACTTCTGATCAAACTCTATTTGCAATTGCTGCTCAAACATTATATCCTTATAAAGCTTATCCATAGTTAAATTGTGATATATAAATCTGTCTCCTTACTTTTAGCAAAGTCTTATTGTTCTCTTATATCTAATCTATTAAAACAGGAAGGTTTGCCATGGTACATAAATGTTGTTCCCAGAATTTGCCCTTGATATAATTAGGATTTGTAACCTTCATTAAGGGTAAAACTGTAAAACAATTTATATTTAATTTATTATCTCTACAATCCATGTTTCCAAACAAGACAATTATAAAACATGTAGCCAAACAACTAAAATCTAATGGGTCCCACTTTTCTAATTAATTAAAATCAAAACAAATTAATTGATAAATATAATTAATAATTTATACATCAACTATTATATATAAATTAAGATTCTCTAATTTATGATTTAATTCAAAATATATTTATAATATATTTTAATATCTTTTTATTTTGTTTCAAATATATATATATATATACACATATTACGATTGATGTTTTTACGATTGTACTTTTTAGCAGGTTTTTTCATCAAACTGAAAAATATTTAATTAGTTAAACGGGTTGAAAAATTAATTAGCCAATCTCGATTATAAATTTTCTAAAAAAAAATTCGCATATAGTAAATAATTTCAGTTGATATATTTTAAAATTAATAAAATATTAAAATGATTTCATACTTATATTATTCAAATATTTGAAGCGTCAAATTATGCTTTATGTTTGAATGAAGTTTTTAACGGATAGTTCCATCAAATTTGCAAATTATATATACGACTACAACATGTATTTTATAAAATAATATTTTAGATAAATAAAATAACAATTAAACATATACCACATAACTTTTACAATAGTTGTTTTCACATATATATATTTTTTCCAAACTATGATCTTACGATACAACACAGATTATTTAAAAAAAACACATAATTAATTAAACGGTATAATTAAACTATGATCTTACGATACAACACAGATTATTTACATCGTTATTTTAATCTCTTAATCCTTACGATATATCTCCTCCAAATAACACATAATTCATTTAAAAAAAAACTAAATTGCTAACTCACTGTTTATAATATTGTTTAAACAATTATAATCAAAATTAGATTACATAATTAAAAATCTAAACTACTATTAACAAAATGAATAAAAAATAAAATTTGTAAAGAAAATTATACCCGCACTTCTAAGTAAAAATCTAAACTACTATTAACAAAATGAATAAAAAGTAAAATTTGTAAAGAAAATTATACCCGCACTTCTAAGTAAAAATCTAAACTACTATTAACAAAATGAATAAAAAGTAAAATTTGTAAAGTTTGCCATGGTACATAAATGTTGTTTCCAGAATTTACCCTTGATATTATTAGGATTTGTAACCTTCATTAAGGGTAAAACTGTAAAACAATTTATATTTGATTTATTCATAATATCTTATAATATCTTTTGTTTTCTTTTTTTTTATCATAATCATATCTAACGAAATTTTTTTTCAAAAATTTAATAAAAATAATAATTAATTTCGAAATTAATATTAAAATAAATATTATAAATTATTCTTAACTAAAATTTAACTTAAAAAAATAAAATCATGCATAATTAAGTTACTAAATCAATTGGTACATATAATTATATAATTTAATACATAATTATTTTATAAATTATATAATCATTAAAATTAATAAATTATTATTAAAATAAGAAAGTAGTATATAATATTGTACTAGCGTGCGGGTATAAATTATTTATTTTGTAAGAAACGTTTTTTACGATTGTACTTCTTAACGGGTTGTTTCATCAAATTTTAAAATATTTAAATTATAATAAAATGGGCTAAAAATAAATTAACCAATTTCGATTTCTAAAAATAAAATTTGTACGAGTAACTAATTCCAATTGATATATTTTAAATTTAATATAAATATTTAAATTATTTAATATTTATATTATTCAAATATATGATGCGTCAAATTATAGTTCATGTTTGAATGCAATTTTTAACGGGTTGTTCCATCAAATTTTCAAATTATATATCATTACAACACGTGTTGAAAAATAGATTAACCAAGTTCAAGCATGACTAATCATATACTAAAAATAACAATAAAATACAACTACTAATATATAATATACAAGTTAATAATATCAAAACAAAAACAAAATTTATTAAATTTCTTCTCACATTTAGCACTATATCATCTTATTTTCATTTGATATAGATTAGACGAAATAGGTAACGAAATTAATTTATAAAAATATAAATTTAAGATAGAAGTATATATTCTAAGAATGAAAACATAAACCCGCGCTTCTTTAGCGCGGGTCAAAATCTAGTCTATTCTATTAAAACAGGAAGGTTTGCCATGGTACATAAATGTTGTTTCCGAAATTTGCCCTTAAATTTATTAAGATTTGTAACCTTCATTAAGGGTAAAACTGTAAAACAATTTATATTTGATTTATTCATAATATCTTATAATATCTTTTGTTTTCCTTTTTCTATCCTAATCATATCTAACAAAAAAAATTTTCAAAAATTTAATAAAATAATAATTAATTTCGAAATTAATATTAAAATAAATATTATAAATTATTCTTAACTAAAATTTAACTTAAAAATAAAATCAAGCATAATTAAGTTACTAAATCAATTGGTACATATAATTATATAATTTAATACATAATTATTTTATAAATTATATAATCATTAAAATTAATAAATTATTATTAAAATAAGAAAATAGAATATAATATTGAAATAATAGTTTAAACTCAATAATAATATTGATAATCGATATATTTAACATAATCTATTATATTTTATTTATTTTATTACAATAAATGTAACCATGTATTGTTAATATTCTTTTCTATATCTACATATATATATTATAATTTAACTATAACTTTATATAAATTCGATATAGTAATATTATCTATATTATTAAAACATGTGACCTTTTTTAAAACTATCCTTGGTCTTACGGGGGATATTACTTTTTGTGTCATTGGTTTTATCTTAATTATAAAAACACATCAAAATGAACTTAATCGATCCAAAATGTTAAATGAACGGGTTATTATATATTAGTTACATTTTGATTTATAAAATAAACATAAAAATCTTTATATTTAGACCATTATTAAACGGGTCAAAAATAGATGAACCAAATTTAATTATCAAACGGGTCAAAAATAAATGAACCAAATTTAATTATCTATAATATTAAAAACAAAACCTGTCTACTAGAGTACATGATAGAAAACATAACCCGCGCTTCATTAGCGCGGGTCAAAATCTAGTTAGATATTAATTTAACACCTATCAATAAGCTTCACGTAAAATTTGATCGGTCTATCTGATATGTTCAGTATATTATGAAAACTCACTATAGGAAGTCAACGGCTTGTAGCAAAGTACGATCGTACTTGGTATAACTAAAGAATTTACTGCTCATTAATCGTATTAATTAGGATCTGTGTAATCTAAGCTTTACTAATAGTTACAAACATAAGTACAATCATGAAGAGTTCGTCTAATCGATGACATCTCTTCTTTTATTATTTATTTGGCGACCTCGGTTTAATTTTCAATACGGAAACTTCCAATCTCCTCTTAAAATTAATCTCTCAAACACATTTTAGTTTTGATCGAACAACTTGACCGAATATTGACAACTTTATACTTAGTTGAATTTCCGCAACAACATCTTATTAATTAAAAGTACTAATATGGATTTGATACATTCCATAATAGTACCCTTTTACAAGTCGTTGTTGCATTAATGAGTTAAGGGCGACAAGATTTAACAGTTATGTAAGCATTGGTTGATGTGTATACAATGAACCTTGCAAAAGCACTGCCAATTAAACAACGCACACAAACAAAACACCACACATATTACTGTCTATATTTCTTCCCATCCTTGTTCGTCTTCCTCCCGGTTGTCTCTCTTTATTCTCCCAAGAAATAACACAATTCCCCAGATTCAAACTTCTCCTTTTTTTTCAACGTCTTCAAAAAAAGAAATTAAGAATCTAAGCAACCATCATCTTTTTTTTTTTTTTTTTTTTGTCATCTGATATGATTATATTCATAGAACTGAAAACGAGAGTTAATACAAGATCCTAAACATAGGAAACTAAAGCCCAACCGACAGGCAACCAAAGCTCAAACAACGGGCAACCACAGCCCACAGAACAGGCACCATAATCCCATAAAGGGTTACTAAAACCTACAACTAAATGAAACATAAATCAATAAAATCCAATACTAGTCATAGCAACTCAAGCTTAGAAGAGGTGGCAATCGCAAAAGAAAGGAGAGCGATACATCGCCGTAGCTCACGGCTCACCGAGCGATATCATCAACAACCTGAAGACTCACAGAGAGATACTCTCTCACCAACCCGAAACAAGAAACAAGACTTCATAACCCGACAAGAAAGAACCTAAGAAAGTTCTTCTAAACCTCTTTCGGATGCGGAAAAGACGCACTCACAAACGTCTAAATTAAACCTAGATAGAAGCCCCCTACACGATACCCAAGTCTCCAACCAAGCCTAAACAATCCAAAAGAACCATCATCTCTTATTCTTCTCTTTTTATAGTTTATAGAAATAAAATAAAAATTGCTTTGTTCTTTTTGTTCTTCTTATGGGAGAGAATTTACACTAATAAACTTGAGAGAAAAGCAAAAGAAGAAAACATCAATCTTATTAACTTTCTCTTTTTGTATTATCTCTTTCACTCACTTTAAAACTCTTCAGATATTCAAAATCAAAATCTTCCAGAAACTGATTCAAGTTTCTTTCTACTCGTTCAACTTCATGACCCACTTCTCATAAAAATCTATCACCAACCAATTCCAAATTCCAACTCTCTTTGCTCATTCTTCTCTTAATTAATTTGATTCAGTTTTGTGTTCTGATATATTTGTTTTTAAATTAAATACATATATGGATCGGAGAAGAGGGTGTAAGATCAGGAAGAGAGGTTGTTCTTCTTCCTCTTCTTCTTCTCTTGCTCGTCGAAACCGCTTCAAACGCGCAATTTTCTCTGGGAAAAGAGCCGCACTTGAAGACAACGGCGGCTCAGGAACTCCGGTTAAGTCAATCTCCGTCGCAAAAACTCCCGTACTCTTATCGTATTCGCCTGAAAAACCTCCTGTAGATCAATTACAGAAACGATGCGTGTCGGCGAGAAAGCTGGCGGCAACGTTGTGGGAGATCAGCGACGGGGCAGATCCTCCGGTATCTGATGGAGGTTGCTTGATAAAGAAGAAACCGTCGAGAAACAGAAGTAAGAAATCTACAGAGCTCCATTCCCATGATTTCCCGCCAAAATCATCTTATCCGGTTTCCCGTGAGGTTAGGGTTTGCTTCCATTTCAAGTTTCCTCTGTTTTTTGCTTTATTCTTTTCTCGAGTTATAAGTCTTTGATAATCAAAATTTCATAGAGAATCTTTCTCCGGGAAGATATAGTTCGTCTAAGATCAACAATTCCTCAGAAACTACAACTAATCGGCTCAAACTCGGTAAAATTTTATTTACAGAAAAAAAAAACTATTTCTTGAGGGAAAAGAAACCTCTGATTAGTGAAAACCGAACAACAGGTGAAAACTCGTTTCAAGAATGTCAAAGACGGTGTATCGACGTCTAAAGAACTCGTGAAGGTTTTAAAACGGATCGTCCACCTCGGAGATGATCACAAGACCGCAAGCACTCGTTTGATCTCTGCTTTGATTTGTGAATTGGACAGAGCAAGATCTTCTCTGAAGCATATGATGAGTGAATTTGATGCAGAGGAGGAGGAGAAGCGGAGGTTAATAGAGAAGCTTCAAGAAGATGCGGTGGCTGAGAGAAAGCTCCGGCTAAGAACGGAGAAGATGAACAGAAGATTAGGGAGAGAGCTCGCGGAAGCTAAGGAAACGGAGAGGAAGATAAAGGAGGAGATGGAGAGAGAGAAGAGAGCGAAAGATGTTATTGAGAAAGTTTGTGATGAGCTTGCGAGAGGTATCGGAGATGATAAGAAGGAGATGGAGAAAGAAAGGGAGATGATGCATATAGCTGATGTTTTGAGGGAAGAGAGAGTTCAGATGAAGCTTACGGAGGCGAAATTCGAGTTTGAGGAGAAACACGCCGCTGTGGAGCGGCTGAAGAAGGAGATCCGGCGGGTTGTGGATGGCCAGGACAAAAAAAGGTCGTCGGAGATTCGCAGGATTTTAGAGATAATAGATGGTTCTGATGATGATGAGGAGAGTGACCTTAAGTCGATTGAGCTGAACATGGAGAGTGGAAGTAAGTGGGGTTATGTTGAAAGTCTCCGGACGGAGTCGAGATTTGTTGGCTCCGGTGAAGATGATGATCCTGTGGAGAAGAGATCAGTGGTTGTTGTTGATAATGGGGAAAGAGATGAATGTTTGAAGACTCTAAGAGATTACATTGTTTCGAACGTGAGGTTCATAGGTTCCTCATCGTCGGAGCAGTGGAATCATCGGCACTTACCTAGCGCGGAGTTTGTGTAAACAACTAAACACCTGAGCTGACGCCGGCAAGAAAAAAGAGTATCAATTTTTTGTACTGTATATATTTCCTTATTTGTAATTTAATTCAATTTAATTTTTGGATTTATTAAAAGAACAAACATTTATTTTGTCTACTATTCATACACATACTAGGTGATTTTTTTTCTTCCATACTAGTTGAATTTAACCTCGAATGTTGACAAAAAAAAAAGACTCGAATTAAAATATGCCGATAATCTATATATATTAACCTCGAGCTTGATGACATTTGGTTACATTTTTTTTTTGTCACTGTCATTTGGTTACATAAAAATTTAAAACAATCTATTTCAACTCTTTTAAATATGCGGTTTGATGTTAAAAGGAATCATAATCTATTAGCTGATATTAATATAAGTATTGACGTATTGTCATAATTCGAGTTCAAACATGAAAGAGTATGTTTTCGAGAGAAAAAAGTAATTAGATAACTAAGAGCGAAGCCGAGTAACAAGGCAGGGGTCCTTAAAAAAAAAAATATTAAAATATTGTAGGTTCCACGTGGAATTTATATGAATAGTTTAGAATCTGTCTCTTAAAATTCTTATATAAAAACCGATCTTTACACTGTTCACGCCACGTGGCGTGATGTTATTGGTCTATTTTTTTTTAATTTTTTTTTCGACAGATTTAAAAAAAAAACAGAAAACAAAAAAAAAAAGTTAAGAAATCCACAGCGGTAACACGGCTGTGGGTGCTCTAAGAGCACGTCCAGCGGTAAGTTCTTAGGGTAAGTTTCTTAAATAAAAATATTAAAATATTGTGGGTCCCACATGGACCCCACAATAACAGTGTACATATCGAGTTTTAAAATCTTTATATAAGGATCGACTATTCACTGTTTATGCCACGTAGCGACATGCCATTGATCCTCTTTTTTTGGCATCTTACAAAAAAAAAAAATTATTAAAATTTTTTTTCTAAAAACCCCTTGTGGATCTTACCGCTGGACGTGCTCTAACTGGGCTGTAATTTAGAAGCCAAGAATATGGGGACATTTTCTTTCAAAATATATATATATATATATGGGGACATCAATAAAATCATGTTTGTGTTGTATTGGAGGACAAGGTACATTATTGGATACATGTTTGCGTTTGTGAACATTGATCTAAGAACCTTCTTTTTGGCATAATTGATGATACACACATGGGAAGCGTCGGTTCAGTATGTAAATTAAATCATAATAATTACAACAATTAGAATAAGAACAACGACTAGTTGATGCAAGAAGGGATTAGTTTAACTATTTTGTGGTTTTCTCTATTATTTTGTGGACAGCTTCGCTCCATATTCCCATATGGTTTTGTCTCAACTATCCGTTTCATCCTACTCTACTATTGTCGTATAATATCAACCACAACGTTTGAAAAGATCTCACTAAAGCTGAACCCTAGATATTGTATAGTGAAAGTATTAGTGG
Organism: Orychophragmus violaceus; assembly: GCA_030180135.1. Lineage (NCBI taxonomy): Eukaryota > Viridiplantae > Streptophyta > Magnoliopsida > Brassicales > Brassicaceae > Orychophragmus > Orychophragmus violaceus. Next base: position 11,320,408 of record CM058238.1, on the reverse strand, counting down.
GTGCCCACTAGGCTTACTTATCATGAGAAAATGTCAAATGCTAAAAACATTGGCCTAAATACATGTAGATATCTTGTCAGCACGACCTTATCAAGTGTATGTGTGGTTCATCTCCTTGTCTCCTTTGTCTGTATAAACTTTGAAAATTCATTGAACCTATCAATCACATTATTGTTTACACATTATTGTTTACACATTAATGTCAGCGGACAATTATAAACATGGCTGAACATTTCCCATTCCATTTTGGTTTCGATTCCATTTTTTTTTTTGTTTCATTTCAATGTATTAGGGCATCTCCGATGTACAACTGCATTTTTTTATTTCAAAATATAATTGTGTTTTGCTTTAATTCTATTTCATTTTATAGTAAAAAATACAGTAATAAACAAATAAATGGAATAACCCTATTTGTTACTCAAATATGGAGTAATCCCATTTTTTATTCCATTTTGTAGTTGAAAATTGAGTGGGGTTGGAATAAACATTACAACAAAATGGAGTTTGGAGAAAAAAAATAAAGGGAGATTGGAGATAATCTTAAATAAACATTACATCAAAATTTTAACACGTAATTATACTATATAGTCCACTCATCGAGTTTAAATAAAGCTAATGCTAAATGAACTAAATTGAACTCTGAAAAAAAAAACTAGCTTACAATATTCATTTCCATCATAACCACTTTTATCAATTGTATATGTATTAATTTCTCAAAATTTTTTCCAGAATTGTGACCAAAGCTCGTGCGCGTACATCTGACACCACTGAGATTTTTTTTCTTTTTATCTTAACTCAAAAACGTTTCGTCTCTATTTTCTTGATGGTTTGGAGGCTTTCTCGACTTTTGTGAAGTCTCAAAGTAATTGATGGTCTTCAAAGCAACAACTGTGGTAGATCCGAGGCGCTGGAAGATGTCTCAGCCAGTTTTTACTCCGGCGGCGCGTGGTGTGGGTCTTTTTCGTTGTGGAGGACGGTGGTTAAATCAAGTCGATTCAACGGATCTTTGTTAGTCACAAGTCCGGAAGCCATTAGAGGACATGCGGTAGAGTGGGCACTAGCACAAAAGGAAGAGGAAGCTAGATGTGGGTCGCTTGTTCGTAGCAGAAGGCGGTGAGGGGGTCGGTGGGGTGCGTCACGAGCAAGGATGGTATCGTGGAGGTGTAGGCGATTCCAAAGCGACTAAGGAGAAGCTCGTCGGTGGTGTCTAGTGAGGTGCTTAGACGCATGTCGGTTTCTTCGAATCTGCCATTTCAGTCGGAGTCGAGGTGATCTTGAGGCAACCAGTGAAGATAAGCCGTAGAGTCGAGACGAGGGCTAAAGAGGTGGAGACGTTGTTGGAACTTTAACCACGACGGGTTTCTCCGGTTGAGTCCGTGGGGTATAAGGCGGAATCTTGTTGCCATCGGGAGAAGGAGGGAGAGGATTTGGACCTTCAGGCTCTGGAACTGCAGTTAGGGTTGGTTCTTCAGTCTCGCCGGAAAATAGCTTGATAGTGTTCCATGATTCTCGTCGACTCGCAACCGGCGGCGGCTTAGATGTCCCTCAAATCGGCATGATACACTCTTAGTTTAGTCGACTAGGTTTGTGGTTCTTTCTGGTTTATCGTGTTAGATTTTACTTCTGGTTAGGTATCGGTTGTTGGGATTATGTCCTGAAATCACATTGTACTCACTCTAGAGATAGTTGTATTGTCGAGATCGGACAATTCATGTGATACTGGGTAGTCATAATGTTTTGCTAGAAACCGCTTATGACAAATGAGTTGTAACTCATTTCCAGTATCATGTGAACCTACAGGGTCACACACCTAAGCAAGTTGGACATAGTTCGTATGGGATTGATCATTGGCATATGGTCTGGTCGATGTGTATTGGATACACATCGAATGTGAGTTTTAATGAGGTGCATCGGTCGACACAAAAAGTGTGTCGATCGACATCACTAAGTGTGTCGGTCGACACAAGGCCGAAACCGAAACTGATGTTTCGGTGTATGTCGAGGTCTGTATATAAGTGATCTTATAGATTCGACCTAAAAGGTGAGTGCCGCCCAGACAGTTTTTTCGCTGAGAGAAAAACACAGAAACCTCGAGAAAACTCAGTTCCCAGGAGATCCGATTCCCGGCACTAGCATCCCGGCGGATTCCAGCTTGTGTGCGTGTGGACTGCAGTAGAGTGCGCATCATCTGAGGCGCTCTAGAGATCTCGTATTACCTGGCTCATCCTTCTGCTGCCAATCTCCAGGTAAACGCTAGATTTGTAAGGATTCAATTAACTAGACCCTAGATCCTAGGCTTCGGGAACCTGACAGCAATTCTGAATCTGGTAGAATTGGCTCGAAGTTCCATCAGTGGTATCAGAGCCTTAAGGTTTAATCATTGAATCTGAAGCATATAATTCGAAAACTGATGTATTTGAATAGATTTATGCTTGATGTTCTATGTTTTGTTCAAGAAAAACTCGTTTGTTTTTGTCTGTGAATCGAAACAACGATTCTGTGTTTTCGCACAGTGTCGATCGACACAGAGTGGCGAATTCAACAGAATCGGCGGCTAGGGTTTTTCGCGAAGAAAAACCGAAAGCCTTATGTGTCGATCGACACAGGTTGAGTGTCGGTCGACACAGAACAGATTCGGTCGAGTGTCGATCGACACAGGTTGAGTGTCGGTCGACACACACCTAGCGAATGGTTAATCGGTTCAATTGGATTGGACCGGTTATCATGCTTGGTTAAGACCGAACAGATCAGTTTAATTGGATGAATTGGTTCAATTGGATGAACTGATTATCTCAATTAGCATGAAACGATGGGTTGAATCAGTTTGATTGGATAACACGGTTCAATTGAATTGGACCGGTTATCGCAATTAGTTGAAACTGATTAAAACGGTTTAAATTGGATGAATTGGTTCAATTGGATTGAACTGATTATCTCAATTAGTATAAACCGATTTGAATGATTAAGATCAGTTTGATATAAGTCGGTTCAATTGGATTGGACCGGTTATCAAAACTATCTTCGGTTTAGGTCTATGTCGACCGTCACACATAGGTTGTGTCGATCGACATGACTGGTTCAATGAACCGGGTTAATTGGATTAACCGGTTATTGAAGTCCGATTTTGTTTGGTGGTGTCGATCGACAGACATAGTCTGCGTCGATCGACACAGTACTCGAAATTCTGGTTATTGAACCTTGAATTTGCAGAAACCAAACTAGACTTAAACATAGATCAAAGCTTAGCTTCAATAGGGTCAACTGTCAAAACTCATTTCGTTGTGTGATGGTCTAGCCAAGAGCTTGGTGTCCACAATTACGTGAGTAAGGCAGGTAGTTATGTTGATGGATTTGCAGTGCTAAACATCAACAATTACATGACCTAAGAGATTGATCTGCTAAACTTTTGTGTTTAGTTTCCTCAACTAAATATCAAGTAACCTTGATGTCTTGCCCAATCTTGTCTACTGTCAAGACTCGTGTCGTTTGTTAGATAGTCTTGAAGTCCTTGGTATCCACTGCTACATGGGTAAGGCAGGTGATCATTGATAGACTTTCAGTGCGACTGTCAATGATCAAAAGACTAAAGAGATTGGTTTGCTTGACTGGGCTATCAGAAGTTCTGGGCCCAGAGACATCAGAGTGGATTAGACATAGTTTGTCTCATCCACAACCAAGAGTTGTACTGGGTACAATTAGCAATGATTTGCTTACCTAGATAACTAAAGTTTGGGTAATGGCGAGTCGCCCACTCAGATTTTGGTAAAGTATGGATCTTGGATCATTATATTCATAGAGGAAACATTGTTTGAATATAATGCGAGTTTTCTTATTAGATAAGATTTCTCATGGAAAGCATAACTAAATCTTTGTTTTTCTTGGATTTCAGCTTATGTCTGACACTACTTTCTCATTGCGATCCGTCCTTGAGAAGGACAAGTTAAATGGATCGAATTTCCTGGATTGGTATCGGAATTTGAGATTCATTCTCAAGCAAGAGAGCAAGGACTATGTCCTTGAAAAGGCTCTTCTAGAAAGGCTTGGGACCAATCACTCGCATGCAGTATATAATGCTTGGAATAAGCATTATATTGATGTGGTAGATGTGCGTGGTCTGATGTTGGCTACCATGAACTCGGACTTGAAGAGTCAATACGAGAACATGGAGTCGCCAATAGAGATGATCACCAGCCTGAAACTGAAGTTTCAGAATATAGCACGAGTTGAGAGATTCCAGATGGTGAAGTCTCTCACTGGGTGCAAGCTACCAGAGGATGCTCCAGTAAGTCCTCATGTCATTAAACTGATGGGTTACATTGATAACCTGGGGAAACTGGAATGTCCTGTCAGCTTAGAGTTGACTACTGACATCATTCTGCAGTCACTGCCGTCAAGTTATGACAAGTTCATTAAGAACTATATCAAGAAAGGCTTGACGAAGACGTTGACTGAGCTGTGTGGCATGCTCAAAACAGCAGAGCAAGACATCATAAAAGGAAAAAGATTTGAGAAATCTTGTGTTGGCAAGGGTAGAGACAGGGTTGTCCAGATTTGGAATCAGGATAAGCCTGTGTCATCTTATAAGCCCAAGTCAGGCTCATCTGGTGTTAGAAAATGCTTCTACTGCGATGAGTCAGAGCATTGGAAGAGATATTTCATTAAATTCTTAGAAGATTCACAAGAGATGAAGGAGATGTATGGTACTTATTCTTCAGGTATTGTGTTATTACTTCAAGTTCTACGTTAGTATTGGATACTAGTTGTGGTACTAATATTTTGGAAATATGCAGGGCCTAAGCAACAGTAGAACGTTGAAGAAAGGACAAGTGGAACTGCGTGTCTGGTATGAAGCAATGGTTGCTGCATAAGCCGTAGAGATTCTCCACTTGTAGGAGCCTTTAACTTGGTTTTAGAAATTAAGTAATTGCTACTATGTATCTGCTTTGAGCAAATATGTCTTTCATTTTCTTGTAAAGAATTTGAATGTTTTTCGTTTTTGATAAAAGACAAGTTTTGTTCTTTAGATCTTAATGAAATATCACATGGTAGCACCCCGTTTGGAATGGGTTTTGTATCTTAAACCAGCGTAAGTTTGAATATAACACAAATACTAAAGGTTTAAGTCTGATGACTCGAACTCGACTTTTCCTTGGCATAGTCGTTTAACCACATAGACTGAAGCGGATTCAGAAACTCCATAGTTTTGGACTCATTTGATTGTTAATCATATGAAGTATGAATTCCGCTTACTGGGCCAAATGACCCAGGCCCTTTTAGCAGAGCTTAAGGAAACGGGCCAGAGGCTTATTGGGCCTTACACATACTGATGTATGCGACCCGATGAGCATTAGTGCCAGGGGAAATTTTCTGTACTTCATTACATTATTAATGACATCAATAAGTATGGCTGTGTTTATTTGATGAGACACGAGCATGAATCTCTTGAGGAGTTCCAAGATGAAGTGTAGAACCGATTTGACAGAAGTATTGAGATCCTCGATTGGATCGCGGTGGAAAATACTTGAGTCAAGAATTGGGTGATCATCTGACAGAATGAATCGGATCTTATTAGATATGATCCGAATAACGATGAGTCACATGAATCTTCCATAATTATTTAAGAATACTGTAACGCCCCGTCCGCCCCTACCGGTGAGTTACCCATCCCTCTTCCGGGCTCGTGGGCCCCACCCCTGTCCGACGGTCGGTGCGTTATTTTTCGTAGGCCCAACCGATTAATTTACTGACCCTATAATCACCCCCTGACCTTTTACCATGTGTTTTGTCCTCACACACATGCTACCACGAGTCTCTTCCCGGAAGGTCACCCATCCTAGGACTACTCCAGCCCAAGCACGCTTAACTCTGGAGTTTTTTCAGGCAAGTGACCGGAAATGGTAAGTGCAATTGGTGACATAGGTAGCCAAATCAATTCATTTAAGTCTCTCCGCATATACCACAAACCGGGATGTTACAATTCACCCAGTCTCACAGAGCACAACGCCCTCGTTTCGCACCAGGATCGTTATTCTTGACGGTTTGAGCCCTCACTGACTCCACACGCGTCCTCGGATTCGGCTCTGATACCACTTTGTAACGCCCCTTCCGCCCCTACCGGTGAGTTACCCATCCCTCTTCCGGGTTCGTGGGCCCCACCCCTGTCCGACGGTCGGTGCGTTATTTTTTGTAGGCCCAACCGATTAATTTACTGACCCTATAATCACCCCCTGATCTTTTCCCATGTGTTTTGTCCTCACACACATGCTACCACGAGTTACTTCCCGGAAGGTCACCCATCCTAGGACTACTCCAGCCCAAGCACGCTTAACTCTGGAGTTTTTTCAGGCAAGTGACCGGAAAAGGTAAGTGCACTTGGTGACATAGGTAGCCAAATCAATTCATTTAAGCCTCTCCGCATATACCACAAACCGGGATGTTACAAATACGTTCTAAAATGTCTATGTTTACGCTAAATAAGTTTCTATCAGAATCAGTGAAAAACACCACATTGGATGTGGACTGGGTGATTTCCAAATTTGTTTTTCTGATTAATTGGGATTGCAAGGTTTTATGTAAGACAGTAGTCAACAAACAAACTTGAACCCAAATCTGATAAGCTCTACCTCGCTGGCTGTTCTAGGGAAACCAAGGCTTGCTGCTTTTATAACCAATCCGGGGACAAAGTTTTGTTGTTCGGAACTGTGTCCTTTGAGAAAGATCATACTTTCAAAAGGAACAGTGGGAGTAAAAATACACATCGAAGAAATTCGATAAAAACAGGAGGCTGCTCAACCTGTTGAGGAAGAGCCGCGGTGAGATCTACAAAGTACTGTAGGACCTACACCTGTGGAGCCTGAAATTCGCAGATCCGAAAGGATCCGTCACTAACTCGAGAGTGATTTCTCGTAGCCGATTGTCGTGATCTGTTGATCATTGAACAGTGACGAGCATGAGAGATTCAAAGAAGCGATGGTGAGCCCCAACTCCGAAAAATTGGCTGGGTATGCATGTTAGCTTCACCGATCCATTTCCGGATTGAAGCAAACATCTTGGAGTTGGAATCAACATTCTGATAATGTGGTCAAAAGTTTTGACTTGATCAGGAAGAAATGAAACCATGCGTTTACAAGAAGACTAGTGGGAGCGTAATGGCAATTCTCACACTGTATGTAGATAACATACTTAAATCTCATAAATGACGTTCCGACGCTAAAGTCTTGTCAAGATTTGGGTCGGAAGTCAAATTTAAACAAAAGACATGGGAGTAGCCGCGTGAATTCTTGGAATAAGAATCTATTGATATAGATTAAGTAGGCTGATTGGATCGTGTCAAAATCCTTATGTTGATAAGGTATTGGACATATCTAATGTGCTTGATTCCAAGAATGGCTTCATACCAAAGGTCTTATGGCAATAATCTAAGCAAGATGAAGTGTCTTGGACACTGGATGAGCTAGTAACAATATTAGGAAGATGAAGTGTTTTTGAACACTGGCTGAACTAGTATTAATGAGTGTGATTGCTAATGTTGCTGCAATAGAATCCATCATGAATGCCATATTTTGCGATCGTCTAGATGCAGCTTACGCATAAAGCATGACGAGAAAATACCAATATGTTCCGGTAATAGTCACTGAACAGTTACCAGAAATATCCCAAGTGTTTGAGGAACACTAAGGATAGGTTCGTGGTGAACTGATAAAGTGACGAACCAGTTGAAAGTAGTTAGAGGGATAAAGACGAATCCCGGTTCCCACCTGGTTATGTCTCTTTGTCTGAATAGCGGTGCTAACTGTTGGAAAGGCTCCAAGCAGTGGACCGTAAAATAGTGCTTTTATCTGAATGGCGGTGTGGTTTGTTGGAATTGTTTCAAGCAATGACACCGCAGTCTCTCTCACAACCTAAGCACGGAATTTATTCTGAGTGCTGTAGGTATAAGATATCTGAAGAGATGATCTTGATTCTAGTGGGAGTTATTTTAGTTACGTTGTAATCCTTACATAGCCATGATATGGTAGTGTTTATGCAAGTGAATACTGACATCAGTGTTATTTAATTATTGGATAATTAAGTAATGGTCCCAAAGAATTTTATGATCATCATATAGGTCATCAAGTTTAGGACTTGATCATGAAACCCTATAAGTAAATATGACATAAATTATGATTGTCCCTAGTCGAGGTTGTTAAAATGAGACACTAACAACCGCGCGAGACTAGTATGTGAGGTGACTGTTGGACTAAGTTTCATGGAGTCAATGATATGATTATCACAGTCAGTCACATAAATATATGTTGGTGAACATATGATTGGACATGAGCCGCTTAATGAGAACTCCACAGGATAGTTATATCAGTGTCATGGGAGGTTCTCATTACGACTACAGAGTATAGTCCTTAGACCTGATTTCATCATGCTTTCTAGCATATGAATTGATGCGTTTTGACCTTGTCAAACGTCGTTCCGTAACTGGCGGCTATAACAGCATTGCTTATGCGTATCATGAAGTATGTGTAGAAACAGGGATGGAACAAGATGAGATTTGTCCCTCCTGTATAACGGGAGATAAATATCTCAGGGCCCATCGAAGATTTGATACTGAGAAAATGCATGGCCGTGCTCAAACGAGGTGATTGTCAGTCGTTTGTTTTATCAGTATAGATCAGGAGTTCGATGAACATGATGTTGGCTATAATAAGGATGACACAGTCTCTTGCCTTATGCCATATCGAGATATAGAGACGAAGGGATTATAGGAATAGGTGATTCCAGTACAAGTGGGAGATTGTTGGGATTATGTCCTGAAATCACATTGTACTCACTTTAGAGATAGTTGTATTGTCGAGATCGGACAATTCATGTGATACTGGGTAGTCATAATGTTTTGCTAGAAACCGCTTATGACAAATGAGTTGTAACTCATTTCCAATATCATGTGAACCTACAGGGTCACACACCTAAGCAAGTTGGACATAGTTTGTATGGGATTGATCATTTTCATATGGTCTGGTCGATGTGTATTAGATACACATCGAATGTGAGTTTTAATGAGGTGTGTCGATCGACACCATTGGGTGCGTCGGTGGACAGAAGATGTGTGTCGATCGACACCATTGGGTGCGTCGGTGGACAGAAGATGTGTGTCGATCGACACCACTAAGTGTGTCGGTTGACACAAGGCCGAAACCGAAACTGATGTTTCGGTTTATGCCGAGGTCTGTATATAAGTGATCTTATAGATTCGACCTAAAAGGTGAGTGCCGCCAGACAGTTTTTTTCTCTGAGAGAAAAACACAGAAACCTCGAGAAAACTCAGTTCCCAGGAGATCCGATTCCCAGCACTAGCATCCCGGCGGATTCCAGCTTGTGTGCGTGTGGACTGCAGTAGAGGCGCAGCATTTGAGGCGCTCCAGAGATCTCGTATTACCTGGCTCATCCTTCCGCTGCCAATCTCCAGGTAAACGCCAGATCGGTAAGGATTCAATTAACTAGACCCTAGATCCTAGGCTTCGGGAACCTGACAGCAATTCTGAATCTGGTAGAATTGGCTCGAAGTTCCATCATCAGTTTATGTAACATGGTTAATCCCCAGCTTGAGTTGTTTTAACTAAAATAGTATATTATTTTCAGCTTTAATCAAGAACATCTATAAATTTAAAAATACATAATTTTTAAATACATGAATACTTCACCTGCTCCCCAGATGAAGATGAGGTGGATGAAGCTACGTTGAGAAAGAGGAGAAGGAAGGTCTGCTTGGATTCTTGCAAGGTCTTGGAACCTCATGGTGAACCAATGGCGGTAAACGGACGTCGGAGATTGGTTCAACATTCAATTCCTGTAATATAATAGATTTTAAATTATGCTATTTTTAATATAATGCAATGTTTTAATTTTCGTTTTTTAAATATGTGTTGTTTTATTTTTGTTATTAAACGATGTTAAGGTTTTTTTTAAATAAACAAAATAATTGCTTAATGGTATATACTATTTCTATGTAATCATAAACGACTAACACAAAATGGCTGAATTGGTTTAAGGGGAGAGAACATATGCTTGAGGTGGGGGGTTCGAGTTGATCCTTCCACCGTTTTATTTTAAAACCGTATGTTTTAAATTTTCTATATATACTATTCCCATGTAACCATAAACGACTAACACGAAATGGCTCAATTGGTTTAATAGAAGAGAACATGTGCTTGAGGTGGGTGGTTTGAGTCGAGCCTTCCACCATTTTTTTTTTTTCATTTTCCGACGGAAAACCATTGGAAATTGAAATACCATCAGATATTTTGGCACCTCACATTCCACAAAATATTTCGTCTTAACCGCCAAATTCTGGTTATTTCGTCTCTGAAAATTCTCTCTCTCACCTCAATCGATCTCTAGCTTCTCTCTATATTTCCGCCGGATTCTCGCCGTTAAATTCAAATTCCGACCGCCACCAACATCATGAACATGTAAGTTCTCAATTTAACCGATTGTTTTTGTTTAATTCTCTTGTTTAGGTTGTATGAAATTAAGAAATGGTTGTATGTCTTGCTTGAAAGGTAGTTTAGGTTGAGAATGCTTGATTGAACATTTAGTTCTTAGGATTTTTGATTGTTTGGATATGAATTTTTTGATTTCTAACATTGTTTTGTTTGTCAATCCGAATTAAAACGTTTTGGAAAACGTTTTAAACGTTTTAGAACTTGTAAAACGCTTGAAATATGTTTAGGAACATGAAATTTATTTTTGGAATTTTTAAACGTTTTTATCTTATAAAAAAATGTTTTCTAAATTTTTAAGAATTTTAAAAAAATTTAAAATATTTTTAAAACGTTTTAGAAATACTTTCAAACGTTTTAAAACTTGTAAAACGCTTGAAATATGTTTACGATCATGAAATATATTTTTGAAAGATGTTTTGAATTTGTAAACATTTTTTCTTATAAAAACGATTTCTAATTTTTTAAAAATTTATAAACATTTTGAAATATTTAAAAATGTTTTAGAATTTTTTTAAACGATTCAAAACGTTTTGAAATTCACTTTCAAATTTAAAATGTTTTAGATTTTTTTTGGAAATTTAAAACGTTTTTGAAATGTTTTTGGAATTTTATAAACGTTTGTGCAATTTTAATTGAATTTTAAAACATTTTTTAATATTCTAAAAGATATATCAAAGTTTTTTTTAAAAATATTATTATATAATTTATAAATAGAATTCATAATTTGAATTTTCGATTGGTTTGTAGGGACACTTTTTTGAGCTTTGAGGAGCTTATGTCCTCTCCGGTGAATGAGGTACACGAGGAGCCGGTTCAGCAACAACAACCAAGAGCCTGACGGTCTCGGTCGACTCAGCTGCGACCCACACATACTCCATCTTCTTCGACACAGCCGGGAACGTCTCAGCCTCGGCCGGAGATTACAAGTGGAAGCCACTCTGTGTCTCAGGCGACGCATTATGTCACGCCGTTTATTACCGTAGAGATATCGGCGTTCGTCGATCAACTTGGACGAGAGCTGCTCAAACGGCTCGACCCATTTTACGAGGCCAACCCTGAAACTTTCTGTTATTAAATCTTCTAACTTTTAATTCTCATTTACACACTTGTTTAGTTTACATTTATAAATCTTTGTCTTTTTGCCTTATTAGGTTTACTTTGACGGAATCCAAGATCTCGAAGAGCATCTTGGGAATGATGATAGAATGCTCCAGTTCGGGTACCCGACGTAAAAGAAAATGCCTTTATCTGATAAGCATAACTGGTTCCGCCAATTCGAGATAAATAACTACGTTCACTTTATTATATGTTTATTATATTTATTTATAAAGTTTTTTTAAATTCTAACAATTATTTAATTTTTCTTTTCTATAGCAAGAGTATACTTGTGATAGAAAGTATACCGAATTGGTGGAACAGGAGTTCCACATGAAGGCGTCAACGCATTACTCGAACATCCTCAACATATGGAAACAAAAGTGGTGCAGGAATGAAGTTCTGAAGGGTATTAGCAAAGATGGCGAGGTTTGGAAGGGCCTAGTCCGTCATTGGAGTAAGCCTGCAACCGCAGCAACCTCTTCGACTAACTCCCAGAACCGTAGAAGTCAAAGGAATGGTGTTGGGATCACAACTCATAATGCGGGAGCAAGGAGCACCGCATCGAGAAAGATAATCTTGGTAAGTATGTTTTTTAAAAAAAAATTCAATAAGTTTAGATTGTTTTTTAAAGTTGAAAATTGTTTTTGCAGAAACAAAATAAGTGACGAGATCCAAATCTTTTTGAGCTCATCGAGGATGCCCAAAAAACAAGGAAACAGACGAAATCCAGGATCCAATTGCTCAGAGGATTGTTGAATCGACGAAGAGGCGTTTGGATGAGGTGGTTACCCAATCCCGAAGAAATTGGTTCAACGGAAGAGATACCTCACGAACAGATCAACAAAGTCTTCCTTGAGGTAAAATTTTAATTTTAAATAAATTTGGATTAAGTTTATAGTTATTTAAACTCTAACTTAAATTAATAACATAAATACTTTACAGGAAACTGAGAAGAGAAGAGGCCGAGTTTTCGGGTTAGGAAACTTGGCGGACAACATCACGACACCACATTCCCGTTTTCGTCAAGAAGACGTGACTATGCCCAAGTATTAAGGGAAAAGGAAGCGGAGATTGAAGCGTTGAAGGCCAGTCAGACACGGATGGAAGCCTGAATGGCAGAGAAAGAGGAAGAAACGAAGAAGAAGTTGGAAGAGATGAATTCTCGGTTCGAATACTTTATGCAGCACGGCCATCTTCCAGGAGCCGCACCGGTGAACCAGGGTGGAGGGGGAGAAGGGGAAGGGGAAAGGGAAAGAAAAAAGGGACGGGAGTGGGATCAGGATCCACTGCCTAATGAATGTAATTTAAAAACTTTTTTGGAATAATTTTAATAAATTTCAATAAATTTCTTTTATTTTGCTGTTTATTTTTATAATAATTAATTAATTAATTAATTTCCGAAATATACTTTTTAATAATTTTTACGTTTAGTCGGTAAACCGTCGGTATACCGTCAGAACACCGCTAGTAATATTCCGACGGTATACCGTCGGAATAACGCTGTTAATATTCCGTCGGAATACCGCTGGTAATATTTCGTCGGTAAACCGTCAGAATACCGCCGATATTCCGTCGGTATACCATCAGTTTAGCTCCATTGCTATATCGTCAGAATACCGTTGGTATTCCCTCCGTCGAAAATCAGTCGATAATCCGTCGGTTTGTTTTCCGACGGTAATACGTCGGTATTTACTGAAGAAAAACCGACGGATATTTTTTCCGACGAAATATAACTGGCAGAATTTCTTGGTGGGATATCCATCGGAAATGACCATTTTCTACAAAAAACCGTCGATTTCTACCCTTAGAAATGACTTGTTTTCTTGTAGTGGAAGTTGGCAGGAGAATCTGAATAGAGGACACGTCAGCTAATGAAGCAAATCGATTCAAATAAGATTTTAGCATATCTTTGTTTTATTTTATTGTTGCGATTATGCAACTGATTTTCGTTGGTGTTGGTGTTTTAAGTCGATTTCACAGCTCAGGAACGATTATCGAATAAGTTGTGTTGAATTCTCTTTCTATCAAAAACTATGTGTTGATTTGCTCAATAAAGTTTAAGAATCCTTTTCTTTGTTTGCATTCTTTGCTCTTGAGGTCAGAATCTGTGTTTTATGAACATCGATTCTTTGATTTACTTCATCTGATTACTTGTTACGTTTAATCTTTATCAGATGAAGGGCTGTAATGGGAAGGTCTCGATCAAGTTATACCTTGATAAGAAAAGATTCTCGTCGGATGAATTGCTTCATACATAATCGGATGCTAGATTACAAATCAATTTCCTTCCCGGAGGTTTAACCTTGTTTTCTCTTTATTTATTTTCACTTACACATGTTGTAATTAATCTAGATACATACTTTGCAGGTGATAATAAACTTGATAGAGCTTTTTCCGTGATGCTCGATATTATGTTGTGGCTATTTGAAATTCCTTCAAACGTAAATGTCTTTGTCCTCTTGAAAGGCAGCAGACGAGAAATTGTTGAGAGCTTCTTCCGTGATGCTCGATATTATGTTGTGGCTATTCGATGATGGAGGAAACACACAGAAGGTAACTAAATTGAAGCAGAAGATGACTAATTGGGAGCAGAACATAACTAATTGTTGGAAGAAACCCGCTCAAAACGTATTGAAATGATAAGATACGCTTGCAGTGGTAATTATTTTGGTTACCATGCCCGTCTTTGAACAGTCTATTGTAATTTTTTTTAGTCAACAAGTTTTTATATTAAAAAGCTAATCTCTATATAAGTAATAAGTGTTCACAAAAACATTGTCATACATGTATAATGACCAGAATTTACAATAAGATAAACAAGAGAGCTTAAAGAGATAGTGACTATAAAAAACTTAAACAAAATAAAATCGAGGAGAAGTCTTCGGATCTCATCGACAATGAAGTTGTTAAGTAAGATGAAACTTTGGGTACTGGATCGAACACACGAGATTGGAACAGCGGAAAGTGCACAATTTTCTATCTCCAAAATGGCTACATATGCGATTAAACACATATTAAATGAGTCTTTGATGACACCTCTTGCAACAAAACCATTTAAAACAAATGGTGAGCACAATGAAGAAAAGAACTCCATAAAGGAGACAAAATCCTCATAAAGAAGTAAGGTAACACAATCCTCATAAAGAAGCAATGTATTAAGATCATCATTCAGAGGCAATGTCACATGATCCTCATATAGAGGTACTGTAACAAGATCCTTATAAAAAAACAAGTGAGAGACAAGACAAAGTCTAGCATCCTCATAAAGAGGTAAATGAAGTGACGAAGATTTAAGCCTAAGGAAGATAATTCTTGCAATAGGAAAAAATCAGTCAATTCCACAAAAATCCTAAGAAACGACAAGATTGAACCTGATAGATAATGAACAGGGAGATATGATCGGCATGAGGATCGATACGAGCACAAACTAGGCAGATGTCATGGACGACATAAAGAAACCTAGCATGCATGATGAGAGGAGCGGAGGCGGGAGAGATGAGTGCAGTCGAAGTAGACATGTTTCCTGAGCTGGAGAGGGTCAATACTGCAATGCTAGAGACGGACACCCAAATAAGATCTGAAAGAAGCCGTCTTAAAAGTTTGGAAGATGATGGGATCTGGTGGGTCAGAGGCATTGGTGGCAACGGCGGAAGAGCCACCATAATACACCACTGAACCCTTAAAGACTATATCGAACGATGATGAACCGAGCGATGACGACACACGTTTCTTCATAGAGCAGCAAAAACTCGCACATTAGCGAAATGTGAAGATCCGGAGACGACAAAGAGAACCTTGGTAAGTATGGAAACAAGAGCAGAAAAATAATGTGAAGAATCATAGAAAGAATCACATGAACCACCACAAGATCGAAGAAAAAGTTCATATATTCAATGGAGTCCTCAAGAAAGTAGAAATTTGATAAATTTATTCTTAGATGGTCTTGCCTCTGGTTTGTGTGATAGTAGTAGCTTTGCCGAAAATAGAGCCAAAGAAATGGTGTCGAGATACGGAATCTCACTATTCATAGCAACATGTGGGAAAGATTCGATAAAAACCTGTAATCAACGGGTAAGAAGGCAAGCAATGGCGAGGATTTCAAGGATTGCACTTGTATTCTAACACCAATGACAATGGCCATATTGGAGAAAGAAAGGATTGGAAGTTCAACTGTGTATAAGTTTTGAATTATTGTATTGTCTTTCCCATACACACACATATATATATATATATATACACATTCTAGTAAGCCTAGAATACAACGTAAATAAAAGCCCATTTTGATAGAACCGGGGTGTAGTGAGGTTAAACAAAACCTCATTCGTGAAATTAAGTTCTTATCTTATAGACTATCAATGTGCGATAAACAAAACCTTATTCGTGAATTGTCATACATAAAGCCCAACTTTTCACAAACTGGCGAATTTAATAAAACATGAGAAATGATTTCAATTTTTTATATAAATGACGGAAGGAATCAAAAGGAGAAAGAGGATTGACTATCGAAAAGGCTTTTTTATAAGGTAATCATATTGTTCTTCTCCAATATTTGCACAACAAGTATCCAATTACCAAAGAGATTGATCATGTAAGTTTTGGAGCATCGTTGAACTCTTTGAAATTTATCTAAATAAGTTTGATCCGTTTTTGCGGTTTGGCCCGTAAACCAGCAACGAGCCGATCCATATAACCCGAAATCCGCACGTATCCGACCCAGGAGTTTTGCTAATTTTCGGATCAAGATTTTACCGCCCAAACCCACCCGCAATGGGTCGAGTTGGGTCAAACCGGTGGGTCTGATTCCTTCTTTGAAGAGTCTGTTTTCTGACTTTTTCAACTTACAATTCTCTTGGTCATTATTATATGACCTAGTCAAAACATGGTTACATTTTTCAAATTACAAGTCCTCTTGGTCATTATTATACGGTATTATTCCAAGACCCAGCGCTCCTTATTGGCCATTCCATTGGAGCTCGATGCCATACATGGCTTAAATGGGAATCAAATGCTCTTGGGCTTGATCAAAGCTTCAAAAATATCGATGTGAATGTGAATTTACTGTATTGTCTTTCTCATATATCTATTCTTGAGCGGTAAGAGTAAGCCTAGAATATACAACGTAAGTAAAAGCCCATTTTGATAACTCTGGAGCCGGAGTGCAGTGATGTGAGAGACAAGAATGATCAATACGATGTGGCAAAACTGAGTCATGTAAAAACAACAACTAAATGATGCATTGTAAAAGGGCACTCGATGGATTCAAATTGGAAACAGCTTCAGCTTTGGATGATCGGGGTTCCTTCATTCAAGCCCAGGAATCTTCGCAGCTCTGATAAGACAACATGGAAACCATCACTTTCTATTTTAGCACGGAATTCGGAGAAGTTGGGGTCTTGTTCAATTTTTTCGAAATTTTTTGAGCGCCATTTTATTGTTAATCCCCAAAGGAGCACCTCCACTTGCATCATGTTAAGTTTCACCACCTCATCCTCTGGAATCATCAATGGATATGTAGATTACAGATCGATTGATTATATATATAAAAGTAAAAAGATAAAGAAAAGCACCTCCGGGTCCTTGCTTCATGGCTAGAAACCCGGCTCCCTCAAAATGATCCGTCAGCTCATTTTCAGCAGTGTAAACCAAGAAGTCTACTGCTTGCCCATCAACACCATCATTCTCCAAAATTCTTTCGATTTTCTCTCTAATCACACAAGGACGGGAAATCTCAGAGATTGAGTAACCCTCCATGTCAAATAAAACAAGTGTGTCCTGACCCACTACACAAAACGAATAAACAATTACGATCGTATATAATTAGACCGATTGAGATGAAATCGATCAGACTATGACAGATCGATTGAGATGAAAATCGAATCTAGATCACTTTCGAGCATGGGATAAATCTTACCGCGATCGCGACCTACTTTGTGTCCGGGGAAAATTTCGAAGGACATGGTTTCGACTTTCGACGCGATGATGAGAGTCTCTCTGACCAATTTAGGGTTAGATCTAAAGCTCTCAATTGGGGGCGCTGTTCATGGGCCAAGCTTAGTTCGCAAGTTTTTTTTGGCCCAATGCTGGAATTTGGTGGCCTTCGAAATTGAGATAGAACATACCTGTTATTTTTAGAGGTGTCATAAAAATATTTAAATAATTAAAATAGCTAGTTTGTTTTGTGGTTCTTAAACCCACGTTTAGGGTGTCACACACAAACCTCTCTTCAAATACGCGATACTTGCCAGTCAGGCGGTTAAGAAAATTGGGCTATGAAAAAATTAGAGATTAAATGAGAATTACAAAAAAAAAAAAAAATGGGATTCTTTCTTTCTCTTTTTTTTTGGGGAAATTGCTAAAAATGCCTCTTAAATTGGTTTTAAATAAAAGTGTACCCCTCAATTTGAATCAAATGTAAAACATGTTTTCCTTCCTTAGTAAATTACTGCGAAGCCCTTATAACCAAACAAAAAAACAGAAACCGCAATTACCATTATAACTTTCGCATATGTCAGACTTCTATAGAGGTCTGATTAATTAGACTCTAATCGAAGTCTAAATGACTTTATCAAACTTCTAAGAGAAGTCTGATACATAATAAATTTGTATTTAATTTTTAAAATTATAAAAATATTTTGTCAAAAAATTTATATACAAAATTAAATATATACAATTTAATAGTATATAAATTAAAATTTGGTAAATTGAGTCAAACTAAACAATATGTAAGATAAAGTAAGTTCTAAACCTCAAAAAATGTTTTGTAATGAAACATTTACATACAAGTTACATATAACTTTAGGGTTAGATTCATGGTTTACCAAATTAACATTTAAAATTTAAGATTTGCACATATGTGTTATAATGTTCATATATTTAACAAATTTTATATTTCCTAGTTGTTTTGTTTAAATATTTTTACTTATAATTAATAAATATTAGATTTAGGGTTTACCAGACTTCATGGCGAAGTCTGAATTTTGTGGTTTCGCAGACTTCTCGGAGAAGTCTGAGACGAATTTAAGTTAAAAATTTAAATTTAAAAAGTTATAAAAAATAATTTGATATAATTTTTGATACATAAATTAAGCATAAGCATTTTTTATGTATATAAATTAAAATTATATAAACTTTGATCAAATTTAAGCATTGGAGATATATTTTGTTCAAAACACCATGTAGTTTGGTCTATGTTTCACATATGAAGTTGAATATCATGTTTTTATTTGTAGGGTTAGATTGAAAGTTTGTGAATTTTCATTCATATTGTTACATTTACATATAGTGGTTAGTTTGTGACTATGTTTAACGAGTTTGATGTTTATTATAAGTTTCTATATAAAATGATTGTATTTAAATACTAATTATTAGATTTAGGGTTTCTCAGACTTCTAGATAAATCTGGTTCAAGTATTTAGATTCCCATGAAGTCTTTTTTAAGACTGCATATGAAGTCTGAAATTTGAAAGTTTTTAAAAAATTTCACACGAAAACTTTTTAAAAAGGCGGGAAATTTTCCCGCTCACAGAAGTTCCTTCTCAGACTGCGTATGAAGTCTGATACAAAATATTTTACAATTTTTAATTATTAAAAATATGGCGGGAAAATTTCCCTCCAATTTCTCTCCACTTATCTAAACCTAATCTTGTACACATATAACACCAAAAAAAAAAAATCTTCAGATTCTTCCCTCTCTTACAACCTCTCTTTCTCTCTCTCTTTTTTAAAACCTCTCTCAAATTTCTCATCCAAAAAGGTTCTCAAGCTTATTATCTCATATGAGTTCTTATGTATGTGATTCATATTTGATTCTCTTTGAGCTGCGAAATAGGCAAGTGAATCTGTTCTTTTTAGTGTTTTCAAAAGTTTTTTAACTGAAATAATTGAGACTACTTTTGATTATACAATTTGATTTGCTCAAACAATCCTTTATTATCAATTTTTTGAGACTTATTCGCTAACTAATGCAAGAGCTATGTGTTTTTACTTTTTCAGGTGCTTGGTTTAAGATTGAGCCAGCTCACTCTCCAAAGAGGCTGGAGTTGGGACTTCTTATGATGCTAATGGCACATAAATTTTGAGTGTAGTACGAGGAACATGAAGTCTGAGAGTCTAATACCAGACTACAACCGAAGTCTGAAAGTTTCTCAGACTTCCAGGTAAGTCTCGTTCAAGTATTTAGACTGGGTATGAAGTCTGAAATTTGCAAGTCTTTAAAAAATTTCACGCGAAAACTTTTTAAAAAGGCGGAAAATTTTCCCGCTCACAGAAGTTCCTTCTCATACTGCATATGAAGTCTGATACCAGATATTTTACAACTTTTAATTATTAAAAATCTGGGGGGGGGAATCTAAACCTAATCGTGTACACATATAACACCAAAAAAAAAAAATCATCAGATTCTTCCCTCTCTTACAACCTCTCTTTCTCTCTCTCAAATTTCTCATCCAAAAATGTTCTCAAGCTTATTGTCTCATATGAGTTCTTATGTATGTGATTCATAGTTGATTCTCTTTGAACTGCGAAATAGGCAAGTGAATCTGTTCTTTTTAGTGTTTTCAAAAGTTTTTTAACTGAAATAATTGAGACTTTTGACATAGACTTTTGATTATACAATTTGATTTGCTCAAACAATCCTTTATTATTTATTTTTTGAGATTTATTCGCTAACTAATGCAAGAGCTATGTGTTTTTACTTTTTCAGGTGCTTGGTTTAAGATTGAGCCAACTGACTCTCCAAAGAGGCTAGAGTTGGGACTTCTTATGATGCTAATGGCACATAAATTTTGAGTGTAGTACGAAGAACACGAAGTCTGAGAGTCTAATACCAGACTACAACCGAAGTCTGAGAGACTTCCAGGTAAGTCTCGTTCAAGTATTTAGATTGCGTATGAAGTCTGAAATTTGTAAATCTTTAAAAAAATTAACGCGAAAACTTTTTAAAAAGGCGGGAAATTTTCCCGCTCACAGAAGTTCCTTCTCAGACTGCATATGAAGTCTGATACCAGATGTAAACTTTTGATTGATAAATCTTTATGCAAACTAATACATATGTTGATTTAGTGTAGATGTTGAAGGTGCTTTGGACAAAACAAGAAAACATAAGAAGAGCAATCTTGAATGTCTATGGTGGGACTGACATTGTACACATGGTGTGTATGGCGATACAAGGAACACAAAGCAAATTTCTAGTATACTATGCTTGTATTGTATTAGATTATTGGATGATCAAACAAAAGAAAAGAAGTTCTCCTTGTATACTATGCTTGTAGAAAAATATAAAGTTGTATAAATTTACTTTTGTCTACTCAAATCAACACGAAATTTTGCTTATTGAAAGTATACAATATCAGAAAATGGGTCACTATAACTTTGGAAGAAAACATTACTCTTTAGATTACATACACCAACATATGACAAACTAAAATAACCTTAAGTGGTGCTGAATTTGTCGTCAGACATCAACTATTGTCTGATTCTTATGAGCTAAAAGTTTATAAAATTAACAAGTTCAAATGTCAAGTTCGTTCTCTCATCATCACATTAGCGATCTTATTGAAAAAATCAGCTTGTAAACGCTCGGCATGTGGTTGTGTAGCTCATCCTAATCCTAATTTGCTTCTTCACTGATACTTTGATATGCTTTGGTGTAATCATTTCAATTATATCAAAGCATTCAATAAACAACCAACATATATAATGTGGAGTATGACGTTTACGCATAGACATCCGTTCCACCAGCTCGGTTTTCTTGTATTGTTTGTATAAACAAATATGTATAAACCACATTAGAGGTCTTTTGGGAAAAGCCAGACTTCTTTCGAAGTCTTATGCTATTAGCTATATTGCCAATATTATTCAAAAAATGATTTAAAAATAATTACCATATATAAGAATGTAAAACTCATGCAGAAGGAACATATAAAACTAACACATATTTATGAAAATTAAAATCAACAAAATTAGTCACAAATATAGAATAAAATGCATTTTTAAAGTTTTTAACATTTCAGACGGCTATAGCTGTCTGATAAAAGTGAAACCAGACCCCTATGGCAGTCTGGAAAAGGGGGTATTTTTGCAATTGAAATTGAAATGTCAGACAGAGGATGCAGTCTGAAATCCATCAGACATCTTACGCTGTCTGCTTTGGAAATTTTGCCAGACAGCTTATGAAGTCTGAGAAAAAGGTAGTTTTGCAATTGAATTTGAATTGCCAGACTTCTCTGAGAAGTCTGATAATTCCTAGAAGTTTGAGAGGGTAGTTTTGCAATTGATTTTGAAATGTCAGAGTTCTCTAAGAAGTCTGATAATTTTCAGGCTTCTTATGCTGTCTGACAAGAATTTCAGACGGCGAGGGAAGTCTGATAAAAAACATCGCATTTTCGGTTTTTATCCAGCGTTGACCAAAATTCGATTTTCAGATGTCTATAGTCGTCTGACAAGAGTTTGAAATTTCAGATGTTTATAGCCGGCTGATGTTATTTTTCCCTATTTTCAGACAGATTTAGAAATCTGACGATTTTTTCGCTTATTCTGGTCAACATCTGAAAATTTGGGTCAATTGCGGTTTTTACCCCTCCTTTTTGTCAGACATCGGATCCCGTCTGACAAAAAGTCAAAAATCGGTCAATTTCTTGCCAGACTACATAAGAAGTCTGACTAAAAAAATCAAATTTGAATCAATTGCAAAACTACCATCTTCTTATTTTGACTTCTTGGTGACGTCAGATAATTTTTTTTTTCAAAGGAATTTCTCAGACTTCTATGGAAGTCTGTCAATTGAAAGTCAATTGCAAAACTACCCTCTCGTTGACCATAATTTTTCATCAGACTTCGTGGGAAGTCTGAGATCGCGAAACAGATCTGAAAATCGGGGGATCTTGTGAAAATCACATAAATCTGATTTTGAGCTCGTTTTTACCTTCCCCAAACACTCAAAACTTTTAGTTACACCAATACCCAACAAACTCAACCATTTTTATGCAAGAATGACCAAAATCGCAATAGATCCAAATTTTAAAATTTTGTAAAACGTGAATTAAAGAGTTTTTTGGAAGAAATTGGAGAGAAAATAGGAGAATAGAAGGTTGTGAACTCTAATATGGAGTTTTGATGGGTCGAAATTGGTTGTGTGAGGCATTAGGAGCTCAAAATTGGTTGTTAAAGGTGTTTGGGTGAACTGAAGAAGATGACAATTTCGTAATTAAGTTAGATCTAAAAGTTTTTTTTGGTCTTTTGGTAAAAATATCAGACTTCATAAAGTCTGACGATGACATTATCGTGAATACACAGATTATTAGGGGATATATTAGCGAAGAGAAGGAAGGAGAAGGGAAAAGGTAGTTTCAGGGTTGACTTCAATTTCAGGGGCACTTTTGCAAACAGCCCTTTTTCAGTATATATATTAAATATATTAGGAAATTTGTTGGGAATGTTCTGAAATCTACTGTACTATCTCTAGAAAGTATGATAAATGTCGAGATCAGACATAAGTCATAAATACTGGGTGATCATGATGGCTTGCTAGAGTCCGCTCTTGATCTATAAGTTTAGAACTTATTACCAGTATTGTATGATCCCAAAGGGTCACACACCATAGCTAACATGAAAGTTAAGATGGAATTAATACGGTAAGATGCTAAGGCATTTACTGTATTTGTACAGAGAGTTGGGCAGACAACAAATGGGCTTTTGTCTGATTTGTGTCTTGGGCCCAAAAGTCTAATGGACCATTAGTTTAATTAATTAAACTTGGGCCCATTAGTGATTAAAAAGGGAGATTGCAACATTAGGGTTTGCTAATGTTTTTGGCGATTTTGGAGTGTAAGCCGCGGCTCATCTCTCTCTCTCTAGTCTCTCTCTTTGTTGTTCTTCCATCTCGGTCTAGCAGCCATCCCTCGCTCGTAAGAGTGTGGATACCTAGGAGGAGCCGGTAATCATCAGCTCTAATCTGATCTTGTCATTACCACCAATCATTCCGCTGCAAAGGTAAAGATCATGTTTGTTTTATGATTCAGTTACAAGAACCTAGATCTGTTTAAGATTATGTGTTAGGTTGCAATCCGAGAATTGAACCATGGAAAAACACTATAATCCATCAGTGGTATCACAGCTTTAGGTTCATTAGATTCTTGTAATTTGGATCTTAATGTGTTTAAAAGGTTTAAGAATCAAAAATGATTAAAATTTGATTAAGAAACCTATAAACCCCTAATCGGCTGCCATATTATGATCTTGGATCATAAGTTAATTGGTTGCCATCGATTTCTTGTGTATCAAGAAATTGAAACCCTAATCGATCGGCTTCATTTGGTCTCGTTTAATCGAGATGCCTTGTTGCTTTCCTCAAGTTAGCCGCAAGTGATGGGCCGTGATCGATCGCTTACTGCCGTGAGTGCAAAGCCAATGATCGATCAAAAGATGCGATTATGGTCTCGTTATGATCACAAGCATGTGCCGCCGATCGCATTTCATGATCGTGATGTAATGGTCTCGGCTTGAGCCGTGTGATGCCGTTAATCATTTGATCGCATTTCATGATCATGAATGGGTTAGGGCACAAAGTGATCAATCGGCAGTGAAAATGATTGGCCGTGTCATGGCCACGTGATCGTGGTGGCCGAGATCGATCAGTTAATCGTGAGGCAAGGGACGATCATGCGTGATGCCGTGTGCGTGTAACGGATCATGCGTTAATGGGCTGAGTTGGATCATGGATCCAATCGTTTGGCCCGTTAAAACTTTACGTCCCGCAAATAGTCAATCGGTTAAACCGAGCTTCGCGGTTCGTTGCCCAAAACCACACCTGTAATATCCTGTTCCAAGAAATAGTCAACAGACAGCAGAGAAGTCAACGGAGGGCATTTTCGTAATTTTCAGAAGATGAAGGGCATTTTGGTAATTTTACCAAAATGCGATCTGGAAGTGGAGACGGGCCAAGTGTTCTTATTTTTGTCCAAAAGAACATTTAGAAGACCAGACGTGGAAGAAACGAAGATTAAACGATTTTACGGACTATCGGGAAATGAAACCGATAGAACCGATAAAACTTGTAAAATCCATAACGGGAGCTACGGGTGTCCGTTTGAGGCGATTCAAATTTCTAAATTCATATAAGATCTTCTAGAATCTGAAAATGAGACTTGGTGGATTTGTAGAAGCAGCTAAAGGATTCTTTAAAATATTCAACGTAAAGCCGGTTTTTCCGAGAAACCGATACACCGTTCGGGCAAGAAAGAAGACCCTCTAAAGTCCACCAAAAATTATGAAATTTTGACCGAAGATACATTAGAAGATGAAGAAGATATGGTTAAAAGGATTCAGCAAGATTTGATGTCTAGATCAAGATATGAATTTTGAGTCCTTAATGGGTTATTAAGGCTTAAAAATTCAAAATAAATTCCTTGAGGCTTGGGCTTGAGTCAGGGTATTTGGGACAGTTTACCAAGACCATATTGGACCTAAATACAGCTCAGTATGAAGCATGGGCCACGAAATTTGAGCCCAAGAAATAGAAGCTTCTTAGGTGCATGAATCTCCAAAGATGTGTTGTCATCAATCCAAGGGCTGCATGGAGGAGGCTACAAGTGGATGGTGGATGATCAAATTCATTGTTTGTGGATGGTTTTTGGTGGAGAGGTCGTGGCTTAAGATGGAGAAGAAGAGGTGACAAGTGGAAGGTGGAGATCTCTTCACTTTAGCTATAAAAGGAGGCCTCCACCCCTCACTTTTCTTCACACCAAAAACACTTCTCAACAAGAGTAGTGAAGAAGAGAGAAAGAAGAGAGGGAGAAGGGAGGAAGAAGAAGAAGAAGGAAGAGGAGGAGGAGCCGGGAGAAGAAGAAGAAGCCGGAGGGAGGAGAGAAGAAGGAGAAGCCGGAGGGAGGAGAGAAGAAGGAGGATCCGGAGGGGAGAGAGAGGGAGGAGAGAGAGAAAAGGAGGAGAGAGAGAGAGTGAGAAAAATAGAAGAAAGATGGGGAAAGGAATATTATTACGTCGGAATATTCTAAAGAATATTCTTCGGAAAAGAATTTTTCCGACGTAATAATCTTCCCGATAAACCGGATTTCTTTTATTTAGAAATAGGATAGACGGTTGTAGTAGCCATCATATGAGGGTTATCCGGAGGTTCGGAATCACCAAGGTCAAGTGCGGGTCAAGTTCGATTTCGTGCATTCGGGAGGTTCGGGTTCCAGTTCGGGGGTCTCGGGATTCATACCGTGTCAGAGCCGCCATTTCCGCGCCTATCTCACTGTGAGTCGGCTCACAAACTCATAGATTCATATAGACCATAAATTGATAAACCGTAGTGCTAGGATTGCATACCCGTTACTTAACTTAATTAGTAATCAATAATTAATTGGACGTTAATGATAAACCGGTTAGGATCAGATAAGCACGCTAGGTTTAAAGAATTAAATGGTAAATCAATTGTGTGCCGCTAGGTTGTTAGTATCGATTGGGTGATGCATTCATATAGACCGTTGTTTAGGACCGTATATGCATTTATATATGTATTAAGAACGATAATTAATGAATATATATACGGAAATTAAGACAACATTAAAATATGGTTGAACCTAAACAAACTTATAGAATATTGTAACGGGGTTGGGGTTTAGGTTTAATAGCGGGATTGAGTAATGAATAAAGTTAATTAATAATGAGACGTCGGGGAGTTAGTAAGTTTACTAACTCTAAACCGACGGATCGAGGAGTTAATAAAAGATATCTAGAATGGGTTAAATAAGGAATGTGGTGAGTTGGTAAGCCGTCTACGGGTTAGCAATCCGCTAACCCAAGGTAGCGGATGATAATTGATTAAAAGACTTAGAAACCCTAATAAACCTGCTTGTGTGTGATTGTGTGATTATGTGATTGTGTGATTGATTGTGATTGTGTGATTGTATTGCTGTTATTGTGAGCTTTGTGTGCAGGTTTGTTAGACTGCTCGGTGTTGGGCCGAGCAGTTATTGCGGACACTTACTCCGGTCACGGGACCGGGTAAGTTAGTGGTGATGACTAGGTATCTTACCTAGTCAGAGCGGTGGTAGCGTAGTGGCTTGCGGAATGGTTGGAGATTTATTATTGATATTTATTGCGTGATCTGTGCTAGAGTCCCAGCGAGTCTGCGTGTTTATATTTCTGCACTAGGACGCTAGGGTGCGTTAGATTCCGCAAGCCTAGGTTTTGTTTACGTTCCGGTACTTCCGACCCGATTGGATCCTCGGGTTTTACCTAACCGGATCATGGTGATTCCGGTTATGGTGTTAACCTATCGGGTGACGCCGGTAGGTGTGTGATTCGGAGAATACGGGGTCATGTCCTAGGACCAAATCACATGGAAACTCTGGCTATCTAGGGGTAGTCCGAGTCACCGCGTATCGATGGACAGAGAACGGTGTCCTACTCGTGGGACCTTGTGTACACGTTTAGGAGTCGTGGGTTAGTTACCATATAAGTGACAATGTAAACCCGTGGAAGTTACCGAGTTCGTAGGGCCCGTTGTTGTTTATTCTTTCTTTCGTTGCGCGATAGATAGATCGAGTCCAATCGAAGACATGTGCCGCAGTGCCTTCGATTTCCCTTAATTCACTTTATCTCTGGCATTTATTGTGTATGTTTGGGTTTATCACGACATGGTAGTGCGTGATCGACTATTTTTCCTGCTGATTGTTATTTTGGGTTTTGGGGCGGGAATTTGTAGACTTAGATAGATTAGAAGCCATTAGTGGGGAGCCGATTCACTGGGTGATCTTAGATCGCTCATTATACTCTTTTTGTGTTTTTCAGGTTTAGCAGCGACGGACGCGGGAGGTTCTCGGTGTAGTTTCGGGATGGCTTGTGACGGGATTTGATTCGTGATTTTTGAGTGTTTTCTCGGTTCGGCGTTATTGTTATTTCGTGTGTTGATTTCTTTGTATATTTGACTTGACGATTGTTTGTGAAAATTCTATTAAACGTTGTACTCAATGTTGATTACTCAGAAATGAAATTGTTTCCCTGATATGAGGTTTAAGTCCGAACCGACACAACTCATCGAAGTAGTGCAAGTGGTACCGCTTGTACTATGGATATGAGGATAGCGGAGTCGAGGATAGATTGGTGCGAGCCTTTGTCTCAAACCGAACTAACTTTGGCTTCGTCCTGTGGCGAACTTTTCCCATTCGACTTGCTCGGGTTCGATCGGTCATGTTCTTGTTTGATTGTTGACCGGTCAGCTCGACGGTCAGCGGAGAATAGGAAAGGGGCGTTACAGAAAGGTGGTATCAGAGCATGGTTCTGCATGGGTTTCGAAACATTTCATTTCTGAGTGTTTTCCGTGTTTTATCGAGTCAAATGTGTCACACAAGCATCCATTAGGAAACCGAGCCGCGTCCGTTAAACCCGGGGTTGGGATGGGGGGTAGCATTTTTGTATGATTTGAACTAACTTATCGTTGAGTTGTGATTGCAGTCATGCAGCAGTGTGTCCTGGGTGGAGTGGAGATGTGTGTGTGTGTGCGCGGAGCAGTTACAGTTGAGCGCCATGAGTCCGCAGGGACCAGTCAGTCTCGCCACCAGCAATACCGGAGTACAGGACATGCAACGGATGTGGAGTGTATGAGTTCAGTTACATTGGTGTCCCCGAGCAGTAGACCCGCGTCTTCGGGAGCCGTACCATCCAGTACCGGGACCCGATCACTGTCCGTTGTGTGGTCACGAGGGCCATGGAGCATTGACTTGTCCTATCGTCGGATCAGGAGTGCGTGTACCCGATGGAGAGTCATACCTAGCACTAGTACGAGAAGATTATTGAGCGGGACCCAGCCGCAGAGCACCTGTCTAACCGGCATTGTACCCAATGTGAATCTCTCCAGCCGGCCCAAGATAGACAATTACCAATGTACTGAATTCCTTT
This sequence comes from Orychophragmus violaceus, assembly GCA_030180135.1. Taxonomy (NCBI): domain Eukaryota; kingdom Viridiplantae; phylum Streptophyta; class Magnoliopsida; order Brassicales; family Brassicaceae; genus Orychophragmus; species Orychophragmus violaceus. The sequence goes on along the minus strand of CM058238.1, from coordinate 11,291,918 downwards.
GAGTTTACAATTCTCCACCAAGCTTCGGAAGTTCCAGAAAGTTGAAGCATGACGCACTGCTCCACCTAGTTTCTCATCGTTGTCTAGGAGTTCATTGAAATCTCCTATTAGCGTCCACGCTTCATTCCTCGTCAGACCAATTTGGGTAATCTGCTCCCAAACCCGATGTCGTCTCTCACGAATAGGATCGCCATAGACACATGATACATAAAAGGATAGTGATCCCAGCTTCACATGTAAGTCTATTATCCTCTTGTTTTGTGTCAGAACCGAAACCTCAAAACATTTTTTCCACATTACACTCAAACCTCCACTCAAACCATCAGGTTCTACTGTAACAATATGATCATAACCCAAACTCTCTTGAAGCTTTTGCATATAAGTAAACCTTTGTTTAGTCTCCAGAAAAAACATAAAATCAGGAAAATATTTTCTACGGATTTCCCGAATGTACCGAACTGTTTCGGTGCTTCCGGCTCCTTGACAATTCCAGCTCAGTATGCTCATTGGAAATGCATAGGCTGCAAGTGCAGAGGCTCCTTGACAAGACTCGATTCCGATCGAAGACAATGCCCAAAAATCACTCTCTTTTACGAAACTAATACTGAAACCAATTACTGAGCAATACCCGTCTTCGAAGACTAAGAAAATGTTCAATTTTCCGTCAGAGCTTTGTGAAGCTTCGAGAAAAGCAATCAAACCAAAGGAGAAATTCAAGGACTAAGAAATCGAAAGGATCAAAGGAGACAACTTTACCGAGAAGATACCCAAAAACACTGGATAACTGAACCCGTCTCCTCAAGCGAAGAGTTATTACTGATACCAATTTCACTCTCGCCGATAATTCAAAGAGATAGCAAGCTTCATCCCAAGCTGGAACTTAGGGCAGGATTGAAGAGAAACCAAACTTTTCTGTCCAGCAAAGACAGCCAACTGAAGAATCTGAGATTCAGAAAACCGAGCTCGCACGACGGCGAAGAGATTGCACACGAAAATTGATTCGATGAAGGAAGGATTGAGAATCGCCTGGAATTCGTCTGGCACCCATAAGAGCGAAATATTCTCCAAAAGATTTTCGTCCCGTAAGAAGGACTAACTAATATATATATATATATATATATATATATATATATATATATATATATATATATATATATATATATATATATAAATATAAGTATTATAATGTAAAAGAAAAGATGAAACCTCAAATTTGAAAATTTTGTAAGATTCAAAACCTCAAAAATAAAGTTTTGTGTTTTTTTTTTGGAATGAAGAGGTTTTGTTCATTCTTTTGAAGATGCTTTAAAAAGAAATTTCAAAATATAAGTTTATAGTTTATAGTAAACTAAATAATATCTCTAAGTATAATGTGAATACATCAATTTTTAACATGTAACTGCATAGTTATTATAAATTTTTTTATTAATTTGTATTCTTCAAATTAGTTCATAAGAAAAAAACGTTTCCAATTTGCCCGCATTATCATTATCAACATGAGTTTAAACTATGCAAGGAGTTCTTGAACAACTTTATTATTAAACTTATCCCTCGCAAGGAAAATATGAAGATGGGCAATTTCTCATAATCCTTGAACAATTTTTGGGTTCACCTCATCATGTTTAAACCAATCAATATACCACCTAACACCTAAGATCTACTTTTTTTTTTTTGGGCTCAAACATCACTTTCATTCAAACAAAGTTTATACACCTATGTTTCTCACGCTCAATATCGGAGCTGACCCATAATGGCATGACAGAATACAACTTAAGATCATTTGACTCAAAAGAGAGAGATTCCTTAGCTATTATATCTGCTACACAATTGCCTTCCCTATTGTTGAAAACTACCTTGAAATATTGACTCTGGTGAAACATATGAGATATATCTTGAAGGACCCCATTAATCGCTGGCCATGCTTCTCCATCCCCAGACAGCTGTGCTGGACACCCAAGATCTACTTAAAAAAAAAAAAAAATTTTAACATAACTATTTGTTAAACTAAAACCATTAATCTAAAAAAAAAGGTACGAGCTTTGAGGCGTTAACGGTGTCCAAGCCTCCATTTTCTGGGAAATCCTCAAAGGGAGATTATCCATCAATTTAGGGTTTCTTATCACCGATCCACAAAATCAGGTGAGCCCTCCTCCTTCACTTTCTTACCCATGGCATCTCATCCATCTCTCTCCTCTCTCCGGATTCGTTCCCTTGGTAAATTGGCGTTTGATGTTAGATTCTTGTTTGAGCTTTTGGGATTTCTTGTCGAATCAAAGCATTACTTGATGAATCAAGCCGATTGTGAATGGGGTCTTTGGCAACGCTGGGTTTTGGAGCTCCGACATCAAGCTCGACGTTCTTCAGCCTCTGGTAAACGTAATTCTCGACGGATTGCATCATTTAAATGACATGTTTTCTAACTAATCATACTGCATTTCTCATGTATGGTAACTAGAGGAGTCTGAACGCTCAAACTTTCTCTATCATTTGTACCCAAACTATAATTAAGTTATTAGAATTTCAAACGGTATAAATTTTTTATCAACAAGTGTGAATGTATTCCATAAAAGAGGTTTGAATGTTAAAACGTTCACCTTTGGTAGAAGAATACAACTTAGAGATTATATTTGCTCGCTAAGGCCATACTCAAAGCTGGTACCACCATTTCATTAATAGAAATCAACCTATTTTAATGTTATTGTTACACATGATACATCGAATGTTAAGGAATGACATTACTTATTATGTCACAGCTTTTGAATTGATAGACATCAACCTCTCGGACTGTGCTCAATTTGCATCTTAATTCGACGGAAATGATGACAATGAGAAAGAGACGACGGTGGTTCTCGTTGCCCAGATTTTTTATGCAAGAAGATTGGCTCAAAAACTTTACCCGATCTCAAGAATTGTGGATCTTCATGGTGGCCATCTTGTTAGCCACGAGAGAACACGAGGTATCTATTTTAGCTTTCTCTCTTGAAATTTGAAAGCCTCGTCCTCACCTTGCTGATTTATTTGTGATTAGTTCCTTTTGCCTACAGGTTAATCAAGCTCTTCTCAAACTAATTAGGGGTTATCTTCAGCTGTGAAGAAGATGAAAATTCTTGTTGTTATGTTGTAGGAGAGTGGGAAGAGAAAGAGTAGAGAAGATGATCCAGAGGAAGTCTCGAACTCACAAGTTCCTTAAAGAATTTGCAGAGATGTCAGTTGATAAAATGGAGCTTGAAGAAGATGTAGAGAAACATGATTTGGACTGCCACTGGTTCAAGCGGTTCTTGTTAAACAGCCTTCGCAATTCAGTGCGCTTTCACTTGTTTTTTTTTTTTTTTTTTGTGGTTTCATATTTGTAAATTGGCTCAGTCAGCTCTAATAGTAGACTTGTAGTATTTGTGTCCTTTGGGACGATTCTATGTGGATGAAAACAATATCATTTTTTTTTGTAAGTAAATGTTGTTTTCTTAACTCTCCCAATTTGTTGTTGTTCTCTTATAAAGCTTCAGATAAATACAACTAAGTGGAATTCTCGACCATACAATGGTTGGAAAGAAGCTGAAAGATGGCGGTCTGGTTAAGAGTGTTATATTGGTTCGGACATATAGTGTATTGTTAGTGTGAAATTCTAATTCATAACTCGAATCAAAGAAATCTTCTTATCAACTAAATTTTAACTCGGACATACTGCTGCTTCTGCTCTCCATTTTCCATTAGTCTCGTCGTCTACGTATCTTCTAAACACCAAAAGAAACTTCATATATGCAGACAGATTCAGTATTGTCCGTAATTTAAACGTCAAACTAATGTATCGATATGTTTGAGGAAATTGTAATTCATAATTTCTATACGAGCTATAGCTACCATGTCACATATCTGTAATGTTTGTAACGAAAGAACAATGATTCAGCCATAAGTATTTCATACTTGTAACTAGAGAAACAAAGAGGATACTACTACTTACTTACCCCAGCACGCATCTGGTTAAGACAGCCATTTGTGTGAATAAGAAGATAGCCTCTAGATTCCAATGGAGCTGAAGAACCAAATAACCAGAGAATATGTCAACATAAGACTTTGATATTGGATACAAAAGAAACCAAACCAGACAGATTTGTTTTCTCACATATGTAGTTAGGATTGGGATTGACACAAGGAACGAAGTTGTGGTTGGGTGGAGGTTTCCAGAGCTTGTCAAAATCAGGTATCTCGCTAGTAGTGTTCAACTGTCAAATCTAAAAGTGTGAAAATATATGAAAGAAGCATGATCCTTCTTTGTATCTTAGAAACAATTCTCTAGTGTTCTAAGTTAGCACAATGACTGTAACCACCAACTCACTCTTCACTCTTGAAACTCGCTCTATATATATAGACATTGTCTTCTTGCTTAACTTTCTCAACTACTAAATATTTACTTACAAGCAACTAAAAACGTTGTACCAAGAATCAAACCTTGGAATAAGAAAAGGGCTTGTCAAGAAATGAGGAGGAGATGGTTCATGTGTATTGTTGATGTGTTCCGATGTGAAGGAGGAGGGCTCGCCTAGCGACGATCGGTGATGAGAAACCCTAATTCTTACTCGATCTTCAGTCTTCGGAGTTACAGAAATGGAGAGTCGACTCCGTCAACGGCGTTAAGGCCATCAGGTTATTTTTCTATTTTTTGGTTGATTATAATATTTTTAATTCTACAGAAATGGTTTTATTTATTAAATTTTAAATTAATGTTTATTTGATAATTGAATCTGACCTGTCATTTTAATTGGTTTAGACATAACGAAGTGAAAGAAGCAGTGGGTTTCTCTCTCTTCGGTTTAGAGAGATGAAATCCTCTCTCGGTGGGCTCGCCGCTGTTCTTCACCTGATTTTTTGTTCGGCGTTTGCCCTCCGATGTGGGGTTTTTTTTCTGATTTCCCGATATTCTCTCTTATCCATCTTTCAGCTCGGGACGTCTTTTTCCCCCAGTTTTCTTTCTCCGATCTTCTAGATCGGTTGTTGTTATAGTGTTTTGTTTCCGATCACCCCCGTCCAAATCTTCAGTTTCTTTCGTGGGTTTAATCGGATTGTTTTGGTGTGTTCGGGCTTTCCCTAATAAGTCCGATTTCGATTATATGGCTGGCTGATCTTAGTCCGCTATCGGACCTTCCAGTTTCTGGTCCCTTTCCGACTTCGATCGATGACGATCTCCTTCCCTCTCTCTGCTCTCGCCGTATTGGTCTCTGAGTTGGTCTCCGGTTGCTTTCGCTCATCCGATTCGCGAGGATTAATATCGTCTTGGTCTCACCGGCTTTAGAGGACAAGCCTTCGGTGGCTCTGATGGGTTTCTTAATCCCATCTGCCAAGGCGCCTCCTTGGCTTTGGATGTTTCCGGCAGCTTTCCGCTGATGGTTTTCTTTGCTTGCAGGTGAACATACGGCGGTTTGGGAAGTGTATGATCGGCAAACGCTCCCTGTTTCCTGCTACGAAGTGGTCCAGTTCGGTGGCACGGCGTTTTCCTCCGCGCATGTGTCATGGCTCCGGCGATGCTTATTCCCCGACATGTGTCCCTCCGAGTGCAGAGCTGGCCGCGTGGACTCTTATATGTTGATTTGGGCTCTGTCAAATTTGAGTGGGCTTTTGTTGGTTTCTTCTTAGCAGGGCTTCGGCCCGTTTGTAATACTTAAGGCCTTGGCCCATTAATCGAAATTGTTGACAAAAAAAAAGACATAACGAAGTGAATGAGTGGGTTCACCTCTAGGGGTGAACCCAAGAATTGTTCATAATCCTTCCTTCAACAACGATATTTGTAGATTGTAATTAGATGGCAAAACCGTTTAGTAAACCTCCCAAAATATTCACTTCCGACTGTATTTTGGTAAATTTGGTAAGGCATTTTGGTACTACATGTAAACGCATTATATGTTCTAAGGCGATATTTTGGGAGATTAGGGTTTTGAAGCTTCCATGAGGCGCTGCCGCAGCCCATGATGTAAAATACGCCGTTAAGCTCAGCCGCTTGTGATGCCGGTCACCCAGCATGCTTCCTCTCCCTCGGGCTCCGCCTTCCTTGCCGAAAGTCCGTCGGATTCTGCTCCCTCGAAACTACCCATCCCTCCACCGCCGACGTTCCTACTCGCCGCTCAGTTGTCCGCGCTCGCTGCCTCCCATCTTGGGCCCTTATGGGCATCGCCGCCTCCACCTTTGCTGGTCGCACCTCCACCAAAGATACAGATTACGGCTCCACCGAGGCTTAGATCTTATAATGCTCCACTGCTCATAATCTCATTCTATCCGTCGCGAACTTTGGTCCCACATCCGTCTCAGGCTTTAAAAGCTTCGCATGGTATGCCTGTAGCTCCGCCGAAGCCACGTCGTCCAGCTCGTCCTGCCACAGTCTCCAAGTCTTCAAAGTCTCCGGCGCTGATTTTCGTCACAGACCCGCTTATCGGGTTCGAACGACCGCCACGGTGGTTGGAGTCTCCTCGTGTGAGCCTGATACTTGTGGATTTGAAAGCTATAGAATTTGCAGATTCCAGTTGTTTTTGTCTAGGCTTATGCTATGGGAATGGTGATTAAAATTATCTCTTAGAATTGCAATTGTTTACTGCTTTATGCAGAATCTTTCTTACTCTCGGTCATATATCTTGCAATGTTTCCTTTGTGGCCTATGGTTGTTCACATGTTGCTGGTTTAAAATCCTTTGCTGCTCAATGCAGAAATCAGTTTAGTTATTGCCCGATACAGACTTTAAAGCCTTTGTGGGATTTTTCGGTGGCTCTTCCTCCGCTGCCACCCGTATCTCTTGACCCCACCAGATCTAAGCATATTTCGATCTCTCCCTATATCAAATCACTCTTGTGCTTGTCCCCGACCTTGCAGTATTGACCCTCTCCGGCTCAGGAGACATGTCTATCGTGACTGCGTTCATTGCTTCCGCATCCACTCCTCTCACCTTGCAAGATGGGTTTTGTTATGTCTTCCATGACATTCATCTAGTTTGTGCCTCTCCCATTTCCCTGATCAATCATGATATTTCTGTTCAGTTTCTATGAGGTTCGATCAATTTGTTTTTTTTTTGGAATAGATTGAAATTGACTGAATTATCTCCTATTGTTAGAGTTATTTTCCTTAGGAGTAATTTGTTGTCTCATCATTTATCTCTTTATGAGGATTTGGTTACATTGCCTCTTTATGAGGATCTTGACGACTTACTTCTTTTCTTTATGAGGATTTTGTCACATTGCCTCTTTATGAGGATTATGTCACTCATGTGACTTTGCCTCTTTATGAGGATTTTGATACATTGCCTTTTTATGAGGATTTTGTTATCCTACTTCTTTATAAGGATCTTGGGTCCTTTACGGAGTTCGTTATTCTCTTGTGCTCTCCATTTGTTTTAAATGGTTGTATTGCAAGGGGTGTCATCAAAGGCTCATTTGATAGATGTTTATACGCCGTTGTAGTCATTGTGGAGATAGGAAATTGTGCACTTGTTGTTGTTCCAATCTCGGGCGTTCGATCCAATGCCCAAGGCGTCATCTTATTTAATAACTCATTTGTCGAAGAGATCTGTGGACTTCTCGAAGACTTTTATTTGTTTAAGTGTTATGTGATCATTATCCTTCTATCTTTATCTGCTTCTTCTTTTTGTTGTTTTTTCATGATGGTGATATTATTTGGAAACATTTATTCCGTTTTAGGAGATTATAAAAAAACAGTTGATGTTATGTGATCATTATCCTTCTATGATTTCTTTGCTGACCTCTAGGCTCTAGCTATAAGCCAATTTTAGATATACATACATATATATTTTCGAACATAAAACAACTCATCCGAACAAGTTACTGAATCACTAAATTTATTGATGCGATCATGGAAAGCAAAAGGGTTTTATTTTATTTATGCACAATTTCAATCAAACCCGAAAGGACATGTGTTCAGTGTTCGAAGTGTATCTTCTCAACCACGACGTTTCAACGCATGAAACCACCTGGAAAATATGCTCAGCTCAATTACAAAGCTCCTAGAAGAAGAATCATATCAAACGGAGTTCATACAAAGAAGTTATTCAATTTACAACATTGGTGTTTTCCAGTTTACGCGATTCTGACTGGTTTACCTTCAATGAAGAATTCCGACCAGACCAGAATGAATCAGGCTACAAAATGAATTTTTCAAGAAGACTGATCCATCAGAGAAGCCCAAAAATTTGGATTCAGCCCAAAATCTATCAAGGAATATTCATTTTCGTCCATAGCAAAGACTGCATTTAATTCTGCCTATTTCTCTCTCTTACATGCACTTTAGAGTTTGAATGTTGTTTTCCAAGATACTCTGCATGTTAGGCTATGTTTATGAACGAAATCTGATATATTTTATCTATTTATACAGCCTCAAAATCATGAATAAAAGATAGACCTTTGATTTTTATTTTTGGAAACTTGGAGAGTGATTCTCACTTTTCTATTCAATGGTGTGTAATATCCATTGAAGTGATCATGGTGTGTAATATCCATTGATCAACCCGATCCGTCTTGGTGCGTCATATCCAAGGGATCAACCGATAAATCAGGAGTCTTCCGCAGCTTCTGTGCGACCATTCAATCCATGGTGAATCAAAAGACTTTCTGCAGCTCTTGTGTGACCAATTCATCCACCGCCTTGTTTCTTTGAGTTTCATCACTTGTAGAAGTCAAGGATTATCCCTTTATCAACTTAGAGTGAATCATCCTTGGGAGAATCGCATCATTTATGTACAAATTTGAAGATGGAAGGAGCAGAAGCAACAATATAGATGATGAAAGAAGATAAAGTCAGTAAAACGGTTTGCATCTGATGATGGTTTCAATCAAAAGTCTTGACGTTGGTAGTTAATATACATATAAACTCCAATAAGCAGTACTCCGATAAGTCTTGACGTTGAACGTTTGAGTTTTACTAACATTCACTTTTTGACGGTCTCATCTTTGGTTACTTTGGACGTGAAACTGACCGCTTTTCTCGGATGCTCCCTTATGTTCAAGCTAAAAACTTCTGGCCTAGAGTAATGCCCGACCACATCGAAGTCAAATTTGGCTCGTGCTATGTCCCCAAGATCTGTCGGATATTTTATATATGCATATGATTGGTTTATGTGTTCTTCTTCTAATGAATTAAAAAAACAAGAGTTAGTAATATAATACCTAGATCAGCTGAGATAAGAGCCTCTCCGTCATAGTTTGGTCCAGCTAGAACAACTCCCAAAGGTGAAATGATAGAGCTACCACCGGCGCAAACAACAGAGCCCGGTGTGAGACTCTCTTCCGGACCGGAGAACGTGTATTCCGGTTGAGGAGGATAATCTTTCCGGCGACAGAATTGATTAGCTGACAAAACAAAACATCCACCTTCAAGAGCGATGTGAGTCATTGATGCTTGCCAAGTTTCTCTAGCATCAGCAGTAGGTGCACAATATATCTCAATGCCTACAAAAACAGAACACAAACACATTTATAATGAACAAATCACAAGCAGAACATTGGTACTTACTGTCTAACTAGACTGTAAGATTCATTGTCCTTCTCACACTGATCATGTCTATCTACAGAAGCTTAAGAGAGCCTAACCTTTGGCATACATTGCGGTTCTTAAAGACGGCATCCTATTCTCCCAACAAATAGCAGCGCCGATTTTCCCGATTGGAGTATCAAAAACAGGGATGGTTGATCCATCTCCGAACCCCCAGATGCAACGTTCAAGAGCTGTAGGCATGAGTTTCCGGTGCTTACCCAAGAAGTGACCTTGTGGATCAAAGAAAAGGACGGTGCAGTATAACGTATAGCCTTCCCTCTCTATCACACCCATAACCAAGAATACTTTGTACTTGCTAGCCATTCCCGCCAAACGTTCCACCTCAGGTCCTAAATATTTTGCATAAGGTTAATCAAAACAAGAGGCACAAATGAAAAAAAAAAAGGAATGTATTTTACAGTTGATAACTCAGGAAAGATTAACTAGAGACTGAAACTTAAGCTCATTCATTTGGTAACCTAAGATTTGATCTCATTAACAATGTAGTTTGCAAAGTGGTTCTGTCACCAACCAAATTCAGAAGAAATCGAAAACAAAATCGCAGATAGAATAGTAAAGGACTAAAGGTTACAACTTTACCGGGAACATCAATGGCAGATGCATGATACTTGCGAAAATCGTCCCTTCCTTTAGCAGTTCGAGCACCAATAGCCAACTCGAAGCTGGAGCCGCGAGGATATCCGCCGATAAACGCCTCCGGGAACACCACGAGCTGGGACCCAAGATCAGCCGCCTCGGCAAGCAACCTCTCCGCCTTATCTGCAATTCCCGAGGGGAAGATCAACCATCGCGTTCAATCAACCAAGTGAAATGAAAAATCCAGAAAGAATCAGCTCCAATGAAAAATCATGAAAGTGGGGAACCTAGCGTGGCGGCTGTGTCGTAGAAGACGGTGGAAGCCTGGACGACGGTTGCTCGTACGATTGTGGAGGAATCTCCGCCAGACATCTCAATCTCTGGGAAGATTTGATCGACGTTGATCGGAGGAGGCGCCGTGACGAGAGACATTCCTTGCTGAGTGGACGTTAAGCTTGCTTGAAACTCTCTGTAGCAGAGAGAGAGAGAGAGTTTGGTTGGTAGGTACATTAAACAAGAGATTTATGTATTTTTATTACATAAAATTTAACACGTGACACAAAATTTTAATTACGATACAAATTACGAATTTTATGGCGTTTTTTTTTTTTGCGGCAAAAAGATATTTTTATTAAAAAGCCCAAAGAACTATTTCAGAAAAATACAAGCCATATGATACAAAGTAAAACAGAGCAGAGTTTGGCTTAAACAGGGCCCAATAAAACAGAACCAGATATACATAAAACGATTGAGTTTTGCAGATGAAACGCGTGTAAACACGTGTCAATCAGTCGAGAAAGACGATCCACGTGGCGAGAATCCGAGCACATCGGCATGCAAAACACCAAATCGCCTGAAAAAATTTCGGTGACAGTCCGGAAACTGTTGAAATCGCCTCTTCCGCTACAACTGCTTTCACCTGCCGTCCAAGTCCTCCTAAAGATCGCCAAAAAGATTGTATATGTAGAGCCTCGCTTCAATCGATTACTATCATCTCCGCTATAATCTGCGCTTGGATAAGGTGAATCCGACGAGGATAAACACCAAAGACGAGATTGAGTACCAGCCGGCCAATTCAATTCGATTGGACATCGATCCAACAGCTCGAAAGCGCACGAAGATGAAGGTAATAGAAGGAAGATTACATCGGCGTAGTGGCGGTGAAGCACCGTAGAAATGGAACATAACCTCTGGATAAACCAGAGAAGATAACTCGAAAAAGATCGGGAGAATCAACGAGCATAACGTTCACATTTATTATCCGAAACCCGACACCATCGATTTAAACAGAGGAAAAGTGATGGATCGGGAGAAAACGAAAGCTAAAACATAATATAAACAGCCGGACGAGAGTCTTTGTTTATATTTAATTTTATGGCGTTTAAAAGAAAATGGCAACTATAAACTTTAAAAATTAAAATTTTGTTATTTTCCCGATATCTATTTTGATAATGATATTTCCATTATCCAACTACAAATAGTCAAATACTAATAAAAAATTAAAATCAAATTAAATAAAATATCAAAATCAAACAAGGAAAAGGAAAACGCTGATTCTTCTTAGGTTTTATAACAAAACGCTGATTCTTCTTAGGTTTTATAACATACTCCTTTTTTTGTTATAAAACCTAAGAAGAATCAGCGTGACTTGTTCAAACTAAATAAGTCAAAATCTTCTGAAAGCAAACATGTTCGACGGCTCTTCTTCACATCGTCTCGTCGGAAAATTCTTCACTGATTCAACTCCTCCGTCTCTCGCAGAAACAGAACAATCACTCCGGAAACAATGGGTTCTCTCCGGCGACATGACTGTCCAAAAGCTAGACGACAGCGATACATTATTGTTCGAATTCATACAAAAGAATGACAAAGAGAAGATTCTTAAAAAGCGATCACCTTATAACGTCAATGGAATTATCATAGTAATCAAGGATCCAAACTCTTCAGACATGATTGATTTCACTTCGGATTCCTTCTTGGTCGCTGTCGTGGGGTTACCATCGTATCTTTGCAATGAGAGCTTCCTCCCGACTCTCAAATCTCGAGTAGGCGATAACAATCCGGTTTTATACGGAACGTATTATAACAATAGATTTATATATTTCCAAGTTGATATTGACCTCAAGAAGCCACTCAGACCGGGATTCTATATAGATGAAAACCAAAACCGGTTCGTGGAGTTCAAATACTGGAACTTAGGCGATTTCTGCTACATTTGTGGAATGATTGGTCACGTCAAAGAAAATTGCGTCCAGGTTATATTCCCTAGAACTCGTGCCTTGACTGACACGTCAAGAACGCACGTCTATGGCCCTTGGTTAAGACTTTCTTCCGTGAATGTGTCTTACGAATTTGGTCTGAAAAAATTACCGACTAGTGTTGGTGAGTGCGACAAGAGTCTCTCGTATCCTCAATTCTTCATAGAGGTTGATTATTTGAAACTCGTTCTCTGCAACACTATATTCCCGACTGTACCAAAGCCCGTTAGCAGATTTCGTTTCCCCTGTTCTTACCTCGACACAGAAACAGAGTCAACAGATACAACTTCGAAAGCGTACGAGGTTATGCGGAGGGAGATCTACGAGAATATGCCTCTCTCTCTTGACGATTTCGAACACGTTTCGTTGAACATGCCTGACGTTACAGGAACACTTGTGGAGCAGTTGAAAGTCATCAAGAAAGATAAGTGTTCTTGTGACGATAAGTGGTTGACTTTTAAACTTCTAATCACTGTAAAATATCCCTTAACGCCTGTCGATTACGAGACAATGGTCGCTATTAAGAGGGAACGATTGGTCGAGAGTAACATATCGAATTTGATCAAGGAAAGAGTAGAGAAGAACGAGAATTTGCTTTCTTTGTCTTCTTGGGAAGATCAAATCAGACTAGTGATAGCAGAGATGGGTGTCACTCATTATATGCATCACTCTTATGTGTCTACAAGAGCGAATATGGCGATGATGGAGGCGGTTCGAATTGAGATTTCATCGAGTAGATGTACTATACCTGCAGATAGATCTAAGGTTTGCGAGTTAGAGCGTTTCAAAGTGCTTGGACCCGACATGGATCGGCTCGATCCTTGTGTGATTTGCGCTGAGGAGATGTTTCTTGCGGAAGAAGCTACCATTCTGCCTTGCTCTCATGTATTTCATAGCTCTTGTATAGAAAAATGGTTTCAGGTTGGTCACAAGTGTCCCCTTTGTGGTTTCAAGTTACCTTCACAAAAATAAACAAATATCATTGTAATTTTTTTTTCTCCCTTTTGTTGTATTTTACAGTTTCTCTTATGTTGATGAGCTTAGGGTTTTATAATTTATAGTGAGTAAATAAACTAAAAGACTCAACTTGGGATTACGTCGAAAACATTAAGGATGTGTTGATTAAGGATGTGTTGATTAAACTAATAAAGATGAGAAATAGAGTTCTAAGAAACATGACCTTTCCACGTCCATGAAGTCGATAAACTTCGTTGAACAGAGTTTCCTTTGTGATACTGGTCAAGGGCTTTGTAGCAGTAAACAAAAATTAAAGTCTTAAATTTAGACTAGCGAAAATACTAAGGGGCTAACTGAAATAAAGCCTTCATTTTAACTAGGAGTGGTGACGTGACAATCAGATATGCATTATGCAATCATCGCGCAACACCTGAGCAAAACCCATGTGTGTGCAAATGTTTTTATGTTCTATTGAAAATTCCAAAGCTTAAGCGACCACTGAGACCATCTCCAATGTATTTTGCTATATTTGCCTCTAAAATAGAGGAACTCTATAATAGAGGTGGATTTTGCTCCAATGTATTTCTCTATATTTTACTCTAAAAAGAATATTCTCTCCAATATTCTTTTTTTATTTTACTAATCACACATTTTATTTATAAAAGTTGCAAACTAAACCATTTTTTATTTTTTATTTTATTTTGCAAAACTTTTATAAAACTATAATATGTTTAAAAAGTAACAAAGAAATTGTATGTATAAAATTATTAACAAATCATTAAAAAATAATTTTTTATATATTAATATAGGTTATAATTATAAAATATAAAAGTTAAAGGGCAATTGTGCAAACAAAAAAGTTTGACTCTATTATAGAGGAATGCTATTTCTTCCTCTATATATAGAGGAAAAAATAGCAATCTCTATTTTAGAGGAAGATATAGAGGTGGGTTGGAGTAGATTTGCCTCTAAAATAGAGTTTAGAGGCAAATATAGAGGTGGGTTGGAGATGCCCTGACAGTCTCAGAAAGTCGTTTTTCACTCGAAATCTCTTTTCTTTACTTCATGGAGGCGGAGGCGGAGACGGTGGGAGTTTCTAAGGATACGGCGGCGTCAGGGGAAGCGTCGACGGTGTTTCCGGGGTTCAAGTTCTCGCCGACGGATGTGGAGCTAATCTCGTATTACCTGAAACGGAAGATGGACGGCTTGGAGAAGTCCGTCGAGGTTATACCGGAAACCGATATTTACAATTTCGAGCCTTGGGATTTGCCCGGTTAGTCTTCGATCCGATTCTTTTGTGTTTTTCTTCGAATTTTGCTCTTTGAGATATGGTTAACCGGTTTGATAACTTGTTAACAAGACTGAACCTTTGCTCAAAAACAACATGTTTCTCGTGGGAACTGATGAATCCTTTTGTGAGTTTTGTTATTTCTTTCCAGATAAGTCGATTGTTAAATCTGATACGGAATGGTTCTTCTTCTGTTCCCGTGGCAAGAAGTATCCACATGGTTCACAGAACAGGAGAGCAACCAAGATGGGATACTGGAAAGCAACTGGGAAAGAACGTGATGTGAAGTCTTCTTCTGAAGTGATTGGAACAAAGAGGACGCTTGTCTTCCACATTGGTCGTGCACCAAAAGGCGAAAGAACAGAATGGATTATGCATGAGTACTGCATGAAAGGAGTATCTATGGTAAACTGTTCTGAGACTCTGTTTTTTTGTTAACCATAAACCATTACATAAGAGGTATATAACTTCGGCTACTTGGCTTGAGTTGATTAGTTATCTTCTGTGAATTCTAGGATGATGCTTTGGTTGTTTGCCGGCTTAGGAGGAACAAAGAACTCCATACTTGTACAAGTCAAAAGGCACCAGAGCTAAATTTAGCAGCCGAGAAGCACATGATGTTGCAAAATGGTGCCACTAGTCCAGGGAGCCCTGATTGGGACAGCATGGTTGATTTTTACCTTGCAGGTAAATCAGGAGAGAAGCTTCTTACTGAGATGGCGGAACCAGCAGAAAATCTACAGGTTTGCCCCCTTTGTTTTGTTCCACTTCTTGTTGATGAACTTGGAAAATCTTGATTCTGATTCTCGTACATGTTGATGAAATTTTGTGTAGGTGCAAACTGAAGATGATTTCTTTGCGGATATCGTAAGGGACGAAATCATCAATCTTGATAAAGCGGTGTACACGGGGAACACACCAAACGAAGTACCAACACTTGAGTCAGCATCAATGGAGATAAGGATACTTCCTTTACCAAACATGATAGACAAACAGATGGCTTCACTGTTGGAGGAAAGACATCCATCACAGGAGAAGAAAGGAGAAGGGAGCAGTGGTGGCACGGAACCATTGTCGAGCTGCTTTGTGGGTCTATTCTCGATCAAATCGGTGAACCGAGAAAGATGGGACGTTGTTATATGTGTAGTTACTCTCGTTGTAATGTTGTTTTATCTAGAGTGGTAATAAGAACCAATGGTGCTTTCTTGTTCTTTCTGGACATTGCTGCTTCTCGATGTTACTGTATGATGTTTGTCGTGTAGGCGGTTTACCTTTTCTTGTGTATAAATAATGTTTCAGTTTTTGGTTCGGTTTTATCGAACCAAGCTGATGTTATAAATCGAAATCTAGCTTGATTTATGCTTTTAAAAAGATCTTTAAATAACCGAAAATAATGTAGGATTTTTTAGTTTGGGGTTCTTAGGTATTTTTTATTGGTTTTTAATTAGATTTTGATAGATAAGAACTCTTAGGTATTATGTTGATCCATTGATGAACCCAATATGAGGTTCTTAGGAAGAAAAGAATATTATTTAATTGTCAAACAATTTTATTGAAATGTTGACATATTGTATTATTAAAGTGAAACTTACAATAATTATAATTCTAAATTACCAAATTTGTTCCATATATTCTCAATTAAATCGGCTTTCAATCGTTGATGTATCTGTTTATCCCGAATTTGATTCCGAATGCCAATCATATTACCGAGGTTTGTAGGCATGTCTGTAGAATACGACAAATCCACCTCGGAACCTCGGCTTGATTCTCCTTGCTCGAAGTCAGATGTATCGAACTGAGTGTATCCATCTCGTTCGTCTTCTACTATCATATTGTGTAGTATGATACATGTTCTCATAATCTTTCCTATCTTTGCCTTGTCCCACATAAGAGCCGGGTTTTTAACAATTGCAAATCGAGCTTGCAGTACTCCAAAAGCACGCTCCACATCTTTTCGGGTAGATTCTTGGCGTTCAGCAAATAACTCAGCTTTGAGACCCTGAGGCAATGATATAGACTGGATAAAGGTTGCCCATTGTGGATAAATTCCGTCAGTGAGGTAGTACGCCATATGATACTTGTTTCCGTTGACCATGTATTCCAATTTTGGTGCTCGACCTTGTAATATGTCATCAAAAACCGGTGACCGATCAAGAACGTTAATATCGTTCAAAGTACCTGTAGGTCCAAAAAAAGCGTGCCATATCCAAAGATCTTGTGATGCTACAGCCTCTAAGACAATTGTCGGCTTTCCCGATCCTCGCGTAAACTGCCCTTTCCAAGCGGTTGGACAATTTTTCCACTCCCAATGCATACAATCGATGCTGCCTATCATACCAGGAAACCCTCGTTTCTCTCCAATATCGAGTAGTCGTTGGAGGTCATCTGGTGTGGGTCTTCGTAGATACTCATCTCCGAACAGCTCAATTATTCCTTCGGTAAAATTTTCTAAACATAACAACGCAGTAGTTGCACCAACCCGGAGGTATTCGTCACATGCGTCAGCCGCGCAACCATAAGCTAGGATACGGATCGCCACCGTACACTTTTGTAGTCCAGATAGCCCGAGCCTTCCTCCTCCATCTCTTCGTTGTTGAAAGTATGGAACTTCACTTGACAGCCGGGCAACAATTCGCATAAACAATAACTTGTTCATTCGAAAACGGCGTCTGATTATACGTGGGGGATATATAGGCTCTTCACTGAAATAGTCGTTCCACAAACGATTATGGCCATCTTCGCGATTTCTTTCAATATATGCTCGTTTCTTCGGTTTCGTTGTGTGATACTCTTCAATGGCGTTGAACGTATCCTCATATTGTTTTTCAAATATTTCTTGAAAAGCTTCATTCAATTGATTATCAATATCATTGATAGAAGATGAAGACATGTTTTCAACTTTTGTAAAAGACAAACGTAAAATTTTAGAGAAATAAGATGATGATAAAGCATAAGGAGGAGATAGTTTACTGAAGTAGACAAAGAAATACAAACTGAGTTCATAGTCATAACACAAGCAGAGTTTATAGAGAACTCAGGATTACAATACAACAAAAAAATAACTTAACATCCGTGACTTAATAGTCTGAAACTTAACACCCGTGACTCAAAACCACAGTACTACCAACAAAATACAAACACCCGCGAACTAAGCTCCACCCCATCTTGTGTTGTCTTCCTAGTCACAAGTTCTTGACTCTTCCCTGAAACACAAACAAACAAATATGTCAGTAACATGTGACACAAGCTATCTTCAAACAGAGAAACTTAACACAACACCAAATATATGTTAACCAAGCTATCTTAAAACAGGGAAACTTAACACAACACCAAATAGATGTTAACCAAGCTATCTTAAAACAGAGAAACTTAACAAAACACCAAATATATGTTAACCAAGCTATCTTAAAACAGAGAAACTTAACAAAACACCAAAGATTTATTACTACCTAGCAAGCTCATAACATTTCAGTAATGAGCTTGTTCTTAAGAGATGTTTCATTCTCAGAAAGTGGTTCTATTTTTGCAAGTAAACGCTCGAGCAACTGCTGCTTGTTTAATTTGGCCTTTAATTCCAGCATGCTCTGTAATGTCTCCATGGCCGCCTCTTTTCCACCTTTTCTCCGCTTTGCTGCTTTGGCCGCCTTGACACCTTGAGGTCTAGCTTCCTCGTCCACATCAACCTCTTCCAAGTTTTTGCGCTTGTCTTTCGCACCATCTTTACCCAAACTCGTGGAGCACCATTTCTGATCATGCCTAAGCTCTCTCCACGCATGCTCAAGGCTAAACTTGCAGTGATAATCATTGTAGAAGATGTCGAGTGCTGCTTTCATCACGTCGTTCTCATTTTGGCCGCTTGTTTGATCTTTGATAGCAGCATCATAACACCCAGCAAACTTGCATACTTGGTCATTCAGTCTCTGCCACCTTTGTTTGCATTGACCAAGCTCCCTAGTCTCTGTTCCAAGTATAAGAGGGCTTGAGTTGTAATACTCTTGGATTCTCTTCCAAAAAGCACTAGCCTTCTGCTCATTGCCTACTATGGGGTCTTTGCTGGTGTTTAACCACGCACCAATGAGGATTACATCCTCTTTGGGCGACCATTTCCTCCTCTCCCTAACACTAGATTCGGTAGAAGTTTGACTACCAAAGCGAGGGATTTCTGATGAGTCGAGGTCTATGGTTTGACTAGTTAGTAGGCTAACGAATCCTGGGGAACCTAAGGAATAGGTGTTTGAATAATCCATAAGAATTTTTACTGGATTTTGTTAGGGGTGTGTGTTTTGTGTGTTAGTGTCTATTCTTGACACTTATTTATTAAGTGTTTTACAATCAATGTAACCTAATCCTAACCACCAAACAATAAACACACATCAACTGTCTTGACAACCATTAAAGAGCCATCATCTCAAGACAGTTGGGAAACGAAGTTAACTTGTATAAAAATAATTAGTGGTTTTGAATACTTACGACTTAGTTCTGTATCACTACCAAAAACGGTTGAAGTTTAAGTAAATGGATACAGAACTTAGTTCTGTATCACTTAGAAAAAGTTTTCAAGTTTAAATAAATGAATACAAAACTTAGTTCTGTATCACTTAGACAAGTGTTTTACTAGTTTCAGACTTTCAGTTAAGAAACATTACTTCTAGTTTCACTTAGACAACTGCATTACTTCTGTATCACTCTAAAAAACATTAAACTAGTTTCAGTTAAGAAACATTACTTCTAGTTTCACTTAGACAACTGCATTACTTCTGTATCACTCTAAAAAACATTAAACTAGTTTCAGTTAAGAAACATTACTTCTAGTTTCACTTAGACAACTGCATTACTTCTGTATCACTCTAAAAAACATTAAACTAGTTTCAGTTGAGAAACTCACCTTATGTGTTCTTCTCAAGCTCAGCCACACGCAAAGTAAGCCTCTGCACCTCCTCCTGGACAGTTACACTTGATAGAGTGAGTTGTTACAGTTTAGCTTAACATAACTACAAGATAAAAAAATAGTTCAAAAAACCTTCAGTTTCAGAGTTTCTCCACTAAGCTTCACAAGCTCTTCCTGAACACCACACACCCAGGGTTGCCGGAAATGCAACCCATCAGCCTGCACAATAGCATAGTGTTCAGTTAAAAAAATTGTGATACGCCAAAACTACCATGCTAATTTACCTTGTACTTAGTGCAGGTAAAATAGCGTTTTCCCGGTAAACTGTCATAAGCTTCCCCTGCAGCTATCTCGTCTTTGATACTTCCTCCACATGGGCACTGCGTGGGAATCCCATACTCACCAAATGCTACACAATCTATCCTTTCGAGGTATTCCTTGAACCTCTTCCTGTCTCTCCTCTCTTGGTACGGGTCCGTCATCACCACAGTATATGAGCAACCTAAACACTTTCATGAATCCAAGAAAAAAAAATGTTAGGAATCACAGTATTAAATCAGGATAAGAACACATATGGAAAGCATGATCAGAACTGTAAGCTAAGCAAGGATTCTCTTCCCTCAACTGATCAAACAACCCACGGCGAAATGTCAGACCATTCATCAAACAACCATATCGAACCACAGTCAAAGAAACTCAACACAATTAACCGTATAGGATAAAGAAACCTCTATCGATAAAAAACCCTAATTCGATTATCAATCCGACAATTTACACAGAAGGAAAACCTTTGTCGAAGCCTTAATTGAACCCTAAACGAAAACAAGAAATCAAATCGTAAAGCTCGCACTAACCCTAAATCAAACATCACCCAAGAACATCGCCGATAACCCTAAAAACGTTTCATAAATCAAAGAAATAGACAAAATAGAACCCATAAACATGATTTATTCCATCGAAACACAATCAACGGAACCTGATTCTCGATCCGAACTGTTATCGCCTACAAATCGCACACTCAACTCTCTCGATCTCAAATCGCATCAGTACCAAAGAGAAATGAAAGTCGGCGAGAGAACACACTGAGTCCGCGAGAGGGTTTCACACGAGAAAATGCAAAAAAAAAATAGCCAATAAGGCAGTGACACGTGGCTAAAACCGGGGTTCTTAAGTTCCTTACCTAAGGATCGATCCTTGGGTATTTCTCATTTTTCATTTTTTTTTAATGCAAAAAACCTAAGAAACCCTCATAAAAATCGACGATGGACGTGCTCTGAGGTGTGAATGAATAGTCAAGGAGTACAGAGGCTTTCTCTCTCTCTCTACTTCTAGAGAGAGAATTTTCTCTCGAGTCTTTTTTATGGAGTTTTTTCTGAATTTATTTTCTTTACTCATCTTCATCTTTCAGAGAATAATTTCGTTTTTCTCCTTGGGGCTTTGTGTTTCTCGCCGATCTTCTTCCGATCGGTTTAGTTTAGTCGAATAATTCGGATTTCAATTCGATTTGGGTCTGGGTTTTCCAGGCTCGCCTTCGTTCCGCTTCGCCGGATCTTTCCCGATCATCAGCTTCAAGCTTTGGGAGTAATTTCTCTGCTTGCTATCTCCCGATTTGGCTGGGACTCAAATGGTTGATTCACTTTGTTCGATTGGCCGGCGGAAGAATTTCCTAGGCGTGGTGTCCTCTGGCGGGGTTAACGAATCATCTCTTCCTCTTCTCGCGGCACTTCTTCTGACGGTATTCTTGACAGATTGGAGCGATCGATAACAAGACTCCTTCGCAGCTACAGATTTCAGGTTTGGCGGCGGTTTCCGGCGAGTCCTTCGACGTCGCTGGTCCTATGGCGGTTGCATGCCGATCATCGCACGCACGTTGACACGTGGCCCAGCCACTCTTATCCTCTCGAATGGATTTGGTTTGGGCTTCTAATGTTTTTGGACCTTTCTCTGTAATTCTGTATGATATTCTTGTAACTTGCTGGATCGGTCCATTGGGCCTAATGAAGCCTCGTTGACATAATTTTAAAAAAAAAAAAAAAAAAAATAGTCACAAATGGATAAACTATGGGGGTAATTTCGTAAAATTACTCCTTCATCCGTGCTCTTCTTCCGTCTCTTCAACACGGTTGCATTACGATTTAGATTTCTCTCCGCCATTAAACCTCCGCTTTGCATTTCTTTTATCGCCGCTTCTAAACGATAACCCATTTTGGAGAAAACAAGTGGCTTCACTGCGCCGCGAAACGATTTTATCGAAAGATCTCGATCAGTTTCTTCTGTATTGCTCCCCCGCCGGTGAAAAAAAAAAACCCTAGAAAAGGAGGATTCGGTAATGAAGTTCACTTTCACTGTTCAATTTGGATATGTAAGTTCTGAGATATCGTAATCGTATCGTTACATCTTCTTTGATGCTTTAGTTTTGCCTGGGATGCTGCTAAATTGTATTATGTAATTTCCTAGGCTTGGTAGGTGCTATTTGCTGATAGTTACAGATGAAGGAGTTGAATTGAGAGATTTCATTGAGTGATTTATCTATTTTGTTAGAGGAGCTCACAATATTGTTCTACTTTTGGTTTTGTTTAGGAAATTTTGAATTGGATATGTGAATTAAAGTCACATTCTCTTCATTTTTGACCTTTCAGTCTCATGTTTCACAATTTGATTAGGCGTGGTGTAATGTGTTATTAGGATGTATGAAATGGGTATTTTGGAACAGGTTTTGTAGGAGCTAAAATAAAAAGGAAAATGTCGAGGCCGATCATGCTCGTCTTTCTTCTGGTCATACTTATAGTCACCTCTCAGTTTGAATGGAGGCAACCGCTTCTTGAGCTTGATGCAGCTCCTAGTACGTCTCAGAAACAGCAGCTAATTGCAAAGAGGGAAGAAGCTGTGAAAGAGAAGGTATCACTAGTACTGATTCTAAAACTCGTTTCATTGAAACTCTCTCTGTCTGTTCACATCACAAGTTGTGCGGTCTGTAGTATGCGATAAGACCTGGATTTTTTTGTGATTGTGTCTTAATGGACTAGTGTTACATTAGAAGAAGATATAATGTATAAATTGCATAGTGATAGACTGATAGTTACCTTTTAATGTTTTGATGCTTTTGGATCTATTCGTTAACTATACCTTGTTGTCTTTCTGGCTTTATTCTTGGCATTGAAGTGCTTATAGTTTCTTGGCACTCTGCACAACTAACCCTTTTTCCGGGATGGATTTCATTTCTTTACCTTTCCTTTTTTTGAGAATTATGTCTGGAATCTATCAGTGACCAATTAGAATTCTTGATACTTCATAGAATTGGTTTGAGCTTTAAGTATATTGAATTTTATTTGTCTTGCAAGTTGCAACCTGAGGTTCCATTTGGATATGTATAACTTCATGTTTCAGCGTGATTTTAAACCTGAATATACTTTCATCTTGTACTATATTGCACTTTAAGTAGAACACTTGTCCATCCTAACAGTTATTATTGTGTTGATCGTTACAGATCATCTTGTCACAAGAAAGACATATACAGAGGCTAAATGGCCTTGTACGAAGTCTTCAAATGCAGTTACTACGATGCAAAGGAGAGAACGAGACACGAAACACCACTGAAACCTTCCGTCTCAACAAACAGTTCATTGAGCTCGAGAGGAAACACATTGTGGAAGACTAATTTCATCCATTGCAATAACTCGAATAAAACTGTTGGAGAAATTATGAATATTCCTCTTTAATTTTCAAAGCTCCAACTGTTGTGTTTCTATTGTGTTTAAAGTCTTGCTGATGATTTGATGAGGATTGAGGAAGACTGCCTTATTTATGACGAAGGTTGAGATGTTCAAAGTGTAATGAAATTTGCGTATTAGGGTACTTGTAATATCATTTGTTATGGTTGATTCTATTATTATCTAACATATAGACACGTGACTATATGAGTGTGTTCGTATAGTCAAACTTTGGTTTCTTGTTTGGTTTTACTTTGAATTAGGGTAACAAAAAGTCTTTGATGACAAAGGCAATCTCCTATCTTATAGTATGCTATTTTGTTTTTATGTTTCATTATTCCATCAGTCAAAGCCTATATCTCACCAACCACACTCCATACATTTTTACAAGTCAAACAAAACCAAATCCCAAGGAATATTAAATTGTTCGCTATTAACATTGTTTACATTTGTTGACAAAAAAAACATTGTTAACATTTTTATTCACTTTATAAAAGTCAAATAATCTTAACAACTAAAAAGCCATTCATCTAGTCATCTTTTTGGTCAATCTTTACATCATTGTTGGCCGTGCGTCTAGATGTCCAAACTCATATTCACCAATATTAATCAAGTTTTCATATGCTACTTTGAAATGTATTTTTGAAAATTCATCATATAAGACTTTATTTCTAAGAAAAATATTATTTTGAATGTTATATTATTCATCAAAAGATTTAATTTCTTCTATCCAGTTTTTATGACATGAAAATATCTAATAATATCATATAACACATTTACCCTACGTTACATGGAATCGGAAGCGGGTACGCAGAAACGGAATCGTATAGAAGCGCATAAACGACTTTTTAAAAATATATAGGAAGCGGGTACGTGTTGGAAGCATATATATATATATTTATTTATATATATATATATATATATATATATATATATATATATATATATATTAAATAGAATATAACCCATAACTAAAACATATGATTTAAAATTAAATATTAAAATATTATGATCATTCTTTGTTAACTATATTAAATAAGACGACAAAATATATTATGAAAATAACTAAAAATTCCAAGTTTTCAAAAATAATATTGTCCAACTAATTAAATTAACCACTTCTAGTAATTCACAAAAGATTAATATAGTCTATCCAAACAAAATTCTTTGTAAGTAAATAATAAAATTTATTATGCACCAATATTAAATTTTACTATTAATTTCAACGTTTTATATATGATTTTATTCCTTTTAGCTCTAGGATTTTTTTTATAAAATAAAAAACATATAAAATATAACTCTACATTTTTTCTTTGTTTATCACTTCAGTATTTCAAAATGGAAGCGCAAGCTTCTAATGGATGCGTAAGCTTCCAATGCATTTTAAAGAGTTTTATTGAAAGCGTTTGGAAGCGAGATTTCGAAAGCTTCCACAAACTTCCGATTCCGACTCCGATTCTGAAGCGGGAAGCGATCATCTGGTAAAGCCTCCGTGCTATCTAGCATTTAACTATATGTGATTCTGTCGACACCCAGGGGCGGACCCACCTTATAGAAAGGTGTGGCACGTGCCACATACTAACTTGTATAAATAAAACATGTAGGTATCTGATACAATGATTCTTCACTTAGCTCAATTGGTATAGAGGTTTTTAATTGTCCTCCCAACCTGAGTTCAAACCCTTCATCAATCCTTTTTTTTGTTTTATGATTTTTTTTTCTTTACAAACAAGCCTTATTGCATTTCTTTCTCACATTTTAATAATTTTTTGTCTTCCCGTCATAAGTTCGTATATATTTCCAAGCTTTATAGTCTTCTTATTCTGCTTTCTTCCTTTTTATTTTTGTTTTGTTTTTGCATAAGCCTTTTTCAATAATTTTGTTTTTCCTTTTTATCTGGTTCCTCCAAAATTAGTTTTTTTTTTCCTTCTCAAGTTACACTCTAGTAATTAATTTTAATAAATTTTATATTTTTCTTTTACTTTTCATTGATTAAAATTAAGTTTTTAATTTTTACTTTCAAATCAATTTAAAATGAAAAAATATTGTAAATACAAAATTATTACGGACAATACACAATTTCATGTTAATACTATTAAAATAGGTATTTGGCATTAGAAAACAAGAGATTTACCCTAACAATTTTGTTAATATTTTTACAATAATTTTAACTAAATAAATTATATTTAATATTTATATTATGTGCCCCATATAAAATTATCTTCTAGATCCGCCCCTGTCGACACCTACTTGAGTACATTATTACCTTACAAGTTAAAATTAAATGGTCTAGTGCTTCTCTCTCTTTCTCTCGATTTATATTTGAGTTTTCATGATAAATACTGTATATGAAAAAGGATAAAGTATCTCGTTTGTATTTATCCAAATACTATTTGGTAATAAATGCAATTTCAAAGCCCAAGTCGTATACTCAATCTTTTGCATAGTATTATTTTTCAAATCACATTTATTGCTACAAACCATCTTATTTCTATAATTTTTCTTTCTCACGACTCACGAGTATTTATTTTGAAAGCTAGATAAAACTAATCCTACCAATTAATTAACATGCATTCAATGAAACCCTCTCTCCTCTTGTGTGTGTATCTATCCCTATATATAGCAGCAGCAAATAACATGAAGACGTCAAACTTTCTTCTTTAACTCTCAAGAACAAGAAGGTAAGCTAACTTTGAACCAAGATCCTAGTTAATTTGTTGAAGTATTGTTATTTTAATCTTCACTTTTCGATTGATAGACAAATAAGTAATTTCATTGATCAATTCTAATGTGTTTTCTTTTTTCATTATATATATATATATATATATCGAAATTTTATAACGAAAACCTTGGTTTTGATTTCATTGTGTTTCTTATTCAGATTCCTGTAGAGCAAAATATATCAACATACATACTTCTTGGAAGGAAAGAAACATGAATCAACAAGAAGCCGCGAGTAGTCTTGAACTTGATCTGAAACTAAATATATTGGATTCATCTTTGCCAACTGAGAGCCCATCTTCATCGTTATGTTCGGATGAAGCTGAAGGTGGAGAGGCTAAATCGATGGTGGTCGTTGGTTGCCCTAATTGCATCATGTACATCATCATGTCTTTGGATAGTAACCCTAGATGCCCTAAATGCAACAGCCAAGTTTTGCTGGATTTTCTCACAGGAAACAATAGCAAAAAATAGTAGTTAAGAAAATATACAATTAAAAATCTTCTTTTCTTTTGTTATTTTTTTTTCTTGATTTGTTGCCACTTATATTGATAGTTTAAATTCATCGACGATGAACGGATGTGTTCATAAAACTGAAATCTATATACTTCTTGTTTTTTCAAGAACACCCGTGAATAATTTTATCTGTTTTGCGGACAGTTAAGAGATGAATATTTTTAATTCTTAGCGATTACAAAAAGAAAGGACTAATAAGATTATGTCGGTATAGTCCATCAAAAATTTGTCGGTTTAGCGGTCTTTAACACACACAATGTTTTCAGCGGTGGAATTATGGATATTAATGACGAATGTATTCTCTTCAAAACAATTAGTAGTTGTTAAGTTCAATGTACATGTACGCGACATAACTACGTGATTAACATGAAAAATGTGGAAACAAAGACATTTTTATTTTCCATTTTGTGCATAAAGTAATTATAGCTTTAAATGATGATAAGTATATGCACAAATATACACATCATACATCAAATAATAAATAGGTTTGGTTTACTTGTTACCAAAGTTGTTGAACTAACAAATTAAATGTCTAAGAGATCATGAAGAAGAGTGCTTCTTATTTATAATTTGTGAAAATCTTCACCTAAACTTACTATAGAAAATGTATGTTGGTTTTCACATTAATGTCGGATTCAGCATTACGTGTGTTACGTTCCTTTCCCAACTATCAAAAGAAACAACACGTATCGTCTAAGTTTATTATTATCATCATACCACACCACTACTAGTCTACTACCCAATTTCAATTGCATAAATCAACAAAAACATATTTATTTATTTTTCAAAACAATTTTTAAAACTAAAGATATTTTAGATCTGGACATTCGTGTATATATATAAGTCAGGTTCGAGTAAGAACCATTCAGTGTAGGTCTTATGTATTGAAGTTAAACTTGATTTTTGATCAAGCTAGAATAATTGGACTAAACCCAAAGTTAAGCTCAAGTTTTAGAATTTCTCTAAAAACATCATTAGAGATCATCACTTACTCTAAATGTTCTAGAGAATTCTAAGAGATAATTATGTAAGTTGTTTTTGTAGAAATATCTAGATATTGTTTAGTAAAAAATCTAGATATTTGTAATAAATTAAAATTAGAGAATTTTAGAGATTTAGGAAATATCTAGGATAAGGAGGTTGTAGTAGAAGTATCTACATTATTAGAGCATGCCCATCGTCGGATGTTAGCTCAAGATTCTCACAGGTTTCTAGAAAAACTGCATTTAAAATAAATGAATAAGAGGAAATAAGTTTAGGACCGATCCTAAACTAAGAACTTTTGTATCCCGTATTAATGACGTGGCACACTCAGATTTGTTTTTTTTTTCCCAGTTGAAACCCACTTCTGAGGATTGTGCTCCTCGGTGGATTGTGCTCCTCGGTGGCTTTTGGGATCACCAAGAAATCGGCGAGATTGAAGACGAGGGATTGAAGACGAGAAATTAAGATGAAATCAGAATCTTCTTTCGTCCTTCTCCTCTCCAATTTCCAGGTGATAATCGTTACCTCCTGCTTCACCTACTCGTGGAATCACGTAATCTCGATCTGAGTTTTTGCAAAGGGCGATAAGAAGATACAGAGAGGAATAGCTTCAAAAAAATCACAAGTTTTTCTTCTTCTAATCCGCCAGATTTTAAGCTTCCATGGCTCTCAATCTCTGCCAGAAACAAACTGGTAATTATCTCTCTTTGTAATTCTGAATGATCTAAGTTTCTGCGATGTTTCCTCTCTCTGTTGCTTGATCTATTGATATTCTCCTATCACTGTAGAATAGATATGCTTGTGCTTAGGAATCTGGAAATGAAGAGAATTATTAATTTTCTTTTGAATGAAAGTTAATGTTGGATCTTTGATCTGTCGGTTGCAGAATGTATAATCCGGATGCTGAATCTGAACCAACCTTTGAAATCAAGTGGAACTACAAACGAGGATGTTTATAAGATCTTGATCTACGACAAGTTCTGTCAGAACATTCTATCTCCATTGATCCATGTCAAGGATCTGCGTAAACATGGAGTTACACTCTACTTTCTCATAGACAAAGATCGGCCGTTCATGATGTTCCAGCCGTTTACTTTGTTCAACCCACTCAATCCAACATCCAAAGGATCATAGCTGATGCTTCTGAGGCTCTCTACGATACCTTTCATCTTAATTTCTCGTCATGCAATTCTCATGGTAATTTATCTCATGGTGGTGAGGCTGATTCTGGCGGTGGTTCCACCACCGAGCTTGATGGGTTGCCACCACCTCCATTGGGTGTATCAGCTACATCAGCTAAGAGTAAGGGCATTGATAACCAGAGCCTTCAATGAAAGGCTGAATTTTCTTTGGTTGCATCATAGTTTCTATCTAATAAATCAACTCTCTAGACTAGCTGTGTTGTATATATATTGGCGTTAGCTATGGTGTTAAGGACTCTTTTGATGGAATCAATGCTGATAAAATTTTTGAGGTGTACAAAACTTGTAGAAGAAAATATTACAATTACAGAACATGTTTTTTGTTCCGAGCCTTCAATCGTGACTTGTGGTAGTTTATTGTTGTTAATATGTTTGCTCATTATATGGTTTCTTATGAACTAAGAACAAAACAGGATATGAAATATGAAACACATGTTCCTTTTTGTTTGTTTCAAAATGTGATTGTAAGTTTTTGTTAAGAACCCCACTTAAGGTTCATCAATGGATGAGCAAAAAAAAAATAGAGTTCTTAACTATTTAAAACCAATCAAAAAACTATTAAAAAATTCTTAAGAACCCCAAGATGGGGTTCATCAATGTACATGCTCTTATGTAAGACTTTTATGGAGACTATAAATACCTCAGCACCCCCTCATTTGTAAATGCACAAGAAGTTGAACAAGTGAATAAAAAACAAGTTTAAAGAGAGAGTGTCTTTCTTCTTAAGTTCTCTAAATTTTCCTAAGTGTCTCCAAATTTCTCTAAGTATTCTTCCATAAATTTTTTCATACTTAGAAGGTTTCTTCCGGGTCTCTCAGGTATACAGTCTTGGGCTAGTCCTAAGCACTATCAGGGTTTCTTTACATTGTCTCAGATCCATTTTAATTTGATTCTTTTCAAGATCGGGGTTCAAGAGAGCTTGAATTTATTTTAAGTATGGAATCGACGGGTCGTGTTGTTGGATTGGGAATGGAGATTTTAAACCAATCTAACTATTGGTTATGGAATTCATGAATGGAGTCATACTTGGTGAGTAAGAACTTATGGGAAGTCGTCGGTGGTAGCAGCACAACACCACCACGGGGAGATGCTGCAACCGCGGAAGTGACAAAGGAGTGGACACAAAAGAATGCTAAGGCGGAGTTTGCTTTGAAGAGGTCTATATCCTCGGGAGTATTTGAGCATGTCTCAATGTGTACATCTGCTAAATCTATTTGGCATGCATTAGATCAATTGTTCAACAAGAAGAATGAGGCTAGGCTACAATTGTTAGAGAATGGGCTAGCAAATGCGAAGCAAGGGGAGTCTTCAATCTCGGAGTTCTTCATCAAGGTAAAAAAATTTTACTCTAAGATTAATACTCTTAATCCAGAAGAATCTATTTCGGAAGCACAGTTGAAGCGGTCTATTATTCGAGGTTTACGACCCGAGTATACACCGTTTGTTACATCGGTTCAAAGATGGGCTACACAACCTTCCTTGGAGGAGTTTGAAAATCTGCTAGCTTCGCAAGAATCGTTAGCCATGCAAATGGCAGGAGTTAAAGTCCATGATGACTCCGGGAACGCATTTGTAGCAAGAAGACACCAAAGCTTCAGAGCCAAATCCAAGGATGGCGGTGCAAAGAACAATGATGGACGAGAAGGATCTTCCATGGGAGAAAAGAAACGATTCAAATGATATCGGTGTGGGAAACTTGGGCATTTCAAAAAAGATTGCCGAGTCAAGCGGAAGGAAACAAATAAGGCGGAATCAAAAGGTCATATTGAAGATGAAGAATGGGGAAAATGTTTCACGGTGGAGGCTGCATCTTTAAGTACATCTACAACTAAAAATATTGGAAGTGATTGGATCGTAGATTCTGGTTGTAGCCATCATATTACCGGAGAAGAGAAGTTATTTTGTAGTCTTCAACGCCATGACGGGAAAGAAGACATCATTACCGCGGATAATTCAATACACCACGTTGAGAAGGAAAGGACAGTTGTCATTAAAGGAGATGACGGAAGCCCAATTACTCTGAAGAATGTATACCGTATTCTTGGAGTAAAGAAGAATCTTCTCTCTGTGGTAAATGTGCTGGACTCAGATAACTACGTTTTATTTGGCCAAAAGGATATTAAATTCTTGAAGAATATTACAGTGGTCCACACCGGAACATGAGTTAAAGATCGGCCTCTAACTCGTACATTGAGAAGATAAGCACCAATGATAATGTCTTTATATGGCATGCTAGACTTGGTCATATAAATATGACTAAGCTCAAGGTTATGGTGAATAAGGATTTAGTTAATGGACTCCCAAGGTTGAAGATTCAAGATGACGGAAAACTTTGTGAAGGTTGTCAGTATGGAAAATCACATAGACTTTCATTTGACAATTCTATCTCACAATGTGGTGCTCCTTTAGAGAGGATTCATAGAAATTTGATGGGTCCGACAAAAACATTCTCATATTCCGGATTTCGCTACATGCTGATGTTCGTTGATGATTTCTCACGGTACACTTATGTATACTTTGTGTGGTCAACAGTAGATACTTACATTTTAGAAACACCAGTTTTTTTTATGAGTCTCATTTGTTGTATAATCATCCCACAGTTTTAGTGGGGTTTAAGGATTGATTATTATGATAAGGCCCAATACAAAAGCTTCCTATGAATCAAGAAGTATATTGTCTTTATTTGTTTACTATAGTCGCCACAAGGGTAACGTATCACTCAGTACTAACCTAATTTGATGAGATTGAACAGAACCGATTAAAGTTTGTAGTCCGTAGCATGAACTATACACACGTGTGTTACATATATAAATAATAGATGCATGTAGGTGCAGGTAGCCCATGACAGAAATTGACGGAACACATAGTTAATCTGATCTCTTTAAAATAGTGGAAGCTCAAAAGCATGTCTTCATTATTTTATTATTTTATCTTCTCATGTTCTCAAGTCACGTGACATTCCTCACCCTCGATCTTTTTGCATGCCATTGCCACATATACGCACAAATACAGACATGATACATATACTCGGTGTTCTAAAAAGCGGTCTAGGCGAGACCTAGACGCTAGGCAGTCCTTGACCGTTGCGATTTTCTTCTAGGCGTTAGAATTAGGCGTTTGTATTATTAATCGGATTTAGGCGGGTTTAGGCGGTCCTAGGCGGGTTTAGGCGGTCCTAGGCGGCTATACACAATCTTTAACGAATTATCATTTGATTTTTGATTTTTGTGTTTATTTCAATGTAATTTTAAAAATTTATTACATATAACTAAATTTATAAGTTTAAATTCATAAATTAATGGTTATCAATATAAAAAAATATCGTAATTTTAACAGATTTTGATAGCAAATGTCGTGTGGTGATAAATTAACTGATTGTTTTGTTATTTTGATGTAATTTGAGTTCTAAATCTATTTTTAAGATTATAAATATTTGAATTATATGATGTATGTAGTAAAATATATCTAAAATATATGATTTTTTTTTATAAACGTCTAAACCGCCTAAAATCGCCTAGGCCCCGACTAGGCGTTCTAGACGCTAGACGTTGGGTCGCCGTCCGACTAGCGCCTAGCGCTTTCTTGAACACTACTTATAATAAATGATCGATATTTATTAAATTATTATGAGAGTTAGATTTGGGAATCAGTGGGGTTCGAATGTTTTGTAATTAAATTATTCTGTCTAAGAAAGAAGTTGTTAATGTTTGTAAGAATACTAGAGTCATGCACATATGAAGACCTAACATCCAATCCAATAGTAACAATTGTTAAGTCACAGTTTAATTCACTCACTTTTCCTTTTCACCACAAAGCACTAATCGTGTGATCATTATCTTAATGACTACTATATCTCTAAACCCTTCACACACACGTCCTCAACACTTCTCGGCCTCTTAAAAATTGGAACAACCCCATCATATATATCCAAACCGACCAGTATCTCTTGTCAAGATCAAACTAAAGTTCGATATTCAATGTCGAATAATCTGATTCGAACAGATCTTCCAAAGAAGAGGAAGAGAGGAGAAAGTAGGGTTTTTAGGCTGAAGACTTTCGGAGAGACAGGACATCCAGCTGAGATGAACGAGTTGTCTTTTCGAGACAACCTTGGGAAGCTTCTTGAGTTTGGTCACTTTGAGAGCTCAGGTCTCATGGGAAGTTGGTCCTTTCAGCTCGAGGTTCATCGTAACCCTAACCCTCTCTATGTGCTTCTCTTTGTCGTCGAAGAGCCCATCGAATCCTCTCTTAACCTCCGTTGCAACCATTGCCAATATGTTGGTGACGTCATCTCTCTCTTTCTCTCTACACTTCTCTCACTGTATATATATATATACACTCTATATATTCATGCTGATACAACCATAATTATGATCAACGATCATAGCTTAACAATAAAAACAGATAAGATGATCTAGGTTATCAACATGTATGGATTTTTAGTTGCATATATATGAACAAATATAACAAGCGAAAAAATTGATATGGTGATCCAAGTGTTCAAAGCTCAACCGGTTAGAAGGATGATGTTTCATCGAAACTAATTTCATATGTCAATTTTGTTAAAGTGATTGATTAATAATATGTACATTTTATAGATAAAAGTATATATTATGTATTTATTTATGGAACCTTACAGGTTGGGGAAACCAAATGATATGCAACAAGAAGTACCATTTCGTGATCCCCTCAAAGGAGACAATGGCCGCCTTTCTAAAACTAGAAGGCGGAGGCTGCGCATTTCCCGAAAAAGAAAGTCTATCCCATCTCGTGGAGCTTCAAGGCCATGTCCTGCATGGCTTTTTCCACTCCAACGGATTTGGCCACTTGCTCTCTATTAATGGCATCGAGTCCGGTTCCGACTTAATCGGTCATCAAGTCATGGAGTTGTGGGATCGCCTCTGCACTGGTTTAAAGGCCAGGTATACGTACTAATTAAGATTATAAATACCACCCTTATCTTTGTATGATATATATCATATAGTATAAACCTTTCAACAGAATTCAATTACTCGTCATAAATAAAAATATTAGATTTTTAGTAATTCATGGTAAACATCAAGTGGTTTGAAGATTCTATGTATGGCTGAGTCGCTGAGAGCAATTTCAATCATATTTACTTGGTAAACTCATGAACTACTATACACACATAGAATTTGGGAATTAGTCTGGATTATAGTTTAGGATTATATATTTTATTTGAATTTTCTATTTAGCTATTACTTATAAATTTTGGTCAATTCATTAGAAATGGTAACAACTATTTATATCTTATTATGGTATGCTATATATGTTGGATATAGGAAAATAGGGTTGAACGATGCATCGCACAAGAAAGGGATGGAACTGAGGCTGCTGTACGGAGTAGCAAAAGGAGAGCCGTGGTTCGGTCGTTGGGGTTACCGGTTCGGTTCAGGTACATACGGAGTGACTCAAAAGATTTACGAGAAGGCACTTGAGTCGGTCCGCAACGTACCCTTGTGTTTGCTTAACCATCACTTAACCAGCGTTAACCGTGAGATTCCAATCCTCTTCTCAAAATACCAAACTTTATCCACCGAGCCACTGATCACTCTCAGTGATCTCTTCATGTTCATGCTTCATCTCCATTCACGTCTTCCAAGAGATAACTACATGAACAACTCCCGAAACCAAATCATCTCCATTGATAGTACCAACTGTAGATGGTCTCAAAAACGGATTCAAATGGCTATTAAAGTGGTTATAGAGTCGTTGAAAAGGGCTGAATGCCGGTGGATATCGAGACAAGAAGTGAGGGACGCAGCTAGAAATTACATAGGGGACACGGGTTTGCTTGACTTCGTGTTGAAGTCGCTCGGTAACCAAGTGGTCGGAAACTATTTGGTCCGACGTAGTCTAAACCCGGTGAAGAAAGTGCTAGAGTATTGCTTGGAGGACATATCAAGTGTATTACCAAGTAGTAACCATGAACTCCTAACCCTTCAAAATCAAAATCCAATGGGGAAGATGACGAACGGACACAATAAGATCACAAGAGGACAAGTGATGAAAGACATGGTTTACTTTTACAGACACATTCTTATGGACTACAAGGGAGTGTTAGGCCCCATAGGCATATTGAACCAAATCGGAATGGCTTCAAGGGTAATCCTCGACGCTAAATACTTCATTAAAGAGTATCACTTCATGAGAGATACATCTACAAAAACGATTCAGTTACATGGAGGTGACAAACTAGGAATATTCTGCACAATCGCGAGGAAATCTCATCATCATAACAACGACATTATAAAGATGCCTCCACAAGAATGCATAGTGGTGAACAAAAATGCAACAATGAGTGAAGTTTGTGGAGAGGCAGAAAGAGTGTTTAGAGAGATCTATTGGGAACTAAGAGACGTCGTGGTGGAGTCAAGGGTCGATGAAGTGGCATTGGATGGGAACAAAGGGTTGGTGTTAGATGGGAATGTAGGAATGATGATGAACATTGAAGTGATGAAGTACTATGATGATGAAGATAACAAGAAGAGGATCGAGTGTGAGTGTGGAGCAAAGGAGGAAGATGGAGAGAGGATGGTGTGTTGTGATATCTGTGAAGTATGGCAACATACAAGGTGTGTTGGTGTTCAACACAATGAGGAAGTTCCTCGCATTTTTCTTTGTCAAAGCTGTGACCAACATCTTATTCCTCTCTCTTTTTTGCCTTAAACTATTCATGTTATAAACCTTGTTATATTTATACTTGATAAAAATAATTATAAACCTTGACCTGTGTTTATTTTGGAAAATGTCAGAAATATATTGTTAATTTAAGTTTATTAACTCAAACCTAATTGGCAATTCACTGGTTTTTACCTTTTATATATTAGAGCATGGCCATTGAGGTATCTTAAGGCCCGGGTTCTTAACTATTCACGTGGGTCCCACGTGAATAGTTAAGAACCCGGGTCCTAAAAATCCTTATTTAAGAACCGGTTCTTACACTGTTCATGACACGTGGCGGCTTATCATTCGTCTAATTTTTTTTTTCGAATTTTTTTTTTTTTTTTTTACACTTTTCCCAAAAAAAAAAAAAAATTTTTTTAAGAACCCCCATAGGGGGTTCATTGATGGTCATGCTCTTAGTACTAAATTTTTTATACTTATGTGAGATCTAACAAATGACATCACTTATTAGTCAATTTCCAATTGAATCTCACTTTAGTGATAATAATTCTTTTTTTGGTTACCCTACTTGGGTCAAACGAGACTCTGATATCATGTTAATTTGGATTAGTTATGAGTTTCCGGTAGACATGAGCATTCTGTTTGGTTCGGTTTAGTTCTTTCGAGTATATAAATTTAGGAACCATTCATGTATTTAAAAAATTCAGTTTGGTTTCGATTTGGTTCTTTTGGTTTTCGGTTCGATTAGGATAGTAAACTTAGGAATCGACTAATATCCAAAAAAATTGTGTTCGGTTTGATTACAGTTCTTTCAGTTAATTCGAGTAATTCAGATAAAAGTCCGGGTAATTTTGGTAAAAATTCAGGCACTTCAGGTAAAAATTAGGATGATTCAGATAGTTCGGATAAAAATCAAGTATTTTCGGATATTTTAATTAAAAAAATATTCGGGTTATTTCTGATAATTTTTTTTTTTTGATAATCTTCGGTTACTTTTTGTTATTCTATTACTTTAAATCTAAATATACTAATATTTTTAGATATAAAAATAATATTTCGATTAGTTTGGATATCCATTCGATTCTCTGTTTTGGTTTCACTTCATTTCAATTACTTTGGATATGAAAATTTAAAAATTATTCGGGTATTTACAAAATTCGGATCAGTTTCGGTGTCAGTTCTTTCGGTTCAGTTCGGTTTAAAACTATTTGGCAATTAGTAGGCTGGTCTCTATCCTTATCCCAATGTGGGATCGTAACATATATGCATAACTAATCCCCTAATCCATTGTCCAGATTCTCAGAACGTATTAACTACAAATAATGTATATACATCCTAGAAATAGAAAAAGAATTAGATGATCATTATTAGGCAAACAAACCAATCAAGCTATCCAGCTTCTGGACCAAACGTTACCTTTTCTACAAATGCAATCTTTAATGCGTTTAGTTATTCATTGTTTCTAACCTTAACCGCACTGACATATCGCAAGTCGTAACGATTTAGCAATGATTGGATACAAAGAGAAGCCAACTTGGACTGAGTCTAGACACAGAAGTTGCGATTCTAACAAACGCGAGTGAGTCAAAGCGTCTCCAAGACGCGTTTCTCACACTCTACAACACTTCCTCCTCTCTTCGACCTATATATAAATACTGCAGATACCAAGATTAGAAATAATAAGCACTTGAAGACGGACTTTCAGACTAATTCCCATATCCAATTTGAATCGATGACGATGATCAATCCTCATCCAGATCTCTCCGATCGTAGCGGATCAGTCGTGATTCGTGAGGTCTGGGCTGATAATCTTAAGTCGGAGTTTGAGCTCATCAGCGGACTCGTTGAAGATTACCCCTTCATTTCCATGGACACGGAGTTTCCCGGCGTGATCGTCAAAGCGGAGCCAGCTGTTCTTCGCCGTGGAAACCCCGGTTATCTCTATAACCTTCTCAAATCCAATGTTGACGCTCTCAGCCTCATCCAGGTCGGTCTCACTCTCTCCGACGCAGACGGAAACCTCCCTGATCTCGGCGGCGGATTTGACGATGGGCGTCGCTTCATCTGGGAATTCAATTTCCGCGATTTTGACGTGGATCGCGACGCACATGCGCCTGAATCGATCGAGCTCCTCCGTCGTCACGGGATTGATTTCGAGCGTAACCGCAGCGACGGGGTAGAATCGGAGAGGTTCGCGGAGCTGATGATGTCGTCTGGATTGATCTGCAATGAGTCGGTGAGCTGGGTGACGTTTCACAGCGCGTACGATTTCGGTTACCTCGTGAAGATCCTCACGCGCCGGGAGCTTCCCAGCTCGTTGGGAGAGTTTCTCCGGCTGCTCAGGGCGTTTTTCGGCGACCGAGTTTACGACGTGAAACACATGATGAGATTCTGCGAGCGTAGATTGTACGGCGGTTTGGACCGGTTGGCTCGGTCGCTTGAGGTAAACCGGGAGGTTGGGAAATGTCATCAGGCCGGTTCGGATAGCTTGCTGACTTGGCATGCGTTTCAGAGGATGAGGGACTTGTACTTCGCTGAGGATGGACCGGAGAAACACGCAGGAGTTTTGTACGGTTTAGAGGTTTTTTGAAGAGGCTTAGTAGAATTAAAATAATTAAACTACAATTTAATAATTAAAGTTAATTTTCTGGGGAAATTTAAGTATAAATATGGAATCGAAAATTCTTTTTTATTAATCCTCTTTCTTCACAGTCGCAACACAAATATTATTACATGAATTTTTCAATCACAACTGAAAAGAAATAATGGATAAGATATTTGAACAATATTTATAAATTAGTCGAGTTATTTGGTTTTCTAATTTATTTCTCAGTTAAATCTAACCGAACCAAATGGAACTTTAAGGTTCAAATGAAAAACATAATGCACATATTTGATTGTCTTTTTTAATGGTTCACATAGGGTTGAATCAAAAACATAAATAGATGTAGATAACTAAAATAAAACAAAATGAAATTATGCACGCTATGGTAACATACATATTCATGAGGAGGATGAGTTTCTCATCTTAAATGAAGACGTTTGGTGTGAGTCATGATCATTATCATCAAGAGGATTAACATAAAGACGAAGTAATCTCCCAAGTGACTTTCCACGGCGGTCGTGTGGCGGCCGAAGATGTGAACAGACGTCCACAAAAGCACGCACGATGAGATTGTGATGAGGAGGAGGGTTTATGTCCAAGAAACACCTAAGAAGCTCCTTAAGATCGTCTTCTGTTTCGATATCTCTCTCGTTGATCATCTGATTCATCGAATTCTTGTAATCTTCGAATGGATTGATTGATTCCTTAGCCATTGCGACACTCTCGTCAATCTTAGGACACGGGCTGCGTAACACCGTAGGAGAAAGCGGTGGTCCCGGGGTGTAGTGGTTGTGAGATGAAGGCCGAATAGTAGAGCCGCAACTGCATGCCATAAAAATGGGTTTGAATATGGTTTTGAGTGTATACTTTCTCTTCTTCTTCAAAGGCATTTTTTTTAGAGAGAGGGAAGAAAAAATAAGTTGAGATTATTATTCACAGTATGGTACATATATTTTGTTTGGTGTGTGAAAAGTTTGTTAAAAGAGGAACCTTTCTTTTTGATTTTTTTTTAACTTAGCTTGAAGATTCAGCATTGCTCTTTGCTTGTGAGATTCACAATTTTGATGGATTTATCTCCTTTTTAAAGAAAATTCGATTTGATTCGGTGAAATCTAAGTTATTTTTATACGTCATGCTATCATTTGGAAGAAACTACCTCGTGTTTTCTTGTTCCTTTATTTTCTTATAAATTAGGAATGGACATAGATACTGGTTCAAACCAAAATGAAATCACTCAAACAAAAATCAAACCAAAATTTTTTTTAACCAAACAGTAATGAGGTTGTTAAAAAAACAAAACAAACAGTAATCTTTATATTAATGGAAAGTACTTTGCGATATACATAATTTTCAATAAAAAAAAAAAAAAAAATAAGATTATAAATATGAAAAAGTTTATAAATTTTAAATATTAATAAATACTATTTTAAAATTTTATATATACTAAATTTATATTATTTATATAAAATTTGAATTTATATACATATATAAAATGATAAAATATTTTAAATAACTAGCTAACCTTTTAGTAAAACTGAACTGAATACATTTTGGTTTCGACTCGGTAAGTGGTAACGTTTTAGTAAAACCCCAAATAGAACATTTGAAAGCTTATCAAGCACATGATTAATACTCTTAAACGTTAAAACGTTTAGCACTTTCACTTGAATAGGACAGGTATTAAGAAATCAATGGGTTAAGGCTATTCTACATAAGCCGAGAAGCTAAAAAGGAAAAAAAAATACAAAAGAGGGTTGGTTTTCTCTAGTTTTATTTTGCAATGTCTAAATCTATGATAACGCATGCAGCTACTATACAAGTACAGCATAACTATGGAATCATCAAATTCTATGTACAGATTATATATGGTGGTGATTGTAATGTGGTAAGGTAACTTCAGCTACCTGTAGATATCGTAGCAGTGGATTGTTCTGGTGTTGGGCTCGATGGAGTTTGTGGCAGTTCCAGGGTTGTGTTGCTTGGTCCAGCGCCTTGATGAAATGAAACCATCTGGTTCCAGTTCGATCCAGCTAATGATAATAAGTCAAGGAGCTCTAAACAGACTTAATATTTAGGGACGAAAAAACAACTCAAAAAGCTCAAAGAGAGATTTAGACCAAAGCAGAGAAAGTGACGGAATCAAGGATACATTCGTTTGGCCACATGTCTGTGATGCTGACTTCACCTACCCCTGATCGAAGCCAGTAATCTACATCCATCTGTACATAACGTTTTATTCAGATATTAATGAATTCTGCTATGGAATTGCAGTATTCAATAATTTTTCTCTCCATCAAAGGGGCCAAAAGCCGAGCCTAGTATTTAGATATGATCTTTGTCGATTACTTTTCTTGGCTATAAGTTTCTTTCTGGAATTTGCAGACCTGATTATGCATTGGCAAAATAATCTAAGGCTGAAGAAGAAGTTGGGACTTACATCCAAATCTGGAGGAACAATCTTCATGATACCATCAACAAAGTCATGAGATTCAATGTCGGCGTAAACATCATGTGTTTCCGTGTTTTTGTCGGTGTTGTCTACCTCCATCGGCATGGCTATATCTTGGTTCTCAGGTAGACCAGACGTTGATGGAATATTTGAAGGCTCATCAGCATTAGGAATGTCCTCAAATCTCTCTTCGAATTGACTTTAAAAACAAACAAAAATGTCAGTCTGATTTTAATCTTCTAAATCTATTAATGGAAAGCATAACCCTCGAGAACAGGATTTACCTGACTAAATACACGTCTATTGGTCCCATTGTGCTTCTCAGAATTATTCTATATCGCCTCTGAGGATAACCACCAGCCTGGTAATGGAAGGATCATGGAAATAGTTACAGACAGTGCACCGCTCATTTGGTTTTGTGTGCTCTTATCTTAAGCTTACCTCATCAGGATCTGGCACCTCAAGAGTTGTTCCATGCGGTGCCTTTACTGCGATCAGCGTCTTATTCTAAAATAGGCATGAGAGACACCACGAAATCAGCTCTCCCAGTTAGCAGAATGCAGGGGAAGGAGAAACACATAATTACTAGAAGGAGACAAAACCTGGAAGCATGGTAGATTCTTAATGTCGTCTTCAGTAACAAACATAAACCTAAAAAGTGGAGAGTCAGAGCAAACAAACATAGTGTATTGTAAATTTCGCCAGGAGAAATAGCAGGAGAAGCTTACCTTTTATTGTTTTCATCCTCGCTCAAGCTTGTTAATCTTTCTTCTGATTCTCTGCAACCAGGTAGACTCTCAATAAGATACAAAAAAAAAAACAGCAGAAACGGAAAATAAGATGATCTACAATAATACCTGATTTGGTCATCCAATTTTGCCTCCTCAGCTGTAAGGTTTTGTATTTCATCCTATTCGAGGATGGGGGATAAAAAATGTCAAAGTAATGGAAATATGAATAATCCGAATAGTTTTTCACGCAGAAAGCCGAAACCAGAAATAAAGGAGTGATTAAACTGCAGTAACCAATCATTCACTTATACACATCTGTGTATTTACACTGTATGAGAAACATAAAACAAAAGCCCCTCATTCAAATGTACTAGTAGGGGAGTAAAAGACAGAGCTTTTGAATACATGTATGTTTGTGTTTGTGGTGTATTTACTAGTATCCTAGTTACCTCCTTAACAGTTTAAATCTCTAAGAAAGGTATAACAAGACCTATATTAATGCGGATTCAATACGATGTTCAAGAAGATAATGTGAGTTAACATATATCCAGACAAAGTGAGTTAACATATATCCACGTTAAACAATTATTAAAAAAACGGTGATAAACTGAGCATTGCATAACATAGTTTGCAGTGGAACATGTGACAGGTAAAGGAATACATAAGCATGTTCTATACCTGTAGGTTAGCTATGTTTTCGATTGTTTCTCCTGGTTTTGAGACATCGAGACCCCTAAGACAAACAAAAGGAAACTCATAAACCGTGACTCACACATGAGGCATCTAATCAAAGGAATCCAAGATTTGATATTTGGATGACATGCTTACTTCCACTGAATCCTGTTCTTGAGCGTCTTTTCTATCAAACCTATTCCTTCTAACACATTGGTTATGTCGTATATCCGTCTCTTTTGTACCTGCATCAACAGGAACATGCATCTAAGATTTGACAGATAGTATTACAACAAGTGGGCAGGTAAGAGTATGAATATGTCACCTCTAAAGTATCAGCTGCTTTATTCAGATCAAGAATTCCATCCTCTGCTTGTTTTATCAAATTGATGAATTTCTTTGTCAAAAGACCTGAAGTAGATTAGATCATTTAAAATAAGGTTTATTATCCAAAAGTACTTCCCGCCAAATAGAATTTTGTTGCAATAAGTTATTACCTAGAGAACTATCATACCGACAAGTACCAGCCTGTGCATTTCCAGGTGAACCTGCCAACACAAAAAGATCTTTATCACTAGATTGCAAGGGCCCCTCCCATTCTCTCTTTGATGTAATTGTTAGGAAATTATTAGATGAAACCAATAAAGATGGTTTTGCTCAATTGAGCACATAAGTAAATATCTATCATTAGCCTGCTAACAGTTGCATGTGTAGGTAGATATGAAACACAGAGCATTTCAGGCCAAACTCACCTGCATTAGGACCAGAAGCTTGCGTTCCAGTTTTATTAGACTTCACTGACCTATATGATTTCTTGACCTTCCCTCCTTTCCCTGATACAGGT
The DNA here is from genome assembly GCA_030180135.1 of Orychophragmus violaceus. Classification (NCBI taxonomy): domain Eukaryota; kingdom Viridiplantae; phylum Streptophyta; class Magnoliopsida; order Brassicales; family Brassicaceae; genus Orychophragmus; species Orychophragmus violaceus. Next base: position 11,249,326 of record CM058238.1, on the reverse strand, counting down.
GTTTGGAGAACACCGGTATTCAATTCACTGGGCTCATCTATCTGTTTTACTACCATATCTGTCTTACGCTTCAGCTGCCCAAAAAATAAAAGACCATAATTGTACAGTTAAGTACATCAAATTGGAAAAGGAAAGCTTTTAAGAAGATGAATTCAGAAGCTGACACCACTAAATAATACTGAAATTAGTAGAGAACCTCCCCTTAATTTCTATAATATCATCCTATCATCAGCCTCATACTATCACTCCGCCGAGTCTAGCATAAGGCAACCAATTAATTACAAAGCCAATATAGCAAAATTAACTCGATTTAAAGCACAAAAGAAGCATAAATCTGCTCTAAAATACCAAGAACAGGAACACCAAAAACCCTAGAACAGCAACTTGCAATGCGAAATCCGTATACGAGCCCAGTCAGAGAGGCCAACCGCGACTACAGCGCCGGAATCAGATTATAGCACAATAAAAAATTCACCCTATGATATCATCATTTTTATAATCAAGCCTCAAAATCGAAACACGAGAATTATAAACGCCAACTTCAAAATTCACAACAGAAAAATTGACCAACGGACTTACAGAAGATTTAAAAACAATTTCCTCAGAAATCTCAGCAGGAGCTCTGCCTCCGTGAGTCTCCGCCGCTTCAAACCGGTGATACTCGCCCGGATAAACTAGCGGAGGCTTCATAGAAGACGCAGAAGGATGATGCTGCCGCTTAGAAGGTGGATATTGCTCAGGTTCTTTCTGAGTGTCCGACATGAGAACGAATCTCGATAATCCACACCCAAAAAACGAAACGGCAATCTCGGGGGAAAAAACTCCAGAAATTCGGATCTCCGGCAAGTAGAGATCCTAATAGGTTTTCGGAGGCAGATCTACGGCTGAAATTGCGGAGAATCCGGGAAGAGAATGTGAGCAGATCGGCGAAACGAAAAAAAGCGGGAGAGGAAGAAAAAAAAAGAGACGGTGGGAGAGAGGAAGAAAACGAGGGAATGAGTTGCGTTTGGTTCAGATACTGATGTGGAGGGAAGCCCACAATCTTTTTTACTCTTACCCAAATATCCCCAACAAATAATCCTCTCCTTTATATATATTTAATTAATATAGTTGTAAGTTGTAACTGGTTATTTAGAAAAGTGATTTACTGAAAAAATTGAATAAAATGAATGATTATGAATGGAATCAAAATTAATGGAATAATGGTTGAGATGAGATAAAAAAAAATTAGATTATTAATAAAATAGTGGGCTCCATCAATTTCATGTATTCATTTATGTTTGAGGGGTGAAAGGAAAGAGATAAATTTTAAGAAAGATTGTTTGTTTTTTCCATTCATAAAATGGAATGTGTGGAATGTTTATAATTTATATTCACTGTAACTGGCAAAAAAAAAAAAATTGAATGGAATGATAAATTGTAATTCTAAATGGACTACTATTTTTTGGAAGGAAATCTTGTGGGATACTAATTCTATAAAAGATTTATCATTTGTGTGTGAATTCTATTTTTTGGAATAGAATAAAATGAAATAGTCATTCTATCAATTCCATTTTAAAAAAAAAAACATTCTAGTTGCCGCTTATATTTCAATTAATAAAGGTTTTTTGTCAAGTAAATTAATAAAAAAAATGCTATAGGATTTATTCATATATTAAAAATTTGAGCACAATTTATCGAACTGTTGCATCCGTTACACGCGTTGGGCATGAGCCAATATCGTTAAATCTGTCGAGCATATACGTTTTTTTAGTAATAGTCATAAAAATTCCAAACAGGTTAAGGCCATCGGACTGGTTAAACCACAAAACACCCCCCTCTAGTTTGAATTAATCTCGGTTTGTCAAATTGGAAAGTTTATTAATAAAAATGATTGGTTGACCAAGAAACAGAGCAGATGAACATGTTGACCCCAAAACAATAACCATTATTGAAAACAAAAAAAATGGCCTCATAAACCAATTTATGCTTTTAATTTTGACTCGCTAAATCCAGCTCATGAAACTTAAACAAACACAGCCACAAAAGAACCATTTTAGTTTTACTTGAACAAATGGGCAAGATCACGGTCATCCAAATCCACATCAAGTGATCCATTCAACCGCATGAACTCGATGTAGCTATCCGGAGGAGTGATGGGACGAATGTTCTTCTTGGGTTTGAATCCATGAGCTCTCTGTAGATCTCTTGCAAGCCAACGCACAAAAACCTTGTCCAATGGAGGTACAATCTTCAAGTGGATCTCTTCACGTTCTTCTTTCACCGTTGTAGCTTTGTTTCCCATCTTGTAAACCAAATAAATAACCTGCATATGTAGAGGAAAATAATGAAAAGCAGATGCAGTTTGGGGTTTAGCACAACAATCTACATATGTGCAACCTTTATCCTTATATTGCAAATGTTGGCATTATTTCGTCAATAAACATGGCGTCATGAACATCTCCGTAAGGAAAGAGATTAAGAAATTCTACAACCTTGAGGAACATCAAACCCTTTATCAAAGAACCAACCTATAAATTGCACTGAACAAGATCACAAATTTTTGACCCACCAATTCAAGTCAGGTTTTCAGGATGATAAATCTCTAGTAATTAAGAATATTCTCAGAAAAATATGGTTATAGAGAAATTCTGTCTTCAGAAAATCCTTTTTAAAAGGACTCATCCATAAAAATAAAAAGGTAAATGCAGAATTTTACGGAAACAAGGTGCTAACCCAGCTATAATCGAAAACCTAGCCAGCAAATTGATCGTAGTTGGATCAAACAAATAAAGAATCGGGAATCTCAAACAGTTTGAGCCTCTTATTTAATTATCGGGAAGGAAATTTAGAGATTTTACCTTTGGATCAGAGAGAAAACATCCAGAAATCGATAGTGGAAATTGAAGAATTTCTGACCAGACACTAAAGAGAGAGAGTCTTGTCTTCTCCGGTCCACTAGCTGAAGTCCAGACGAGAGAAGTAACCAGACGGCATCGTATCAATGCGTTTAGATGTATGTGCTTTACACACAACTGCATGTTGTTTTCTGGGTTAGGCCCAGCAGATTAAAAGCCCACTAGCTCTGATATTTTACCTTTTTCTTAAAATCTTTTTCCCCTTTTCTTTTTATCATAATGTGGCTACAATACAAGTGTGGGCATTGGTTAATGGCAAACGTCATTAAATCAACAGTGGCAAGTAAGAAGTTTGTTGAGAATAAAGTTAGTATTATTTTTGTTTTTGGTTTAAGAATCTTCTTTGTAAACTAAACTTTTTTTTATAAAAGTTCCAAAAGTTGGGAAAAGGTACGTAATCTTCTCTCTCACACACACAATTGAATCAGTGAATCCTCTCTATCTTTCTAAAAGAATTATTCTTGAAAAAATAGAGCTAAAAGGATAGACAAGTAAGGAGTATTGTGCTTCACGCTACATATAACCGTAAGACGTGCAGCAAATGTCATCAACATAACGATTACACAGCTTTCACATGTGAGTAGGTGACGATGACTATGAGCCTCTTGTGTATATTACCAATAAAATATATACAACAATTGATCCAAAACAAAACAACAAAGAAAGTGATGATATCTAATTAGGGAAAAAAGTTAATTTGACTCTAATTAATCAGTTAATTACTAGATTAACTCTAATTTTATATTAATTACTAATCAGTTTTTGTTACCTATTTTGTCTCTAAATCATCTGTACTCGAAAATCGTATTTACAAAAATGCCATTACTATATTTTCCAAGTCAGCAGAAAAAATTCAAAATATTACGAAATTGTCATTTCACAGACTTATTTCATCGTCGTTACATGAAGCAACAGACTTATTAACAGCCGGATTTTTTGTTCTTAAGCGACAAACTTAACTAGATTTGACTGATTTAGTTAGGTTTCTCCAAACAAATCTATTATTTTTTAGCGACAAACTTATACCAATTTGACAGATTTATTAAGGATTCATTGATTTGTTTGTTTTGGCGACAGATTTACTTGATTTTGACAGACATATTAAGGTTTTGACAAATTTATTTCCTCTTTGAACACAAATTTATTTAGATTTGACAGAGTTTTTAAGGTTTCGACTGATTTATTACTTCTCTTTTGACCACAGATTTATTTAAATTTGCCAGATTTATTAGGTTTTCATAGATTTGTTTTACACTATGCGGACAAACTTACTTATTTTTAACATATTTGTTTAACCTTTTGACCACAGACTTAAATAATTATTACTAAACCAAACCAAACCACAGTTTAAATTATCAATTATACCAAAATCTAATTTAATGATAAACCATGTAATTAATAAAGACCAAACCATAACTTAAACTAAATCAGGAATTAGAAAGAAAACCCTAACGTAAAACTATTTTTTCACGTCACCTACACTTCTTAAAAGAAGGTCACCCTAATATGCTATCACACAATTGATTGCTTCCTTTTTCATTTATGGTTCACATTAAAATTGTTTTAGGTAAGCTAGGGAGATGGGTATTTGGTCTTATTAAGCATATATCACCATAAGTAACATAGAATGCTTAATTCATCCTAACTTGCTTTTTCGTTGGCACGACATCCAGGAACAGAGTTATGGTTTCCACCTGTTATCCAGTAATGACAACTTGTGGCTGGAACCAAAAAGAATAAACCCGAGAAGCATTTTTTTAACGCTTGTTGATTAATTGAAACATGAAATCAATGTTCGTACAAACTACAGTCTCCAAAAACAGGGGAAATATTAGAAAGCAGAGTAAAAAAAGGACAAAATACCAGTAGGTATTAAGCCTAGATCAAGCAGAAAATTATCATACAGTCAAGCATAAACAAAGGCAAGACCTCCACAGAGGAGGAGAGGAGTTATGGCCCTCCTGGTTCTTGAGATACTGAGGAGATTAGGACTCGGAGCCAGGATGGACCTCCACGGCCAATATACAATTGAAACCAATGGTCCCTAGTAGCAGTCGATGCGATGTTCTCCGCTACCCTATTCCTATACGGAATCACGTGTGTGCAGCTGAAACTCTCGAAAAAAATTAGTGCAGCTAGGATTGAGGATGATAGGGACGAATATGATGGAAAAAGGTGTGGAGCTAGAAGGATTCTTCTCGCATTTTCAGAAGTGGACTCAAAGATCACATTCCTGTGTTGGAGGTTTTTAATGCTTTCAACAGCCCAAGATAGCCAACATTTCACATTACTCCATAGACTGAACACGTGAATATGACCTCCGACTATGGCATATAGCTTCACCGAGGTGATTTCTCAATATCCATGCTGCCCCACCTATGAGATCAGTAGGCGACCAGGTCGCCCCGATGTTACATTTCAACATACATGTGTCTGGTTTCTGCCAATGAGGGCTCGTATGATTGTGTCTTGTTGCAAATAAACATATGTTTGAGTGGCATGAATGGGGTTCCAATTTCATTGCCGATCCATAACAAATTGACTATTAGAGAGCAAAATAAGCATTAGCAGGCAAGTAATGAAACCCAAACAACAAAACCCCCCATCAATTCCACACTAAAATAGATTCAAGTTTCATTCCTACATTTTAAATCATCCCACGACACAGAAGCAAAACACAATACCCTAATTTTGACCCATATCTGATTCCAATTGAAGAAAGCTTAGAACTTTCACCTCAATTATGAGCTTCAGGTCAGCAATTTAAGGATTAGAAACATCCCAATCCTCCTTAGAAGCTCGACAGTAAGCGGCGGAGACTACAACACCACGGACTTCTACGGCGGAGACCTAAGAATTGATGATTTCGGCGGCGAGATTCTACTGTTGGATTCGACGGCGACACTCGATTGACGGGAAGAGACGACGGGGAGAAACCACAGTGATGTTCGACGGCGATTTTTTGATGTCTGGTGTTGACGACAAAGAACTGCTTTTGATTCTACATAAAGTCGACTCTCTTTTTTTGCTGTCAACGAATTTTCTTTGTTTAATTATGTTTTTAATGTTCTATTACAATCTCTTATTCATAATATGCAAATTACAGTTTTTAAAAGATAAATGGCATTGTCGTAATTAATTATAGATTATCAGGTTTACAAGTCTTTTTATGGCTAAGTATTACGTGAGTTGGAGATGAGAATTAGTCTAGTAAATATTGAACAAATAAGAGCAACTCCAGTGGGGTTTCATGGCTCAGTTTTTTAGAAAATAAATAATAAAATATAATGTGGGTACCACTAATAGTTAACATACCGTTGCTTAAAATCCTTAGGTAAGGAACGTTTCTTGAACTGTTTCAGCCACGTGTCGCGTGATCATTGGTTCTTCTTTTTTTTTTAATTTTTTTTTTTTTTTTTTTGGCATCTGAGAAAAAAAAAAATAAAAAAATTATTATTTTTTTTTTTAAGAGACCCATTGCAGGGTTTTACTGCTGGAGGTGCTCTAAGAGTTATTCTGAGTAAATTTCACATCTAATTAATTAGTACAATGTACGTAAACTGTATATATGATTTTGTCTCCATGAAACATGATCCAACATTTACCTTTAGTACAATACATTTTGTCGTAATCAAATACAATATATTTTTCAAAATAACTACTATTCGTCATGAGCTTTAGATTGCTATTTATTTTAAATTATTTCATTCCACAAAGATCCAGTAGCTACAATGTCGTTATTATGCAGGCTGCAGAGTCACCTAATTAATAATGACATTCATGTGATTAATTTTTCTTTTCCCTGTCAACAATTTATATTATAAACCCCGTGATAAATTTGACGTGTGTATTTAAAACGATATCGTTTAAAATTATCAAATTTTACTTATAAAAAAAATACTCATTCTTTGAACAATCTTAAAAGAATAAATTAACAACCAAAATAAACAACAGATTGCTCTACCACTAACATACCTTTATCTCCTTTATTCCTCTAAAAAAACACCTCTTTCTTTTTCATACGTCAACAGCACATTGCTGAGAAAGCTGGTTTTTGATCGCCGGACCGGTGCCGACTAACTGGCCGGAGAAAGGAATGGACGCCGGACAGTTGACGAGGAACCGATAACATCCAGACACCCACGAGCCCACTTTCCACTTAACACAACCGTCTATCTTGATGTTTAGAAGCACCATCCCGGCGTTTATGTCTTCGTACAGTGCTGGAGACAGGTAAGGGTCCACTGGCACGGCGGTTCCAATCAGAACTGGAGACCACACTGTCAATTCAAGATGTCCTTGATATGTTTCCGGCAATAGATTCGCCAAAGTCACCTAATTAATTAATAGGAAAATAAAGGTCAATAAAATTATCAAACCATTAAAACGTAAATGATCTAGCTAGAGGCTAGAGCATTGTTCTTGTAAATATTCTGTGTGTGAAAAAAGTAGTAGACAAATTTTGCAGAATTTTGGTATTAATAATAAGTCCAAAATGATGAAAAATATAATATAACACAAAAATGAAACATATTATGAGGATTTAACGTTAAAATATGCTAAATATTTTTGGTCTGTAAAGATTGCATTAAAACGAAAAACGCTACCACTTGGTTACGGTACGAAGCATAGATGTCGAGACGTTCGTAGAAAATTCCGATCTTGTCGTTTGGGTTGCGAGAAGAGAGAGTGACTTGGAGATTTGAAGTGAGCAAATTTGGCTGTGAAATGTTGAACTCGTAAATGGTAACGTCTTGCAGGAAAAAATGCGGTCTGTGCGGGTGAAGTATGGCCCAAACCAAGAAAATCACAAACGCAACCGTAGCGACCAGACCCAGTAATCCGTACACTATGCGTCTCGTCACCTCCTCCACATATTTGCGGTAGTCGCGCTCGCACGCTGTCTCCGTCATTGTAGCGTTTGGTTGCGTTCAACGTTTTGGTTACAGAAAGAGTTGTTTGTTTGGTGGGTGAAGAGAATGGACTAGCCGTAATGGAGTTTTGAGGGATATTTATTATGTGAAATGGAGCCTTGTGGTTAATGTAAATGTATCGTAATTATTAATTTATCCTTTTTGTCTAAACAGTTTATTAGTTAGTCCTGTGATGCTATTTATATTGTTCTGTTTGGCAATATTTATAACTAAATGATTCCTCTTTACATTCATTATAGATCGCACTACAATATCCATTTTCCCTCTTTTGAACTCTTACCAACAAAAAAGATTTTTATGTCCATTATATTTTTATGATTTATTTAAGATATCAGTATATTTACTACTCTGATATAAAAGATACAATCACTCTTTTTCTTAATTATTTTCCTAATATGAAAGAGATCTTAATTTAGAATATTTTGGAACGATTTATGGAAGATTTAGATACCTATAAATATATAGGACTTATTCATGGTATAAAATGTGAATGTTGATTGATTCACTATTAACAAATGATTACATGTGTATTCATAGGATTAATTAGGGGATATTAGGTATTAGCTAATTACAAGAAAGTCCTTAGACATAAAGTTATCTATACATAGCTCCCATGCAGGTACCAAATATCAGCTGCGTTGTGAGTATTCTAAAATTAAAGTTTTTAAATTAAAAATTGCCAGTTTACAAATATATAGTTTTTTTCCGGGCTAAATCATAACTTTATTAATCAACAAATAAATTACATTATTTGTTACAAATTCAAAGACATGCAAAATTACATCAACATACTTATTACATACATGTATGGGTCATATATTAAGAAATACAACATAAGGGAGATTGACGAAGCTTTCCGAAGAGTAGACTTACTTGCTACCGATCATAATATCAGTTATTATCTAACTTCATATTTGATCTTTCTCTAATGTAATTTGTATGGTTATTATCCAACTTCATATTTGATCTTTCTCTGATGTGATTTGTATGCAACAACTTTTGACTGAATATTCTTTTAACAAAACGCATCATGAAACCTGATGTGTCGCAATGAAACTCTGAAATGAAGACACATTAATACCAACACTTTCGTATCAAGGTCTTTATAATGAATTGTGTCTCTGATATTTGTTTCCTTGTTGAAAATAAGATAGTGCTCTGTTGTATTTGTGTTCGTCGTTGTGTGCATGTCAAATCCGAAAAATGTAACATTCCTCCGAAAAAGTCTTTGCCATAATAAATTCATGTGGATTTGTAAAAACCATCGATAAATCACAAGGCAGTGATTTTCAGGAACGACCACAAATCTAATTGATAGATTTGACATAATTTCGGTATAACGTACCTGAATTAAATCAACATAACTGTCAGTGGCGGAGACAGAAATATTTTTTACCGGGGTCAACATGAATATATTATAAAATAATATTAAATAAATTAATTAAAATAATTTGTTTTTTTGTTACCAAAAATATAATAATTTGTTTTTATATTTAAAAATAAAAAATTTTAGAATATTTTAATATTATCAAGAAGAAATAATTAAAACAATTATTTATTTATCACATAAATTATGATTATTTTTAATATATACAAATATATCATTTTGTAATTCTAGAAATAGAAAGGAGTTGGTATAAACAAACTATTAGAATATTGACAAAAAAACTAATATAATAACATTATTCATCAATTTTTCTTTTGATTTCTTTCTAAAATATTGGTATAACATATTTTTGTAATATATATATATGTTTGTTTTACTGTTTAACATTACTAAATTCAGTAAATTATTGTGTTTTTTAAAAATTTAAAGAATTTATATATAGGCTATAAGAAAAGGTAGAAAGAAAAATGAAAATCTTTTTTAGATTATAAAATAAAAACATGTAAAACAACAAAAAAACACAAAGTAAACGATTAGAAAAAAAAAGAAGAAGTTTAAACTCTACTATTTTTGCAGGTCTTGGTCTTTTGGGCCTGAAGTGAATAGAAAAAGTTAAAAAAAAAAAAATTGAATGGATGCAGGTAAACTATTAGAATGTTGACAAAAAAACTAATATAATAACATTATTCATCAATTTTTCTTTTGATTTCTTTCTAAAATATTGGTATAACATATTTTTGTAATATATATATGTTTGTTTTACTGTTTAACATTACTAAATTCAGTAAATTATTGTGTTTTTTTTAAAATTCAAAGAATTTATATATATAGGCTATAAGAAAAGGTAGAAAGAAAAATGAAAATCTTTTTTAGATTATAAAATAAAAACATGTAAGACAACAAAAAAAAACACAAAGTAAACGATTAGAAAAAAAAGAAGAAGTTTAAACTCTACTATTTTTGCAGGTCTTGGTCTTTTGGGCCTGAAGTGAACAGAAAAAGTTAAAAAAAAAAATTGAATGGGTGCAGGTAAACTATTAGAATGTTGACAAAAGAAACTAATATAATAACATTATTCATCAATTTTTTTTTTAAAAAACACAATAATTTACTGAATTTAGTAATGTTAATCTTTTTTAGATTATAAAATAATCTTTTTTAGATTATAAAATAAAATCTTTTATAATCGAACTTGCGGGACTTGCGGGACAGGGGTCAGACCCTTGTGCTTCTGACCAACTCACCTACACTATACTAATACTACAATGGCGCAAACGAAATTATATAAACTTCATAGGGGTCAACTGACCCCCCTGCCCCTTCACTAGCTCCGCCACTGATAACTGCCGAAAACAAATTCCATCTTAGAGGAACTAAGAAGTCGGAAATACATATATGAAGATGGCAGTGTCGGTGTATATTGAACCATACACCGAGAAAATTCATGCTGATCCATACAAAGGATGATGTCTTAAAAGGCCTATAAGGCCATAACTCTTTCACGATAAAAGCATGTGGATGATTGAACGCTAAGAGAATCACATGGACGAGATTACATGAAGCCGATATCACCCATAAGGATTGTTTACAGAGCACCAATGTCTCGATCAGTCACAACATGAAAGTTTGAGATCGTTTGACGGAGTCTCGCCAAATACTCACTCAAATTTCTTCTCCAGACCATGATTATTTCACCCTAAACTAAACAAATTCAAAAGAAAAAAAGGAGACCGACGCCGGAGAAGCCAGCGCCGGCCGAAGATGATGGATGAAAATAGAAACTGTTTTGTCACTCTTTTGGTCGCACAGAGAAAGCAGGTTTTTAAAAACCGCTTTTAAAATAAAACAAAATAAGAGATCACATATTTTCCACAGTTACAGTAAAATCAAAATTAGAGATCATATATATCATAAGTTCATAACCATGAGTTCTATTTTTTTTAATCAATCTGAAAATAAATTAATCTAAAATTAATTTGGGTCTCATCTTATTTTAGTTTAATCTGAAAAATAAACAAAATAAGATTTGAAAAGAAGAAAACAAAAAACAAATTCACTAACCCTAATAAATCAAGAACTCGTAAACCGAGTACACTGAACGATGATCGGAGTAAAAAAAGTTCTAAAAGGTTGTGTCCGTATAATTATCCCGGAATAAATACTCACACGGTCTCATACGTCCGAGCAACGATCCCTTCACATTTCCGGCCGAATCCGCCGTGAAATTCACCGGTATTCCATCGCAATTCACGATCAAGAAACCCGGAGACTCCACCCGAGAATGTGGTAGATAGTGTACATTAAAGCTAGATACGAAATTGACCCGGAGATCCCATACCACACCGCTACCAATACCTTGGGGCATTGCAACCATTTTGTAAACGACATTCGAAAGCAGTTCATTGATTTCTCCTTTGACAACTTTCCCGAAATAATCCGGAGTGAATGACTCAGAGATAAGCTTATCGCCACGGAGGAGACGCGAATTGATCATATGGAGAGAGACCTTGCAGCCGTTACCTGGACTCTTCGTGACAAAACTGACGTTCCAATCAGCGGTTGCGTTTGAGTTTGCGGTTGAGACGGAGAAGGAGTCGACGAAGACCTCCAAGTAACAACTCTCTGGCGTGAGGGAACGGTTTCCAATCACATGAAATATGAGAAGATAAAAGCATCCTGTGACTGCGATAGCGGCAACGAGGTGTATAACGCAGGACGAGGCTCGAGTAAGCTTGATCGCTATCTCTCCGTCATCACCGTTTGCGTTTCCGGCGAGTGGAACTTCCTGGCGACATTGACAGGTTTGCCTCCGTAGGCCACAGGACGAACAAGTAGCCCTAGCCATTAATTAAGGGAAAACAATGAACGAAAGTACTTACTTTATGTTTAATTGGCTAGCTATAACTATAAGTTTGTGATAAATAAATGAGACCTTTTTTAATAATGAGATATTCACATCTATACCAAGTACTTTAAATAATTAAATGTGTAATTGATTGATATTCAGTTTTGATCCGTAGATAGCCAATCTTAACCGTATACAATATTAGAGCATGAACAACGTCCGGGGTTTTTAGGCAAAAAAAATATTAAAAAATGTGGATCTCACGTGGGATCCACATAAATGTTATCAAACCGAGTGTATGAATCCTTAGCTAAGAGACCATTTGTTAATTGTAGTGCCACGCGCCTACATGGCGCTACAGGGTTGACCAATTTTTTTTTTCCGTCTGTAAAAAAAAATTAAATTTTTTTTTGAAGCCCCAAGTGGGTCTTATTAATAATTAATAAAAGAAATATGCATGATTCATGTAACTACCCATAAAACATTTTTTATAAAAAAAAAATCAGCGATAGAAAATTGTTTTAGATAAATGGAATTTAATTCAACTCCGATTATATCTGTCATGATAATCTCCAAAATATCGTAACAACATCTCATATCCTCACACGAAAATTTAAAATAAATAAAAAGCGAGAATAAAACATTTTTATAATTAATATTCAATCGAAAATTGTAGCATACAATGTTTTCTTCGTGTTTATAATTATAATGTAAAATTTTAATGATCGAGGTTTTTAAGATCACATCAAAATCATTTCGTCCTTCTCCCTAGCTACCCCAAAGAGAAAGAACAAAATGGCTAATAGCTTGCCGGAGAGAGTGATTCGATTCCCAACGCCACCGTCTTCAGCAACTGACCCTCCTCTTCCTACGCCGGGGAGGACTCAACAACTATCAATATTCGTTCGTCTTACGGAACTCACTAAAAAACAAAGATCGGCAATTTTAGATACCTTTTTGCTCAGCCTCGTCACCTACTTATTAATTTCCAACATCGTCTTCTCTATCTTCGCGTTCTTCCCCAACAGGCTTCTTCACTGCCACGTCACCTTCTCCGTCGAATCTGTCTCCGTTTCTCCCTCTTCCATCGCCATATGGCACGTTGATTTCCTCGTGAACCACCCAAGCTCGAGGTGTCATATCTACTACGACGCCGATGGCGTGTATGCGAAGCTAGGTTCCATAAACGCCGCCGTTTTGAAGACATCTCACATGCGTCGTTCACGTGGTCACACGAGTTTCTCGGTGGAGTTAGCTACGGAGGGTAATCAAACCAGCATCGTTGAAGCTTTTCCTAGGGTTTTCGATTTGGAAATGAAACTTAGTGCGATGAAGAAACAGCTTTTTGTGGAAGTAAATGATTATGGACATATCGATATTAGGTGTCAGAATCTGAATCTCGGTTATGATAAGATTAAATGTAACTCGTCTTTCAAAAAGTTGGAGAAATGTTGCTAAAGAAACTCCATCTTTCTGATCATTAGGTCATCTGCTTTTCTTTTCTTTTTGCCTCCGGTAAACCGGGGACAAGTTGTTGAATTATTATTATTATGAAGTTTATTTGATTTTTGTATTATTGTTGTGATTGATGTTTAACAAAATAGATTATAGATTTGTGCTTTATGTGATGAAAAGAAAATGAAACTAAGAACATTTGCATTGGTAAGATTCTCTTTAGAGAATATCTTAACTAATCTATACTATTAAAATAGGTGACCTTTTTTGAAAATACCCTTAGATTTACGTACTTTTTATGCCACTGATTTTGTTTGTTATTTTGGAAATTCATTAAGGATAATATCGTATTAAAAATTTTAGTCCCACATAAGTATTTTGTATAGTGCCCGAAATAATAAACACCCCATTTAATCCTATTTGTCGATAGACAGTGTTTGGTAAATAATTTGGGTTCGGTTTTGGGATTAAACCAATTTTTGAAATCTATTTAGACAATCGATTGACTATCCTGCATATGACTCATAATTTCTAAAACTATAATTAAAGATAAGAACACAAATGATATGTTTTCATAATAACATCTCAAATAAAGGCTTATGGGGTTCTCTGTCTTCGTAGTAATTTTTTTTTGTTACAAATTACATTATGGTTTGGATCTCCTGCATATGACACAAAAATATAAGAATTGTAGTTAGACGACACGGATTCCACAAAACCAATTTCCAATTGGTCTATTGCTGGTTTAACTCGAGTAATATACATGTTCGGTATTCTTAAATGAATTCCAAAATGGTCAAAATCGGGTTTAGGAGCGAAAAATCTATACAAAATCTATAATAACAACTGAAAACTGGTTCAAGACCAAAAATCTCTTTAAAGTTGTTCTTCATTTATAACATTTATGAAACCAATAAATACCTATTAATTTGTTGCCATATACTAACTATGAGTATATACTAAATAACTAAATCGGATTATACTTCAAATTAAAAAACTATACCAAAACATATAAGATATATCTAACTACAATTCGATTTTATAATATTCGAATAACTCGAATAATATACTCTTTAATACCGAAGCATATTCCTACGAGACTATCTTTAAAATTTATCATAAACTAAAAGATTATAGTAACTTAAACTACTCAGATTTCATTTCCGTAATCTTTCCTATCTACTATCATTAAAAATCGGAACTAAAATATTTTTTTGGTTCCTAACCATAAGATATTTAAGATTTACCTAATTAATGCCAATGGTATCTCCGCGGACTATAAATATAGTCAACACCCTTGCTTCCTCCATAACCTAGCAAACAATTCAAAACACAAAAAAAAATTCAGAGCGACCACTTTCGTTTTTGAAACAATGTCTGGGAATTCGAAGCTAACATCTCTTAGAGATGTAAAACCATTCAAAACAGGTGGAGAGTTTATCAACTAATTCATATCCTAAATTATACTCCTACTACCATTGTTGCAGATCTTATTGGTCAAGTGCTAGATGTTGGCGAAATCCAAACAATTTAGTGTGCCGGTAAAGAAAAGAAAAAAAATCGAGTTTTCCCTTATAATATATATATATATATATATATATATATATATATTATATATATGTACCTATTATCTCGATCTATTATATTAATGTTTAGGCATATAAGATGTATCTAACTACAATTCGATTTTATAATATTCGGTCATGAATAAGATATAAAATATTATATCAAATTTATCGATTGTATTCCTAAAGTTTCTAATAAATAGCTAACATATTTTTTAAAATTTCAGTGATCAAAGGGTGCCAATATGCCTTTGGGGAAAATTCGTTGAAACCATACATTCAGCATGTCAAAAATCAGATGGTGAAATTGTTGTGTGCCTAATACGATTTGCGAAACTAAGGAAATATCGAGGTATTAAAATGTGTGACTATCAATGGATTCGTAATATTACTGATTACTGAAAATATATTACTTACATGTTATCAATTTTGTAGAAGAATTGCAAGTCTCCAATGCTTTTGATGCTTCTCAGATACACATAATTCCTGATACAAAGGAATCGAATGAGTTGAAAGAAATGTTAGTATTAGATTCTCTAAATTAACAAAATATGAAGTTTATAAAATTATATTAACATGTTTAAGGATTATATTTTTCAGGTTCAAAAACGATTCCAGTGCTCTTGCTATCTATGAAAACCCAGAAGAAAAACATGAACTCCAGCCGAGGCTTGATAAATGGCATCAATACCCAGACAGCAATATTTCAGAAATACTTAGTGCTGTCGAGGTAAAAAAAATAAGCATATTTAGGCAACCATTATAATACTGAATCATTGATAGGCTGAAAAGTGCAAGGTTGTTTGTACAATCTATGGTATAGATATTGATTGGGGTTGGTACTAAGGTTGTGCAAGATATCAATAAACAAAACTGGTGGTGAGAGGTTTACTAGGAATACACAACTAACGTTAAAGTTACTCATAGGTACAATATACTAAAACGTTTAATGAGTCTTATCTTAATCTGATTTTCGAATATATTAAGATTTGTTAACTTGCAGGTTTAAGATGCACCTAATGATAAATGGCATCAATACCCAGACAGCAATATTTCAGAAATACTTAGTGCTGTCGAGGTAAAAAAAATAAGCATATTTAGGCAACCATTATAATACTGAATCATTGATAGGCTAAAAAGTGCAAGGTTGTTTGTACAATCTATGGTATAGATATTGATTGGGGTTGGTACTAAGGTTGTGCAAGATATCAATAAACAAAACTGGTGGTGAGAGGTTTACTAGGAATACACAACTAACGTTAAAGTTACTCATAGGTACAATATACTAAAACGTTTAATGAGTCTTATCTTAATCTGATTTTCGAATATATTAAGATTTGTTAACTTGCAGGTTTAAGATGCACCTAATGGTGAATGATGAAACAGGGAAAACCAAGCTAATGCTATTAGACACACCAGCGAATGAAATTTTGGGTGTGTCTGCCTATACTTTAACAAACGGTTCCTTTGAAGAGGTACATTTAGATTTAAAATTTATATTCTATATTAAAATCTATACTATTAACATAAATGTTTACTATATAGCTTGAAGATCCAGATTTTTTTCCTGAAGAAATCACAAGTTTGGTTGGAAAGACCTTTAAATTTGGGATTTGTAATGAAAAGAAAATATTCTATATGGTCTTGATTATTATAAAGCCTTTTGATGCACGGGTATTTCTAAATGCATGCCGTCCTCGTACCGGAAACGTTTCGGAAACTCGGAAACTTGGGGACATCTCGGAAACTTCTCCGAAAAAGATACGATAGAAAAAATGATCAAAAATCAGAAAAATGAGATTTTAGAACATTTTTTATACAACTAAGTTTCAAAATTGATGTTCCACGTAAAACTAAACCACCTTTTACTTCGTTATGTTGAAATTTAAATGTGATTTTCTTTATAATTATATGTATAAGTATAATTTTATATATATTTCTTAACGTATCCCCGCCGTACCCGTACCCATAATTTTTTTACTTTGCCGTTTTCCGTTCCCGCTTCCGTACCCGTTTTTTGTACCCGTACCCGTATCAGTGCTACTTAGAAGCCTTTTGATGCACGGGTACTTCTAAATGCATGCCGTCCCCGTACCGGAAACGTTTCGGAAACTCGGAAACTTGGGGACAGCTCGGAAACTTCTCCGAAAAAGATACGATAGAAAAAATGATCAAAAATCAGAAAAATGAGATTTTAGAACATTTTTTATACAACTAAGTTTCAAAATTGATGTTCCACGTAAAACTAAACCACCTTCTACTTCGTTATGTTGAAATTTAAATGTGATTTTCTTTATAATTATATGTATAAGTATAATTTTATATATATTTCTTAACGTATCCCGCCGTACCCGTACCCATAATTTTTTTACTTTGCCGTTTTCCGTTCCCGCTTCCGTACCCGTTTTTTGTACCCGTACCCGTATCAGTGCTATGAAAGTCTAACAACGGAACCACACTGCTAAGCGTAGGTGAGGTAATTTTCTATTTGAATTTTGAAATCTAACTAAATTATATACATTAGCCTAATAAAAACGTTTTGGATATTTTTTGTAGGAATCTTTGCTTCTTACAAACAGTCCAGATGATTCTGATTGGTTTGTATTTGGTTTGGATGAGAACTTAGTTGTTTATGTTTTGTTTTTTTATATTCTAAATGCAATCTTCAGACAGATTTGGCTTTTCGATTTAGATTTAAAGGGTTTTTAGTTGAAGACATAAAAGCCTTCTTATGGTTTTTAAGAAGTGAACGTTTTATTGTAATTGTTTTATAAATAAACTTGGCAAAGCTTATTACTTTTTATTCAACTATCTCAACCACCAATCAAGCAAGCAATTACAAATTGTTTATACTATAACTTAGTTATCAAATTTTCCTCCTTTTCCTAACTACCGATAATCAGTTCCATTCCTAACAACAATCTATTAAATTAAAGCATATAGTTCCGAAACTTTATTTTGAAGAGATACATCATATCCTGTACAGTATAATTAAACAGACTTATATCAAAACTAGTGTCTGGCCCGTGCATTTGCACGGCCTTTTTTTTTGCTTCTAAAAATATGTGGATTAAAGATATATAAGTATTTAATAAACCAGTGTATCTTAAATTAATAATTATGAGATGTGTTAGAGAATAAAATGATACAGTGGATTTAACCGGAAAAATAATTAATTATATTTTTTGGTTTAAAGAATATTATCCTTCCAAATATTAATTAGTATATAATCTTTAATTTAATATTTTTTATATATATATATAATTTTTAATTATTTTTTCCTTTATGGATATAATTTTTGTTTAATACTTTTCATCTTCTTCTAGAAAAAAATAATATACACTATATGCTATAAAAATTATAATCATATATAAAATATGCTTGAAACCAAAATGCTCCTTGTACTACAATAACACTATAAAACATCACATACTTCCAATCATTAACACCAGCTTCCTTGGGAAACACGAAAGCTAGGTAAAACCTTGGAAGAAGCTCTTTCAAAGTTGGAATCTTATAAGCTACTTTTGGATTCACGGAATTGACCAAACCGTTGCGATCCTTGTTCCTCACGATTCCTAAGTTCACTCCACTTTTTTAATGGATCAGGAGAAGGCAGTTTCTTCGCCACTTGCAGAGATGGAAGAAGAGGGAGCCGAACCTTAGAGACTTCTTTTTTTTTTGTCATCACCTTAGAGACTTCAAGCATCGTGGGTCTACAAAAATATATCAAATGAAGACTCTGCTTAGAGAACAATTCTAGCAGATACATATGGATTTAGGCAAAGAAGGAACACAAATAGTTCGAACCCAAATTCCGCAAAGATATGGATTTACTACGAAGCTATACAAACAAAGTGATTCAGAATTACATCTAAAGATTAGGCTTATTGATCATAATGACAGACTACTCAAAGTAGCTTCCTACCTGGCTGGGGAAAACGTGAGAGATTGTTGATAGGAAACGTTCCTAAACGTTCCTAAATGATCATAAAAAAGGGCTTCCACCATGTCTACAGACCGGTTGGTTATTCAGCACCGCAGCAGCTACCTAAACAGTTTCCCTGGAAGTAGTCATAAGACTTTGAAGTCATATAAAAGTTAAGAAAGTAGTCACATAAAAAACCATATTGTGCAACACAATTTACCCTTTTCCAGTCTCACCCATGCTTCTGATAGGCGTCATAGAAACGCTCAAGCTCTCCTTTAATTTGTCCATTGAGGTCCAGCTCATCAGTCAATTTCTTCTTCTGATGAGAAAAACCATGGTCAACACAAAATTACGAATCAGCTTTCCAGAAACGAAGATAGCAAAAGAAAGCAGGATCCAAAAAATAAAATTTGGATCAGAATCAATTTTGAGAATTCAAAAGTAGCAAAGGAAAACAGGACCTAAATTCATATTCAATTTCGAAACATAATAACAGTTTGAAATCCAAGTTTCCGATAAATTGTAATTCGGAAGTTAAATACTTGGACATGGAAGATCGCATCGCCAAACCAGGAAGCATCAGTTTCTAATAAGACTTACCTTCTTCTTGCCGTCATCCTCTTCGACAGGTGCGGCTGATTTATCATCGGGCTTCTGGAACTTGTAGCTTCTATATTCGCCTCCTGAGTCTACCGTTCCCTTCTTCCTCTTGCTAACATGAGATTTCTTCTTGCCGTCATCCTTTTAGAATCAATCAGCATTTTGATTGAACCTGCAAAATCGATCCATAAAAAGGAACATATTTTATAAACTCACACTGCTAAATTGAAATAGATTGAAAGATACAAATAAACAGGGTTGAGAAATTACCTACAATCTATAAACAGGAATCGCTTCTTTGAATCTTTCTTTGTAGAGAGGATAAAAACAACATTTATAATTGGAAATATTGGGTAAGAGCAAGTTGTAAGGGTTCATCGATCGGGTTGAATGGGTTGGAGAGGATCGTGGAGATTGGGGATCGTGGGTTCGTGATGGAAATTAGGGATCTGTTTTTTTTTTTTCGCTGATAAGAGAATGTTTTTTTGTTAGAAAAAGATAATTTTAGAAATTTATTAAAAGCAAAAAGAGGTCAAAAAACTGAGAAGAAGACACGTATGAATTGTACACGTGTCAATAGGAGGATGTTGCAGTTATTAGCAAATTTGCTAGTGAATTATAGGTAAAAGGATTTGTAGAGAAAATAAAACAGATAAATCCGGCTAAAGAAACGTGTATTTTTTAATTTATTTATACATTGAAAATAAAATATATTTACAAAATCAATAATATTCATTTTATTCCGAAATTGATGGTTGTCAAAAAAAAAAATAAGATCCCAGATCTAAACCCTAATTGAATAATGAAAGATAATATGTATTTTACAAACCTGGAATTTGATAACCGAAATATGTGGTTTAACTGTCAAGAGAAATCTGGGGTTCCATTTTTTATCACCATTTCTTCATCGGCATCTAAGAATTTGTAAATCAGAAATTGATATCGGACACCATCGATAGCTGTAGAACATAAGAATCAAAAGACAGTTAGTTGATTTTACAGATAGCTAACACTGCAAATCGATGTTCATAATTATACCTTAGGAAAAAGTGAGATAGATAAATCAATAAGAGATCTACCTTACATGCATCTGCATATAAATTCCGGCTGTGATCAGTATCTGGTGAAGATTCAGTGGAAAACAGATCGATTTGTGTCATATCTTTTTAGATCTAATAGCGATTCCACAGAATAGAAGAAGATTTTGGGATTTTTCCTAAGAAGATAAGGAAAGATAGAAAAAAATCACTGAGAAAAAAGACAGAGGTTGTCAGACGAGGTGATGATACGGCGAGACGTAGATCGGAGAAGAAAAAAAGACATTGTTTCACCTCGTCTGAGATTACGAGGGGAGAAAAAAAAGATTTCATTATTTGATCGGATAAGATCTAAAACAAAAACAAATCTTTAGATAAGACAAATCCAGATATGAGTCCATCAAAAATTCCTTAATGGAGATTCTCTAACAAAGTAACAATAATCGATTGAGATGTTGTATAACGAGAGAAGAAAAGAAATTTAAGCTGCACACTAAATCTAGACATCGATTCGAGAGTATCATTTAGTTGTGTATATTTAAACCTAATTACGTAAGAAAGCACTAGTCGAAACATATCCTTTATCCTATAATTCACTAGCAATTTCCTCCTAAACTGCCCATCTCTTTGCTTGACACGTGGACAAATCCATCGTGTCATCCTCTCATTTATTTTCGGAAGCAATTTCTTTTTTTTTTAATTTCATAAATTCTTAATTCTAAGTTGTTCATCATCTTCTTTTTAGCTAAAGTTATGTCGAAAACTTAAAAAAAAAAGCAGAAAATTGTTTACGAACAACCCACGATCCCCATCTCTCCACAATCTCTCCACGATTTTCTCGAATCCACTGTACCCTAACGATGAACTCTTTCCACTTTATCTTCTTACCCATAACTCCCGATTTTTAATTTTCTCTCTATCTTCTTCACTGAGAAATATTGAAAGAATCGATTCCCACGATCCATCTCTCTTCTCTCTCCACAATCTTCATTTTTTGTATGCTCATCTATCTCTCAGATTCGTTATAGAGAGAGACATAAATGGATCGAAAACAAAATATCAGGTCTATGCTCCTTCATATTCGATTTCAAAACCTTAATTTAAAACTGGGAAATGTCTCGAGCCACTGCCGAGTTTGATTTGTGCGTAAACATATTTCGAATCATCTTGATCTGGTGAGATTTCGTGATCTTAGTTCTACTCTTTTTCAGTTTCTCTCAGATTATTCTCTTTTCTGTAGATTTATTTGCTTATGTTTTCTAATCCGCTAACTGTGGGTTTTGTTTCGATTTCAGGTTTGAGAGGTTTCGTTTGAATATATTTTCTGCAGAAGGAATTCATAGATGCCTTACAGAGATGGTGCCGTCATTTTCATCGACGGTGAACCTCAGGTAAATCTCTCTATCCTTCCATTGGAGTTCAGATTTTTGACTTGAGCAAGAGGAAAAGGAAAGAGAATGATCTCACTTAGCTTATGTGTTGTTTAGCTTAGAGTCTCGGACAGATTTGATATTTTCTTGAGGATATACCAGCTTAACATAAGTTACTTGCGATCTGACTAAAGTTTGTGGTTATGATATTGACAATTGGTTGCAGGAGAGAGACATTTAACCACCTGGCGAGCTGGTTAGAGGATGATCGGCAACATACTAATCCTAACATGAGTATTATGCTGATTGGGAACAAATGCGATCTTGCTCACAAGGGAGCTTTTAGCAAAGAGGGAAAGCAGTTTGCCAAAGAACACAGACTGTTGTTCTTAGAAACCGTGAAACGACTATCTGAAAACGATAGAGACTCAAGATCTAGAGGATGGTCATTCATGATGCTCTCAAGTTTGCTCTTTTACCCTTTCTTTTTCAAGATTTTCGGTTTCTTTAATATCTATTTACGTTTGGTAGTAATCATCTGTTAAGACGTTAAATATTCTTCCTTGATCAGGGTTTTAAGGCTGCAGGTTGGCCACAAGTACTGTATGTTGTCTGTTGGGTGTCTTTTCTGAAGTTGGGTGGAACCACTACGACACCATCAAGGTGTGTTTCACTTCACCTTTTAGATTCTCTTGTGTGCTACTCTTTTATTTGATGTGGAGCTTCATCTGCCTGAAATGATTTGTTTTATAGGCAAGAAAAGCTGATTAAGAACACAAGTTCGTGTATACTATATGTGTAATATGCATACACCACGTAAATGTTCTGTTATAGGATGTCATCATACGCATCCAAATGCATTTACTTAAAAGTTAAAAGGATATATCATAAGCTAATGAATGTATGTTTGATAAAATATGAGTTGGAGCTGGTGAGTAAGAGAAAGGAAAGATCTCAAGTTGTGGACTGTTTTAGATAGCTGCAGTAGTTTCAGTAGATATAATGCCAGGTCTGAATGATCCAACTAACTTGGTATCGACAAATCTGATCCATAGCCCTTTTCTTTTGTTCAGCCTTTGAACAGATGCCTTTCCCCTGGATCAGCACCGTATAACACCTTCAGATCATGTACAAATCCTCAATCCTTTGATGTCCATAATATCAGGTATGGTTACAAACTTACAATACGTAAAGGATACAATTTCATAACTGCAGTCATTGTCTGAGCTAACCTTCTCGGGGTTTTGACCTTTTTTTTGGCAGGTTTCTTGGAACTTCTGGTCAGATTAGAGAACAATATCATGGAGGGATCGTGCAGATATGAGGGTTTAGAAAGAATCGTGCAGATATGAGGGATCGTGTGATGGGAATTAGGGATCTGGTTTTTTTTTTTTTTTTGAATTCACGATAACTGCAGCTACGAAGAGAATGCCTTTTTGTTAGAAAATAATAATTTTAGAAAATAATTAAAAGCAGTTAATGTTTTCTTGATGCAAGCAGTTAATGTTATTTAAAATTGTCCGTATTTACTAATGTTATGTTAATTTTATACAAAAATAGAAGAAAAAAATTAACATATTCAATAAGCCCGTGCAAACGCACGGGCCGATCACTAGTATATATATATAGAGAGAGAGCATGTGATTATCTTAAGTGAAAACATACATTTTTTTGGGTCAAACTATCGGATAATCGCGTGTTTAATCTCATCTTATTTGATGAAGTACGACTAAAATACAAATAAACGAAATAAAAGATTCATGATATATCGCGGAAGATCTAAACAGAAATACTCAAGTTATCCTGGAATAAATAGTCACACCGTTTCATATTTCCTAGCAACGATCCAACCACATCTCCCGCCGTATCCGCCGTGAACTTCACCGGTAAATCGCCGCACAACACCATCAAGAAACCATGTATTCCGTTCGCCTTCACTCCGGCGGCAATCTCCACCCGATAATCCCTAACCACGTCACCGATAACTCCTGGCATTAAAACCGTCTTGAAATAGACAGTTATGACCGGACCATCCGTTTCGTCGGAGGTAACAAGCTGTCCGAAACCATCCAATGACGGAGATGACTCGGAGACAACCTCGGCCCCACGAAGGAGACGCGATTTAATTGTATGGAAAGAGATTTTGCAGCGGGTGACCGGACTCCTCTCAACCAAACCGACTCTCCAATCAGCGATTGAGATGTTTGCGTGTACGTTGGCGTTTGAGACGGAGACGGAATGGGCAAATAGCTCCAAGTAACAATTACCATCACCGGTAACAATTTTTCCTGTAATACATAATAACACAAGGAAGAATAAAATAGTCCAACAAGAGTAGCAAGCACAGCAACAAGCTGGAGTAATTTCGAGGGCCTCATCTCTTGCGCTGCGGGATACGGTGATGGATGCTTGCCGACGACACTGGCAATGTTGGAGAATGAGGCCACAAGAAGGACATTGAGAAGTTGCCATGTTGGAAGTTTAACACTTTCGACCAAGAAAACTATATGAAAACGTTAACTTAGTTAGGGTTTTTAATATATACCCTTTAATATATAAGTAAAATGTTTTGACTTTTTTTTTTTTTTTTTTTTAATTAATGCAATCTTCCTTTTGTTGATAAAAGATCCGCAATAAAATCTAGGGGAAGTTTTTTTTTTTTTTTTTTTTTTTTTGACTAAGGGCTAAATCTAGGGGAAGTTGTCTTGTTTATCTTCTTTACCTATTAATATAGAAGAAATATTTTGTTGGTATTTTTATTTTCAAAGATCATACGGAAGCTAACATAGAAATTATTAAAAGAAAATCGGAACTACTTTTTTCCAACACTGAAATCGGAACAATATATTTTTTCATAAATCAAGCATCATCATCATTATTATTATTATTATTATTATTATTATTATTATTATTATTATTATTATTATTATTATTATTATTATTATTATTATTATTATTATTATTAAATCAAGCATCTCCAATGATAAGAATCTCAATTTAGAATTCTCATCAAATTAATATTATTAGTTTTTTTTTTTTAAAGCTGAACCAATTAAATAAAGCCATGTTTTATAAGTTGGAGAATTAGAATTCTCATTTGAGATACTTGGGGTTTTTGCTATACATAAATACACACATATATACATGTATATCATAAAGTAGGGAAGATGAACAAATAAATTTTCATAGACTAACTGGAAAAAAAAGAAGATGAAGAAACTATAAGCTTAGTTTAATCTAAACAAACATTGTCAAATGTGTAAAACATGAATTGCACTTAATCTTCTCAATGTTTTCATGGCTTCGGGTCAAAATTTGACATCTGATATCAAAATGTCCAGCTTCATCATAATATACGTAACGCTTATGCTTCCCCCTGAGTTTGATGTGAAGCTCTTGGGAAATGACGTCGGTTCGATTTACGGCACCAGCATCGAAGGCCAACGAGAAAGTCGTGTGATCACTATAAATACGCTCACGATTGATGCTGAAAACAGCGACGTTTATATGACCGAACCTCACTGAAGCATCACCGTCGTCGTAATAGATAGAATATCTAGAACCCGGGTTTTTTACGAGGAAGTCGACGCGATAAGTAGCGGCGGAGGGAGAGATGGATTTGATGGAGAATTCGGCGTGGGAGTGAGCTTTGTCGGTGAATGAAAATATCATGAATATGGCGGCGGTGGTGAGTAAGCCGACCCAAAAGGGTGAAGTGAAAACCGCGTGTTCCTTGAAAGTGGGAGCACGATCCGTATGTGCCGGCATAGTCACTATTGGCCGCGACCACCACCAACGAAGACGAGTGTCGGAGGACGACGGTGGCGTTGGATATCCGAAGGTATAAGAGTTGTTTTGGGAAGCCATATCCTTACTATTGGTTTAGAGAGAAGAGCTAGTTATTATCTTTTTCTTCTTTAGGTTTTATGTTAAGTGAGAAAAAGTGATGTTGATGTTGTTATTTTATCATTAATTATAGGGACTATTGAAAGTCAATCTCGATCTTTTATTTGTTAAAAGAAAGCGTGCGTGGATAAAGAAAGTTTGTTATGATTTTTCGTGGAATATCAAAACAATAATTGGATTAGTTAAAAAAATTTAGATATATAAAATTAATTATAGAATAATTCGTTTTGATATATAGACAATCGTTCCAGTTTTTTTTCCCTTTCCTCTTTCTCTACTTTTTTCTTCCTCTTTTTTTTTTGCGCCGCCTAGGGTTTTTTCTCCACTTTGGCTTCATCGCCGGTTTGTGAGAATAACCGCCATAAATATTTTCGCCCCCGTGCTTCTCCCCTCAAACAAATGGCTTCCTATTTGCAGATCTGGTGGCAGTCAGTGTTTTGCGATTTTCTCTCGGCGGCTCTTCGCGGTTTGGCAACGATGGCTCTATCTGATCTTGCCGGATGAAGACTCGGCAGGGATATTTCCTCAAGGGTTTTTCCTTGTTGGTTCTCGGTGGTGTCCTTCTGCGGCTGGCGGTTTCTTTCTTGTCCGGAGGTGTCCGATGGTTGTGCTCGGGCTTTGGAGGGTGATGCGGTTATTGTGTGCGGGTGTCATGTTTAGACGGAGGTGTCCTGAGTAAGCTTCCAGCGGCATGATATTATGGCGACAACCATTGGTGGCTGTCAAACGTTCTCCTTGCACCTCCACCGTTTCATCTCCTTTTTCTCCTCCAACCTTTCTCGTTGGCATAGTGCCCTCTCCGCGATTTGTCTCTTCTTCTGCAAGTGGAGGGTTTTCTGTTGTCCTCAGGCTCGGGCTTTCAGGTGGATGGATCCCATCTCTTCGGTGTGGTATCGGCGGCACGATGCAGAGGTGGCGATTTGCGAAATGATTAGGATTTTGTTTTTGGTTGTTAGACCTTATTTTATAGCATTTTTATGTTTTTTTCTATTTGGGCCCATTTGGATTTGTGTGGACCTTTATTTTTTTTGTAATATTCTCTTTAATTAAATATTTTTTTTTGACAAAAAAGAATAATCCGTTATTGCGACAGCACATAAACTTTTTAAAAATATATATATTATATTAATATAATAACCGATTAAAATTGGAATCGAACCGGGTACAACGAGAAATCAAACCAACGACCAAAAACCGAACCAAATGACAAAATACAAGATCGCCATAAACCAGGTGAGACCAAGTTAGGTCAATTAACCGCTATAGGTATGTCTGCGATTGTCTCTCTTTGCCACTGGCGGTTATGAAGCTTGACGATTTGCAGCACAAGCCGAGCCCCTTCCCGAATCTTAGGAGAACCGACTCCGGCTCCCATTTTGTAGCCCGGATGGCCTAAACTCCTCGTCTCGCCTCCTGACAGCTCCGACACCCAACCCGATTCCCACAGACTCAACCGACGGAGATCCGCGGATGCAAGAATCAATGGTCGATTCCTTTCCAAAATCTCGACCTCAGCTTGGAGATTATCTCCTACCTGGCGCCTCCAAGCCAGCTCCCTCCGGTCGAAAAAGCTCCAACAAAACCTGTCAAAAATGACCTCACCAAGTATCGCCTCAGACATATCTCGCCGAAAAGACCCAACGAACTCACCTAGCACTGCCGCCATAATATTTAGAAGCTCCCATCCGTGCGAGAGAAGAGATCCGGTTTTACAAGTTTTTAAAACAAATCAAGAATATAAATGACGATCGAAAGGTTTATATGCAAAAATCGTTTTTTACTGGTCTCGATGGAAGCACGAGTTACACGACACATAAATAACATAACCATGTTTCAGTAAAAGTGCTGCAAATGATGCTCAATATGATTTTGGTTATCCTTTTAAGATTCGAACATGTGCATAATCGATTGAAAGTTTCAAAATCATTGGAGGAATATTAATTATTACTATATATAAAAGGAGCTATTTTGGACTCTAGATAATCCTATCAATTTGGATCATTATCTGTACGTCTCAAGTTTTTCTAAACTCACGGAGTGGGTGCGGTCAGAGTATTTTCTGAGGGAACTGATGTCGGTCGGAATATATAGAATATCGAATTTGTGAGTATCACAAAATTATTATTTTTCTTCTAAAAAATAAACATTTATAGTAATTTAAGAATTTTAGAAGTTAATTAAAAATTAAAGTAAAAATAAAGATTTTTTTTTTCAATTTTTTAGTTTTTAAATAAAACAGAAATTTTACGTTTTAATATTAAAAAATTAATAATAAATATTATTTTAAATAAATTATTTATAATTTAATTTTTAATTAATATTTAAATATTTGCGATAACATGTGGATACCCGTAAATTTAGATAGGGCGGATGCAGATCGATTGTTTTTGGTTTGAAGGTTTGACGGGACATGTTGATGCAGATCGAAAATTAATTTAACCCACCACAGGACGAGTCGCGGATCAACCCGCTTGACATGCCTAACTCCAGAGCTTAGTGAGCTCAGCAACAGAAAAGACTCTAGAATAATGCCACATCAGCATATATCCATTAAAAAATCACGTCAAGCAATTCTAGTTTTATATGTTTATATGCTACATTAATAAGAAAAAAGCCTATTCACTATTCAATCTCATATTTGGATTCCTCTTCCCAGAAACAGCTAACAATCAGTCTTTGGTATGTCCTCACCTAAACATTCATTATCCCCCTCTCTCTTATGCGTAATGATTTTGGTAGATTACAAATTTGACGTCCCAGTTTCAATCCCTAAAGCCACTTAAGAATCGTATCACAACAGTCAATTATTCGTTTGGAAGCGGCAGTATCTAAAGCCCAAGTAGATCGAAAATTGGTTCCGAGTTTTGTTTTCATCCTCTTTCTCTGGATTTTTTAATGTAATCTCATGTAAAAAAAAAAAATTAATAGAAGTTGTTGGATATGGGTTTAACACCCCATCCATAAGCCCATTAAAATCTGTCATCTCATCAAAAATATTTCGGTCCAAAGATCAAGTCCTCCAAGGAGTCAACAACCCAGAAAAAGCCAGACCGTTTTTACTATAAATAGACCCTTCACTGTTTATTTTATGCATTTTGTAACTTGCGAAGGCTTTGAACTGCGTTTATAAAGAGAGAGCAAGTCTATCGACGGACTCCACCTCGTAATCTTAATCATTAATACAGAGAATTTTCGACCCTCACTTTTAATATATTCTTATCTTGTTAGTTCGGATCCCCTTTGATCGTAACTTTGATTCTTTCGGACTAGACCAAAATTCCATAAAAACGGAAGTAACAATTTCTGTTATTGTAATAATCTATAAATTTTCTAACAATGTAGTACAATATGGCACCTAAACCTAACCCTAACTCTACCCATCGCCGGTCGATATCTATCGGAATCCCTATTCAAGACTAATCAATGTGCTTTTTTTAATCAAACCGATAAATAAAACTGTTTTATAAGGTTTAAAACCAAAACATAATATAAGATGAGATCACATCACCACAAAAAAACTGAATTCAAAAGAAAAAAAACACTGAAAATTCTCCATATTCAGTTGATTACATGAAAACTAAAATAAAGATAAGAAAAACACTTACAAGATGAATTTTTAAAATGAGTCTTGAATAAACTAAGATGCTCTTATTACAAAACACAATTTTATATGTAAAATTGAAAACTTTTAGTTAAAAAAGGTCATTTGGTAGATATCTAGAAATAGGCTAGAAGAAGATGAACAGTTTTTGATTTTTTCTTTTCTTTTTATATTAAAACAAAAACTCAATTTAGAAGAAGGAAAAAGTTAACCAGTCCAAAAAGGTGTAGGCCCTAAGACCATGTCCATCCGTGTTACCCACTAGGGGTCCTTAGAAAAAAAAAATTTATTAATTTATTAATTTTTTTTTTTCAGATCAAAAAAAAAAAAAAAAAAAAAGGACCAATCGTTACGTGACACGTGGCGTGAACAGTGTAAGGATCGATCCTTAGATAAGGATTTTAAGAGACAGTTTCTTAACTATTCATGTGGGCCCCACGTGGGACCCACGTGAATAGTTAAGAAACTCTCCCTTAAGAAACTCCAATGTATGTGCTCTAAGCCACCGCTTCTTTCTTACCCCTTAGAGCATGATCGTTGAACCCCCCCTGGGGGTTCTTAAAAAAAAAATTATTTTTTAATTTTTTTTTAATAGAGGAAACCAAAAAAAAAAAAAAAAATCAAAAATAAAAGAACCACTAAACGTTCGCCACATGGCGTGAATAGTGTAGAACCCGTTTCTTATAATCCTAAAATAAGAACCCCATCTTAACCAAACACTTACCACATCAGCATGAGAACATTATTATATTGTTTTTTTCCTAAGAATCTGTGTCAAAATCTGACGATGTGGATGCTCTTAGGTCGGGTATAACCCTACCATTACACCCAATGTAATATATCCTAAAACCCTATTTCTGCATAGCTACTTGTCATTGTGACTATCTGGACAAAAATAACATAAGAGACGAAAAGAGAATAAATAGAAATGAGAATTTGATAAAGCGAAGAATAGAAAAAACAAAAGTAGATTAAGATATGCAATTCAAATACCTTTTAATTGAGAGCGAAAGCGAGAGAGAGATAATGTAAAGTGGAGTCTGATGGTGTGGAAGACAAACGCTAGCATCAGCGTCTAGCCAACGCAAACATAGGTGGGTGAGCACGTAAACCGCCAACAAAGCCGAACCAATATTTGATTTTTTTTTTTCCAGAGAGAGAGAGAGAATAGGAGAAGATAGTATGTGGAATCTTGACTCTGTCAATCACATATTTTAATGTGGATTGATGAAAATGAAAGAGAAATAGAATTCTTAGAAATAGTAATAAAACGGAAAAGACCACTTCATCAGAACACATAACTTAAGTAAGAAAAGAACATAAAATATATTGATGATTGCGATTTAACACTAGCTCATTAGTTAGTTAGTAAACCAAACATGACTCAATACCCAAATATTTTACTTGGTAAGTAGCTTCTCTCAAACTGGTTTCTCTATTTCTCTTAAAACTAAAATTATGAAGAACAAAAATTATAATCAAACCTACCTCCATTACTGGTTCTACATCTCAGATTTCAAATCGCACAGGAACCTACCTCCATTACTGGTTCTCCTCTTTCCAGACTCACTGATCTTTGCTTCACTCAGTTTTTTGCTTCACTTCAGTTTTCTTCTTATAGAGGTGTATTTTGTCAATACTTTGCCCCTCTTATTATCGTAAGCCAGCTCTAGTACCTTAACGGGCTTGTAATGTTTTGGACTCAAGAAAAGTAATATATTAGTTGTCGAAAAAAAAAAAAAAAAATTATAATCAAACCGGTTCCCCTAGTCATCTCTTCACGATGATGAACATGATAATCTCTACTAACTAATTAAGAATAATTACACAAGTTATTATTATTATTTTTAAATAATACCTTTTATATGTCCCTCTTCCTCCCCAAAAGGGACATTGTTTCTAAAAACAATTTACATCAATCGCAGATCAAGTTGACCGTCTAAAAATAGTAAGAAAATAAGTAAAAAAAAGTAAGTAAAAAATAAGTAAAAAATAAGAAAATTAAGTAAGTAAGATAAGAAAAAAAATAAGTAAAAAAAAAGAAAAAAAGAAAAGAAAAAAGTAAGCTTTATCAACTTGATATAGTATCACAGAGACAACATAAATATATTCAAACATATATCATGGTTTCAAATCAAGTCACAATTACTTTCACATTTACGATCTCAACAACATTAAGAGAAAAAGACAATAGGCCAATCACAAAAGTTTAACAACTTCCTAAACTTGTCAAAAAAAAATTATTCTCATGCTTTCTCAAGTATATGCAAGTTCGAGATGAAGAAATAAACCAAGATCATCAGTAAATTAAGGCAAGCAAATCTCAATACCGTTAAGAGAGTTTATTAGAGAATATATAAGATAGTAGATCCTAAAAACATTGTGAAGTAATTGTAAAATTGCAGTTACATTCAGAATATTGGATAGGAATGATTGGTACAATCATAAAATTGAATAAAATAATGCCTCTATTGATTCTAAAATCTCATCAATTAAATTCCCATTAAATTAAGCAAGAAATTTTACGTTCTAAGAACTTGGGATGTTAGACAGAAGCAACTTGAAGATTTGCATTGAAGAAGTGAACCCAGTCAATATTTTTACCAAGATCAAAAGAGTTATAAAAAAATCTTCTAGAAGAAAAACAATAGATCAATAAACTAAACTATATTACAAACTTCCTCTACATATATGACAAGTATTAGACCTCCAACTACTGATACATGGAAGATGGAATACGTGGCCGCATGCAGTATTGGCCAATGGTACACCTAAGCTAAATCTTCAAAACAGAAGATGCATTATTCTTCCCTGTATTGGAAAGCAAAGTACTCCTTCGCAACTAGAGACAGCGTTGGAAGTACTGGTTCTTGATCATTGCAGTATTTTATGCCATTTCTAAATCCATAATATCTATACTCTGACGATTGTTATTGTAATAATCTATAATTTTTTTAACAATGTAGTACAAACTGGCACCTAAATCTAACCCTACCATTACAGCCAGTGTAATATATACTAAAACCTTAAGGGTTTGGTTCTGATTCGGATCATCTTCTGCATAGCTACGTGTCATTGTGACTATATGGACAAAAGAACATAAGAGACGGAAGAGAAGAAATAGAAATGAGAATTGGATAAAGTGAAGAACAGAAAGAAAAAAACAGAAGTAGATTAAAATATGTAATTCAAATACCTTTTAATTGAGAGCCAGAGCGAGAGAGAATGGAGAGTGGAGTCTGATGCTAAGTTTTAAAAGTCATCATAGCATCCACACACGACATTAGGTAAGTAGACATGGTCTCATGATCTCTTCCAAGTGCATCACCTTGAGATTAGGTAAGGAAACATACTAAAAACTATGCAACGCAACGAAATAAAGCCTCAATGAAACCAAAGTCTCACATAAGTAAAGGCTTAAAGGCATAATCTCACGTATAGAACTCATACGACAGTCAGCATCAAGATAGATCTTACGAAAAAATTTGAAATCTAATGAATAAAGAAGTAACCGATTCTGGTAAGTATAATGGTACATCAAAATCCCAATACTAAAACTTTCCTAAAAGGGAAATAACAACATTTTTAATATGTTACAAAAAGCTGTGTATCATCATTGTTTGAGAGTCTCTTCTAACTATTCAAGTTGAACAACAACTTCACAAGAATCAGAGCATCTCCTTAATCTCAAGAGATCCATGAAGATGAATGACTCTGCATTCATTCTCATACGAGGCAAACACAGCTTAAACTTCCTGAGCACTGCCGAATTGTCGAGGAAGTATTTGACTAATTTCATTTCCGCTACAGCTCCGCTTATTGGTGTTTTAATCTCAACATACTCCAGGGATGATCTTAAACATTCTGGAACTGATGATGAGAGAACTAGCAGTTCCTTCTTCTTAAAATCCTCCAGTTCCTGCATATTCAAGAAGTAAATGAATTATTCTAGATCAAATTTTTATCTTTACCATAATGATGTGAAGGTAAAGTTCAAGCAAGATTCATCACCAAGACAATAGACTTGAGATTTGGACAGCTCTCAAGAAAGTTGGGCAACTTTCCCAAGTTAGAGTTCAAGAAGACCGCGTGCAGTCGGATCAAGTAAGGAAACTGAGGCAGTGGTTCGTGTTTCAAGTAGAGAGAGATGATCTGCAAACACACAATATTTCTCATCCAAATGCTCAGTTAGTCCATTGACGTCACACACTTATATAATATATACGTATACCTGTAAAGTTGTTCCACTTAAAGTCATGTCCCTTACGCTCGAGAGCCCGGTGAAGAAATTTTTCACTACACTTGTCTTTGAAGAGTCAATTATAGCCACATCAATGCCAATATCAAAACTGACATCAATGTCTACTTTGGCAGATGAACTCAGATTGCTTATTACGAAACTTTTGGACTGGTAATCTTTAAGACTCATGTACTTGAGTCCTGGAGCATCAATCACAACCTTCCAATCATCATCATCCTCGTCGTCGCTATACCAAACCTCGTTACCAAAGAGAACAACTACGAGACTCTTTAATGACTGAGAACGCACTCTTAATAAGGTGTAATGTATATCTGCGTGTCCAACAACGGTTAAATCTTCAAGAACTGGGCAAGATGAGATAAACTTCTCAAGAAGAGCATCACTATCGTACTTGTTGTCTTCTAGATGCATGGTCTTGAGACGAGGTAGAGATACATACTTGAAATTTTGCAAGTACACATTAATGAGTTTTAAAGATACCAGAGTCTCACATGTGTAGATGCTTTGTGGCATCACCTCCGCACCATAATATTCCCGACGAAATAATATATCTAGATGTTGAACTTTACGTATAACTGCATTTTTGATCCACTGCTTCCTGGTCAAGTAACGCGGATCAAAAGAATTAGATGAGTCTCTAGAGGCATAAGCAAGTTTGAGCTTGTCTAAGCATGATGAGTCCTTAGAGGAATCTAGAAACCGGGAGACGATGATGGCGAATGGTATGTAGTGAGGGAAATCATCAATGTCTAAATCCAAGAGAGGAATCGAACGCCAGAGACTTCTCCAACGAGTGGACAAAATACTAGTTCTAACAGCATTCTTTGTCGGAAGATCAGAGAGTATCTGACACAGCAAGTCATCGGGTAACAAGCTTATCATGTCTTTCCGAGTTCTGTGACCTGCTACTCCTCCCTCACTCATTGTTTTGTGGCTTCACTTTCAGACACAAGATCTGCATCACAGTTAGAAATCGAAAGCTTAACACATAAGTTATCATATCTTTAATTTATACACGTTACTGTATGTGAACATAAAGAGGAACAACATGAATACATTCTAAATTGGAGCTGAGAATAAATCTAAGCAGGATAAACTAAGTTAACAAATCTATGGCTAAGTGGATTAGGGTTTCGTGGTTTTCTGAATTTATCTGGACAAGTATTGAACAAGAAAAATCTCACCGCCACACCGAAGACCTCTCTGGTTGCTTCTCTCAGATGCTTCGGCAAATTCGTCTAGGGTTCAGATTTGGAAAAAAAAATATATTCCGTTCGGAAGAATATCTTTTATTTATTTGTGATTTCTTTTATTTGTGCGAGATTTATGGTTCGGATAAAATCTAGGAAAGATTTAATGCCCAAAAATATAGTATTAGTTTGTACATAATTAATTCCGTTTAAAACATAACAACGTGTATTTTAATTTGATCTAAAATATGTGGATTCATTATGCTAATTAGAACTTTTGAAGTTGTGATTTAGGGCTTGTATCGTGCTTAATACGAAAACTATGTCCTTCGAGTTAAACGTAGGTTATGACGTACAATGAAAAATTTTGTTGTACGCTTCATTTTATACTACATATCAACTTCTTCTTTTTTTCACATCAGTTTTTTTTCTCACACACCATAATTCAACACTCATTCAACTTTTATCATCTATAATGGTTTTGTTTAAAACAATTTCAATTTTTTTACCCTACTAAATATAATAAAAAAATATATAATAAGCAAAATTAATAAATTAGAGTAAATGAATTTATTGAACAATGTGATATTGATTTTTATAAACATATATAAAGTTTTTTATAAACATATGTATGATATATATGAAGGTACAAAGTTCTCTTAAAAACCAAAAAACCTTAAAAATGAGGTTTTAAGTTAAAATATTTGTTAAATATTTTCATTTTATAAAAATAATATTTTATATTATTTTATATTCAAAATTTCTTTTCTTTTTGTAAGTGAAAAATTATTGAAAACTATACACAAACGTTTATTAGAGGGTAATTAGAAAATTATAGTAAAATAAATGGATTTTTTTAAATGTTCAAATAAAATAAAATAAGTTTATATTCGAAGAGTATAAAAATGATGAATTTTGATATATATAAATTTATTTTAAAATGTGATATATTTTCAGATATTAGATATTAAATGATTAGGATGAAAAAGAAATATAAAAATATGTGTCTAATGAATATATGCTACATGTAAAGTGAATTTCCTCTCCTAATTTTAACGGTGTTGAATAAATTCAACGGTAATTAAATCCATGTCATTTTTTAATCTATTTAACACCTCATTGCAACCTATAAAATTAATTCAACTATCCAAAGTTTTTTTTTAACATGACACATAAGATCATTGTACCTAATCTTATACGTAATCGATATCAAGTTACGTTGTCGCGTGAGTGGCAAACGCGACCACTTTGATTACACCCGGATGAATAGTCAGTTGGTCATATTTGATGTCGTTTCCTTCTAAACAAAGATTCCTAGTTAACCGATTCTTTGGACAGTAACTCTGTTGTTATCAACAAAGCACCATGGAAATGATGTTTGGGGTAAGATAGAATGGCCTACTAGTGTGACGACAGTCTCCAAGTCGTATTGGCGCTCCAAATGTGTAGTCATTTCAATTTGATGATTCGTGAAAGATGGTATGTTTGAACCTCTGTTCAAAAACATGCCGCCGAGGCCTGTTTACACGCCGGAGAAGCGTTCGGCGGCGGCCAACAGCGGAGCGTTGGTTCAAATCGGTGAAAAATTGGGCTGAAAAAAATCTCGTGTTTTCATTCAATTCGAGTTAGAAATCGAAGATTAGGTTATAGATCTATCATATTCGATGAAAATCACAAGTAAAACGAGTTAGAAACGATGTTAACATTGAAAAAAGAAGTAAACGGTGAAAAATAGGTCAAATTTGTTGCAGAAAAAAAGTTGAAAACAAAGTTATTAGTGTAATTTACGCTTCATTAAACTGAAAACACGAAAAATAGCAAAAAGGCCCGTGATGGGGTTCAAACTCGTCACTTGTTAGCCAAATTGAACTTTAACCACCAAGCTATGTTTTAACAACTCTTATGGCTAATGCCACTTGGAGATATGGTGTTGAAGACTATGTGAAAAACACTGTAGTGAGAGACTCGAACAAAAATCGATCAAAAAATACTAGACATATGAGAGAGAAAAAGAGAAGAAAAGGCTGAATCCTTCTAAAGATTAAGCTTTGGAGACGTTCTGTTCTCCTCGGTCTAGGGATCTACCCAATTTTGCTTGCGACCAAGTTAATTTATTGATAATATTAAACAGATTCTTTAAATGCCTTGGTTTGTTGTCTTCGATTTCAGATGGCTTAAAGATTGGGTTTGCAAATTGCCGAGAATCTTGAATGATATGGAGCAGGAAACTTTCTCACAGCATATTTAATCGCCTTTTATATTTGTCCTTCAAATTTGATGCATCGTTACTGTTCTAAAATACTTTTTTTTTTTGTCGAACCATTCATTCATAGATTAATAGAACTCAAACTACATCAAAAGAGGAGGAGGGATTACAAGATAAAACATA
The DNA here is from genome assembly GCA_030180135.1 of Orychophragmus violaceus. NCBI lineage: Eukaryota > Viridiplantae > Streptophyta > Magnoliopsida > Brassicales > Brassicaceae > Orychophragmus > Orychophragmus violaceus. The sequence goes on along the minus strand of CM058238.1, from coordinate 11,211,958 downwards.
AAAAAATGACCAAAATTTTGCCAACCAAATGGCTAAATAAACATGATAGAAGTAGATACACTTTATTAAAAGAAAGCATGAGGAATCGAAAAATACTAAGATCCCATGAGTATCTTGATCAGTTGCATCTGACAAACTCATAAGTGCGTTAGACTCTGAACTAAAGCAAGAGAAGATGTCTGCTACAAAAGCAGAGAAGAAACCTGCAACAAAATCAGGAGGGATGATAAACCAGGAGGAAAAACCTTGCAATACCGGTGAGTCTTGATCAACCAAACCACTTAAGCTCAGTGGACATTTGGAAAGAAGAGACAATAATTGTCCAATGGAACCAGAATCTCCGGAACAAATGAATTAGTTGGCAATACTCCTTTAAACAACCACCAAGAAAGGGAGGCCAAACATAAAACACAAAAATCCATAAAGAAAATAGAATAAAGTCTGAATATTTCAGTAAAGGATCGCATAGAGGCGATAATACTGCATCTTGCAGTAACCGATTGCACAACGACGATAGAGATGTCACTAGAGGTCACTAGGGTAGAACCAAAGGAAACTAAGATCATGGGAACATCACAATCTACGCCCATAAACCACAGCTCCAAACCACCCACTCAACACACATCTCGTACTCATCCATAGTAGAATAATCAGACAGTGGGGAGCGGTAACAAACCTGGAAGACTGAGTAAAAAAGGAAATTGTGGATGTCTGGAAAGGGTAGGAGGAAAAGCCAATAAACTATATTTGTGGTCTTGTTGGTCGGTAAGGTTGGGTGTGAGGAGCCGTATACAGTTTGAAGTAAAGGGACGATGGTTGAAGGGGGAAGTTGGTTGCAGGCTTTGCTGGGCTAATATTGGGACTAAATCCCAAAAACAAGGTAATGTTACATGCCCAAAAGTGAAAGGTTGATCGACGGCTGAGAGGTTGGTCGGAGAAATCACGATCGCCGAATGCACTGTGCCTACCATGAGAAGCGATAGGAGCCGTCAGCCACCACTTGAATGAGTTCGTTGAAGCTGGTAATGGGTCAAAGCTGATGGCTTGCAGCGATGGAGAGGGTGTAGAAGATAGATTAGATCTGGTGAGGCAGCACTGAAGGGAATCCGAACAGACCAGCGGATCTAGAGGGTTAGGCGGTGTGAGCTGCTCCGGAGCCACCGAAGAACATAAGCCACGAGGTTGAGCGAGATTTACCTTCAAGGCTGCTTGGTTCAGGTTTGGAGCAAAAACGACAGAGAGAGCCGAGAAGGAAAAGATGCCACCGTCTACAAACTCGGCGAGCCGTTTGTCTGGAACAGGTAAAGCGCGGAGGCGGCAGGTGGTGGTGCTCGGAAAAGTTCTTCGGGATTTTCCTGAGAACAAATGGATGCCGCCGTCTACAAACACGGCGAGCCGTTTATCCGGCGCAAGAAAAGAGGGTAGGTGGTAGGTGGTGGTGCTCGGGAAGGTTGTGGCTTTCGATGGTGACGAGGCCGGAGGTGGTGGTGTTCAGGACCGAGACCGCCGCATCATTAACACAAACAGAAAGGAATATGAAAACTTGTGAGAAGAATCTGACTGCAAGTAAAGAGAGAAGGACAGATTTGGGAAGAGCAAAAGAGGAGAAGAGGGGAGGCGACGCCGGCGAGCTCCTGCTCCGCCGGTGTCGGAAAACGAAGAAACGATGGAAACCTCGATTTCCGCATCATCGAGCGGCTATTAGAGTCTTTCTAAGATACTTTAAAACATGAGTTTTGAATTATGCAAGAAAGACATCATTTTCATCACAAGTTAACTGCAGGCAGTGATTGATGTGCGCTGGAATTGGTAACACCCATTAATATATGCGGTGAACTATTGGATTAGAATAACATGTTTTATGGCTTCCACTTAAAAACTTCGCCACTTTTTTACTTCTTCTTCATCTGCCTGACTGCCTCAAGTCATAAATATAACAGGTGGTAATATATTTTCTTACCACAAAACCAAGGACTTTTTTCAATCGATATCTATGTACTGGCTTTGTCTCTGTAGAACAATGGTTATCCTAATCGATACCAACACAATGGGTTTCAAAATCCAGTGAATTCTAATCAAATAGGGATGATGAATCCACATATGATGAGTAATTCAATGATGTGCCACATGAACAATCCGATTTAAGTGCCTAGTATGCCTCCACAACAACAACAACAACATCAACACCAATTTGGTTTGCCCAGCCATATCAACCAGTTACTTCCAAGCCTCTTAGGGAATCTCCAGTTTGCAGTTGCTAATAATAATAATAATAATAATCTTATAGGTACTCACCCCTCTTAGCTCAGCCTAATTTCTTCCAGCCTTCTCTTGATCCTTCTGCTTTTAACTCTCCGCCACAACTTAGTTCCTTTCAATAAGGATCATACATGCAAAGGTTACTCCTTTTCCACCTAAATCACAGCTCAGCCTAATTTCTTTCAGTGGTGTACGAGCCTTTTCATTGCCAGTATTTCTGTTTTGTCTCAAATTTCTTGAAACATGGTGAATTTTGAAGATGTTTCCTTTATTTTTTTTTATTTTTTTGTTTTTCATCTCTCCCTCTTTGACTTCAGTTGCGGGGAACTATAAAAATATGGCGAATGAGCTCGATGGATTTGATGCTGGTAATGTATCTAAGGAAAAGAAAAGGTAGTGCCAGTGCCTCGTATAGTTTCTTGCATTCAAGCTCATGAAACATTATGATCCATATAACTCTTAATAATAGTTAGAGGTTCTGATTGGTGCACCTCTAATAGCACAATAAGGGATAAATCACCTTTAGTTATAGTTACACCAATCATAAAGGGTTTGATTGGTGAAGTTAAAATAAAAATGTTAGAGGTATACTGTTTTCTTTGTTATCAATTACAAAAACATTATCAAAGCTACAGTAAAAACAGTTACTCTCAGTTTTTTATAGCCCTGTGAATTCGGTTTTTCGGACCGGTTCGGTTCGGTTTCCTCAGTTTTTCGGGTTTTTTGATTTTTAAAAAAATTTCCGAAATTAACCAAATTGGTATTCGGTTCGGTTCGGATCCCGGTTATTCGGTTATTTTGTTTTCCTACCGAACTGAACCGAAATGGGCTTTTAAAAAAAAATTTAAAAGGGCTTTAACAAAAATAACGCCCCATAAGAATGGGCTTAGCCCAATTTAATTAAAATTTGTATGAAATTCTGCGTTTCTTGTGTTTTCACCAAACCCTAAGACAAAAGAAAATCTTGCTAGACGGCAGCTTTGAATTTGAGGATCGGAATCGAAGAAGAAATAGTTGATGAAACATATCAATGACAAAGAAGATCTGATGAAGATCGAAGAGGAATAAGAAGTTGGTTGTTGCATGCTAAAGACGGAAGAAAATGAAGCATAACTTAAGGAAGAAGACGAAGAAGAACTGATGAAGATAAAGAGGAAGAAGAAAAAGCAGCAGAATTGAATAATATGAAGAAGAAAGATGTAGAATCGAAGATCAAAGAAGAATTCAAAGGTTGAATCTAAGAAGAATAGAAGCATTTGGTGACTCAATCGAAGAAGAAGAAGAAGCAAATCGAAGATCTGGTCGTAAGAAGAGTACCAGAGGCGGCTGAGAACAAATTTAGGTATGAGATTAGAGCCTGAGACTATTGAAAAGATTAGCCTGAGACTATTGAAAAGAACAAGATTCAACGAGAGAAGATTTGTTCGCTAGTTAGGTTTTCATTCTCATCGAGACATCGACAAAACAAAAGAGTTGAAGGGGGCTGGTGTCTGGTTTTCTAATTAAGTTATGAAGCTTTTATATCATGGTTCTAAATTAGGGCAAAATTTCGGTTAACCATTCGGTTCACTTGAACCGAACCGAATTAGTAGAAAACCGAAACTCAATTTACACATCTGCCGTTCGGTTTTTTCCTTAAACCCAAAACAAAACCGAAATCACATTATACCGGTTCGGGTCGGGTCGGTTTTTTCGGTTCGGGTAAAAATTACAGGGCTAGTTTTTTATTACCGCTTTCGCTAACAGCTTTTACTTACAGTTTTGTACTATTCAGCCGTTTACCACTTACGCTAACTGTTCTGCTTTTGTTCACCAATCGAACCCAAAAACATTTTGTGAAAGTTGTTGAAAAAAATCACAGATAAGACGAAACAGTAAAAGCTGTTTGATCTTTGTTATTTTTTCGTTGTTTTATTTTTTATTTAATATATCTATTATTATTTTGTAAAAAAAAAGAAATACGGAAATCTTTAGAAGATAAATAAATAGAAAACATTTGAACTCCGTTGGTAGAGTAGATTTTGAATATAGTTTTTGTCCTAGGGAATATTAATTAAATGTATGCCATTGTATTATAGACCAACAACAATACGAAATTATGATATGCACCCAAAAAGAAAATTCTTTCTTGGTACGACTTGGAAATACAAAAAAAATTGGTATATATTATAATGGGCTTCATAATTTTACTCGACGTATCAATATGACAGACGAAGATTTTGAGGCCAATGTAGAAGTGATAAACGAAAATGAAATTAGACAAGAAAAACATTTAAATGTGATTGATGGGATAGAGAGGTAGAAACATCAAAAATATAGTATATATAGCAGTTGTGCGCAACGATATCATATATTTGTTATAGGAAACCGTGATTAATTTTGTTTATTTTTCTTTGTGTTATATATAAGATCAATTAAATATTTTTAATAATTAATATATTAAATATAGAACATTATTTGTTAATAATAATTTATCTTACTTACATCTCTAAATTTTTAATAATTTAATATTAATTAAATTTTATATTCCTTTTGAGAATATCTTCATACTAGTATTATTTTTCTAAGATTTTGCATAAATTATAGGTCTAGACTATATTTTTATTTGTAGTTATTTTGAATATATTATAGTATTTTGAAATTTAAACTTAACTATTTTTGTATGCATAATTTTATTTTGTATTTTTATTTATCAAAATCAAATTATTTTTAGATCTTTTATATTGATTTAATATTATTATCATATGTACAGTTTTTAGTTACCAAACAAAGTTATATTTGTACCGTTTTGGTTTTGCAATTGTTTTCATTAACCACTTTCTTTTACAGTTTTACACTATTTCGTAACCGCTAACTGATAATGTTTACAGCTAATATAATCGTTCTGTTTTTGCTCACCAAATCGAACCCTATAATTATTATCTAAACTAAAATCTGTTGTTATCATTTTGTTCAAGTTGGTGTCAGTTCACAACTTGGGTCCAGTCTCTAATTTTATTTTATTTTGTTTTATTTTTCTCCACGAGAAGATCCTATGTTTGGACATATACTTCAAAAAAAAATTCAGCAATGTCGTGCAGCTGGGCGTAAAAATTATTCAACTAAACTCAATGTTGAAAAGGTTAGAGTAGCCATCCCTCTCTCACCGCCTTCGGTTTATTTCGGTTCGAACTTATTTCAGTTTCCATATCGATTTTTCCGGTTCAGATTTAAGAATACAAATAGTATTGATCCAAGAGATCGCTAACTATAGTTTACGGTGAATTAGGTCGAGATTCCCGTTAATTAGAATGAACTTGATTTTGAGAGAGGGAGTGACTATAAAGAACATGTCGGGTAATGCTCTGAAGAACTCGATTTCGGCGTTAGTTACTACTGTTCTCCTTCAAAACTTAAACCAAAAATCTCAAACCAAAATCTGCATTAAATAGTCATAATCTCTTTATTTTTTTGGGGTCAAAATAGTCATAGTCTCTTTAAACCAAAACTAACCGGAAAAAAGAAAACAGAGAAAAACCCAAATCGAAACCATTGAGCGTTCAGTGAGTTATAGGTTGGATCGGCGATCCTAAATACACCGGAAACTTCATAACATCCCTGTAAATCCCTATAGATTTTATGTTGAAGAACTTGAAATTTGAAGGAAACGGGAAAGCTTACTCGAAAGAGGTATATATATGATCACGACTTTTGAAGATTTTCAGAAAATAACCATATGCCTCGTGGTTCAGACAAACTGATGAATCACTGACTTGTAATTCGCTAGTCTTGATTAGGATTTGTAATTGCATAACTGAGGAATCTCGCCATTGTTTTGGTCTTCTTTTGGATTTGCTCATCTAAATTGAAATCCCAGAATATAAATTTCATGTTTTTTTTCAAGGGATGAAGCTGATGGGTTTCTGTTCTCTGCTCGTTTCGTCCATGCTTTTGCGTGTGTTCTTGATTGTGTATGGAGAATGGCAAGATGCACACATGGAGGTCCGGTACACTGATGTTGACTACATTGTTTTCTCTGATGCTGCGTCGTTGATGGCATCCGGTGAATCTCCTTACAAGAGAACCACATACCGTTATTCACCTTTGCTCGCGCTTCTTCTCATCCCCAATACAATCTTTCATCGCTCTTGGGGAAAGTTCCTTTTCTCTGCTTCTGGTACATTTATCTCAGCCTTAACACAAGAAAAGTTTTGTCGAAAGTTCACTTTTTTGTGTGCTAATCGTCAGCTTCAGAACACACTAGTCTAATATATATGTGTCAGATTTGCTGGTCGGCTGGTTTATCCGTAAAATTTTGAAACAACGTAAGGTGCCTGAGAAGACATGTACATATTCTGTAATGGTATGGCTTCTTAATCCGTTTACATTCACAATCGGAACCAGAGGGAACTGTGAACCAATTGTTTGTGCCATGATACTATGGACCATCATCTCCCTAATGAAAGGTACCAGTTCAGTTTCAAAAACATGCCTCTTTATTCTGTAGATGACACAACAACAATGTTTTGTTGTGTAGGTAATTTGGTACAAGCTGCATTTTGGTACGGGCTTCTTGTGCATTTCAGGGTGTATCCTATTATCTACGCGTTACCAATCATCCTAGTCCTCGATTCCCAGATATTTAGATCTGGTCAAAAGCCGCCTCTTGACCAGATCAAGACACATACTAGCAACATTGAGAAGAAAACATTCCAGTTGACTGCCTTTAAAAGTTTATTTTCCAGGGAGAGAATCATGTTTGCTTTGATATCAGGGGGAGTTTTTCTAGCTTGCAATGCTGTTTCCTTCTACTTTTATGGACACGAGTTCCTTCACGAGGCTCTCTTATATCATCTGACTCGAACGGATCCGAGACACAACTTCTCCATATACTTCTATCACATATATCTTCACTATGAGCGCCAGTTTTCAGATATGGAGAAGCTTATCTCGTTTTTACCTCAGTTCACAGTACAGTTTGCATTAGTCTTTTGCTTCTCGCAGGATCTAGTGTTCTGCATCTTTCTCCAAACCGTTGCCTTTGTGGCTTTCAATAAGGTATATGATGCATCACCCTACTCTCATATCTGTCTAAAAAAGATCTTCTGGTTTTGATCTAATGTTTTCTTGGTCCATTTGCGTTTAGGTGATAACTGCGCAGTACTTTGTGTGGTTCTTCTGCCTGCTACCTCTGATTCTACCATGGAGCCGTATGAAACTGAAATGGGAAGGCTTGTTATGCATCATTCTGTGGATTGGAGCTCTGACACATTGGCTCTTGTGGGGATACATGCTTGAATTCAAGGGCTTTAACGTCTTTGTACAGCTATGGATGGCGAGTTTGGTGTTTCTGGCTGCAAACACCTTTGTACTCGTCAAAATTATTCAGCGCTATCGATTCTCTCCTCTCTTTAGATAGTGATTCAAAGAATGTTAGGAAACTTGACAAAAATCCAAAAGTTGTTTGCTTTCTTCGTTTGTTGGGTCATCTCATTTATTGAAGACCTTCGAATTATGTTCTCTTTGTATATATAATTCATGATCTGCAAGTTTTTGGTGTACCTTTTTGTTTCATGTCTCTGAGGCTTTTTCGAATTTTAGTTTCTTTTTAAAAAAAGCAGATTTGTAAAATTGTATTGGTTAAATAAAAATATTTGCAGAATCGGCATTGCAATGTTACCAATTAGTGCAACCACAAAACGGCGTCGACAAACCCTTAGCCGCCGGTTCCCTGTCTGCGTTTTCTCCTAGTCCGAATCCATATTCGCTTCTCTTTGGCTTTGCTCGTTTCTCTTCCGGCGGCTTGAGCTCTGTGTCTATGGTCTTCTGTTCCGTGCCTGCTCGAGGTACAAGGCTCTCTGTTCCGTGCCTCTGTCGTAGCTCTCTTATCTCTGCTTTCTATTCTATCGTTTAGGCTTTTAGCCTTTATGTATCTCTGGAACCTTTCCCAGATTGGTGCTTAGGTGAGGAACCAACCTTCTCTTAGGAAAAATGCTGGAAATTTTTATAATACAATTACTAGATTTTCCAGCGAATTCTTAAAACCATCAACGAAATTTTGATTCGGGTAGAGTTTTCTTCAACTTCGAATATGAATTCAGTAGGGACCCTTATAGATTCTTGTTGTATTGGCTTGGTTTTTGGCGCAAAGTTTCATGCTTTTAGCTTATCTTGTCTTCATGTTTGTTGCTCGCAAACCAACCTAGGTTCTCGTCTTCTGTAAATCGCTGACTTTTAGGCCAATTGAATCTCTTGGGATTTTTGGAGAGACCTTGGAGATGATGGACAACGGAAAGGATCAAGGAATTGATGGTATATGACTCGGTAATGATGGCTGATATCACTCTGAATTTTTTCTGATTCGAATTTAACTGAAGCCTTTTGGTGGGAGTCGTTTGAAGTTTTCAAGACCCTATTTGCATGTATGTTGAGGTATAAATGGATACAGTTTAAAAATTTATCTGAATACTCTTCTTGATTTATGTCCCTTTTGTTTTGATTTTTTCTGTTCTGTTCAGGCTGGTTCCGATCTGCAAAGGTGTGCGCTTTACAGGAGCTTTGCAGTCTGTCGGAGCAGTTCTTAGAGAATTTTCAGCACCTGCAAATGCTTTGCAAGATTGTAGGAATGATCATGAGAATGAATCTAAGTATGGTCGAGAGATTGTTGATGTTCACATGCTTTTCAGACATTGCACTAAACTCCAATCAGCCAAATGCCTTCACGCACGCCTCATTGTGTCTGAAGCATTCCAAAATGTCTGCATCGCTGCTAAACTTGTTAACCTCTATTGTTATCTTGGGAATATTGTGTTGGCTAGGCATGCCTTTGATAACATCCAGAACAGAGATGTTTATGCTTGGAATGCGATGATATCTGGTTACGTCCGTGGGGGAAATTCCTCAGAAGCTATTAGGTGTTTTAGTCTCTTCGTGATGACTTCTGGACTACAACCTGATTACCGCACTTTCCCTTCGGTCTTGAAAGCTTGTAGAACTTTGTTTGATGGGATGAAGATTCATTGCTCGGCTTTGAAGTTTGGATTTGTGTGGGATGTCTTCGTTGCTGCGTCATTGATCCATTTGTATTGCCGTTATGGACCGGTGGCTAACGCACGGAGACTATTTGATGAGATGCCTATTCGAGACATGGGTTCTTGGAATGCAATGATTTCTGGGTACTGTCAAAGCGGAAATGCTAAAGAGGCGTTAACTCTATCTAAAGAGGTGAAAGTCATGGATGCAGTTACTATTGTAAGTCTCCTTGCAGCTTGCACAGAGGCCGGTGATTTCAGTAGAGGAGTTATGATTCATTTATATTCTATTAAACATGGGCTGGACTCTGAACTGTTTGTTTCCAACAAGCTGATTGATATGTATGCTGAATCTTGTGACCTTAAGGGTTGCCAGAAGGTTTTTGACAGGATGGTTGTGAGGGATTTGATTTCATGGAACTCTATAATTAAGGCTTATGAGCTGAATGAGCAGCCGCTTAGAGCGCTTAGGCTGTTTGAGGAAATGCGGTCAAACAGAATTCAACCAGATTGCCTTACTTTGATGAGTTTGGCTTCTATACTTGCTCAGTTAGGAGACATTCGTGCTGGTAGGTCCTTGCACGGTCTTACTATGAGGAAAGGCTGGTTCTTGGAAGATATTACCATTGGAAACACAGTTGTGGATATGTATGCAAAGTTAGGCCTTGTAGATTCAGCAAGAGCAGTGTTTGATTGGCTCCCGAATAAAGATGTGGTTTCGTGGAATACCATAATATCTGGTTGTGCTCAAAACGGTTTTGCTAGTGAAGCGATTGAACTGTATAACGAAATGGAGGAAGAAGGTGGAGATTTAATAACTGCTAACCAAGGGACTTGGGTGAGTGTTTTGCCCGCTTGTTCTCAGACTGGAGCGTTGCGTCAAGGTATGAAAATCCATGGCCGTCTCTTGAAGAACGGTCTTTGTTCTGATGTTTTTATTGGAACAAGCCTTGCTGATATGTATGGAAAATGTGGGCGACTTGCGGATGCACTCTCTTTGTTTTATCAAATTCCCAGAGTCAGCTCGGTGCCATGGAACACATTGATAGCATGTCACGGCCTTCACGGGCACGGCGAGAAAGCAATGATGCTATTTAGAGAGATGCTTGACTCAGGAGTTAAGCCAGATCACATTACGTTTGTAACTCTGTTATCAGCTTGTAGCCATTCTGGGCTAGTGGACGAGGGTCAATGGTGCTTTGAGATGATGCAAACAGATTATGGCATAACACCGAGCTTGAAACATTACGGTTGTATGGTAGATTTGTTTGGTCGAGCTGGTCAGTTAGAAACCGCGTTTAACTTTATCAAAAGCATGCCAATTCAGCCTGATGCATCTATTTGGGGAGCTCTTCTCGGTGCTTGTAGAGTACATGGAAACGTCGATTTAGGGAAGATAGCATCTGAACATTTGTTCAAGGTTGAACCAGAGCATGTCGGGTATCATGTTTTACTCTCAAACATGTATGCTAGTGCTGGAAAATGGGAAGGAGTTGATGAGATACGGTCGAAAGGTTTAAGGAAGACACCGGGTTGGAGCTCAATGGAAGTAAACAACAAAGTTGAAGTCTTTTACACGGGAAACCAAACGCATCCCATGTATGAAGAAATCTACAGAGAATTAACGTTGTTACACGAGAAGATGAAGATGATTGGGTATGTACCGGACCATAGATTTGTGCTGCAGGATGTTGAAGACGATGAGAAAGAGCATATACTTATATGAGTCATAGTGAAAGATTGGCTATTGCGTTCGGACTTATTGCCACTCCTCCAAAGACGACGATTCAGATCTTTAAGAATCTGAGGGTATGCAGCGATTGCCATAGTGTAACTAAGTTCATATCAAGAATCACTGAGAGAGAGATCATTGTGAGAGATTCGAATCGGTTTCATCATTTCAAGGATGGAGTCTGTTCTTGTGGTGATTACTGGTGATTTTAATCAATGAGACAATGTTCAAACCGGTTCCAAGAAATTTTGTTTAATTGTTCTATCAAAAGCTTAATCACAAATTTATCAGACAACTCTGAGTTGAGTTGAGTTGCGTAATAATATTTTTCCGAAATTTAATATTTTTTACCTGTTTAAATTTTCAAATTGATTCTGATGATATAAATCAGAAGCACAGAATCATCGCCTTTTTTTGGTGCGTGTGAAAATCTCTGAAAGCATCAAACCTCGCAGAGACCTACCTAAACTATGGAGAACAAACGGGGAAACGAAGAAGATGAAATCGCGGAACAAGGAAGAATAAGTGAACCAAATTGGAGCGAACGCGTGGAGGATCTCGTCGCAGCCGGAGACGTCACGGCGGCGATCTCGTTTCTCGAGACTTTGGTGACCAATCTTCAGTCGCGGTTCGATAATCACGGCGGGGAGAGGACGGAGTTTGGGCTTCAGTTAGCAGCCGCTCTGACCCAATTGGCGGATCTCTATTCTTCTCAGGGACTCTCCCTCAAATCCGATGAGCTTCTCACTCGTTCTTCCCTCATCAAGCAACGAGCGCTGAATTTCGATCTTGCCTCTTCAAGGTACTACTGCTTTTTTGAATGATCGGAACATTTGGGGTTACTGAAATCGAAAGGTGTATGCTTTATCGATATTAGGGTTCATATATGCGGCTTATGATTGCAGAGTTTCCGGCGATGCAGAGAATCAAGCCGTTCCGCAAATTATTGATTCCAATGGCCTCGATATTGACCCGAATGTCTCTCTTGGTGATGGTTGTTCATATAGTGCCCCTTGTTTTCTAGATTTCAACCAGTTTTTAAGGCAGTTATTGATCGAATTTCATGAATTTGTAAAGGAAACACGGAGAATTCCGCAAAAGCATCCAGCAATGGTTCTTCAGATGATGGTATTGTTTCATAAACAGCTATAGTTTTGTTTGTGAGTTAGAGGATGCAGTAAACTGATTGTTCATTATCATGCCATGTGTATGTTTACATGGTCTTGGTTTTGTATGCAGATTGGGAAGCCCTAGCAGATCGTGAACCGAGTACTTTACTCTCTGTACAAGAGTTGCCTGAAATATCTAAGCTTTCGGTTGAAGAACCTAAAGTGCAAGAACCTAAGAGGCGTGGAAGGGGAACTTTTACGTATAACAAGGATGTGATGTGCAGTGATCGAGATTTCAGTAAGTCGAGGTTTGAAGATTCAGGAGATAACGATATGTCTCGTGGTTCAGAGAAGACCGATGAATTGCTGAAATGTAAGCCCGTTACTCTTAATGTTTCACTTATCTTTTTGGATTGTAGTATCTGTAACAAGCATAATTAGAATATATTGATTAGGATATCTATCCTGACAGTTCTAAGCACAACAGCTGAATTTCTTTCTGACAGCCAAGTATGGTACACGCCATGTCCTGGTACTTGCTGGCTTTTCTCCAAGCTTGAGGACTACTGATTTAGAGAAGCTTTTTGTGGACTTTAAAGATAGTGGATTTATCATTCGTTGGGTCAATGATACAACAGCACTTGCAGTCTTCAAAACCCCTTCAACTGGTACTTATTTGTAATTTGTTTTTCTCCATACATCTTGACAGTTAAAGCTCAATTGTAAGTTCTGCCTTTGTTTCTAACTGAGTTTACGAATCAGACTAGAGCATACTCTCTAAAGCGCGTAACTAGCTGTTGTTTTGATAATTGATACAGCTCTAGAGGCTTGCAAAAGTGTTCAGTGTTCATTCACCATACGTGTTCTCGATGATCACGATTCTCTTTTGGGCTCAATATCTGGAAAAGGTAATCTACTCTTCTTTTTTCTTCCACCTTAACTCATGCTAATTTCTTTGACTTCTTGATGTCATCAAGTTACGAGCTTTAACACATCATTATTTCCTTAATCCGCTTGATGGGATTGGGGTCAAATGTTGTTACTTGTGTTTCTTTATGCATGACCTATATGTTATGTTCAATCTACTTCAGATTTGGAACCGCCGTCTCAAAGACCAAAGACATCAGCGAGAACAGCTCAACGGTTGATTGCTCACAGCATGGGACTGAAGTTACCGGCTTCTGGATTCGGGTCTAAAGAGCTACGAGACCAAGAAGCTGCCAGGAAAAACCGGATTGTCTCCAGGCAGAAACAACGGGACGATGCATGGGGGGGAGATGACTGACATTGACTTTACCGTACGGTTTGGATTGCCCAATTTTCCGGCTTACCGGCTTTATCATTTGTGTGTCATGCTTATTGGTGTATACAGATTACAACCTTAATCCACTTGAGTGATCCTTACATAAGCATTGTTAGTGTTTGTTATGTAATATTGTGCGAGTGAAATTGAATTAAATCGTTTTGGAATTGGTTAACCGGAAATGAAATCTCAATCGGTTATTAAACTATTACCAAAGATCCAGTCCCACCCGGTTTATGTGTCAACATAACATTGTACACTCTTAAATAACGAAGAATTTACAGTGACAAAAAAAAAAATTACAAAGAACTTGTAACAACCACTCCAGTTTTTCTGTTAACAACATTTTTCTATCAAAGAGTGGTTAATCACAGTATACGTCTATCACATTCAGGAAAAAATATGCATTGATGTCCCAAAATCGTAATTGTTTGATCTACTTTACATTTTCACCTTTCTTTTTCTTTTTCTTTTTATTTCATTATCACTTTTTTCTTCTATTCATTCACCATTTCACGTCAAAAATAAAATGAATAAGAAAGTAAAGATTTGTTAAAAAGTTTTTTGGTTTTGTTTTAACAAACATGTCTAAAAACAAGGGTGAATAATTATCAATTGGCTTGAATGCTAAATAGTTATGATTTGAACGGGATCAAAGTTGGGTCATCCCATTGTAAAAAGTTAATACGAACATCCAATTGGTTAGCAAGAAAAAAACAAGAAAACATGGATGTGACCGATCACCAAACACCAAATATACCAAACATTAATATATTTCTTTACAAAACATAATAAAACAATAAAAGTGATGTCTCGTCAACAAAAGATCAAAAGAGATTGCAATCTCCTTAATTGCAACTAAACCCTCAATAAATTGTACGGACAATCAATATAACACACACCGTTTTGTCCGTACCTTGAACTCTGCCTCACTCTTCGTTCTCCAGTCTTGTTTCTAACTTTTATTTTGAATTAATACAATTAAAGAAAATAGTAAAACTCTTGCAATCAGCTAACAAATGGAACGTAATTAATCCGGATTAATTGTAGTGCCTCGACTGCTACCGTTTGTGGATATGTATGTCTTGTGGATTTTACATTCATTAGATGGTCGATGTGTTAATCTCGGAGAATCAAAAATCTGATTATCGACTTTGCCATGGTTACATGATTTTTCTCAATGTTTTGTCCTCGCTTACATAATAACATAAATTATTTTTCGATATCATCAGATTTTACAGTTCAAACATGTTTAATTATATAATTATATCAACATAAATAACCTAAAAACAAATACACTAATTAACATAAATAATCTAATCAATTATTTTATTTTTTTTGTATATATTATAAACCGAGATATTAACCGATAACCCAATTCGATCACAATTGAATATTGTTGTTACACTTTTATTTCTGAATAAAGATCATATAAAAACACTTTTATTTCTGAATAAACATTCTATAAAAAAACTGATGTTGGACTACTTGCTTGTTGCTTCTTTATTCTCGAAATTTAAAATTTTGAATTACAAAGAACTTGTAACCACATACAAAATATATATTTATAACAATATGAAAGCTGCTTTTTCATCTTTTGTTGTATGCCTAGTAGTCTCATGAATCGGTGCCTTCTGAATCCTTATTTGTTGTCGGCCACCTTCATACTTCTTTTCCTATTGGTTTCACTACGCAACATCTTTTGTTGTATGCCACATTTTTTGTTACAAAGCTTGGTTTCTATCATTCGATGAATATGTCCACATAAAATGTACTTTCTTTAAGATTTTGCTTGGGGAATTCGAGTTTCATCGAATTATCCCACTAATCTTGACGGTGAGCATGTCCCTTGACAACCTAGCTACCAAGGATTAAACATCCGGGTCAAAGTATGAATGATCGAGTGATCCAATATTCATACACACTCGAATCAAATGTATAACTATAACTTATATATTTATGTTCATGATTTTGAGGTGATCACTATACAATCTATAAATCAATACATCGGTAAATTAATAGAATTTTCAGTTTTAAAATAAATTTTTGATCTAATTAATTTTTCGATGAATTAATATATTGTTAAATTATAAAATATTATAGTCTTAACTATATTAATTTATTAGTTTTATTGTATATGCTACCATACACTCCTAAATCGTGCATGATAGTGAAGGTAATTCACAAGAAGATACTCTCTTTGTTTTATAAAGAGTGTTGTATTAATTATAACTTTATTTTGTTTTACAAATTGTGTTATTTTGTGTTTTTAACGCAAATTTTTACACTAAATTTTAATTTTATCTCTATTTTATATCTTATTAATTAGAAAGATAAAGTTATATATAGTATATTAATTAAGAACATAGTTAAAATTTATATACTTTTTAATATGTGTTAAAAATGTTAGAATGACGCCAAAGGGAAGAAATAGTAAGTAGTGCATCCAATCCATAACATGTGACATACAAAAATGGCAAATGACTTGGGATCCACAAGAGTCACGTGAGAATATATCATATATAAACGTTACCGTACGAATTTGCATGAGATCATATATATCCTTGTTTTAATTGGATGGCTGAGAGTAATAGTAAAGTGATAATATCATCATCTCTTTAATTTTAATTTCTTTTCATATAGATAATAAAGAATATTATGAAAACGAAGAAATTCCTTCAGGTTGTAAACCATTTAGCATATCTTTATAATGGCTACGTACATTGCGTTCGGTCCTTTCACTTCACTTCCAATGATTCCTCCACTTAATCGAAACCAATATGAGCCGTTGATCTCACCACCATTGGAGCGGTGCCTCAAAAGGCTTATTAGACCATCCATGGTTCATATAACTTTTAACATTACGCGCAGAGTAGTTGATTGTTTTTAAAAATAAAAAATTGTCAGCCAGTGTAGATTTCTTGGGTCAAATACCAAAAATACAAATGGTCTGAAACAAATACAATGAAGATTTCGGCAGCAACACGGTTTTACAAAAAAAAACTGAAGCTGAAGATAAGACTACTATGTGGTCTCTTCAGCATCAACGTGAGCATGCAAACATGTGTCACTCTCCGAAAAAACTATTGTGCAACTGCTGGTAAACATGGAGGAAAACGGAGCCAAACTTCGTCGGACCAATTCATTGTAATTGCCGTGGACCATTCACTGATTAAAACTTTTCGAAACCGTCGTCAAAAATCACTTGCATAAGAAAAAACAATTACTGCAATTCTGCCGAAAATCACCAAAGCCGAGAAAACGCTGTCGCCGAATAGGTTTAGAATCTTAATAAATTTCACCATATGTTTGTCTTCAAAAGCGGTGGCACGATAATGATATTATTAACGAAATGAAAGATCGAGAACAAAATTGGAAAAAACAAACGTTAACGACAAAAGAAGAGAGAGAAAACAAGATTAAATTCGCATAAGCGAGAAAAACCGAAAAGAACCGGTTGTGTAACACCCGTCTCCCCGGCATAACCGGAGACGCGGCATTAGGACGCCCGTTGAACCGAACATGGTCCAACCGGGACGCCAACTCAACTTGTCCCAGGACCCGACGCTTCCTTCTTATTGAAAACCACCAACGACGTCACTCGACTGTATCGATCCCGCATCCGGACCTGCAAGAAAATGGGGACAGGAAAGGGGGAAGAGGCCTGAGTAATTGTTTCAAACACAATCACCCAGTGAGGACGGACTTAGGGAGTCCGCTATCCCGCTTACACCACACAACTACGGATCACAAGTCCTAAGCTAATATCACCTTGCAAACAGGCCCGAAGGCTTTCACCACGCAAACTACATCCACTCGCGCTTTCGCACTCGCGAACCCCTACTCTGGCCCGAAGGCACACGCAACCGGCCCACCCGATATCTCTGGGCCCACGGCCATTGTACCTGGGGAGGCTCGCCAACACCTCCCATCCGACGATTTAAAGGGCGCGTACCAAAAACTCGCTATACGCGCCCTGCCACGAAACACCCTTTCGGGGGCCCTACCACAACTACCAATCATATCCATCACACACAAACAACGTTTTCAGGCTCAGCGATAACCTAGAAGTTCTACGTTCTCAAGCAATCACATCGATATCTCTACTACCTTAGACTACCTAGGAAAGACGACATTAACAAGGGACTATCGCCCGGAATTGAATGAAGTAAGGGAGATCACGTTCGGTCCTCACCTTAGCCAAAGAAGAGGGCAAAACCGTGAATTAGCAGCCCCATTGAACCGAACGGACATCGGTTCTGAAAAGAGGGCGAGAAATCGAGTGAGATGGGCTTTTGAATCGCCTAAATCGGGCTTAGGATGAGCTAGATACGATCGATTGAAAGTATCCCACTCAACCCAGCTAAACCGATCTAAACCGGAAATTGAAATTGAAATTGGTAAATTGAACCGGTTAACCTAAACCGGATTAGACCGACCGGTCAACCTAAACCAGACCCGGTCAGATCCGACCCGAACGGGTCCGACCCGACCCGACCCGATCCGACCTGGACCGGTCAACGGTCAACGGCGGCGGCGACGGCGGTCAACGGTGGCGGTCAACGGCGGCGCTCCGGCGGCGGCGACGGCGGCGCTCCGGCGGGTTTCCGGCGGCGGGCGGCTCCGGCGGTTGGCGCGTGGCTCCTCCGGCGCGCGTGGATCTCACGCGCCCGTGACTCCTCCGGCGCGTGCGGGCGCGTGCGGCGGCGCGTGGCGGTCGGCTCGGCGGCTCAGCGGCTCCGGCTTCGTCTCGTCGCGATGGTCACGGTGGTGTGCTCGGTTTCTCGGGATTCGGGGTATTTTAGAAGAGGAGGAAGTTTGAAAACGTTTTTGAATAACGAAGGCTTAGATCTGGTTCTCGGAGTTACCTGGTGAGACTTGGGAGAGGGGAAAACGTGAATAGTGCTCTGGAAGCTCGAGCGTCTTCAGATCCCGACAGGGCTTCGCCGAAAGAAAGAGAAATGAGTTTCTGGAGAAAAGGAGGCAGTATTTATAGGGAGAGCTCTGCAGAAACCCTAGGGTTTTAGAAAAGGAAAGCAGGCTCATGGGCTTGGCTAATGGGTTTGGCTAATGGGCTTGACCTTATAATCAGAAAAGGAAACGCCCGAATAAAGAAAAAAGTAGAAAAGGAAGGTGGATTTGGACTGGGCTTTTGGGTTTTTCTTTCAAAAATTTTGGACTAGAAGTATGGGTATGTTACAGGTTGGATCTTAAATATTCCAAAGATGAGAACTGGGTCAGTCATAGAAAACTACTCCTGGATTTATTCAAACGAAAACCAAGGCGAGTTTATATCAAAATGCATTACATATATGTATTTTTGTAAAGAAAATTGTTGGTTGCTTAAAAATCTTGAAATGCGTTTATATCTTTAAGAAAAATGAAATGGGTTTATATGTTACAATACAACCATGCTGCATGCATGTCCCGGGGTGATTAATTGATTATTATTTTTACTCTACACTAACCCAAACGTGTTAAGTCATTTCATTTGGCACACTTGGCATCCTCTGATTTGTCAAATTTGCTACTTTGAAATAGACAACACAAAATGGAAAAATTCCATCCAGAAGAAGAAAAATTCTCCCCAATCTTCGTTGCTTTTTGCTTTCCACCTTTGTATTTTGTTTTCCTTTTCTACTACAAATAATTAATCAGTTAGATAAAAGGAAAAAATGCGTTTTTAAATGTTAAATTTTGCTTCATCCATCTATTTGTTTGTCAGCCATCCGATATAGCATCCACTCCACTTACTATATGAAATAACGATATTACATCAAAGTGAAGCATGCATGTAACCAATCTTGTCCAAGTTTACGAAAACTAAATAAAATGTACATTATTTTAAGACAATTAAAAGAAAAGAAAAAAGGATTTAACTATCATTTTTTATTCCTATAATAAAAGCAAAACAAATTAAAGAATGAACGAAAAAACTTGAAAATGTACAAAAACTTGCAAAAGACGTCTATAAATACAGAATCGACATGCAAGAGCAAGACATATGGTTTAGAGTTTAGTTTTGATTTATAAGAGATAGGATTTTAAACTAAGATTCGTATATTTGTTTTTATTACGGTAACATATGGTTTAGGGTTTAGAATTTGATGTATGTGTAATTTTCCTACAAAAAGAAAGAATTATAGAGTATATATCATGACTAAATGACTGATGAGTAAACAAAATAAAGGGGGAAACGAAAATGACTATGAATTAAGAAAGTATTGAAAATTTTCACTGTAAAATTACTTATTACTTTATTAGTGGGGGACTAGCTAGGTAGCTTTATACGGGAAAGAGGTTGGAGACCACTGTTGACGGTCGGACTCATAGAAAATAAAATATACTGAAAATATAGTTTAAATTATAATTAAACGCAACAATGTACCTATTGTTGGTGGTCCTTCCTAGTGGAGGCAACATTATGGGGACTTAATTATCATTAGGCCCCATGTAAATAATCTTTTTTCTGTGTGTAATAAGTGTGTTTTTCACTCTTTATTGTTTGCAAGTCGTGCACAAGAAAAAAAAAAACAGAAGTGGAGAGAGAGCAAAAAGAAGAAGGAGAAGAAAAGGGTGAAGAAAACAGTTTTCGTTCATCTTGGTCAAGCTGACGATCGGACCATCAAACGAGTCCTGATCTTGATGAAACTTTGGTGAAAGCTTCATGACTCAGTGATCTTCAGATTCAACGGTGGGTTTTGTGTTTCAACGGTTGGTTTGTTGTGAATCGGAGTTTTAGTGGAGCTGTTCTGTTTTGAAGCGAGCTGAGACCAGTCTTCAGTGTTTGGGAAATCCAACGGTGAGATCTTCTCTTCTTGAGCTGAAATTTTGCAGAGGTGTTCTTGACTCGTTTATCTAGGATTTGTACGGTGGAGATTGGATTTAGTGACCGGAATCCTAGTGAACGTAGAGTCGTTTGAGGCTGTATATTTCTGAGCTTTGTATAGCTCTCTTGTTGATTCTTTGTTGTGTTGGAGATTGCTCTTGTTGAGCCTTACTCTCTGGTGTTGTTCTTTGGAACAGAGAGGACGTGGTTGTACTCACTCTATTTGATATAGTGGATTTGGAGTGGACTACGGTCCCGTGGTTTTTCCTTCTCACATCGAGGAGGTTTTCCACGTAAAAATTGTGGTGTCTCGTTTCATTTCGTTTTTGATATTGTTTCTGCCATCATCATTTATATTTTTCTCACAGACTCACACAAGCACGGGAAACAATATTCCGCTGCGCCGCTGTCGCGTTCCGTGTTTCCCCAACAGAGTGGTATCAGAGCTTGAGGTTGTGAGCTTTGGATTTCGGTAACTTTGGTTATTGGTTTTGCTTGTGTGAGAGATGGAAAATATGAGCAGGATGATCAGTTTGAATGGTGCTAATTATCATACATGGAAAGGCAAGATGGAAGATTTGCTTTTCGTGAAAGAATTCCACGTACCGGTTTTTCAGGAGAAGAAACCTGATGAGAAAACAGATGATGAGTGGAAGTTGCTGCATCGACAAGTCTGTGGTCAGATAAGGCAGTGGATAGATGATAATGTTCTGCATCATGTTGAAACAGAGACTAATGCTCGTTCTTTGTGGTTGAAGCTGGAGCAGTTGTATGCTCGGAAGACCGGGAATAATAAGATGTTCATGATCAAGAAGTTGATTGAGTTGAGGTATCAGGATGGTACTCCGATGACGGATCACTTGAATGCGTTTCAGGGATTAATCAACAAGCTTTCTGACATGGGTATTCATTTTGAAGATGAGATTCACGGTTTGTGGCTTCTTGGTACATTACCGGATTCTTGGGAAGTGTTCACGATGTCTCTTTGTAACTCCGCAGCAAATGGTGCTATTTCGATGGACTTAGTGAAGAACAGTGTCTTGAATGAGGAAACGAGAAGGCAGTCAAATCCGAGTTCCTCGCGTTCAGATGTTTTGGTTACTGAGTCAAGGGGGAGGAGTTCACATCGTGAGTCCAAGAAGGAGAAGAGCAGGAGCAGAAGCAAATCTAATAGATTTGCGAATTTGGAGTGCCACTACTGTCATAAGAAAGGGCACTTGAAGAAAGATTGCTGGAAGTTGAAAAAGGACAGCAAGCAAGGAAATCGTCAAGGAGATGGTGAAGATCGGGTGACTGTCACCGAGGATCAGTTTCTTATTCTTGACGAGGGTGATGCCATTAATGTTGCATGCCAGGACACCAGTTGGGTTGTTGATAGTGGAGCTACTACTCATGCTACATCGCAGCGGGATTTGTTCACTACCTATACTCCAGGTAGTTATGGTTCAGTTAAGATGGGTAATGATGGTTTGGCTCAGGTTGTTGGCATTGGTGACATTTGCTTGGAGACTAGTCTTGGTACAAGACTTCTGCTTAAAGGAGTTAAGCATGTCCCAGATGTTCGGTTGAATCTGATTTCTACAGGAAAACTTGATGATGAAGGTTTCTACAGTTTATTCGGTGGTGGTAAATGGAAGCTCTCACGTGGTTCTATGGTTATGGCTCGAGGTAATAAGTCTTCATCTTTCTATTGGATGCAGGCTAAGGTCTCCAAAGACATTGTTAATGCAGTGGAGAATGATGATGCCATGGAGTTGTGGCATAAGAGACTCGGTCATATTAGTGAGAAGGGATTGTCTGTGTTGTCAAAGAAGGAGGCTATTCCAGGGATCTCCGGTATGCACTTACAGAAGTGTGAGCATTGTTTTGCTGGGAAACAACACAGAGTTTCGTTTAAGTCTTCTGCACCTTCGAGGAAACCCGAGATTCTTGATTTGGTACATTCAGATGTATGTGGTCCAATGAAGACAAAATCTCTTGGTGGTGCATCATATTTTGTCACTTTCATTGATGATCATTCGAGGAAGTTGTGGGTTTTCACTATGAAGACGAAGGATCAGGTTTTGGGATATTTCAAGCATTTTGTGGCATTGGTTGAGAGACAGACGGGAAAGAAGTTGAAGTGTATCCGCAGTGATAATGGTGGTGAATATTCTGGACCATTTGATGCTTATTGCAGGGAACATGGTATTAGGCATCAGTTCACGCCGCCTAAGACTCCACAGTTGAATGGGTTGGCTGAGAGGATGAACAGAACGATTGTTGAGAGGATGAGATGTTTGATTTCGCAGTCAGGCTTACCGATGACTTTCTGGGGTGAAGCTTTAAGCTCAGTTGTTCATGTGTTGAATTTGTCACCAAGTGCTCCATTGGATGGTGACATTCCAGAGAGAGTTTGGACCGGCAAGGATGTTTCTTACGGTCATTTAAGGGTCTTTGGGTGCAAGGCTTTCGTGCACATTCCTAAAGACGAAAGGTCGAAGCTTGAGATGAAGTCGAGACAATGTGTGTTCATTGGTTATGGTCAGGATGAGTTTGGGTACAGATTTTATGATCCCGTTGAGAAGAAGCTCATAAGGAGCAGAGATGTTGTGTTCATGGAAGATCAGACGATTAAAGACATTGAGAAGTCCGAAAAACCAGCTCAACGAAATGAAGGTCTGATTGATTCAGCGGTTTTTCCTTCTACATCAGTCCACGGTCAGAATGAGGGTGAGGTTCATGTTGATACACCTGGTGCAGATGATGCTCCCGCACATGATGATGACGGTATTGGTGATCATGGTGACGATCATGGTGAGACACCAACTACCGAGAACCTACCTGCTGCTAGAAGATCTGAGAGAGGTCAAATACCGTCGACAAGGTACAAACCTAGTGAGTATGTGTTACTTACTGATGGGGGAGAACCAGAAAGCTTTGGTGAAGCTTTGGAGGATGAACACAAAGATAAATGGTTAGAAGCCATGGGAGAAGAGATGGGTTCTTTTGATGAGAACGACACATATGAGTTGGTGAAGTTGCCTAAGGGTAAAAAGGCGTTGCTTAATAAGTGGGTGTATAGGATTAAGCATGAAGATACCAGTTTGCTACCTCGATACAAGGCTAGATTGGTTGTGAAAGGATTCAGCCAAAAGAAAGGGATTGATTATGATGAAATCTTTTCTCCTGTTGTGAAGATGTCATCCATTCGGGTTGTACTTGGATTGGCAGCGAGTCTTGATCTAGAGGTTGAGCAGATGGATGTAAAGACGGCTTTCCTTCATGGTGATTTGGAGGAGGAGATTTACATGGTACAACCAGAAGGCTTTGTGAAAAAGGACAAAAAGGAGTTAGTTTGTCGCTTGAAGAAAAGCCTTTACGGATTGAAGCAAGCACCGAGGCAGTGGTACATGAAGTTTAAGTCAGTTATGGGGGAGCATGGTTATAAAGAGACTACTTCAGATCATTGTGTATTTGTGCAGGTGTTTGGTGATGATGATTTTATCATCTTGTTGCTGTATGTTGACGACATGTTGATTGTGGGCAGGAACTTGAGCAGAATTCAAGAGTTGAAGAAGCAGCTTAGCAAGTCCTTTGCCATGAAAGATTTGGGTCCAGCGAAGCAGATTCTTGGCATAAGAATTGTTCGAGATAGAGGTGAGAAGCTGATTCACTTGTCTCAGGAGAAGTACATTGAGAAGGTACTTCAAAGGTTTCACATGGACAAGTCTAAAGTTGTAAGCACTCCTCTTGCTACACACTTTAGATTAACCGGTCAACAGAGTCCGAAAACAAATGCAGAGAAGGAAGATATGGCGAGGGTTCCATATGCTTCTGCAGTTGGTAGCTTGATGTATGCTATGGTTTGTACAAGACCAGATATAGCTCATGCAGTTGGAACAGTAAGTCGTTTTCTTTCGAAACCAGGAAGAGAACATTGGAATGCTGTGAAGTGGATTTTGAGATATCTTCGGGGGACTTCTAGTTTGAAGCTTACCTTTGGAGGTGATAAGCCATTACTTGTGTGTTACACGGATGCTGATATGGCTGGGGATGTTGATTCCAGTAAGTCTACTTCGGGTTACTTAGTAACATTTGCAGGAGGAGCTGTGGCATGGCAGTCAAGGTTACAAAAGTGTGTTGCACTTTCTACCACTGAAGCTGAGTTTATAGCCGCAACGGAAGCTTGTAAGGAGTTGTTGTGGATGAAGAATTTTCATGATGAGATCGGTTTCAAGCAGGAGAAGTATGAGTTGCTTTGTGATAGTCAAAGCGCTATTTGTCTCGGGAAGAACTCGACATTTCATTCGCGTTCGAAACACATCAACAAGAGGTATCATTGGATACGTGATGTGGTTGCTTCTAAGGAAGTGGAACTTGTGAAAGTTCATACGGATGATAATGGAGCTGATATGATGACCAAGTCATTACCGAGATGGAAGCTTGAGGTTTGCCGAGAGATAGCCGGTATGGCTGTTTCCTCCACCTAGTCGGAGGGGGAGTTTGTTGGTGGTCCTTCCTAGTGGAGGCAACATTATGGGGACTTAATTATCATTAGGCCCCATGTAAATAATCTTTTTTCTGTGTGTAATAAGTGTGTTTTTCACTCTTTATTGTTTGCAAGTCGTGCACAAGAAAAAAAAAAACAGAAGTGGAGAGAGAGCAAAAAGAAGAAGGAGAAGAAAAGGGTGAAGAAAACAGTTTTCGTTCATCTTGGTCAAGCTGACGATCGGACCATCAAACGAGTCCTGATCTTGATGAAACTTTGGTGAAAGCTTCATGACTCAGTGATCTTCAGATTCAACGGTGGGTTTTGTGTTTCAACGGTTGGTTTGTTGTGAATCGGAGTTTTAGTGGAGCTGTTCTGTTTTGAAGCGAGCTGAGACCAGTCTTCAGTGTTTGGGAAATCCAACGGTGAGATCTTCTCTTCTTGAGCTGAAATTTTGCAGAGGTGTTCTTGACTCGTTTATCTAGGATTTGTACGGTGGAGATTGGATTTAGTGACCGGAATCCTAGTGAACGTAGAGTCGTTTGAGGCTGTATATTTCTGAGCTTTGTATAGCTCTCTTGTTGATTCTTTGTTGTGTTGGAGATTGCTCTTGTTGAGCCTTACTCTCTGGTGTTGTTCTTTGGAACAGAGAGGACGTGGTTGTACTCACTCTATTTGATATAGTGGATTTGGAGTGGACTACGGTCCCGTGGTTTTTCCTTCTCACATCGAGGAGGTTTTCCACGTAAAAATTGTGGTGTCTCGTTTCATTTCGTTTTTGATATTGTTTCTGCCATCATCATTTATATTTTTCTCACAGACTCACACAAGCACGGGAAACAATATTCCGCTGCGCCGCTGTCGCGTTCCGTGTTTCCCCAACACCTATATATATAACAGAGTTTTGGTGTTGTTTAAAATAAATATGAATGAAAAAAAAAACAAAGTAAAATTAGTTATCATTCATCAAGAACAGTGTTTGTATATATCAATTAAGAATATCTATAAAATTGTAATTTGTTGTCGGGATGAGGTAGTCCAAGTGGAAGAATGGATCTGTGGTGGCTATCACCATCCGGATTCGATTCCTCCCCCATGCGGAAACTAACATACCTCTTCTGGTCATCTAATGCGGGCACTGGGCCAAAGGCCCTGGGAAAAACCTCCTAGGTGAAGCTGACATGCGGCCTGACTGGACCCTGAAGATTAGTCTGGACTGTTTGTTCTGGGATCTACCCCTGGATTAACAAAATAAAAAAATTGTAATTCGACAAATAAAGTAAATAATATAATAATATTAAATTATGATAAATATATATATATATATATATATGTTATCCTATTAGATATTTTATAATTAAAAAATAATACCCGCGGCCGTCCGAATATTAAGGTGTCTACTTTCCCTCTTTAGAAAACATTTATAAATTAACGAAAAGTTGGAGGTCCACGTTTCAATTGGCCTCCACTTGTTCTGGAATTTTATCCTAGCCTATGCCTAACCTCCACACTTGTTTATAGTTTCATACGCCACACTTATAGAGAATCACGAACCCATTGTAAACAGTAACATTAAAAAAATCATTAACCCTTAATTAAATATGAAGAATTTCATGTCGACAGTAAACTGAAAAAGTCACAAAACCCTAATTAAGTACTATACATATATATATATATATATATATATATATATTTGACATGCATGAAATTCTATGTATAGTACTTAATTAGGGTTTTCAGATATTAGTTCAAATAATCTCCTAATTAGGAATTTCAATATCATTTTATTTAACTTCGAACTAGGATATATATATATTTAAGTTTGACAAGGGAATCCCAAATATTTTCAAGAATACTGTTGACTAGAATAAAGAGAATTGATAGATTAATATATCATTAGTAGATAAATTTCATCTTTAAAACTACAATTTACAATTCTAAAGTGCTTTCATTTTAAATATCTTAAAACAAGAGTCAACTCGCTAGGAATCGAACCATATGGCTGGACATAAGTAAATCGCATTATAAACAGACAAACAGTACAGAAACCGCGTTTAAAAAATAATTAAGCGAGTACTAAAAAATGTGTATAATTTTTTTTAACATTTTCTATTTGATTCTTTTCTGAATTAACTTATAAAGTGTGCCTATACGTCAATTCCCATTTTCTCACCTGCCATTTAAAATTTGTTATATTAAATTATATATTTGTTCGATGTATGTTACATATATAGTTTACGAAATTTGGGTGTCGAGTTTGTGATCAAACTAGGAGGAATATTACCGAAACTCGACACTTTTATTTTTAGTTGTTGGAAATATTGTAAAAAATGCATGTTTTTATGATGATGATGATAATTTGTAATTGAAATGAAATTGAGTGGTGTTGCTTTGGTTTATAGGTAGAGAACGAATCCATGACTAGCTTTATGCCTTTCCCTTCTCTTCATGTGTGGCCACGCGCTCTCTATCTCTCTCTACGTCCTGAAACCTCTCTTGATCATGCAACTTTATATATATTACTATCCTATTTCATAAGCTTTTTTTTGTTACCATGCACGTTAATGTTATAAATACTCAGAAAGGGATCAACATCGACACCTTTTTGTTGAATTACTACTAATTGTTGTTATTCTGATGAACGACGCTACGTATATGAAGCATCTTTGGCACATCCGTAGAGAGAGAAAAAGAGAGACAAAAGGACCCAACATGCACACTACAATAAGATACGAGCTTTCGGTTGCTTTCCACTTTCGTGATTCTTCTGTTAGGTAAGCTCTTCTTTTTAACTGTATTTTTTCCTTTTCACCAAGCAGCCAATTCGTTTTACTATATTTAGTGTTGCCATTTGTAACTGAACTCGAAAATCCGACCCGAATCCCGATCCGAATCGATTTTACAAAATATTCGAATATGGCTTAAATCTAAATATTTTGGGTATTGGGTAATATTCGAACCCGAACCGAACATGAATGAGTATCCGAAGTAATATGAAGTTTTACCTAATTTTAAGTAATTCTGGTAGTTCAGAGTATTTTAGGTAGTTTGAATAGTTATTTTTATCGGTTTTTTGGTAGGACGGATATGTTCGAGTACTTTCAAATACTTTTAAGTAGTTTAGATAGATTTTATGGTATTTCGAGTATTTAAACATTTTTTTTGGTAATTTCGGGTACATGAATCTGATAAGTCATGAACCGAACCTAATCCGATATATAGAAATAACCGAACGAGGCTTCTAGACACTAAAACCGAAAACTCAAAACCTCGAAAAGCTAGATCCGAACCCAAATAGAATACTCGAATGCTCAGACCTAGCTATATTGATTACCTAACCAAATATATGGTATTATAGTATAATTATGTATTTATATAAGCTCGGATTCCGATATTATATATAACCTATAAAATCACTTTATAACATATTTTTATATAATCGTGGGAATTCCAAAAACTTTAAACCTAAACATTAATCTCATAAAATCTATAGAAATCTGAGTTTTACCACAAAAGACAGTTACAGGTGATCAAGTGAAAATATTTAAAAAAAAATTCACAATCCTTAACCTGGACCAACATGACAATTTCTTCACAAGTAAAAACTATTAGACTACAACCACTTGGTTTATAACAGTTTTATGATGTCTTTGGCAATATTAATGTATAACTTACTTCCTAAACACTCTAACATGAAACAACCATCTTAAATTGCAACAGCACTTTGGTAATTAGTGTGTTATATTGTTTGAGAATAAATTCCATAAACATTGATCAAACTATATCGGTTCTGAACCATATGTGGCTGTTACATCATGATGCTACGTATGGAGTGAAGAGTATATTCCACGTATATAGATATATAACAAATAAAACAATACAAATAGATAAATAGGAATCCAAATCTATCGAATAAACTCCTTATGCTGTTATCTCTAGCTAACGTTTTAGGTCTTTTCATTTATGTCATCTTATATCCTATAAATGTTTGTTGTTCTTTTAATTTATTTCATGCATGATATTTAACACACACAAATTTTTTTTTTGCTTAAACTTTGGTGCTTAACACACACACTTACACCAATATGTTTACAAATACTACCTACTAAATTAATACCTTTATAAATGTGTCAGCAAGTTAATTTCGAAACTAAACTATATTTGGAAATCAACCGAAATATCAAGTAAATCAAGTAATAAACGATGGCCTTAAGAAAATCAAAAAATTATCCATGTTCTCATGGTTAATTAATTATATATGTATAAACTTTATTTTCTGGTAAATTAATTGGTCCGTCCAATTGAATTTGGTCGTCCTTTAAAAGAAGAAAGGCGATTCCTTTGCTTCCACATTAAGCGATGTTTTGCCCACAATGAGTGTCTCTCGCTATCTTCCTTTAACCTAATTGGAAATGTTTGTTCCTTTTTAATGTATTTGCCTTTGTGATTTCTCTTTTTGGTATACTTATTTTTTTAAAAATACTAATTTTGATGTTTTGTTTCCGAAATTACTAAATATTTTGATTTTCAAAAAATATCACAAGTCGTTTGAGAAACATTTCTAAGGGTTTAGGAAGGTTTTTAGCAAGACTTATTGAATGATATATATTTATTTAATTCTTACTTTATTTTTTATAATATATATAAAGACATGCATTTGTTTTCTATTATACTATCTTCTTGTGTCAGAACCAAAATAATGTTGATTTATGTTAAAGAAAAATAAAATGTGCTTCTTACATGTCTTCTGAATTAGTAATATAAATATATATATAAGAGCAATTCACACGAATTAGTGATTGTAAAGCCTCTTTGATTCACTTCCGTAGTTGTAAGAGAATATAGAATGTGGAAGTCTCTAGCAGATGACCAAACAGTTATCTACAATGAGCAGAAAATATGGATCAAGTCCAAGGGCAGGTGGTTTTTTTTTGAATAGTTTAGATATTTAGATATACTTAATGAAAAAAGAAGTTAGTGTGGGTAGTTATTTAATAAATCATTAATTCGTTTCAAATCATCAGTATTCTAGAGATATGATGCGATCACATTCACACACCATTCAAAAAAAAAAAAAAAACTCTTACAGTCAATGTAATAGAACAATTAATGCATGTATGTACGTATAGGGCACGCGCACTTGGTATACTTTTAGAACATTTTATCGTTTTGTCGATAGCTAGGACCAGTAATGATCTCATAATCATTACCATTATCATGATCAACATCAAATATGCAGATATATACATATATAGACATGCCACGTACACTTGAAAACAAAAACAAAAAACTATTCAGTCTTCGTGCGCCCATGCACACGTCTCTGTCTCTCTAGTAGTCTCGGACCGTATCCTA
The DNA here is from genome assembly GCA_030180135.1 of Orychophragmus violaceus. NCBI lineage: Eukaryota > Viridiplantae > Streptophyta > Magnoliopsida > Brassicales > Brassicaceae > Orychophragmus > Orychophragmus violaceus. The sequence continues at coordinate 11,181,890 of CM058238.1, read as the reverse complement.
CTCCTACCCACCAAAACTTTTATTTTGCCCCAAATAACTCTAAAACGATATATACTTTTTGTAACTAACAAGATTGGCTCTTTAAAAAAAAACGAACAAGATTGGCTAAAAAGTACGGTTAAGATTATTTACGCCCATATTCTTTTAGGAAGGCTTGTACTTATTAAGTGGTCATGATTTAGTGATTCCCACTTACTTGTTAAGGATCACCATGTTGGTTTAGGTTATGAATTGATTTTTCTCATACGTAGAATTATCTAACTATTTCGTTTGATCACCCATAAATATTTTTATTGGCGAAAAACCTCGAATTTCTATGAGGCTTAGAGATTAATTTAAATTTTGATTTAGTATGACTCTGATTATTAAAAAAAGTTTGTACATATAACAAAAAGCCCTAAGGATGTTTAATATTGCATTTAGTTCCGAGATTAGTATAGAAAAATAATGCATTTGCCCTAAATCCCTTGATATTAAAGCAAATTTTAGGGCCTCAATTTTGATTTACGTGCCTCTTGGTTTGGTTATATTTTTTCTAAAGCAAGATGATATTTTATATACGTAATCACCAAGTGAAGTACTTAATAGGGTTGGAACTAATAAAATTTAAGGCCAAAACTGTATCAAACTTGTAGATTTATCGATATATATCATATATTTAGTTCAACCATACTATATATTCTCAAAGTTTATGATGTTGTCTTCGTTTTTTGAGATTTCGGTTGGTTTTGGGTGTTTACGATCTCTTTATATTTTGAAAACTCTCTCACTAATGCATAAAAGTTTTCCTATTGAACTTTTATGTTTTTTCAGTACAAAATTTAAAGAAATTATTAGAGTTGATCCGTGATTACAAAACGCGGTTATATATATATATTTTTTTTACAATTTTTTGCTATAAATTGGAAATCACGGTGTTATGCTAATATATTTGTAATAACATATTACTAAACCGTAGACGCCAATGTTATATAATACAAATTTACGTAAATTTCTAATATTAAATTAATATGTTAACATAATGTTTTACGTAAATTTTCTACTATATTACAACTATGACATGCTTTACTGTAAAGCTTCGAAACGGCTTGCACAGTATAAAATAAACCCAAGTGGTACGTAGAAACCTAACTTTAAAAAAAAACAGAACAAGCTAATAATGGCATCCAGATTTCTTTGCATATTTTTAGACCATTCTCATCGTTTTAACTCTAAAGAAAGATGAGATGAGAATTGTGACTTCCACAATGTGCCACGTTATTGGTTCAACAGGGTATCGATGCCATACGTCAACATTTTTCTTCCTTTTTGACATAACTATATATATGTATTTTTTATTCAAAAAAAAAACTATATATATGCATTCTTTTATATGGCTCATATCCGTTACTCTTTTTTTCACGACACACGCGTTAGTTACAAGTTGTAACTTACAGAATTGAATGAATATGTGTGTGCATTATTTATAGATTGTGTGCAATGAAGGAAATCAATAAGTTAAAATTAAATCACTTTGAACTAAATGTTTGTTGTAGTTATGGAGACATTGGGAAAAAAAATATGAGAAAAGGCATAAAATAGCATAAAAAATACACTTTGTCATAAATATAGTACAAAAAAAAATAATTGACATTTTTAACATTATTTTGATTACAAAGATTTTTATAGCATTATATAAATTAGGGTTTAGAGTTTATTATTTAGGGTTTACAGTTTATTATTTAGAGTTTATGTTTATTATTTAGGGTTAGGGTTTAGTATTTAGGGTTTAGGGTTTAGTATTTAAGGGTTTAGGGTTAGAGTTAATTTTATCTTATCCTTAAAAATTTTGTGATTTTTCTTTCTTGTTGCTATATTTGTGATAATACATATTTTTTTGTGTCATTATGCGATTTGCTCAAAAATATCGATCACTGACACAATAACCATATACCATATAGTAAACTATGTGGTAGTGGATTTGTGGTATTAGGATCGAGATCTTAGAGCGTAAATTCGCAGACATTTCATGTTTGAAATTTTCTAAAAACTTAAAGTACTATTTTCTGTCTAAGTGGATATTGAGTTTCCACCTAATGATTTACATGTCCGGCCAAACTAATGGTAATAACTCAGATCACCAAAATTATCAAAAGAAAAATAACCATATAGTAGTATACAATATAAAAACTCCATAGTTTAAAGCCAGCTAGACATTACAGAACTATTTTCTTGCAATAAATAATTAATTACTCTTTCTGTTTCAAAATATAAGTAGTTTTATCTAAAAGCACAAATATTAAGACATGTATTTTTTCTTTAAAAAAAACATTATTAAAAATATAACTAAAAATAATTTCACTAATTATAAAACAAACAACAAAATACTATTGATCACACAGTTTTTGATAAAGTAAAAAGTTATTTAGATATATGAAAACAACTTATAATATGAAACAAAACAAAAACACTAAAACTACTTATATATTGAAACAGAGAGAGTAATAAACAAATCAGAACGATTTTACTTTTACATCTTTAATTCTACTCTGTTTTCACTATTTTTTTTTCCTTAACTCTATTTCATTGAAGATTTTTTTTGTTTATTAAAAACATTAATAAAAATACAAAAAAAAAAGAGTGAAGAATCGTTTTATGGAGGACCCCACAGTACATGGTTCCATAATGGAAGAACCTCTATATAAAAGGACCTCTTCACTCCCCTCTCATCATGTCTCATTCTCATCCATCAAACCACAAAACATCATCATCATCGTCCTCTCTTAATAACACCACCACCACCTAACACACACCCGCAGTTTGATCTTTCTCAAATCTCCAGGTATGTTACATCAACAAAACCGGATGATCATCCAATAAAACAAAGGATAATTTCATTTCTTGACCTGTTGATTGTAATTAGTAGTTGTGTTAACATTCTAATTGTTAATTGTACAGGAAAGCGAGGGAATAGTGTTGAGAGGTTTTGAATCTTTTTAAGATGATGGCTTGTGGCTTAAGCAGGAGCCTTGGCTTCTCTTCCTCATTGAAGAAGCAGCAAGGCATAGTGACCATCCTTGGTAGCGGCGACTGTGACATTTCGTCGAACATTTCATCTGCACCTTCACTCAGGCGGACTTTCTCCGCTGATTTGTCCTCCAAGAATTTGCTTTCGCAGAACGGGTTTTCTCCTATGAAGAGGATCTCTTCCTCGGAGAAGCTCCGTACCTTTGGTGCTGACTCATTGAGCTCCAACAACGAGGAACAAGAGGAAGGGACAAAATCTGGGTTCGATATTTGGGCTCAGATTCAACAAGACAAGAATAAGAAGAAGGAGGAGATTGAGCCGAGCCAACCCGATTTATGGGGTTCGATTTTATCGGACAAGAAGAAGAAGACCGAATCGAGCAACGACACGGTTCCTCCACCGTATGTCCATCCTCTGGTGAAACGTGCCAGCTCCTTGAGCGAGGAAAGTCTCCAGATTTGCACTGAGAGTCTCGGATCCGAGACGGGTTGCGAAGGGTTCTCTTCGCATGCATCGTCGGAGACTGGAGATGCTGAGATTGACAAGGAAATTAGCAACCAGGAGGCGAATCTCGTTCTCAACGTTACAGTGACCACCAAAGAGGAAGAAGAAACAGAGGTTGAGGTTGAACAAGAATCAATCACGGTTCCAAATATCACTCCATGCATCGAGCTGCCTCGAGGATCGTTCCCTCCTCCGATTCGTTCTCTCACGAACCAATCGGGTTCGGCTCTGCACATGAAAACTCGCCGTGACAATGGCCGATTGGTTCTCGAGGCTGTCTCAATGCCGTCGCACAACAACTTCTCCGCCAAGCGCCAAAACGGACGCCTCCTCCTCGCTTTCGCGGAAATCAGTAACGAACCCATTTACGAAATTGACAACGCTAGCGTCAAAGAAGACGAAACTGACGAGGTTCAGTGGTTCGACGATGAAGAAGAAGAAGAAGAAGAAGAGGCGACACAAGACGAGTTTGCCTACAAGCCCAATGGCCTTCTGTATAAGATGGAACAAAAGCCAATTGGGCCTATTACTGTTCATAGGTTGGCCCACAAGCCTATTGGAGTACCAAAGAGAAACACGAGATGGCCCCTGACAGATGAGTTCGAAACTAAATCCGATCTCTCGACGCCCGTAGTCCACTCTCTTCCACCAAGGCCAAGGGTGGCTCAGCTCGCTCGGTCAATGAAACCGCCGTCCACCGTCGACGACACTGTTGGAGCGGCTTGCTTCAACACATGTGACTACTCTTGGAAGCCCACTAACACCCAACTTTTGGACCGAAACACAAAAACCCGATTTCAAGCCCAAAACTATGTCCAGAAATCAATCGGTGTTGGACATGACGGTTGGATAAATGGTTGCAAGGAACGAAGGAGGTCTCTTTTGTCAGTTGAGCCTTTCTGCATTGCCACTTCATAAGGGTATGACCCTACCAAGAAGGGTTCATTTACAAGACGCATAAGCATATGATATATCTATCTATGTGTATATATACGCGAGTATGTGTATACTCGAATATATATGCATGTCACCAAATAATTGTTGTTGTTGCCTTATTTTTTTTGCCTCTATATGTTTTACCACTTGCCTTTTTGGTTTGTGGCTAAAAAGAAAAATAAAGATTTCAAGAGTGGGAGAGGGGAGAAAGTGAGGAGTTGAAAATTAGAGAGTAATTTTATTGTTTGTGACGAGGTTAGAAACCTCGTTGGATTTAAGACATATTTATGATGAGTGTTATGTTTTGTACAAGCTTTTGTTTTGTTGTTCCATATTGCTCGCAAATAAGACGAGTGCTCGTTTTATGTTGTTAAAATCGTATGAGCACATATAAGGTAAAAGATAAGATACTATAAATTAGACGAAACATTTTTCTATAAATTAGAAAACATCTATAACCTGTTTGGAATTTGGAAAACGGAAACTAAGATTTGTTTGGAGAGGTGAGTATTAGGAGATTATATATATATTGTTATAAAGGAATATTTCTTTATTGTATATTGGATTGATTTTAGGTTAGAAGGTGGTTAGACACGTACATATATACAGCTTACGGCCGTCATTGTAAACACTTTGAGATTTGAGATTCAATAAGACAATTATTTTCCAAATTCTTTATGGTATCAGAGCTATCGTGCTTTTGGGATTGCGATTGAATTTTGTTCGTGAGAAGACGTATTCGACGCGATTATCATCTGGACGGTTATGGAAATTGAAAAAAAAAACAATGGAGCGGATAAATGTTCTTGTGGAGCACATGGGTAACAAGAAAAACGGAGCTACGGAAGGCGCTCTAGATGAGAAGAAAAAGGGAATTGCAGAAGGCGTTCCTATGATGGAGAAATATAATGTTGTTGCACATACACATGTTGTGTCACGTATGAATGCTTCTGTGCAACACACCGAAACGACTGTGTTGAAGAAAGGTGAATGGGATCGACTTTTGAGTATGCTGAAGTCGAAGCCAGAATCTTCAAATCGAGTGAGTGATAAGAGATATGGTGATGAGTGGATTATTGATAGTGGAGCATCGCACCATATGACTGGTATGTTGAATGCTCTAGTGAACGTATGTAGAGTCACGCCATGTTTGGTTGGCCTACCTAATGGAAATACAGTGATTGTTGATCGAGAAAGAAGTGTGATTTTGACAGAGAAGTTGACTTTGAAGCGTGTTCTCTTCGTGGAAGAATTGAAGTGCAATCTCATATCTGTTTCACAGATGATTGATGAGATAGGTTGTATCGTATTGTTCTCTAAGACTGGGTGTCTTGTGTATGATTGTGGTTTGCAGGCCTCAATCGGAATGGGAGAAAGAAGAGAAAGGTTGTATTTTCTCCAAGGTATTCAGAAGATTCAGAATGTGAAGAAAGTTGGTAAGTCGGAATCGTTAGAAATTTGGCATAAGAGAATGGGACACGCTTCTGATAAGATGATAAGGAGATTGCCCAGGCTTGATACTCGTAGTACTGGTGTATATGGATGTGACATATGTTTCAGAGCAAAACAATGTCGAAGTGAATTTCCAGTGAGCTCGAATAAAAGTAAGAAGAGCTTCGAAATCATACATTGTGATCTATGGGGGCCGTATCGAACACAAAGTGTGTGTGGATCTTCTTACTTTTTGATTATAGTGGATGATTATTCAACGGCTGTATGGGTGTTTCTTCTTGCCGACAAAACACAGGTTGAAAGAACTATTGTGTCGTTCTTTGCTCTTATTCTGAGGCAATTTAACAAGCATGTGAAGGTAGTGCGGAGTGATAACGGTAGTGAATTCATGCGGATGAAGGACTTCTTTCGTCAACATGGTGTGATGCATCATACTTCATGTATTGGAACGCCTCAACAAAATGAGAGAGTTGAACGAAAACACAGACATATATTGAATGTGGCGAGAGCTTTGAGGTTTCAGGCGAATCTTCCAATAGAATTTTGGGGTCAATGTGTATTGGGTGATGTGTATCTGATCAACAGAACACCGTCTGAGTTACACAGAGGAAAAAGTCCTTATGAAATACTTTTTGAAAGGCTCCTATGTATAATCACATACGAGTCTTTGGATGTCTTGCTTATGCTCATAATCAGAAACGACATGGAGATAAGTTTGCTAGTCGTAGTCGAAAGTGTGTTTTTATGGGTTACCCTTACACACAAAAAGGGTGGACATTGTTTGATTTGGAGACAAGAGAATTGTTTGTTTCAAGAGATGTTGCTTTCATTGAAGAAAAGTTTCCATACTCTGAGATACAACGTGAACAAAGCGGCTCTGGTTCTCACGTGGATAACTTGAGAAGTATTTTTGATGATGCTGATGATATTTGGGTGAGAAAAGTTGTTGAAGAAGATGCTGAAGTTTGTGAACCAGAATCTGCTATAAGGGAAGTGATACAACCTGCGACTGATGAAGATGCAGTGAGAAGAGATGAGACAATTGAAGAAGGTGCGACAACAATTGGGTCCATGCCAATGACACATCCAACTGAAGAAACGATTGCAGATGCAGTGACAGAGCATGTGAAAGTAACACAGGATAATGAGCGAGTTACATAGGATGCACAAGTTGAAGCCTTAGGACGAGGAATGAGGGAAAAGAAATCCTCTGTCAGGTTACGTGATTATGAGCTTAATACAATCATTAAGGTGGATTCATCAAGTGAGAGTCCTGAGTTTGGAATAGAAAATTTTGTCAACTGTGAAAGGTTTTCTGCATCACACAGAGTCTTTATGTGTAACATAACTGCAGGAGTTGTGCCACACACGTTTTCTGAAGCAATGAAATCTCCAAAATGGAGAGAGGCTATGAGATTGGAGATTGAAGCACAAGAACAAAATAAAACATGGGTTCTTGAACACTTACCACCAGGAAAACATGTGATTCGATGTAAGTGGGTGTATATAATCAAGTATAATGCATATGGAACAATCGAAAGGTACAAGGCAAGGCTTGTGGCATGTGGAAATAGACAAAAGGAGGGGATAGATTATTCTGACACGTTTGCTCCAGTGGCAAAGATGAGTACAGTTAGATTGGTTCTTCAAGTTGCGGCTGGAAAGAATTGGGAATTGCATCAGATGGATGTGCACAATGCATTTCTTCATGGAGACTTGAATGAGGAAGTTTTTATGAGATTACCCCAAGATTTCAGCTCTAATGGGAAAGGAATGGTCTGTCGCTTGAAGAAATCATTGTATGGTTTGAAACAAGCTCCAAGGTGTTGGTTTTCTAAACTTGCAAAAGCACTCTTGGCGTATGGATTCAAACAGAGCAAGGCTGATTATTCTGTTTTCTCTTTGGTTCGTGGTAATGTTCACCTGCATGTGTTGGTGTACATTGACGATCTGGTGGTGACAGGGAACTTATCCGAGATTATATGGGAATTCAAAACTTACTTGAGTGGTTGCTTTCATATGAAAGATTTGGGGAAATTAAATTATTTTCTTGGTTTGGAAGTTGTGAGGAATCAAGATTGTATCTATTTTTCACAGAGAAAGTACGCTCTTGATATTGTTGCTGATGCTAGTTTACTTGGTGGTAGACCGGTTGGGTTTCCGATGGAGACAAATCATCAATTGGTAAAGACAAAAACCAAAGTACTTGTGGAACCAGAGAAGTATCGGAGACTGGTTGGAAGACTAATTTATTTGGCTGCGACTATGCCATATCTTGCTTACTCCGTTCATATCTTGTCTCAGTTTATGCATGAGCCAAGAGAGGATCATTTTACTGTTGCATTGAAGGTTGTTCGTTACTTTAAGGGGTGTCTAGGAATGGGAATTCTCTTCAAATATGATTGTAACTTTCACCTTACGGGTTGGTGTGACTCAGACCGGGCTGGTTGTCCGATCACGAGAAGATCTTTGAATGGATGGCTGATACAATTAGGAGATTCTCCTGTGTCATGGAAGTCGAAGAAGCAAGATGTAGTATCTTGTTCTTCTGCAGAAGCAGAGTACCGAGCCATGGTTGCTGCATTAAAGGAGTTGAAGTGGATAAAGTGTTTGTTGTTTACGATGGGTATTGCACATTATGGTGCAATGGATTTATACTGTGACAGTCAATCTGCACTTCATATTGCTGCTAATCCCGTGTTTCATGAGCGTACGAAACACGTAGAGATAGATTGTCACTTCATCAGAGACGATATACAAGTTGGGATTGTCCGGACTAAGCATGTCTCTACCACTAATCAGTTAGCAGACATCTTCACTAAAGCACTTGGAGGAGGTCCTTTTCAAGCAATTTTATCCAAGTTGGGCATTCAAAATCTCCATGCTCCAACTTGAAGAGGGGTATTAGGAGATTATATATACTTATGTTTTCATAAAGGAATATTTCCTTATTGTATATTGGATTGATTTTAGGTTAGAAGGTGGTTAGACACGTACAAATATACAGCTTACAGCCGTCATTATAAACACTTTGAGATTCAATAAGACAATTCTTCTCCAAATCCTTTAGTGAGTTTGCTTAGTTTTGTTCTATCTGGAGAATTTTGATATTGATTTCCAAACGAGAGGCAACATAAAAACACTTGAAATTTATAACATAAATAAAAACATAATGGTGAATTCCGCACCAAACATATGAATATTTCGAAATTATTACAACACATTAGCAAACTAACCTTGTTACGGGATTTCATAAGCATCTAAAAGGTTTAAAGTGTAAGTTCTATAGTCATCCGAAATTTTTCAAATGACAGTAGTTGAAACTTGAAAATTTATTTCTTTTCGGTATCACTTTATTTTCTCTAAGAAATCACAGAACAATCAACATGACAAAAATCCTGGTAGAGTTATAATGGTCGATCGTATCTCTCTTTGAAATAAAACGTTCTCTCTTCTTTCTACCTTTATATTGTATTTTTCGTCTCTCCTTGCCGTAGATCTTTGTCAATATGGGAGAGGGCTCTCGTTTTTATTTTCCTTTTTTTCAACATGTTCTTTATATGTGGCGATGTCTTCCTTTCTTCTTTTATGTGGTGGTTCTCTTGTTTTTTCCAACGGTGTAAAGGTTCGTTGGAGGCGGTTTACGGTGTTTGCGCAGATCTGGTCTTTAAAAGATGAGTGTTGGTGATGCTTCTTCCATAGCGTCGTTCAGCTGTTTACGGTGTTTCCCTCTTCTGGCGTTCAATGCGGCTACATGCCGCGAGATCTTGGGGCTTGTGAAGAGTAGTGAAGCGGTAGGGAACGTTTTTGGATTTGATGAACCGGTGTCGATTCCGAGTAAGTCTAAAGGGCGGAGTGAAAAGGATCAATCTGGCGGCTTTGTGGCGAAGATCTTCGCAGGTCGCTCTCCGATCCCTTCCACCGGAACCTCACAGATCTGTTCTTCTCTAGCATGTATGCACAGTATCTCAAGGCGTCTTTTGCTCCTTTCTCGGTTGGTGCACTGCTTGGAGTAGTGTTTGGCTCCTGTCTTCTAGCTAGCGGTTTGATCTCTTTTCGGTAGTGGTGGTAGAGTGTTTCCAACGTTGGTGGCGCAATGTCTTTGGATCTAAGGTTTCCCTCGTTTTGTGGGTCGATTTTTAGAAGATAATAAGCTAAAAGTTTTATATTTTCAGACTCATTTAGACATTGTTAAAGCTTTTTTTTTTTAAATTGCTTGTGAAAAATATTTAATTAATATAAAACCCCTTTTTCGAGAAAGCCAAAAAAGAATTCATTGTTAAGATAATATAAATAATATATTTTATTATAAATATCTCCCTTAGACCGACTTTGTGAGTCGGTTCATACACCCTATATAAAGGGTTGTTGTTGTAAGAGATATGACATACTTAACATACGAACACACACAATAATAATAATGTGAAGTATCATATACACATCATTCTCACGTCCCTCTTGCTCTTCTCTTATTTTTTTTCTTTAGTCCACCTTTTTATTTTATTTTACAACACGTTATCAGCACGACCGTCTCTTGATCCGGTCAAATATCGAAAAGGTGAGGTTTAACTATGACCAATTTATTTTACTAAAAAAAAAACTATATCTTTTATATTTCCGTTTATATATTATTTCGGAAAGATAGGCACTGCCTTCTCCGAACCGATCGTTATGGTAGGCTATGCCTTTCACGATCATGATCATATGGTAGACTATGTCACCTCATATCATATTTATGGAGTAGTAGGTTAAGCCTCCTCCTTATCATTTTGGTAGGCTATGCCTCCACGATTGGATCATATGGTAGACTATGTCACCTCAGATCATATTTATGGAGTAGTAGGTTAAGCCCCCTCCTTATCATTTTGGTAGGCTATGCCTCCACGAGTGGATCATATGGTAGACTATGTCATCTTAGATCATATTTATGGAGTGAGAGATTATGCCTCCTCTTTAAATTTATGGTAGGCGCTGCCTCCTCGATTACTAATCTAACATTTCAATTTATGCATTTAAATTCCGCATTTATATTTATGCACTTCAATTTATGCCTTTAACTTCTGCATTTATATTTATACATTTAAATTTCGCATTTATATTTATGTGTTTAAATTTATGCATTTAAATTTATGCATTTAAATTTATGCCTTTAAATTTATGCATTTCAATTTATGCCTTTAAATTTATCATTTCTTGAGAAAAAAAAATCACATGGATGTTGTCGTCCTGAGTTGATTTTTTATGTTGAATTATTTCTGGAGTAGAAGGTTTTGCTTCCTCCTGAATCGAGTCGTAGGCTATGCCTCCTCTAAAACAACATCGAATGAAATGATATTTTACGTCACCACTTACATGATGGCTTGAAAAATAATGAACCATCATGCTCGTCCAACTGGATTGGCTCCATTCTCAAAAGTTTCATTATCAAAAGTGAATGTCGTAGCAACCAGTAATTGTGATAATTTTTTTTATGACGAGAATACAAACACGGTAGAGACCGTGATCACTTATAAATAAAGTGGTAGACATGGACATGGAAAGAGATTCCAGTCTCATAAATTAAATGAAAAATTGTGTAACAAAAACACAAACGAGATTGTTTGTTACATGTTTGGCATAACATGAAATTGGATATGGACATGTCGTATGCCAAAAATATCTAGCCAATTTGTATGGAAAAGTACATAAGACAAGAGAAACGATATTAAACCGATTTCATCTCGATTGATTTTTTTTTGATGTCACAAGTTTCTTGTTGATGGAATCAACATAGAACTCAGGTTGACATGATATGATATCATGAATTGGGATTCATGATGAAGATATCGGTCTGGCAAACAATGTTACAATGCGCGTTGTAGACGATATTTCTCTTGTCTAAAAATAAAATAAAATAAAGGACTCCGCCGAAAGCGTGAGTATCCTATCGGTAATGCAAAGATTATGAAAGGCATGGATGAGCCAATTTTCAATGCTGAGGGGAACCGAATGTTATATTCTCCTAAAATCTCGCGGACTTTTGTTAAGTTCCGGAGATATATCGAAAGAGCGACAAAATGACATTGAAAATATTTGCATTACATCGGAGAGAAAGCATACATTGGAAGAGTGCCAATGATGTCCTCCGAATTATAAATATGGCCAAATCACTTGGTTTTTGGCCAAATCACTATTTTTGGTTAAAATAGCTCATTGAATATGATGCTTTGATGAAAGTGAATTCCCCGCGTTAGAGGGAGGATTGAGAGAATCACCAAATGATAACACCTAGTGTATACACTCTTTGGCTTATCTTGATCCTCCTACTAATCACGCGATGTGGACGTTCAAACAAGGATCCAAGATAGTAATTCATAACCAATGTTGGTTATGTTGTTGATCCTACAATGGGATTCATTCGAGATGGATATATTGTACGAGTTATCATCTCGAGGGGGAGAATTAACGAATCCCACATCGACAGTAAGTTGATAATATTGGTAAAATGAAATCCTAGATTTGATCACTCTGGTGAGTTCATGTTATGCAATTTGTCACTTATTGTTGATGAGATAAATTTATGCATACAAATGATTATATTCACATTCAAAATGAGCTTATTTATAAGCAAATCCAAGGGATTGCAATGACCAATTATGGTAAAATTTAATCTCCATGTTTAGCATGGCTGTAAGATAAATGCTTTCCACACCGCATATAAGTAACATCCACAAAGGATGAAACATAAGAGCTGGAGTGATTCTCGCTCTAATAATGTTGAGCTATCACTCGGTGATGTGCTCATTGTAAGATTTGCATATTATCATTGTGGTGAGAATTTTCTCCCATCATTATAAAGAGAATCGTGAATAGTTGGAATCCTTGAACAAATGAATGTGAACTTGAGGTTCAAAGTTTCAAAGGATCATTATTCCGATATATTGCAAATCAAATGTAAATGCTGATGGATGAGATTTCATTGTGATCCTTGCATAAATGAATAATGAACTTAAAGTTCAAAGAAATCTCATATTCCAGCTGAAAATGCTCCAATAATAGTATGTCTATGGTACGTGAGAAACGTGATAGACCTCTTTGGTTCCAAAGGTAAAATAAATCCTCATAATAAAAAGGAGCAAATGACTATTGAAAAGAGGATTAAACTCCTGAAAAAGGAGTAGTGAGACCGTTGGCATTGGTTAATAATAAGATCAGGTACCTGAATAATATAAATGATATTGATAAAGAGATCTCGATTAACCATGTCATTACGGGGAAAATATGGACCAAAGACAGATATGATTGTCGACAAAATGAATGATATAGCGCGCATGAATCTCCGCTCTGCAGTTAAGCGTAGAGAGAAAATGAGGATCACGAGTCTCCACTCCGAAGATGAGTGTAAAGAGACAATAAATATAACGAGTCTCCACTCCGAAGATGAGTGTAAAAAGACAATGAATATTATGAGTCTCCGCTCCAAAGATGAGTGTAGAGATAAAAATATTGGCCAAATGAAATATGTTTCCGGAAACTCTATTAGAGCGAAACTTATGAAAAGTTATCGCAAGTTAATAAAGAAAATTAGGGGGAGAAAATGCGTTGAAGAGACAAGATTTTCCTCAAGCACTCCAAGTTATAAACCTCGTGAAAGGTAAGTTATTTTAAATATAGCATCTCAATTTATAAACCTCGTGAAAAGAGAGTTATTTTAAATAAAAGGAATTCGTCTAGAAGACGAATATGATGCACAAAAGTATGAGAATTCCATTAACTTCGCCCAACGTGAAAAGGTATGGGCTAGAAATGAAATAAAAGATAATAATGGAATGTTCTCCTTTTCTGTATCCAAGGATCTTGAAAATGAAAATGATCCAGAACCAAGGTCCGTATCGGAGTGCCAGACTTGTGGCGCAAGGGTTTTTCTCAAAGACCATGATTGATTATGATGAGTGATGCAATCACATTCAGGTACTTAATGAGCCTAATGGCATTGAAAAAATCTTGAAATGTACCTTGTGAATGTTGAGATTGCATACATATATGGATCATTTGATAATGACAATCCATGAAGGATTAAGATCCCATAAGGATCAAAGATTCCAAAAGAATCTGAAAAAAAAATTTGTTCGGTCAAAATACAACGATCACTTTACGGATTGAAACAATCCGGACGCATGTGGTATAATCGCTTAAGCGAATTTTGTTAAAGAAAGGATTTATAAATAATGCGATATGCCCTTGCGTATTTATAAAGAAATCCTCTTTAAGATTTGTGATCATTGCTGTTTATGTTGATGACCTGAACATTATTGGAACTCAAAAGGAAGTTGATGATGCAAGAACTCATATGAAAGAAGAGTTTGAAATCAAAGATCTTGGAAAGACAAAATTTTGTCTTGAGCTCCAAATAGAGCATTTCCAAGATAATATATTTGTGCATCAATCAAATTACACCATAAGGGTGTTAAAACGCTTTAATATGGACAAAGCCAATCTTTTGAGTAATCCAATGGTCAATAGATCGCTTAATATTGACAAGGATCTATTTCGACCTTGTCAAGATAACGAGGAAATATTAGGTCCAGAAATACCTTATATGAGCACTGTAGGTGCATTCATGTATCTTGCAAATTGTACCAGACCAGATATAGCTTTTGCTACTAATCTGCTTGCAAGATACAGTTCATCTCCTACGCAGAAACATTGGACCGGGATAAAACATATCCTTCGATATCTTCGAGGTACGATTAACTTGGAATTATATTATCCTCGAAATTCTGCGCTTGGTCTTGTTTGGTTTTGCAGATGCAGGATATTTATCTGATCCGCATAAAGTTCGATCGCAAACTGGATACATTTTATAATGGGAAGAACTGTGATCTCGTGGCTTTCTCAAAAACAAACTCTAGTCGCCACTTCTTCGAATTATGCTGAGATAATTGCGCTTCATGAAGCATATCGAGAATGAGTATGGGCTAGATCCATGACTCATTATTAGAAGTTGGCGGACTGGACACCGAGAAAAGAGCCAATAAATGTGTTCGAAGATAATGGTGCATGTGTCATCCAACCCAAGGGAGGTTATATCAAGAGCAACTAAACAAAGCATATTCTCCATGATTTTTCTACTACATTCAAGAGCTCGAGAAAAATCAAGAAGTGGACATCCAATATATCTGCTCAAACGACAATGCAACATATCTCTTTACAAAGGCGCTTCCCACTATAACATTCAAGAAACATATTCAAAGCATCGGAATGCGTCATTTGCGAGACTTGTGAAGAAAAGATCAACTCTATCTATCA
The DNA here is from genome assembly GCA_030180135.1 of Orychophragmus violaceus. Taxonomy (NCBI): domain Eukaryota; kingdom Viridiplantae; phylum Streptophyta; class Magnoliopsida; order Brassicales; family Brassicaceae; genus Orychophragmus; species Orychophragmus violaceus. The sequence goes on along the minus strand of CM058238.1, from coordinate 11,166,703 downwards.
GGGGGAGTTTACGTCACCGTACTCTTTTCTTTGTCATGGTTTTTATCCCACTGGGTTTTTCCATGATAAAATTTTTAATGAGGCAGTACGTAATATAAAATATATATTTAAGGGGGAGTGTTAAGATAATATAAATAATATATTTTATTATAAATATATCCCTTAGACCGACTTTGTGAGTCGGTTCATACACCCTATATAAAGGGTTGTTGTTGTAAGAGATATGACATACTTAACATACGAACACACACAATAATAATAATGTGAAGTATCATATACACATCATTCTCACGTCCCTCTTGCTCTTCTCTTATTTTTTTCTTTAGTCCACCTTTTTATTTTATTTTACAACATTCATGACGATTTTATTATTTATTTACTACCAAAAACCCGCATAATGAATCAATGTTGATGGGCATTCAAGGAAGCCCAAAGCCTTTCGTTTTACAGAATTTTAAGCTCCACCGAATCCGTAAGGCCTATAAGATCCACTCTTTCTCGTTACCTAAACCCGAATGTTTGACCCGAAAGACCCACCCTAAATACTCGTTACCTAAATCGAGTCAGACCCACAATTCAACCCACCCGAGTACCCGACCTTTACTCCGAGAATACAGCCCAGAGAAACCGCTGTTTTGTTTCTTCTTCTTCTTCCTTCTCTACTCTTTCCTACTTGAAGGGAGAAAGAGAGGGGAAGAGATAATAAAAAAATCAGTCATGGGAGATGTTAAAATAGACGACGATGCGATTCTTAAATCCTTCCTCGCCGAGGTCGGTGAGGTCGAGAGAGACAACGAAGTCGTCAGGTTCCTTTCCAAAAACATTTTTCTAAGCCCAATTTAGCTCGTATTCCCCAATCCTGTTCCTGATCTGAGCCGTGTATATACGTTTTTATGCAATTCATAGTGCGTTAGGGTTTCTACTTTCTATGCTCATGAGATATATTTCCTTCACTAGCTTATCAATATATTCGTCTCTTAAGAACACCGTAACTTAGAGAATTGTATGAATGGAATTACAACGAATTTCCAGTAGTTTCTTATGGTTTTCTTCACTATGCACTTGGTTACAAACCGGATCTTGTGAAAATTTGATCAGTTTCTCTACTTTTCATGGGAAATAGGGAAGATATGTTTCTAAAAGGATGTGGCTTTACTGTTAAATTATGCTCGTCGTAGTGTTGCACCATGTCTCTTATGGTAAAAATTTGAAACTTTGTAGGATTCTCTCATGCTTCAAGCTAAACCCGTTTGAGCATCTTAACTTATCTTTCGACTCTTCCACGGATGACGTTAAACGGCAGTACAGAAAGGTATTCTTCAGTTCTGTCACTTTCACTGCCAAGACATTTATTTGTCTTCATGGTTTCTTCTTAGTGATTTTAGTTACTACGCCACAGATTAAGAATACACTGGAAAATTTGTGACTAATTTGTACATTTACCAGATTTCTTTGATGGTTCACCCTGACAAATGCAAGCATCCCCAAGCACAGGAGGCTTTTGGAGGTTAATATTCTTAAAATTTCTTTGCATATCCTGTTGTTTTTGTGTGAATTCACATTTGATTGTTGCATCAAGGATTGAATGGTTGGGGCTCCTCAAAAGAGTTGATTTCTTTTCGATGAACTTGGCATGTTTATTTGGGTTTTGATTTACTGAACAGCATTGGCAAAGGCGCAACAGCTGCTGTTGAACGACCAAGAAAGAGATTATATTCTCACCCAAGTCCATGCTGCGAAAGGTGAAATTTTATACTTTATCTTGGATCCAGGTATTACCTGTTTGATAGGCTACTAGAGTTATTAATACCCCCCCCCCCCCCCCCCCCCCCCCCCCCCCCCCCTCTTTCTCAGCACAAACGTACACATTGTGTTAGATCATTTGAAAATTATGTCAGAATCTGTAGTTTAGCTTATATTATTCAGTCTGTCTCGTGACAAACTTCTTTTTCTTCTTGAAATGCAGAAGAGCTTAAGATGAAGAGAAAGAAACAGTTGAAGAAAGATACCGCCTCTAAAATAAAGTCCTTGGTTGATGAGGTAAGGAGACCGTTTCTTTTTGGTTTTAGATCTAACCTGTTTACCTTTTCTATTTTTTCCAATCTGATTGGTTCTATATTTAAGCTGGGTAATTGATGCCTCATTGTAACGAGCAATACAAAAATGTCGATTTTGAAACTGCAGATTATCTTTTAGGACGCTAGCTTTTGTCAAAATTGGGCTTCTTATGGAATGAAGCAACTGATGTTGCTTGTTCAGCTAGTTACATGTGTTTTACCGCCAAGTTGCGAACTGTTAAGAATTGTTCTTCCAGTTGCCAGATTAAGTTGTTTCTAGATGTATGTTGAGCATAGTAGTACATTTTGATTATGTCTTCTTTCTTTACTGATATGAACTGGCTGGACATTGTTGTAGTGTTAACCCCTTGCTATTTATACTTAGGCGGAAAACCTTGTGCCTGTTATTTGCGTATGAAATGAGAATTCTAAGATACATATTACGTAGATCATGTTCGTCATTATGTGTTAGATGGAAGGATATCTCAAAATCTTAATAGAATACCCTTCTTTGTTTTTATTTTTCTTTTGTCTCGTCTGATTGCTGTATAGTCACAACTCGATGTTTCGAAATCCTTGTTATCTTCAGTTTCATACTTGCGTGTTTGCTTTTGTCGATCAAATTTGTCTTTTTCTCTCCAGTTCATATTCCTCTGAACTTGTAGTGATACGCATTTTTATTTACACAGGGAAAGCATGAGCAAATATATGAGCAATCTGAAGAGTTTCAGAAGGAGCTTAAGTTAAAGGTTCGAGAGATATTAACAGACCAAGAGTGGCGTAGGAGAAAAATGGCCATGAGGGTATGTAGAGTTTCTAATTAGCCTTCTGTTGTTCTTTCTCCGTGAGAAGTCACACGATCATTCATTCATTCATTTTTGGTGTTATTGCTTGTTGACATTTAGATATCAGAAGAAGAGGGAAGACTGAAGAAGGATGAAGAAGAACAAAAGGAGATATGGAAGAAAAAGCGTGAGCATGAAGCACAGTGGGAAGGAACGAGAGAAAAAAGGGTTTGTGCTTTTCTTAATCCATGATCTTGATTCCGAATGCATTAGTTTAGAACCAGTTTAGCTTAGAAATGGCTTTATAGAAGAGAATTCATCTGAAATAGTTTAAACCATTATGTCATTCTCATGACCAAATACTTTCCGACTCTTGTTTTTCAGATGGAAGAGCAAGTCGTTGTTCCATCTTCTGTTGATATATGATAAAATGATATATGCAATTTTTCTCATATTCTGTACATCCCCATGGAATATTTATAACAGGATATAGTCAGGTTTAAAACGCGGTTGCTTTTTTTCCTTGATGTCAGTGGTTTTAATTAAGGTTTGGGTTTCCATGTGCAGGTATCAAGCTGGAGAGACTTCCAGAAAGCAGGAAAGAAGGTAAGAGACGCTGTTAGCTAGGAAAAAAAACAAACTACATTCGTGATTTTTTTTTTTTTTCCGTTTTCCTTCAGGCCAAAAAGGGAGAGACTCGTCCTCCAAAATTGAAGACAGAGGATCCAAACAAATCATACGTCCAAAGGCCGGTCAAGAAAGGCTGATCTCTGTCTCGTTTTGCTGTTGTTGCCATTGATAGATTGGTCTCCTCTATGATCTCAGGCTCGTTGTGCCTGTCTGTGTTTCTCTTTGTACATCACCAACTTCATTTTGTCTTTTCCAAATACATCAGAAACATGGAAGAGAGACATAAATGATCTCACTTCTCAAACGCTTATGACCTTTTAACTTTTGTATTGCATCTGATAACGTCTTTAGTGTTATACAATCCACTATGAACTTTTCATATCAATGTGTTGCTTGGTGATGTTCAGGACAAGAGACCAAGAAAATAGAATGTTCTCTTCATAATGGTACACAATAATCTCTGCTATGTACAACACCAGCTCCAAAAGAACCAAAAAAATTACAACTTGATATTTAAAAGTGGCTTAATCTTTGTTTTCGTGTGATATATAATAATGTCACAACAACAACTCACAAGGGTGCGCTACTAAAACTGGTTTATTTGTTTCAAAGCCTCCTAATGATTGTTTCGCCTTGCCTCTTCGTGTTTTTTGTTCTTCAACCCACATAAAACCTGCTTAATACTTAACCGGTCCAAAAAAATATGTCTCATGCCAGTTGCTTGCAGACGAGAAATCACCAAAACCTTTCCCTGAAAGACATGCGCAGAGGCAGAATAAAATTGAGAATCTGTTCATACCTTTTGAAGTTCATTAAAGATAAAAACAAGAGAACACCAACTCAATGCAATTCCACACGACTTAGTTAATACAAATATAAAAGAACAAAGAAACATATAAGAGCAGGAAACACATTTCATGGCAGGAATCCAGATGGCTTCTTATGATTTATGATCAGGAGGGAATGTAGACATATCCTAACTAAAAATACATGCTTTTATATATCATTTCACAGAGAAATCCGAGTCTGTGATGACTACTAAAGATCTAAGTGTTCGTAATCCTCTACTATCACCATAACCATAGCAGAGGCAGCAGATAAGAGCACAGTATCCCTTCCATGTATAATCCAAATTGATTCTTCTAATTCATGTATAGCCAAAGTCTGATGATTGATCTTTAAAAAACTATAAGTTTAATGTTACCACCACAGCCAAAGTTATGCTAACAGACATGTTTCCGACGAAATGGTTTTAGATCATAGAAGCCCTAACATTACAACTATCCATCAATCTACAGTTTATCTCCTTAACCAACTCACATAGACCTACCATAATGCCCCGGATACATAGCAATCCAAAAGGATGAAAGTAATCTCTGAAAACACTTACGGGCAAACTTAATCTCTGAAAATCACCGAGTCGGCAATGGCCAACAAGGGCTTCAAGCAATCGGGGGTAAATTTGCGTGCAAAAAGGTAGGAACTTGAGTGGCTTGATCGCCGGAGTTTCTTGATAAGCTCAGGTACGATTTCCTTCGGTTTGTAAGTATAAGGATGTCCTTTCACAGTGCCAGTCCAGTTGACCTGTGTCAATGTATATCCGGTGCACATATCCGGGTCCTTCATGTTCAACAGCGTCGGGAAATAATGCTCCTCCGGATAACACTCGTCGGAACGATAACACGGGAGCTTGAATTTGCGCCACAAGATCCGATCCTTGATTGTTAGCAAAGCATGTCTCCGGGTCATGACAAAGAACTGTGAACCCACCCGGAATTTCTCGAAAGGGACCTCCGGCATCATAGCGTATCTTCCCCTAGCGTTGTACCGTTTCCAAAGCCTCGGTTCATCGGATATAAGCTCGATAAAGCTCCGGTACAAAACACGGATACCTCTAGGATTCGGAGTTGGATCCGGATCGGATTTATCGAATGTGGAGGATTCGAAGAGTGAGCTGTAAACATATTTGAAGGAGTGTAGAGGAATGCAGTACTGAGAGAGCACGGCGAAGTAAGTATTGGCAGGATCGTCGAGGAAGGCGGTGGCGAGGAGGCGTCTTGTGGCGGAGATGAGAGTCGGGGAGGCACGTGCGGTGCGTTTAGCGTTGGCAATGAAGGCCTTCTCGAATACAGAGCCTTTCCCAGGTCTTGTGATGTTCACAAAAGGATCTGCGTGGACGTAGACATTGTAGAGCGATTGGGGATGACCAGAGAAAAACCGATCCCAAACTGGCGCGAAATGCAGGTCGGAGTTGGTGAGAAATAAAAAGGCAACCTTGAGCTTAGGGTTAAGGTTACCGGATGAGAGATGCGAGAGGGTGGTAGACCCAGCAGCAGCGGCGAAAAGGCTCTGGTCGTCGATCTCATCGGAGATTGGGATGAGAGATTCACCGGGAGGAGAAGGGAAGACATGTGGGGCGACAAAGAAGAAGACGATCGGGAGACACAGGAGAATGGAGAAGGAGAGAATAAACTGCTTCGAGTACATTTAGAAATCGAAAGTTCAAATTGGAAACCCTAGAAATCTGACTCTCTTCACCTGGAAAATCTACCGGAATGTAGGCAAATTCTCCATTAATTGACGGAATCTGCACTCGAGCGTTTTACCGATCTGGAGAAATCAGAGATTTACCACGACCGGCGCTCTAAGAAACCCAGAAGTTCCACAGATTTGAGCAGATAAATTGAACAAACACGAGATTCTCATAGGGAAGATGACTTTTTTTCCAAACGATGATCCGTCAAACCTCAAACACTAGAAACCCTCCAACTGAGATTACGATTTCTTCTCTCAGAACGAATCGCAGAAGGAAGAAGATGAATAAATCAAGAAAGAAAATCTCAACGCCTCCAGACTTTTGGGGGAAAATCCAGCAGATTGAATATTATGGATTTTCTGAGGAAGATTTATCTTCAGATTTCAATAGTAGAAGCAACAATCAAGAGGAGGATCTCTCACAGTAAGTGATGATGATAATGTAGACGATTGATTGAGAGAGCGATTGTTCTTCTGTTTCGTTCTGATTGACGCGAAAAAACAAATTATATTATTTTTTACGAGACAAAGCGTGGTTGAAAGGGTATTTGTGTCAATTACAAACCGACAAGCGTAACCCCTGACGTCTGTCAAGTTTTATGTAAGTTTTTGTTTATTAGATCGAGGGATACGTTAACGGCGTTACTCTGTGTTTCCGTCGTTGAAAACGGCAATGGCTTCGATGATGATGTGGTAAAGACTTTCTTTTCTTCTGAAGGATCTGTGGGAAATGCTATTTTCCTCTTTTTGTTTTGAATAAAGGCGACGATTTAAATAAATAAATAAATTAGACATTTAATGTTGTACTAATTCGGCTTGTAACTGGTAGGCACTATTTGCGGGGATATGTTTTCTTAACAAGACCAAAACACGTATTAGATATAATCATATAACTCGCGAAGAAAATTTGTGTTTAGTAAACTCACGAAGCAGCGGTAAACCGTGCCACAATAGAGACGATAACAACACCTTTCTCCGATAACAAAAACCTTTCTCCGGAGTCTGACGGCTCTTCAACTTTTAGAGAAGATGCATTTGCTGTATCAATTATACACTAACACACGACATAGTATAAGTGGTAATACTGAAGCCAAAATGGATTGGTTGGATCATGCATTGTGTCACCACAGTTTCATATCGGATCCTCCTCAATGGGGTGCCTAGTGGTCACATTAAACCTTCTCGGGGTATTCGCCAAGGCGACCCGATCTCTCCATTCCTTTTTGTACTATGTACTGAAGGCCTTATATCTCTTATTCGGAAATCAGAAATGAATGGACGGATCCAGGGCCTTCGGATTGCTAGGGCCTGCCCTCCAACATCCCACCTGTTATTTGCCGACGATAGCCTATTCTTCTGTAGAGCAAATACTCAGGAAAGTAAGGATCTTATCGATATCATCAGAATATATGGAGAGGCTTCTGGACAGAAAATCAATTTTTCCAAGTCTTCCATTATGTTCGGGAATGATGTCCCTCAGGAGATGAAGAGAGAAATCAAGAGTATTATAGGGATCTCCCAAGAAGGAGGGATGGGATCTTATCTCGGACTACCAGAACAGATCAATGGCTCGAAGGCACAAACATTTGCTTTCGTCAGAGATAGAGTTCAGAATCGGGCTAGTACTTGGTCATCCAAATTCTTGTCTCGTGGAGGCAAAGAAGTTCTTATTAAATCTCAAGCCCAGGTGGTCCTGAACTATGTTATGTCATGCTACCTTTTACCAAAAACAGTATAAGGAGTGTGATTTCCAACTTTTGGTGGAGTTCCAATGCAAACAGTAAGGGCATCCATTGGACTGCATGGGACAAACTTTGCGACCATACCTCGGAAGGTGGTTTAGGATTTCGGGGGCTAGAGGAACAAAACATTGCTCTACTTGCAAAACAATTATGGCGAATCCTCAGATCTCCAGATTCTCTCTTGAGTCGAATCCTAAAAGGGAGGTACTTTAAGTACTCAAGCCCTCTAGAGATACAAGTCTCAAACCGACCTTCTTATGGATGGAGAAGTTTGATGGCAGCTAAACCGCTGTTACTTTCGGGATTGAGGAAGACTATAGGTTCTGGTTTTGGTACCCGGGTATGGGATGAACCATGGATCCCTGACTTTCCGGTGAGAGCACCGAGGAGTATAAATAGTGAGACCGATCCATATTTATATGTTAATTCACTCATTGACTTTGAGACTAAGCAATGGAAGCTAGACCGTATTCGGGAGCTATTTCCACCAGAAGATATCTCTCTTATATTGAGTTTACATCCGAGCAAGCTTGCTTCCAAGGATAACTATTGTTGGATTCATACCAAATCTGGTAACTACACGGTAAAATCCGGATATTGGGCCGCGAGAGCTCTCTCTCGCCCAGCTTGCGATCTCCCTTCTCAGGGTCCAAGTACCACGGTACTAAAAGCGCAAGTCTGGAAGTTACAAACCACTCGAAAATTAGACATTTCGTGTGGCAATGTTTGTCGGGTTTTCTACCTACATGTAAGACTCTCACATATCGCCATATTGGCAGAGATTCCACTTGTCCCAGATGTGGTGCGGAAGAAGAGACTATCAACCATGCTATCTTCGAATGCCCCCCGGCTCGACAAGCTTGGGCTCTCTCGCCTATTCCCTCGGCACCGCATATTTTTCCAACCACATCGGAGTTTACCAATTTGGATTTCCTCTTCTGGAGAGTGCAGGAATTGATGAATGTGGCAGATTCTAGTAGCTTTTTCCCATGGTTAATGTGGTTCATTTGGAAGGCCCGTAATAAAAAGGTATTTGAAAACCTGTCTGAAGATCCTAGATTAACTCTAGAGAAAGCCTTACTTGAAGAAGAAGCTTGGAGGAAAGCCAATTTGACAGAAGATGATCACGACTCTTTGAGCCCCGACCAAAGTTCCATCCCACCTACCTTAGCCTCGCCTGTCAACCTTTCATGCTTCATCGATGGTTCATGGGGAGAATCGGATCTGATTAGTGGCCATGGATGGGTTGTCCAGCAAGGTAATGAGATGGTGCTTTTAGGTCTAAAGGGTTCCAGAATAAGTCTTTCTCCTCTCCACGCTGAGTTTGATACTCTTCTCTGGGCTATGCAATGCCTCCAGAGATTCCAAATGACCAGTACTTGCTTTTTCTCGGATTGCTTGGAACTTATTTGCATGCTGAAGGACCCGCTGGATTGGCCTTCTTTCTCGACGGAGCTTGAAGACTTTCGCTCTCTTAGGAATTTCTTCCCTGATTTTTGTATTAAGTTTACTAGTAGAAAGTTCAATACCCGTGCGGATAGTCTTGCTAAGAAAGCTAGAGCACGAGGTCTTTTATTTTCCCATGTAAGTTCATCGGTTCCCGACTGGCTCTCCCTTGAGGAGAGTCAAATTCCGAATGCTTAATAAAATGGGTTTTTGATGCCAAAAAAAAAAGTATAAGTGGTAATACAAGATACGATTAAGGATATGGATATGTTCGATTGAAAATATATAAACGAATATTTATGATGTGATTCAGTTTATGAGTTGTTTGTTGAGTTGGAAAAAGATATTAGAAAGATTATAACAATTAGGCATGAGCATTTATCCGAAACCTGAAACCGAACCTGAATCCGATCTGAAAAACCCGATTCCGATCCAAACTGATTCTACAAAAATATCCGAATGGGGTTTAGGTCTAGGTATTTTGGGTATTGGGTAATACTTGAACCCGAACCGAATCCGAACGAGTACTCGAAGTAACCCGAAGTTTTATCTAATTTTAAGTAATTTTAGTATTTTCGAATATTTTTGTTAATTTGAATAGTTTTTTATCGTTTTTTTGGTAGCACATATATTTTGTGTACTTTTAGATATTTTAGATGGTTTAGATATATATATTTTTACGAGATTTTTGAGTGTTTCTTATTCTTTTGCATTACACGGACGTCCATGCCTAATAAAAACTTTGTAATGTTTACATATTCTAAAAAGAAAATAAGGAAAAAGAGAAAATTTCCTAAAAGATTCAGAAATATTTTAACAGAGAGGAAATCTTCTATTTGGTTAATTGGAGAGGTTGGAGGTCAAGTTTCAAACTAATATATATGGAGAGTGTGAACTTAGGAGAAAGGCGTCCATGTGACCACAAAAGACCCAAAATAAAAAGTGGTTTGTGTGGGTGATCGTTGTGCAACATAGTTTCGCGGTGTATGCTTATTGGAGTTGTGACTAGAGAATCTGCATTGTTGAAAGACATTGTTGTTGGTGCTACTGGTAGTGTCTGTTGCATGATGTGCTTGATACCATATCCTTAGTCGAGTTGGTGTGTTAGTGTTGACGTACATGTGAGAATTCTTTAGTGCATTGGATGTGAACATGGTCCAGAGATCCTAAAAAGATCAAGTCCAGGTTCGTGGGGAGTTTAGCTCATGGTTAGTTTATTTTGAAGAGTTCATGGTACTAAATAGAGCGGTAGTTCAATAAGTTTTGATATATGTGTTTGCGAATGGTGTAATTACTTTCTATTCCAGTGAATTCAAAAATCTGGACGAGGCCCCGAGGGGTAAAAAAAATTGATCCTCGTAAAAAAACTTTGTGTGTCTTTACTTTCTACACTATATTTTTACTTTCTATAGTTTGTCTCTCTACGGAGGAGAGTTCATGGACGATTATAACTGTCATTTCAAACTTCATCTTCAACCTCTAGAGAGTGATTTTCGACGGTTCCACACTATTGTTTTGTGATCAATCTGATCGGTTCATGTCCATTAAAGAGAATTCTTGGGGGGGGGGGGTTGGTGTTTATATGTTATATCTCTGTCCGGCCAAGAGATTTCACATGGGATGCATAATTTTAATGGAGCTAGAATCGGCGTTCTCTTCGACTTCATCTTTCAATCTCAGACGTGTATCTATTGACAATGAAAGATAACATAACATATTTTAGTGGCAAAGAAGATATCATCACTGCTTACTTTGTAAACAAATAGCATATAAGCCGCTATGGAAGAACAAGTTTATCGGAACCAGATATGTAAAAAGTGATGTGCCATCCCAAATTATCCAAATCAAATCTATACAATGGGTTCATATTCAAACAAAGGTCTTACATATAATTTGGGAAGTGGTCATGGTGATGCTCAGCAAAAACAAAAAGTGGTTAGTGAGAATACATTGTGACATCTAAATGGGAGTTTCATGATAACTAATGATGTCCACAACATCGTAAGGATAAATACAAGGAAGGAAACTATAGAGTCGTTTCTTTATTACTGAAGAATATCTCTTGGAGAAACGTACTAGATTTTGTCACAATGTTAATTTAAACAAGGAACCAAAATTCAGAGACAAGATTTATCAAAAATATCTTGATACGGAAGTGTTGGTATCAATATGTCTTGTTTTCAGAGTTACATTGCAACACATCGGATTTTAAGATATGTTTTGTTAAGAGAAAGTCCAGCCAAGAGAAGCCGCATTCAAATCACATCAAAGAAATATCAAATATGAAGTTGTACAATAACCGCTACTACGATCGGTTAGCGAGTAAGATTACTCTTAGGAAAGCATCGTTAAACTCTCTTTTGTTGTATCTTTTCAATATATGACACATACATATATGTATATCATAAATGTGCTGATCTAATTCTGTAAATGTCTTTGATATTGTCACCATGTATCTCTTAATATATTAATAAATTTTGAATTTGTCGGAAAAATATATAATCATATAATCAAGAAGAAAAACACATTAGTATATAATTTTTTTTTTTTAAATGTAGTCGATTAATTCATTTTCCAAGTTTTTACTGTTCTAACAGTAAAAGAATTCTAATAAAACTTAATTTTAAAGGAAAGATAATATATAAAAAAACATTGTACCATCACTCACAATCCATTACGTTTTATGGAGACCGGATTGATTTCCCCGCGAGTTGGTCTCATGTGCAGTCTCCCGGTGTTCGGATACATATCTACTGACACCGCCATCTCCATATAAATTTCTGACTACTTCTTTCCTCTGTGATGGAAATCTTGTCCAGCGCATATTTATTTTTTGGGTCTTTTACCGAGATTTTGTCATTAATATAGATTTGTGGTCGTTCCCGAAAGTCACCATTTCGTGATTTTCTCGACGATTTATACAAATCCACACAGATTTGTTATGACGAAGACCATCTCGGAAACCTTCATGGAATTAGTATGTAACGACAATCACAAATACAATTGGGGAATATATTGTTGGAGAATATATCGCTTTCAACAAGAACACAAATATCAAAGACAAAACTCATTAAAAAGACTTTGATACAGAAGTGTTGGTATCAATGTGTCTTCTCTTCAGATTTTTATTGCGGCACATCAGGTTTCATGATGCTTTTATTAAAAGAATGCCCAGCAAAAAGATGATGCATACAAATCACATCAGAGAAAGATCAAATATGAAGTTTGACAATAATCAATATTATGATCGGTTAGCGAGTAAAACTACTCTTCGAAAAGCATCGCCAAACTTCATTTTGTTGTACTTTCTCAGTATATGACTCATATATATGTGTATGTAATAAATGTGTTGATGTAATTTTGTATAAGTCTTTGATTTTATAACCAAACAATGTTCTTATTGATCAATGAAATTATGATTTAGTCGGAAAAAAGAAAAATAATATATTTCAAAATTTTGTTTATTTTTATGTTATTATAAATCTTTTATTTTATTTAGTTTTAACATACACAATTTCTTTAAAATGGTATTTCTCTCTCACATCAAAGGCGACTTATAAAGTGATTGAACAGTTTTTAGGGTTTTTCCGATATGTGATTTTGGCTGGTGACCAACGCCTCTCTATGTTGGCACCATGTACATGTTATTAATAAATATTTATGTATCTATATATCTTCCTTCTTCTCAATATGGATGAGTGTGTTTATCTTGAATGTGGTCGTTACCAAAAAAAAAGACATTAATGGCTTCACCACATGTTTACGGTGGTTCGAAGCATCAACTATGGTGGTGTATTAACGGAACCGGCGATGTTATGCAGACGAGTTTCTTTGATTCATCCAAGTGTATTCAGTTTCAATGGGTAACCGCTTTTTGTCTCTCATGTAGAGTATATTTTCGGTTTAATCGATTTTTGTGTTGGATTGTACAAGTTTTCGGTCATCATTATTATTGTGTGGTGATGATCCAAAGATTGAAACAAGTCCGTAAACAAATACTAACACGGAAACCACCATGGATTTACTTTGCCGAGGAAGGGTCAAAAATGACTAGGATGATGAAACATCATATTTCTAGAGCGGGTAGTAAAAGAAACGACACATCAAGGAGTTTATTCTTCATGCATCAACACAATATATAAACTTTCACAATGACATCAAAATTATATCTACTTATAAAGGTAGTGCCAAAAATATTTTGAAGTCTCAAGTATATGTTGTTAGTCAAAATGAAGTATGTGAAGAATGAATATAACATATATGTTAGCATATAAATAATTTGATAAGAAAACTTGGCTACTGTTCACTTTTTCCATTGAAGTCGTATCAATTTCGCTCTATTTCAACGGTTGTAACTATACAATTTTTGTATCTTGTAATTTTTAATATTAATATATTGATTTATCGGAAAAATACATAAATTTATATTTAATCGTATATAAACAATTAAAAGTTTATATTAAGATGTTTTTAAAACTTTAGAATATTTATTAATTGACACAATGTCAATGACTTAAAAAAAACTAAAAAAAAAACTTTTTGGCTATCAAGAAGCAAATTTACTACAAATGTTTAAATGTATATATTGACTATTTCAAAGTGTTATTAGCATTTTCTAGTTTGTGTTAGTTACTATCAACATACATATTTAAACTTGTTATAAGCAACTACTAGAGATAAAATTGTCCAATATCTTATTTTATAATTTCTACATTAACCATGGGTATATAATTTTGAGTTATTTAGCCAGAAAACCAAAAAAAGAAAGTGAAACATCTTTGATGTGACATAATGCTTTTTTAAGATGCTAAAATGACAATATCACCCTTACTGTTGATACAAGTTGCATTTAACTTTTTTTTTGCTTTGTCTTTTTTTTGGGTTAGGGTTTTGTCTTCTCTCTTTCAAAATTTCCTTTCCACAACATAAAAAATCACTAACTCATAATCTTGAGAACTATATTATTATGAAAGTGCTAATATATTGTGTAGCATACTAAATTATTTATTAAACAATTAAACATAAAGATTTGTTTCTAAAATTTGTTTTTGCATACTAACTCATTTATTAACTAGTTAATTTGTATGTTGGATAACATGTATATATTTAACTAATTGATCGTTATTAATATTATTTTTATACAAAAATTATTGTATATTTTGTTTGTATACACAATGAAACACATTTAACATCAACCATCAATATATATAATAATAATTATTATTATGTGCAATTATAAATATTAGTTGTCTAACATTTTAATTATCTATGATTATTCTATTTGTTAGATGCTATACACATTGATATTTTGCGATATGCAATATTGCAATAGTTAACACTGTTTTTAAATATGTTATTAAATATATTAAAGGGTTAACATTTAATTTTGTAGATCAATTCAAAGACTGGACATTGGAGTTTTTCACTACCACCTTAAGGGCAAATTTCGCCGAAAGCGCAACCGAATACCGCATCACCCTATGAGTTTGCATAAACAAGCTTTGTTTGCTTTAAGGAGATAAACAAATTTGAGCAATGAAAGACCTTGTAATTGAAAATTGAAATCTACCTGGTGAGAAGAGGACGAGACGAAATGCAATCAGCAATAACCTTATCGGGATCTAGATCTCTCTCCTCCAATTCTTTACCGTTTACTGCATTTAGAATCCTCGAATCTCCGTTGACTCCAAGTAGCGGTAGGGGCAACGGTACAGGGACAACAGAAGGCAAGCGAATACCCACCATGAAAGCACTTAGAGACCGAGTTAAACCGACATCGAGGGTGGTAGAAGACGTTAATGCACCACCTTCTCCCAAGACATCGTCATCTGTCAAGTGACGGAGCTTCCTTTGACGCATGAGCCTACTGCGGTTAAAACGAAACAAATGGCGATGGAATCGATCTCGATCCAGATTTCGATTCGTAGATTCAGAGTAAAAAGCTAGAAGTATGAGAGAAGAAGATGGCTGAGAGGAGAAGGAGATAAAATAAAATAAAAAAAACTCAAATGTGAACACAATTTAGTCTAATATAAAAATCTTAAAGAGTGATAGATATTTATAGGCATACAGGGGTAGAAAAGGAATAAAAACAAAACACACATTGTTTAATCAAATTTTTAATATATGAAAAACCTATGTATATAAGGTGCAAATCTATCTATTATATAATGGGAGAGTGTTCTCTCCTCTCAGATGGTCCACGTGTCCTCCTCCTTCATTTTGCTGTTGGGCCAAAAAACCGTACACAGTCTTTTCTAATTGCCAAACTCACGGCCTTATATAAAATAGGCCCACAAATGTCAACATCACCCAATACGTAATTCAGGCCGAAAAAGTCCCACCTCAACTGAATCGTCGTTGACTTCACTTTCAGATCACCGGCGGCCGTTACAGAAAGATTTATAACTCCCCATATCCGTTCACGCCCCTTCAACTGAAGTTAAAGCTTCACTCATTTGCGCCAATCTCATTCACTCATCTTACCTTTACATCTCCCGTTCGATTTCGGGTCACCATGGGGTCCTATAAATCAGCAGCTCCTAATGCCTGAAACCTCCTCGCAAACTTCGCGCAAATATCCACAATTCATTCACAAAGCTCTCCACTCTTTCAATTAGGACTTCCGACATGGCACAGGTTGACTTCGTAGAGATACCCTTTGTGGTAGCAAGTCTGTCTACTCTTTCTGGTTTTGAATTCAAGCTCCACAACGACGCAATCTCTACTACCCATCCTATTATCCCTAAAAACTAATCTGTCTATTTTTTTGTCTTTATATGATGATTTGATTGAATTGCTGCATTATGATGATTGTTGTATTAGTTTTGCGGGAAAGATGTGAGTCGATAAACACTGATATCATTCATAGGGTGGATAATTGGATTATAATGGGTAGTACAAGGTGGAGATATGCTTTTAGGAGAAGCTCCTAACCTTTTCTGGTAAAAGCTTTCGATCACATTGCTTCGGTTTTGAAACTCTACACAAGTTTTGCTTTGTTTTCCCAAATCTTCCCGGATTCTTCCAGGTTGTCGGAGATTCTACTTGAGATTGATGTGTTCTTCGCTATTTTCTGTGTTGTTTTGGCTTGCCGTGTTGGTTTAGCTCTCTGTTGTTGCCTCCCCTGCATAATCGCCCTTCTTTATGCCGTTGCAGGAACCGTATGAGCATGATTAATTGTCTCTCAAAAACATTGATCTTTTCTCGTCTTTAAAGTACACACCTTGCCTAATAAACGCTTTTTTGCGGGTTTACACAGATGGAGTATCAGAGGCCGAGCTAGGTGTTCTTCCCATTTACAAATTTCAGGCTTTCCATAACAACGAGAACAACATTACCTGACCTGGTGAAATGATTCATGTCCCAACGGATGGCTTATGGTGTCAACACTGGATCATCCTGATGTTACTAAGGTTCATATTTTACTTATGCAGTTTACCCTTTTTTAATTGTTGTTAGATATTGAGTATATCAATGAAATATGCAGTTCTTAGGAGCTACAATGGGTCATTTGGTTTACAGCTACAATCAGAGATTGGTCCATTTTCAATGCCAAACAATATGTGTTGTGATATTGTTGATTATCTTCAAAGTGGTGCTTTAAAATCCTTCCTGATCAAGAACAGAAGGAGAAAAATAGTATTTAAAGTTGTGGTTCGGCTCGGTCTGACTTCGCTAGAGGATAAACGCACAGAGAATATATGTATGCGTTGACCTCGCTAGAGGGTAGGAAATTTTACGCGGATGATATATGTTACGCGGTTTTAAAATTTGTGCATTATGATAGTCCTGATCTGATTATGTTTTGCTAATTTGTATATGACGAAGGTACGGAACACATCCAAGAAGCGACACACCTGAGATTGGTTGAAAATGCAAATACCATGATATGTCGTACGCATTTCCATTGCGATGCAGCTTGGTTCAAGGAAAAAGGAAGTAGGTGATGATTCAATGGCTTTTCTCTATATTTTATTGAAGTGTTTAAGCTTAGCAATGGAATAGACTTTGTGTCTGAGATGAATAGTCTGGAATGAATATTCAGCATTAAGCAAACTTGGCAACCTTGGTGGATATCCTTGCTAGCTAGATTCGTAGCAGAATGAAGCTCATGCTTCTAAATATCATGTGTGAGTATTTTCCTTTCTTCGTATGTTTGCTTTAGTATGTCATATTTACAAATGAAAATGGATTGTTTGTTTTGCTTATTTTATTTAATTACTGGTAGTTTACGGAACAATTACTATTTCCCCCATGAAATATAAAGTAATACAGTTTTTGTTTATCGGTAGTTTAGGGAATACTGTGGAAGGAAAATATGAAAGCAATGAAGAAAATGGGACATAGTGGGAAGCTGTGGAAGTGGAAGAGAAGTCATCATCAATGTCTACTTCAGTTAAAATGGAAATGGCAGAAACCATGGATAGGTGATTGATTACTTTTGAGATAGGTGACTGTGTACTGATGCATATTTTAGCATTGATTTTCAGAGACTGAACGTTGAGGAAGATGTGTTCACTGACGATAAGCTTAAAGACAACTCTTATTGGGCAAATGTTCGATATAATCTCCAGTTCTCCCTTCATAACATTCTTTTCTTAAACAATGCCTCTATTGAAGTTTACTTCTTTCTGCCGTATAGGATAGGATGGTGCTGATCCGGGGTTCTACGGCAAGTCAGAGGAAGGTGACACGAGAACACTTCCGATCATATCTAAAAGAAATGCGGGATTGTAAATTGCTTTACGCAACAACCTCTAACACTAATAAGTATTAAACAATCAACATTAAACATGTTATGCAAAAGATTATATTTACGGCTTAATAATGGAAAATAGAGCTAAACATGAAAATTTTGTAACCGAACCCCCGCGCGTGCGCGGGGGCTGAAGATCACTAGTGCTCTATATTTTTAGGTGTAATAACTAATAACTATTGAGTAAAGGAGAAGTATCCAACTTTCCGGATGATCAATAGTATTAAAAAAAATATCAAATGGTGCTTTTTCAAGGAATGTGCATATCTTTCCGCTTATTCATAAAATAACAAAGTTAAAATTTTCGGAAATTGTAAAATTTATCTTTCAAACACTCCGATATTTAAATCAGTCATTTGTCAACTGAGACGGGGTAAATCTAAAAGTATATAGACATTCAAATTAGGAGTTTTGTCCAAAGATCATAGCATCTTTATGCTAAGTAGTGTCTAACTACTTTGTGATATAAAAGGAAAAGGATTGAACTCCTCTTTTGATAGTTTGTGTGTGTGAGGGAGGTAGTCAGGTAGACATGACACTTTGGTTCTTTTATACGAGGACCAGAGGACCGGTCCTTGTAAAAAAAGGGTACCGTTGTCGTAAAAAAAAATACCTTTATTTATAGAGGCAAATCATATATTTTTACACGGGTTGACTATTATCTCTTTTTCTCTCATTTGTTTTTCGTCGGGTTAGGGGGCAATAGTATATGGTTAATGAATGAAACACCTCATGCGTGAGTTATGTGAACTCCATCGTCTACACACTACATGTGTTGGCCTACAATGCTTCTATTTCGCGTATTGTCCCCAAATTAGTTGTAGTAAAACTGGTTCCAATAACAACAATCAAATTTCCATAAATCTGTTTAATTGTAATGAAACAAAATTTAGACTTAAATGACACTATTTTATTTACGATAATTTGTACTAATGAGATTTTCGTGGTTTTCTGGATCACACATTTTATAGTTTATATATGAAAAAATTGCAGTAACGTAATCATAAAGATCATCACAAAATTCATTTTAATTAAATTATACATATTGATATTTTTTTTTTGTCGGCAACATTTTTTTATTGATATGGTCCAATGGGCTGATGGTACAAACATAGCAAATTGTATCGATTACAAGATATGAAAACAAGCGGATGTAGCAGTCCAAACACGACCCATTCAACTCGAGCGTAACCGGGCTATAGTCATGTAGTCTATGACTCACGGACAAACGTCACAAACCCATAGATTCCGACATGCCAACGGTGTCGATGGTAATCGCAGTTCACCTCCGCCGATCTTGGAATCGCCAATAATACTCTGTCGATCTAAAGCTAGGGTGGAGAGTCGCTACGGAAAACAAACGCAGATCTAGAAATCATGCCGCCTCAAAATCACTGATTGCTTCAGAGAAACGTTGTCACCGTCGGGACCCAATATATTGACCCAAAAAGTGCTCCGAACAAAGCCAGCTTCGCCATAGCACACCACGATTGCGTGAAGAGGAGAACTTGTTCCCGTGCAGACGAGAGAGAGAGAGAGAGAGAGAGAGAGAGAGAGAGAGAGAGAGAGAGGAGAGAGAGATGGAGAGAGAGAGAGAGAGAGAGAGAGAGAGAGAGAGAGAGAGAGAGAGAGAGAGAGAGAGAGAGAGAGAGAGAGAGAGAGAGAGAGAGAGAGAGAGAGAGAGAGAGAGAGAGAGAGAGAGAGAGAGAGAGAGAGAGAGAGAGAGAGAGAGAGAGAGAGAGAGGAGCATGAGTGTTCTATTCCGACGCAACTAAAAATCACCATAGATTATATCGATTAACATCCGGGATATAGCCGGAGAAATCCGAGTCCGATTAAAATCGGAAGCAAAAGTAGCCAGTCGGCGAAGCTAAAAACGAAGCAAGATTGGACCTTGCTCATTTATTGAGGAAACTAACACATAAAAAAAAGAGATATGTTACAACAAAAGTAACCCGATCATCGGACCGGCGAAACGCCGGAAACCGATGACCGGAACAAGGTCGGTGAAGCTGGATTCTGTAGAGAGAAGCGAGAGAAAATAAACAAGAGAGAGAGAAAAGTTTAGGACGGTCTTGAATCAGATTTTTTTTTTATTGATATTTTCTAAACTAGGTTGTATGCAAAATATCAAAATTTATATAATTTTTTCAGACACCAACAAAATTTACTCTCCTATATTGTGTTGATAATATTTTTAAATTATATTGTAAGGTATATAAAATTAATGTACATTAATTTATACTTGGATATCTGATTAATACACAAACCTCAATAATTTTTTTTTGGCATCGACATAATAATCTTAATAGCATGTTTAGTGAGGGTTCTTTATGAGAAAAGGCATAAAATAGCACAAAAACATACACTATCATAAATATAGCATTAAAGGAAACAATTCACATTTTTAGCATTATTTTAATTACAAAGACTTTTATAACATTATATAATTTAGGGTTTAGGGTTAATTATTTAGAGTTTAGGGTTTATTATTTAGGGTTTAGGGTTTAGTATTTAAAGTTAAGGGTTATGGCTACTTTAGAAACAAAACATGTTTTTGTGCTATTTTTATGATTTTTCTTTCTTATTGCTATATTTGTGACAAGACATGTTTTTTGTGCCATTTTTACGATTTGTCTAATTTTAAAATTAAATTTTAGTTATAGAATAAAATTAAATTAAAATATTATTAAATATTGCTAAGAACCCCATGTTTAGAACCCAATGGATAAAAATCCTCTAATAACATGAACTTGTAAATGTAATTTCCAAATTGATATATTATTTCCCTTTTTCTTTGATTATTATTATTTTTTTCTCAAACGGAAAGGAAAAGGAAAAAGGATCTAGATTGTTCCGCTCTACGAAGACCTTGGACATAAATAAGTAAACCCAATTACTCTTCCAACAACAGCCACAACAAAGTCCGTCTCCTTCTCATCTCCGCCATTAGAGAATCTCGCAATTTCCTTCTCTCACTCTGTTTTTAGGGTTTCTTAAAAACGGAGAAAGATGTTCAGAAGAGGACCTTCGAGTAAGAGCGACAACACCAAGTTCTACGAGATCCTTGGTGTTCCTAAGACCGCATCACCTGAAGATCTTAAAAAGGCTTACAAGAAAGCCGCTATCAAAAACCATCCCGACAAGGGTGGAGATCCGGAGAAGGTTTGAATCTTCGATCCCCTTATCTATTGCTCAGATAAGGATCTAGTGCTCAGATTATGAGAAATTCAATTGGTGTCGGCGTTTTTCCTTTAGGAAATTTAGTTCTTTTATAGTTTGATTTGGATTCTCCGATCAATTGAGGTCGCTTAAGCTGTTGTATCTTCGTAAAACATTCCTGGAGTCTGATCCGATCTAAAATTTACGAGTTTTAGGTCAATTGGATGACGTGATTTTTTTTGTTGGTTTCTACAATTAAAGAACGTTTTTTAGAACTACTTTGTATATAATTGATATGTCTCAGAGTATTCAGGTTGTCTGTGGAAACCTGTAGACTTATTCAAAGTATTTGATAGTACTTCTTTACATGTTTCTCTGCAGTTCAAAGAGCTAGCTCAGGCTTATGAAGTTCTTAGTGATCCAGAGAAGCGTGAGATATATGATCAGTATGGAGAGGATGCACTCAAGGAGGGAATGGGTGGTGGAGGCGGTGGACACGACCCCTTTGATATCTTCTCATCCTTCTTTGGTGGTGGTGGAAGCCCATTCGGAGGTTAGTCTCTCAATCAGTGCTTTTGGATTCTCTCATCTCCCAATCAAGGTTGCCTTTGAATAGATTATAAAGGTTTAATTTTGTTTTTGATTAGGTGGTAGCAGCCGGGGAAGGAGGCAGAGGCGCGGTGAAGATGTTGTTCACCCCCTAAAGGTTTCCCTGGAGGACCTTTATCTAGGAACAAAAAAGAAGCTCTCACTTTCTAGGAACGCTTTGTGCTCAAAGTGTAACGGGTACGCCTGTCTTGTCTTCCAAATTTACTCTTTTGAATTCCCCCGCGCTTAGGAGTAGTTCTTATTTTTGACATTATTTGGTTTATGATGGCAGTAAGGGTTCAAAGTCTGGAGCTTCAATGAAATGTGGTGGATGTCAGGGAACTGGAATGAAGGTCTCGATCAGGCAGTTGGGACCTGGAATGATTCAGCAGATGCAGCATGCTTGTCATGATTGCAATGGCACAGGAGAGACCATCAATGATCGTGACAGATGTCCACAATGCAAAGGAGAGAAGGTTGTCTCTGAGAAGAAGGTTCTTGAAGTAGATGTGGAGAAGGGAATGCAACATAGTCAGAAGATTACATTCAGGGGACAAGCAGATGAAGCGGTTTGTGATACTCATTTTGATCATCATTATATGCTTCATCTATTGACTTTCTCCTTTTTCTTGTTTGTAAACAGCCTGATACCGTCACTGGAGATATAGTGTTCGTCATTCAGCAGAAGGAGCATCCTAAGTTCAAGAGAAAGGGAGATGATCTCTTTGTGGAGCACACCCTCTCTCTAACCGAGGCCCTCTGTGGCTTCCAGTTTGTATTGACCCATTTGGATGGAAGGCAGCTTCTGATCAAGTCCAATCCGGGGGAGGTTGTGAAGCCAGGTACGTATATTAGTCATGATCCCTCTCAATGTTATTTACATAGGCTTTTCTCCTTCTTAGCGTGGTGTGTTGGTTGTTGATAGATTCATACAGAGCAATAACAGATGAGGGAATGCCGATACACCAGAGGTCTTTCATGAAGGGTAAACTCTACATCCACTTTACGGTAGAGTTCCCGGAATCGCTGAGCCCGGACCAGACAAAGGCCATTGAAGCAGTTTTGCCAAAGCCGACAACGGCAGGTCTCAGCGACATGGAAATAGACGAGTGTGAAGAGACGACGCTGCACGATGTGAACATCGAGGATGAGATGAGAAGGAAGGCTCAAGCTCAAAGAGAGGCTTATGATGACGATGATGATGATGAAGAAGGCCCAGGCGGTGCTCAACGCGTACAATGTGCCCAGCAGTGATCCACATACTCATTTTAGTGATATCCAACACTTGCGTTTCTATATTTTCTGTATTATTTTTGGCTGTTTTTATAGACTATGCCCAATTCGGTGGGAACAAACTTGTCCTAATTCTAGTTCTTGAGATCTTGTCATCTTCATCAAAAAATCAATTCTGGTTCGGTTTGTTCGAATAATGCCAATAGTTTCTAGCTAATGCTTGGACATGAACTTAGTTATAGACAATGTTTTATATATCACGAGTTGTATAGCGTTACTGATGATGCTTTATATAAAGACAAGACAAGACTAGTTCAATAATACCACTCTATTAGCTGTTATTACATTTAGAACCGTCGGAAATGGATGGACCACATGTCATCTATGTTTCGACCATTCAACACCAATTCACTTCACAAACAGGACCTACTATTTATGTTGCGACATCGATCTTCTTCTGTAGATACCGGTATACATGTGTTATTGAGAAGGAAGGTGGCTCATACCTCGTTTTGATGCAGAGTCGAGCCACAGCAAGGACTTTCTGGAGCTCTCTAGAGTTATAGCTGTTACCGAGATCTGGATCAATCATCTTATCAATGGAGTTTGCAATGCAAGAGTGTTGTACCCATTCGATCAAGTCTTGGCCTTGCCTGTCTGATGATTGTCCTGTGATCAGTTCCAACATCAACACTCCTAGCTGGAATATCACGTTTCCACATTCCTCATCCGCACATGATCCTACAAGCCCGTTCTTAAAACCATGAATAATGCGAAAATAGCATTGATCTTGGTCTTGGAGAGAAGAAAAAGATTTAGTTTTTACCTTCAGAGCAAGCATCATTGGTTGTCTTGGGATGGCTTTGTGTGTGTCTGTTGACACGAATATCTGAAATCTATGAGAGGAAGATTTCAGGTGTTGAAAATCAGTTTTATCTGTACTGAACTTCATTTATCTTTGAACTTACTTTGGGGGTGAAGTTTTCATCAAGCATGATGTTACATGAGTTCACTGAAACATCATATATCTGTGCATCACTACTGCTGAAGATCAACAAATATTCCTGTAGTGAAGTAGCCAATCATAATCATCTTCTGACTCTCTTTAATAGTATAATCGCTATTACTGTCCAGGACTTGCAACTTACTAATGCAGCTGCGACTCCAATGACTATTTGGATGCGAGTCTTCCAGTTCAAAGGAGTCTTAAGCGGATCTATCAAGAAAGAGTCAAAAAGATTCAATACAGGATTCTGTTATGATGATTATGTTTTGAGGGTTTTCTTTACCATTGAGATGTTCTTTCAAGCTTCCATTTCCAATGTTGTCAAATACTAGCAGTCTGACAATCAAGAAGA
Source organism: Orychophragmus violaceus (assembly GCA_030180135.1). Classification (NCBI taxonomy): domain Eukaryota; kingdom Viridiplantae; phylum Streptophyta; class Magnoliopsida; order Brassicales; family Brassicaceae; genus Orychophragmus; species Orychophragmus violaceus. The sequence continues at coordinate 11,142,409 of CM058238.1, read as the reverse complement.
AATCAAAAAGCAAACAAACAAAAACCATGTGTTTTCTTTGTAAGTTTCAAGAGAGAAAGGAAACCTCTTGCGTCCACTGCAGAACCCGCGAAGTGTAAGGAGATGGCGGTGACGTAGGCGTCCCAAGAGTTGCACTTCCTCATAAAACCTCTCTCGTCCAAGATCGAGAGACTTGAGTTCTTTAACCAAAGCTACCTCACCACCTTTGAACTTGGCCCTGTATGCAGTCCCATGGTAGTTGGTGTAAATAACCTTACGGAAACCTTCTGTTGCTTTCATTAATTCCTTGTATCCGAACCTTCTGACAAATTCTATCCTACCTGTGATGGCGTAAATGGAAAAGTTGTATAAGTTTTTTTTCCAGAAACATAACATATAGCACAAAACTAAAGAGATAAAAAGTCGAATTCGTAGCTCTACTCTACTTGAAATGGATCAGACTTAACCATTTGAATACAACCTTACTATTAGCGTTCATCAACCTTGGGTTCTTTAAAGTTGATGAACACACAAAGAACTCGAACCAAGTCACTCAAATGGTTCATGAAACTGAGAAACAGCCAGATTTGATGGAACAGATGGAAGTCGACATTGTTTATCGAAATCAGTACCGAGATTTAGAACAGAGTATTAGCAAATTATAGTTTCTGAAGCATTGACCAACATCAACTCCACTAAAACCTTTCACCAAATTATACTCTATAACATACCAAACTATAAGATATCTATGTACTAGAACATCGGGAGAATTGATTTGAGATTTAAGTAAAACGAAAGTCAGCAAGAACTAAGAAAGTCAAACTCCAGTCCGGAACAGTGGAATCAACTGTAGAGTCATCTGGAAACATAAAGTCGCATATGATCTGGAAGATGACAAAAATAAAACAGATTCGGACGAAATATTTCGGTTACCGGAGCGAGAACGGCGGAGCCAAGCAAGAAGAAGAAAGCGGATTCTGCGGCTAAAGCGAGCTCGATCATCCATGGCGATTCCTTTCTTCACGGAGCTAACTTTTCTCTCTCTTTATCTGCCAGCCTTTTGAGAATCGAGGAGAGAGAGAGATAGATAATTGGGATCTGATGCTTTTCTTGGAAGGTTTGATGGGAGTGAGAGAGGTGTACGACATGAGCTGTAAATCTCACTCTTCCTTTTCACATCTTTAATCATAACGGTTTTCTTAATAGTACTTAACTTATTAGTTTAGTAATTACTCTTCACTGCCCTTCTTTGTTTGTTTGGTAAAAGATACTAAAAATTATAGGATAACTTGCCTAGTATTTTTTCACAACAATTGTTTTATTAGACATGTGATATCTATAGGCTTTCTAATCTCACATGTACCTCTTGTTTTATCCGTAGTTTTTTTTTTGAACGAACAAATGGAGCATACATGATAGATGGATCGAACCATGAATATGATGTACTCAGATTTCATCTCAATACTACTACACCAACACCAAGAGCATTTGGTTAAAATCAAGAAATTACACATATTCTAAATTGTATGCTTATTGTAGGTACAAAAATGCCTGATTTTTACCTTTCTCTAAACAAGATTGGTATGATATACTAATGTGTTATCTATAATCTTTTTTTCGTTAAAAGATTTTTCATTCATTATACAAAGATGAAATACAAAATTCAGATGCAAAGATGCAAATATAGATAACAAAGACAAAGTCGACTATCAAACAATAATATCAAAGCCAAAAACCCATACATGAATGACAAACGAAAACCAAAGAACTTAACAACAAAGAGTCGTTAGACCACAAACGATCACACTATCAAATGGGCAACAAAATTCAGATCGACTCTAAACAACCAAGACACCCAAGCATCACACCAAGCATTAAGAGGAAAAAGCAACGAAACATTCAAAGCCGAGATTTATTGAGGCTGATCCACCAACACTCATTATATTGCTTCACCATTAGGAATCACGAGCAAACCGTTTGCATATCACATCAAAAAGGCAAAGGATCACTGTTTACTATTCGATAACCGACGACAAGATGCGAAAATGAGCCAAAGCTTCAATTCTTTTAAGCTGGACCACATAAGTCATCAATAATTGTTATAGTTTTAACTTTTAGTGATGAAAGACCGTCAGTTCTTTTTAAAAAAAAAATATTTCGAGCATGGATCCTTGGTCCTTTCTTTAAGGATCCTTCATTTATAGAGAAAAACCATGTGTTCCCACGCTATAATTGATTTTTACATTCATCTTTCATCCTTCACTTTTCATGTTTGGGCAATAGCGTCTGGTCAGTGAATGATACCCCTCATGCAATCGAGCTATGTGAACTCCCCATAGTACATAGGTTTTTAAGCTACCGGATTCATGCTTCACATATCACTTCTAAATTAATCAAAGTAAAACCGATTCAAACAACAACACTAAAAACATTACAAATCTGCTTAAATCTAATGAAAGACAATTTGGATTTAATTGACACTAAATTATTTACAATATAGATCACATATTTTGTAGTTTTTTTTGCAAATCATATTTTGTAGTTGAATATAGAAAATTGCAACAACATAGTCATACATTTCGTTACAAAATTCTTTTTTCTTTGAACAGATTCGTTACAAAATTCATTTTAGTTAGATTGCATGCAACATTCAAATTTATTTTAAATTATGTTTTGTTTTCCAAACACCTGTAAATTTTATTTTCATATATTAGATTATGTTGATAGTATTTACAATTTTGTTTTTTTTTGTGGTTTTAAAATATATTCAGTTTATATCTTAAAAAATAGAAAAACTCATATGAACGAATCTATAGAAGTATCTTTTTTTCGAGCCGTCGAACAAAAAAATCCTTTTTCGGGCCAGATCTTCCAAGCTTTTCACAATTACAAACTTTCTGGTTCACACATGAACGAAAGGTTCTAGGTAAAGTCAGCATATTCATCTTTTCTTGCGAGAGGAGTGTGCTGGAGTGTACTAAAGAAAGGAAATAGAATTTCCTAGCTAAAAATAATTATGGTTGACAAATGAAAAGTGTATATTAAATATATATATATATATATATATATAATAAACTTTATATTTATTTGATTTGAATTTGTGGTTACATTAATAATCTTAAATTCTAAAAATTATAATTTCTCTTCTAGCAAGCATCGATGATTCTCAAAATGATTTTCATCGATCTTTTCTATAATTTCTCAGGTCGGTGTCGGTTTTGGCGTCGACCGTACTCCTTTGTTATTTTATTTTGTTTAGTTTATGTATTACTACAACGTTTGTGGCAATTTCATCTTCCATTTTAGACTTTTTTTATTTGTCAATCTCAACAATTATCTATTTTTCGTTAAAACCGCAAAACAACGATTTCTCGATAGTTTTCGCCCAAAAAAAAAAATTGTGTTTTTTCACCAAAACAGCAAAATCAGGTTTTTTCGTCAAAAAAAAAAATCGTGCTTATCGCAAAATTACGTTTTTCCGCCAAAATCGCAAAATTGCGTTTTTCCGCCAAAACCGCAAAATAAAGTTTTTCAGACAAAACCGCAAAATCGTATTTCTCGCCAAAACCGCAAATTCATGATTTCCCACCAAAATCAAAATTACGATTTCCACAAAATCTCGTTTTCCCACCAAAACCGTAAAATTGCATTTTCCACCAAAACCGAACAATTCACGATTTCCACAAAATCGCAATTTCCCGCAAAACCCGCAAAATTTTGTATTCTCGCCAAAACCACAAGCAGATTTTCCGACATATCGTGGTTTCCCGCCAAAACCGCAAAATTGCGATTTTCGGCAAAACCACAAAATCACGATTTTCGCTAAAATAGTGTTTTCCCGCCTAAACTGCAAAATACTATTTTGTACAAAATAATATTTTCCCGTCAAAACCGCCAAATAACGATTTTCCGTAAATTGTGTGTTTCCCGCGAAAACCTCAAAGTTATGTATTGACGTCAAAACCGCAAAATTATGAATTTTTCGCAAAATCGTGTTTTCTTGCCAAAACCGCAAAATAAAAGTTTTCCACTAAAACCGCAAAATTGCGACTTCTGCCAAAGCCGAAAATATTAGTTTTCCGTCAAAACCGCAAAATAGCAATTTCCGCCAAAATCGTAAAATTGCGTTTTCCCGCCAAAATTGTAAAATTGCGTTTTCCCGCCAAAATCGTAAAAATAATGTTCCCTCCAATACCACAAAATCTAAACCTTAAAAATAATGCATCCAACTAATCATATATATAATGAGAGATTTTATACTCTCCACTCAGCGCGCCACATCAGCATATTCCTCTTACAAGTCAGCATAATCAGACTTCATCAAATCAACATTTTCTTAATTTCGGCTGTGAAAGAAGAAGACAAAACAAAAGGACACGATTATATCTTTCTCAATTCATCTCAAACTACTCAAACATCACTTCTCACTTTTCTCCGACATTTGACAACATAAATCATACTGATTCCGATTGAGATAGTAGTCTCTTTGGTCTCTCGAACCAGACGTGATCTACAGCTTTACGATATCGTAGGGTATCGTCAGGTCGTCAGGTACATCCAATTGAAAAATTAAAAACCCTAGTATATATAAACACACAAAACATAACTGCATCTATACGCAATTTTCAGACGCAGTTTCTAAATGCACAAAACAACTACATCTGAATGCAGTTTCTAGATGCAGTTTCTAGATGAGTAAAAGAACAAGGCCCAAGTGTTCTAACGTTAACATCATCTCGTTTGATAAAGAGTGTCGATCTTGTGGCAGTTTTTAGCGATCTGCTCTTATCCTCGAGGTGATTGTGATCGAGATCATATCAATAATTTTGTCAAACTGTTTTTTTGGATCAAGCATCACTAGAAGAAAGTCATGAAACAAAAAGAAATCAAACTTTTTCGTTTGGTTTCTTGCTTTTCGGTAGTTATTTGGATAGAAATATAAAACATTTATTTTGATTTATTTATGGCGTCTTTTCTTTTTGGGATATAAAATTTCCAGCAAATGCACGTCGATATTGTCGTGGTAATGTTGTTGCTATTTTTTACGGTGCAATCCATGTCTCGCCATTGTTTTCCACCAACAAACATTTACGGTGGTTGTATTTTTTACCTTTTCGGCGATTTTTTTTTATCTAAACCACAATAACCATTGATTATAGGTCTGATAGGGATGCAATCCTTCTTTTGAAAATGTTTTACAACAAATGATACATACACAAAATGTCTCATTTTTGTATTCACACAAGATTGATTGTTGAGAAGAAAAAAATATGCATTTACAAGATAAAAGTTGAGTCATTTTCATGGAGAAGTAGATGCGTTGCTAACTTTGTATGAAGATAGCAATGTCGGATTATATCGAGGTTGGACTAAAATCTATGATATTTGCAAAAACGTTGATGCGAATTAATTGGTATCACATTGTCAAAGTTCCAGAGCTTATATCAGATACAATGGATTTTATTAATACGATTAGAAAACAGTCTCAACATGAAGAAAAACAAAAGATTGTATTAGAACAAAATGATTTCTGAAAAAATATTACCAAAATAGATATTCATTAGCGAACAAGACAGTCTCGACTTAAACACAACATGAAACTTATTTTTATATTGTTTTTAATATATAACACGCATAATTTCTTGTGTTTTATAGTTTTGTATGATTTAAATATTATAATTTTGATATAATTGAAATATTATTTAGTCAGCAGTTTTTTTTGGTGCTAAATTAAAAAGATCCATCGCGTTTCGTAATTGTGGAGTACAGACTTGTTGATTTAATTTTGTATCTGATCATTATCTCATTTTTCTTTGATTTTTTTTTAACTAAATTTCCTTTTTTTATCTTAGTGAAATATATCCTTTTCACATAGGAGAAGAAATGAATAACACAAAACAAAAAACAAATTTTTAATTGACAAAAAAACAATTCTTAAAGAAAAAGGAAAAAAGAAAGATATCAAAAGTTCTAGAGTGTTCGGCTTCACAAAGGCCTTTAACATAAGCAAACCCAATTACTCTTCGAACAGCAGCCACAACAAACTCCGTCTCCATCTATCTCCTCTACGCCATCAAAGTCTCGCAATTTCCTTCTCTCCCTCTCTTCTTCTAGGGTTTCTTAAGAACGGAGAAACATGTTCGGAAGAGGACCTCCGAGTAAGAGCGACAACACCAAGTTCTACGAGATCCTTGGTGTTCCTAAGACCGCATCACCTGAAGATCTCAAAAAAGCTTACAAGAAAGCCGCCATCAAAAACCATCCTGACAAGGGTGGAGATCCCGAGAAGGTTTGAATCTTCGATCTCAATTTTCTATTGCTCAGATTCTGTGAAATTCAATTCATGTCGGTTTTGTTTGCTTTAGGAAATTTAGTTCTTTAATTGTTTGATTTGGATTCTCCGATCGATTGAGGTCTCGTAAGCTCTTGGATCTTCGTAAAATGTTTCTGAATATCCGATTCGATCTGAAATTTGCCTGTTTTAGGTTAATTGGTGGTCGTGATTTTTTGTTGGATTCTACAAATCAAGAAAAACGTGTTTTAAGAACTTCTTTGTACATAATAGATTTGTGGTTCTGTAAAGTATATATTTTTTTTGTTGTTGATGGTTATTCAATTGGATCTTTCTTTAGATTCTTTTGGCACTTGATGCGGTAGAGTTTATTGTTTTGGAGGTTATGACTTAGAATATATAGGTGGTCTGTGAAATCGGTAGACTTGTTCAAAATATTTAATACTACTTAACATGTCCCTCTGCAGTTCAAAGAGCTAGCTCAAGCTTATGAAGTTCTTAGTGATCCAGAGAAGCGTGAGATATATGATCAGTATGGAGAGGATGCACTCAAGGAGGGAATTGGTGGTGGAGGCAGTGGACATGACCCCTTTGATATCTTCTCGTCCTTCTTTGGTGGTGGTGGAAACCCGTTCGGAGGTTAGTCTCTCGAACAGTGCCTTTGCAATTGATGTTGCCTTGAATAGATTATAAAGGTTTAACTTTGTTTTTGATTAGGTGGAAGCAGCCGGGGAAGGAGGCAGAGGCGCGGTGAAGATGTTGTTCACCCCCTAAAGGTTTCCCTGGAGGACCTTTATCTCGGAACAAAAAAGAAGCTCTCACTGTCTAGGAAGGCTTTGTGCTCAAAGTGTAACGGGTTAGTACTTTATAAGATATGATTGTCTTGTCTTCCAAATTTACATTCCCAGATACTTAAAAAGAGTTCTTATTTGACATTATTTGCTTTATGATGGCAGTAAGGGTTCAAAGTCTGGAGCTTCAATGAAATGTGGTGGATGTCAGGGAACTGGAATGAAGGTCTCTATCAGGCAATTAGGACCTGGAATGATTCAGCAGATGCAGCATGCTTGTCATGATTGCAAGGGCACAGGAGAGACCATCAATGACCGTGACAGGTGTCCACAGTGCAAAGGAGAGAAGGTTGTCTCTGAGAAGAAGGTGCTTGAAGTAGAAGTGGAGAAGGGAATGCAACATAGTCAGAAGATTACATTCAGGGGACAAGCTGATGAAGCGGTTTGTGATACTCATTTTGCCCCTTCTTTAGATCATCGTTATGTTCTCGTCTATTGACTTTCTCCTTTGCTTTGTTTTTTTTTTCATCTGAAAACAGCCTGATACAGTCACTGGAGATATAGTGTTTGTCATTCAGCAGAAGGAGCACCCTACGTTCAAGAGAAAGGGAGATGATCTCTTTGTGGAGCACACCCTCTCTCTAACCGAAGCCCTCTGTGGCTTCCAGTTTGTATTGACCCATTTGGATGGAAGGCAGCTTCTGATCAAGTCCAATCCGGGGGAAGTTGTGAAGCCAGGTACGTATATTAGTCATGATCCCTCTCAATGTTATTTACATAAGCTTTTCTCCTTCTTAGCGTGGTGTGTTGGTTGTTGATAGATTCATACAGAGCAATAACAGATGAGGGAATGCCGATACACCAGAGGTCTTTCATGAAGGGTAAGCTCTACATCCACTTTACGGTAGAGTTCCCGGAATCGCTGAGCCCGGACCAGACAAAGGCCATTGAAGCAGTTTTGCCAAAGCCGACAACGGCAGGTCTGAGCGACATGGAAATAGACGAGTGTGAAGAGACGACGCTGCACGAAGTGAACATTGAGGATGAGATGAGAAGGAATGCTCAAGCTCAAAGAGAGGCTTATGACGACGACGATGATAATGAAGAAGGCCCAGGCGGTGCTCAGCGGGTGCAATGTGCCCAGCAGTGATATCCAACTTTTGCGTTTTTAAACTTTCGTTATTAATTTTGGGGTCCTTTTATAGACTTTGCCCAATTCTATGGGAAGAAACTTGTCCTTATTCTAGTTGGGATGTTGCGAATTTAAAATTTTAGATAGTAGTTGAAGGTTTTGGCATTGTCTAATTAATTGTGTATGTAAAACTATGCGTAAGATAGCCTTCTCTCTCGTTTTTTGTTTCCTTCCGTTTTCTCTGTTCGACTAGGTCTTTCTAGCAGTTTTGTCGGAGTTAGATGTAACTCATTGTTTTCTTCTTGTTGTCCATCTGCGACAGTTTGTTAGCTTCCATGATTTCTCAACTCGCTAGGATTGATATTGTTGTTCTTCACTGTTTTAGGAAGAGCACATGGTAAGATTTTGGGTGCAAATCGTTGCTAGGAACAAAATTGAGGGTAATAACATATTCTATTGAATTCCCCTAAAAACCAACTATTTGTCAAAAAAAATTAATCTTAATAGAATATCCCCTAAAAACCAACTATTTGTCAAAAAAATTAATCTGTAGTAGAATTTTGTGCGATCTATATTTTATGCGAAAATAGTAGATTCTGCTGAGATTTGTTCCTTTTATCAAGAGGAGAGGAGATTCAGCTTAGTCCGCTCTTTGGAGAGGCAGTGTAGTAGACTTTGTGACTCTCTAGTAGACTTTGTGACTCCTTCCTCGAAGTCTACAATTAATTTTGTTTTTGTCAACTCTAAAATTAGGTCCGGGTAGATTTTTAAGGGAAGTCTAACCATGTCAAATTTGCATAGAAGTATACTTGATTTTTCAATTGAAAACTATACATTTTTGGAGTAGACTTCCCAGGTAGACTGTTCACAAAGTCTACTTGATCTGACTAAGTTTACTTCTAAAAAAAAACAAGTCTACAACTTAATTTTAATTCCAAAAGTGACACCTTGCAGACTTCGCGAAAAAAATCCTCATGATAGATTTGTTCATGAAGTCTACTAACTTAAGTAGTACTCATGACACATCTTGTTGATATCATTTTTACGTCATTAATTTATTAAAATAGTATTATATACAATATATAATGAATTTGATTTTTTTTTATGTTTAACTTAGTTAATATACTTGATTGTGAATGAGTTTGACATGTTTATTCCATATAAATATTTAAGATTATTTTTCTTAGTGAAATTGTGAAACTAGCTTATTTATGGTAGATTTCATGGAGAAGCCTACTTTTACATTTTTTTATTTTTTTTTGCAAATGCATTTAGTGCATGCTTTTGATGATTTTGTATTTTCAATTTTTTAAAAATTATTAGGTATTGTTGGTATTTATGTATAAGTTTCACAAGATTATATGTTATAGTTAGCTTAAAATAATTTTATGATTTTATCATTTTTGGCAAATTTTAGTTGAAAATCTACCGAGGTAGACTTATACATATGCATGAATCTTTTTCTAATGAACAATTCAAACTACTATTTTATTTAAATCTTCATAAAATGCACTTTAGTATTTATTTTGATGATTTTTTCCTTCAAATTTTGACATTTTTGGTAAGTAATGTTGGTATTTATGTATAAGTTTCATAAAATTATTTGTTCGAGTATAAATTTAATTGATTTTATCATTTTTGTAGACATGTCATGGTGACATCATTTGTACGTCATAAATTTATATAAAAGATATCTTGTATACAATATATAATTAAATTGGATGTTAATTTTTTGTAGGTTTGATTTACATAATTTTTTTTTGTGAATGAATTTGACATGTTTATTACATATACATATATGCATGATTCATTTTTTTTAGTGAAATTAGAAAATGAGCTCATTAATAGTAGATTTCGTGGTGAAGTATATTGTCGAGACGTCATGCTAACATCATTTTTGACGTCATGAAGTTATAGAAAAGGCTTTTATATATGGATGGCATTTTATATGAACTTCTAAAATTTTATTTGTTATTGCTAATATTTTAGATATATACAATATTCTAGACTTGCATAAATATATTGGTATGTTATAAACATTAATTGTTATACAAAATGATTATATATTCATTATATGAGTACCGCTAATATACATTTTACTAAGACTATTGCACACCGTTCATATTTTATTTGGATCTCTAAAATTTTATTTGATGTTACTAACATTTTAGATACATATGTTATTTTGAACTTGCATAAATGCATTAATATGTTATAAACATCAATCCTAATACAAATAATGATATATTCATTATATGAGTACCAATAACATATTCATTGTATCATGCTAACATTTTTAATGACTTTGCTATTTTGACTTTTGATAAATAATTAAGTTGTATGATTGCCATATAAGACGCTTCTTTGACAGTTAATATGAACGTATAATCAAGTCGTAACTACCTTAATATATTGCTTAGTAAAGCAAGCATAAACATTAGTATGACCAGTGGCGGACGCAAGTACAAACCTACGGGGGCTTGTGCCCCCTACTCATTTTTGTTTTTCTTACCCAATTTTAAGTTAATTTGTCTAACAGTTTTAGTTTACTGAAGAAAATAGAAAAGTGCCCCCTACTCAAATTTGTTCTACGTCCGCCCCTGAGTATGACTATGAATTATCTTAGCTAATCTATCTACTTTTATGCAAACAACAAACTTAGTGATGGTAAGAGAAATGTATTGATTTCCAATACCATTGTTGGTCATCTAAAATAACATGTGTGAATGTTGGTTTTGACATCTAACATGCTAAAAATTAACTTCACATGGCTAACATATTTTTGTACAAATTAACATTTTAGCGTGAATAACTAAACAATTAGTAGTTATTAACTATGTGTGTTGGTTGAGGATCTTCGGAAAAATGAGAGGTTAGACACATGATAGTTGGGACAATTGAGAGGGGTTTGTCTTGTATTATTATTTTCCTCATAACCGCGGCTTCGTCTTATTGGGAAAATAATTTTCGAGAAAGCTCATTGAAGCTAATCCTCGAAGTCTTAGTTCTTTAGATGAAACATCATCATTTTCTGATCGATGATGAACTTTCTGACGAGAAATCCGCCATCCTTTATGACTATATTCTCCTTATGAGACAATTTAAACCACTTCCATCTTTGGTCACTGTCTCACCATAAGAGGAGGATGAACCTTCTCTTTTGGCGATAGATCATTTCTGTATTCCAAGATCAAGATTGAGAACGCATGTCCTCTTTTTATTATCACCTCATTCATTGTATCTCCATATCACAAAATCATGAATTTCTTACAAATTTGTTTGGGGCTTTAGTATTTTCACTTTTGTTTTTTTTTCTATCTCATCAACTTTCCAATCTTTAATATGACAAACTAACATTGATAGGTTTGTAAGGATAAAGCTGAAACTAAAAACTTAACCTACAACATATATCTGTTGGCCTAATATACACAAAACTTATGTATATACAGTACAAAATCCTTTTTATTGCCAATTGGATTATATTATATAAAGACAGAGCCCATGACCAAACTATACATACTCTGAACACCGATCATCCTCTCACGGGTCACGTGCTTCAAAAGAGCCATCGTGCTCTGATCATTCTGTCTCAATGACAGCCCAAGGTTCGGGACATTCTGTTTCTGTAACAGGCTCTGGATATGACTATTCTGGCCAAAATTTAGCTCAGCAATCTCAGCGTGATGTTGTATACACAACAAACGATAACGATTGTTTTTTGGAAGAAGGGTTGATGGTTAATTCCAACCCTTCAACCTCAATATGAGAGTGTTGAGCTGGAACTGTCAGGGGGTGGGGAATACCCCTACAGTTCGTCACCTGAGGGAGGTACTTGGTCAGTACTTTCCAAAGGTAATATTCCTCAGTGAGACCAAAATCAGTAGAGAAAGAATGGAGTGTTTGGTTGAAGAACTTGGTTACTATGATTTACATACGGTGGACCCTATTGGTAGAAGTGGAGGTCTTGCGGTGTTCTGGAAACAGTCAGTAAGCTTGAAAGTGGAGTTTTCAGATAAGAGAATAATAGACTGTGTAGTTAAGTGGCAGGATAAGGAGTTTCTTTTGACATGTATCTATGGGGATCCAGTTAAAGCTGCCAGAGGAAAGGTGTGGGAAAGATTGCAAAGGCTAGGAATAAAGAGGTCTGATCCGTGGATGGTGACATGAGATTTTAATGAGTTGTTGGATCCATCGGAGAAGGTAGGAGGAAAGAGAAGAAAAGAAAAATCTTGCTTAGACTTCAAACAGGCGATGAGATACTGCGGATTATGGGATATTGCTCATGCTGGATATTCTCTGTCTTGGTTTGGAGTGAGGAAAAACGAGTTGGTTCAATGCCGTCTTGATAGGACAATGGCAAATCAGGCTTGGTTGGAACTCTTCCCTCAAGCTCAAGCCATATACCTCAAGAAGATTAGTTCAGACCATAGTCATATCATCAATAACCTGATGGGAGATCAGAGAAGGAGATGGGCCCCTTTCAGCTTTGATCAAAGATGGATTCAAAGAGATGGTTTCAAGGAAGTCGTCCAAGATTTCTGGAGGTCCCAACCGGTTTATAGTCGAGGTGGATTCATGAAGAGCATTGCCGATTGTAGGAAGATGATATCCGCATGGAAAAGAGAAGCGAAGCCGAATTCTGCCTTGAGAATCCAGGAGCTACAAGTCAAGATTGACCAGATCACTCAGAGAAGTCCTTTTGATAAAGAAGAGTGGGCCAGAATGAGAAAGGAACTTCAACAGGAGTATAATAACGAAGAGGTTTTCTGGAGATTCAAGAGTAGAGTATAGAGGATCAAAGTTGGAGACATGAATACTATATTTTTCCACGCCACCACCAAAAATAGGCGAGCTCAAAACCGAATCCTAAGTCTGGTTGATGATAATGAGAAAACATGGTACGCAGAAGAAGACTTGGGAAGAGTGGCCGAGAAATATTTCAAGATGTTATATTCCTCTGAAGATGTTGGCTACCGGCTCAATGAAATGCAGGAGGTTCACTCGAATCTTGATCATAGACAAAACGAGATGCTGTTAGCACCAGTAACAATAGAGGAAGTAAGGAGAGCAGTCTTTGATATGAATCCTCATAAGTGTCCTGGCCCAGACGGAATGTCAGGTTTCTTCTACCAGCAATTCTGGGCCAATATTGGAACGCGTGTTACAGAGATGGTGCAGGAGTTTTTAGGTCCGGGATCATGGAGCCAGATATAAACAATACCAATATTTGCTTGATCCCCAAGAAGACAAAGTCTGAGAGACTCACATAGTTTAGACCCATAATCCTTTGCAATGTAGCGTATAAAATCATTGTGAAGGTGATGTCTTCTAGACTAAAGAGGATCCTGCCCAAGATTATCTCATAAACTCAAGCGGCCTTCGTTAAGGGAAGAATGATAACGGATAATATCCTCATAGCCCATGAGATGTTACACGCCCTGAAGTCGAAGAATAAATGCTCCGAGGAGTTTATTGCGGTCAAAACTGATATCTCCAAGGCATACGACAGAGTTGAGTGGCCTTTCCTGGTCGATGCTCTCAAGGTGATGGGATTTCATGATCATTGGATCAAACTAACAATGTCGTGTGTACAATCGGTGAAGTATCAGGTATTAATAAATGGCTCCCCTTTTGGAAATATTGTCCCGACTAGAGGGCTCAGGCAGGGTGACCCCATGTCCCCATATCTGTTTGTCATATGCACAGAAATGCTTGTCAGAATGCTTAAGAACGCAGAAGCTAAAGGAAGTATCACTGGACTGAAAGTGGCCAGGAACTCTCCGACAATTTCACATCTCCTTTATGCTGATGATATCATCTTCTATTGCAAACAGGAAGATTCTGAGCTAGATGAGATTCTAAGGATCATTGAGGAATACAGTCTGGCTTCTGGACAGAGAGTTAATTACCAGAAGTCCATCATATATTTCGGCCACAGAATACCGGCTCTTAGAAGAGAAGAGATAAAGACAAAACTGGGTATTTCGGAGGAAGGTGGTGAAGGAAGATATTTGGGCATGCTAGAATCATTTGGAGGCTCCAAGGTCGAAATATTATCTTACCTCAAGGATAACCTGAATCAAAAGGTCTCTGGTTGGCAAACAAATTTTCTCTCCCCGGGTGGAAAGGAAGTACTCTTGAAAGCGGTTGCTCTTGCACTTCCAACCTTCAACATGAGCTGTGTTTTGCTCCCAAAGACAGTATGCACCCAAATCGCTTCTATTATGGCTGAATTCTGGTGGAAGAACAGTAAAAAATCAAGAGGAATGCACTGGAGAGATTGGGAACATCTCAGTAGACCAAAATCTGATGGGGGGGGGGTTTGGGCTTCAAGGACATATAAACCTTTAATCTTAGTTTGTTGGGGAAGCAATTATGGAGAATCATCACACGGCCGGACTCACTGTTGGCTAGGGTTTTCAAAGGAAGGTACTTTTATAACAAGGACCCTCTTACAGTTCCGCTGGGCTCAAGGCCCTCCTATGCGTGGAGAAGTATTCATGCTACACAAGCACTTCTCTTACAAGGTGTCAGGCGAGTGGTGGGAAATGGAAAAAACATCTCCTCATGGAATCATGGCTGGATTGATAGGAAGACGGCAAGACCAATCCAAGCCACCTTGTGGTTTCAGGATCATAGGACTAACCAAGCAGCCTTATTGGAAAGGGTTAGCGACTTGCTGGATGAGAGGGGAAGAGAATGGAGGAGAGATCTTCTTGAAGCTGTTTTCACGGATAGTGAAAGACGGCTGATTGAGGAGATTAGACCTGGTGGGAGTAAAACACAAGATTCTTTCGTCTGGGACTTCTCAAAATCAGGCGATTACTCTGTTAGATCAGGATATTGGGCTTTGACTCAACTGCGTAAGAAGAAACAGGGACCACCAGAAGTCATTCAACCAAGTCTCGACCCTCTGTGTCAACAAGTCTGGAGCTTACACGCAAGCCCTAGAGTCCATCATTTCATATGGAAATGTATCAATAATTGTCTGCCTGTTGCTGCTAACATGTTCACAAGACATATCTCTAAGGATGCAGGATGTGCTAGATGTCATGACAACTCCGAAATAGTGAATCATCTCATGTTCCTGTGCCCATATGCGAGACTGATCTGAGCAATCTCCCGTGTACCATCTCCTGTTGGGATAGTGTCCTGAAATCACACTTGTACTCACTCCTGAAGATAGTTGTGTGTCGAGATCAGACATTCGTATAGTACTGGGCGGTTGCAATGCTTTGCTAGAAGCCTCTTGTAATCTGTAAGTTGTAGACTTACTACCAGTACTATATGATCCTATAGGGTCACACACCTAAGCGAACTGGAAGCTACGACATGGGAATGATCATTATGGTAATGATCATACTAATGTGTATTGGATACACATTAATATCGACAAAATGGTGTTGTGTCGATCGACACAGCTTGTGTGTCGGTCGACACAGTTCGGATTTTCCGAACAGGCTTTTCGAGTTTAGGCTTAATTAAGTCTGGCCCGTTAAGCACGTTTAGGTCGAATAATACTCTAATATTTCGACCTAAACAGGAAGCCGTCCACTTTTCTTGATAGAAACAGTAGACACACCAGAGAGATTCGATCCCCATTTATCCGGCACTAGCATCCCGTTTCCAGCGAGTGTGCATGTGTATCTGGTAGAGGCAAGGCGTCTGCGTTGCTCCAACTGATCTCGTTCACCATCTCAATTCCGCTGCCAAAAGGTAAGAACGAGGTTGGTTCTATTTTCAATATATCAAACCCTAGATCCGTAGGGATCCAACAGTGGTATCAGAGCACAGTTAGGGTTTAGCTATTGAATTTGTTGCAAAATAATTCGAATCTTGATGTTGTTGAATTGATTTTTGCATGTTCAAATCGTGTTTTCATGTTATATTCTCGTTTTTGTTCCTGATGAAAAAACGAAGAATTGATGAAAACGCACTGTGTCGATCGAAACAAAGCGTGTGTCGGTCTATACGCCGCGGCGCAAAACGTAAAATATTTAGGGTTTGTCGCAGGGTGTCGATCGACACAAAGCATGTGTCGGTCGACACAGAGCGAAAACTCGAGTAAAATATTTAGGGTTTGTCGCACAGTATCGATCGACACAAAGCGTGTGTCGGTCGATACAAAGCGAAAATCCACAAATCATCTTAGGGTTTCGATCTGAGATCGAAGACCAGAATTCTTGCTGCGTCGATCGATACACTGGGTGTGTCGGTCGACACAGGCAAAACGATTAGATAGACCGGTTCAATTGGATTGAACTGGTTATATCGATCGGTTAATTTTAATTAACCAAAATTTGGTTCTGGTTTGGTCATGTCGATCGACACACAGTGTGTGACGATCGACATGGACTATTAAACCGAGTCGGTTCAATTGGATTGAGTCGGTTATGTATATTCGATCTGGTTTAACCGGTTATCGAAGAACGGTTTAAATTTGATTGCATCGATCGATACCAATGGTTGGCGTCGATCGATACAATGCTCGCAGATATGATAGTTGGACTACATATCTGCATATACCAGAACAATTTAATCCTAAAAGTTGTAGATATCTAAACTAAATAAAACTGAATGTTTTAAATAAATTAATAAATTCTTGATGTATATTGGATATACATCAAGATAAAATAGTTCTTTCCTCAACTAAATATCAAGTGATCTTGATGTCTTTCCCGATCTAGTCTACTGTCAAGACTCGTGTCGTTTGTTGGATATTCTTGGAGTCCTTGATATCCACTACAACATGAGTAAGGCATGTGGTCATTGACAGATTTGCAGTGCAACTGTCAGTAATCACAAGACAGAAAAAGGATTGGTTTTACTTGACTGGGCCGCCAGAAGTTCTGGGCCCAGAGACATCGGAGTGGATTAAACACAGTTTGCTTACCTAGATGACTGAAGTTTGAGTAACGGCGAGTCGCCCACTCGAATTTTAGCAATCTGAGGATCTTGGCTTATTGTATTCATCTGAGGAAACATAGTTTTGAATACAATGCGAGTTTTTCTTATTAGATAAGAATTCTCATTTCTTGAGCTTTATAACTAAAATATATCTCTTTTGAATTACAGCTATGTCTGTCTCAAATCACATCAACACTTTCTCACTAAGATCCGTTCTTGAGAAGGACAAGTTAAATGGATCAAATTTCTTGGAATGGTATCGGAACCTGAGAATAGTTCTCAGGCAGGAGAACAAGGAATATGTCCTTGAAAGAGTTCTCACCGAGAGGCCACGTTCCAATGCTCCGCAGACAGAAAAAATGCTTGGGATAAGCATTCAGCGGATGTCAAAGATGTTACTTGTCTAATGCTGGTAACATTGAACTCTGAGCTGCAGAAGCAATATGAGAACGTGTTGTCACCCATTGAGATGATTAACAGCCTGAAAGCTTTGTTTCAGGAGCAAGCTCGCACAAAGAGATACCAGACGGTTAAATCTCTCATGGATTGCAAACTGGCTAAGGACAGTCCAGTAAGTCCTCATGTCCTTAAAATGATGGGTTACATTGATAACCAGGGGAAACTGGACTGTGCCATTAGTCAGAAGCTAGCCACTGACATGATTCTGCAGTCTTTGCCGTCGTGTTTTGATCAGTTCATCATGAACTACAACATGCAAAACATGACTAAGACATTGACTGAGTTGCACGGTATGCTGAAGACAGCAGAGCCGAATCTCAAGAAGGCTACTCCCAGTGTCATGATGGTACAAGGGGGTAAAAGGTTTAAGAAACCTAAGAAGGATAAGGGAAAGGCCCAGGTTGTTGAGACTGAAAGTCAAGACAAGCCCAAGCCCAATCCCAAATCTGGGCCTTCTGCTGAGGATAAGTGCAACTACTGCAAGCAGTTGGGGCATTGGAAAAGAGACTGCAAGAAGTTCAAGGAAGATTACAAGAAGCTGAAGAAGACGTATGATGCGTCTGACTCAGGTATTTATGTTATCGAACTCAATGTTATGTCTTCTAGTCCTACTTCGTGGGTATTGGATACCGGCTGTGGTGCTCATATTTGTACTGATGTGCAGGCACTAAGAAATAGTAGGATGCTGAAGAAAGGACAAGTGGAGCTACGAGTCGGGAATGGAGCTAAGGTTGCTGCACTGGCCGTAGGCACCTACGAGTTGTCCTTGCCATAGGGCATGGTTTTAATTTTAAATAATTGCTACTTTGTACCTGCGATAAGCAGAAACATAACTCCAGTTTCCGTTTTGGATTTGGAAGGTTTTGATTTTGCTGTAAAGAATAAAGTTTGTTCTTTTAATCGTGATGGTACATTTTATGGTAGCGCCCCATTAGAGAATGGGTTATATATTTTAAACCAAGAAATGCCTGTCTTTAACATAAATACAAAACGGTTTAAGTCCAATGACGAAAACCCGACTTTCTTATGGCATTGTCGTTTGGGCCATATCAATGAGAAACGCATCCAAAGGCTCCATCGGAATGGGCTTCTGGGCTCATTTGATTTCGAATCATGTGAGAAATGCGAGTCCTGCTTGGTGGGCAAAATGGCTAGAGCCCCTTTCAACAAACCAAATGAAAGGGCCAGTGACTTATTGGGCCTTATTCATACTGATGTATGTGGGCCAATGAGTACTGTTGCCAGAGGAAATTTCAAGTACTTCATTACCTTTACTGATGATTTCAGTAGGTATGGCTATGTCTATTTGATGAGACACAAGTCAGAATCCTTTGATAGATTCAAGGAATTCAAGAATGAAGTACAGAATCAACTTGGCAAAAGTATCAAAGTTCTGCGATCGGATCGCGGAGGAGAATACTTGAGTCAAGAATTCAGCGACTATCTGAGAGAGTGTGGAATTGTTTCACAACTCACTCCTCCTGGAACACCCCAGTGGAATGGAGTGTCAGAGAGGAGGAATCAAACTTTGTTGGACATGGTTCGGTCTATGATGAGTCATTCTAATCTTCCATTATCCTTTTGGGGATATGCTCTAGAAACGTCTGTGTTTACACTAAATAGGGTGCCATCTAAATCAGTGGAAAAGACACCACATGAAATGTGGACTGGGAATGTTCCTAGTCTGTCTTTCCTGAGGATTTGGGGTTGTGAAGCTTATGTCAAACGTTTAATCTCTGACAAGCTTGCACCCAAATCAGATAAATGCTACTTCGTTGGTTATCCTAGGGAAACCAAGGCATACTACTTTTACAACCAATCTGAGAACAAAGTATTTGTTGCTCGGGACTGTTCTTTTCTTGAGAGGGAGTTTCTCTCTAAGAAAAACAGTGGGAGTAAAGTACATCTTGAAGAAATTCGAGATACACAGGAGACTGCTCAACCTGCTGAGGAAGAGCAGCAGTTGGATCCACAAAGTTCTCTGGAACCGGCGCCTGTAGAGCCTGAAGTTCGCAGATTCGGAAGGATCCGTCACGAACCCGAGAGATACTATGGATTTCTCGTGACCGATTCAAATGATCTGATGATCATTGATAGTGACGAACCAGCGACCTTCGCGGAAGCAATGATGGGCCCGGACTCCGAAAAGTGGCTTGGAGCCTCTAAATCCGAAATGGAATCCATGTCAGGAAACCAAGTATGGTCCTTGGTCGATTTTCCCAATGGTGTAAAAGCCATTGAGTGTAAATGGATCTTCAAGAAAAGATTGACGTGGATGGCAATGTACAGATTTACAAAGCGAGGTTGGTGGCTAAAGATTTCAAACAAATTCATGGTATTGACTATGATGAAACCTATTCCCCAGTCGCCATGCTTAAATCCATTCGTATCCTTCTAGCGATTGCTGCTCATTATGATTATGAGATTTGGCAGATGGATGTCAAAACTGCATTCCTGAATGGTATTCTGGAAGAGGACGTGTACATGACACAACCTGAAGGTTTTGTCGATCCTAAGAATGCTGGGAAGGTATGCAAACTTCATAAATCCATTTATGGATTAAAGCAAGCATCACGGAGTTGGAATCTTCGTTTTGATGAAGCAGTGAAGCAATTCGGTTTCATCAAGAATGGAGAAGAATCATGTGTTTACAAGAAGACTAGTGGGAGCAAAATTGCGTTTCTTGTACTGTATGTCGATGACATACTCCTCCTCGGTAATGACGTTCCGTTGCTTCAGTTTGTTAAGATTTGGCTCGGAAGTTGTTTTTCCATGAAAGATATGGGAGAAGCCGCTTACATTCTTGGAATCAGAATCTACAGAGATAGAACTAACAGGCTGATTGGATTGTGCCAGGACACTTATATTGATAAGGTATTGCACAGATTCAGGATGCAAGATTCCAAGAAGGGTTTCATACCAATGTCTCATGGCATGAGTCTCAGCAAGAAGCAGTGTCCGACGACACCTGCTGAGCGAGAACGCATGAGTAGGATTCCTTATGCTTCCGCAATAGGATCTATTATGTATGCCATGCTCTGCACTCGTCCAGATGTAGCTTACACGTTAAGCATGACGAGTAGATACCAATCTGATCCAGGTGAAGTTCACAGGATAGCTGTCAAGAATATCCTCAAGTATTTGAGACATACTAAGGATAAATTCCTTGTGTATGGAGGAAGTGAAGAACTTGTGGTGAATGGATTCACCGATGCGAGTTTTCAGACAGACAGGGACGATTTCCTATCACAATCTGGATATGTCTTCTGTCTAAATGGCGGTGCAGTGAGCTGGAAGAGCTCTAAGCAGAATACTGTAGCTGATTCCACAACGGAAGCTGAATATGTTGCTGCTTCAGAAGCGACAAAGGAAGCTGTTTGGATCAAGAAGTTCATGACTGAGCTTGGTGTGGTTCCTAGTATCTTGGAGCCAGTGGCTTTGTTCTGTGATAACAACGGAGCCATTGCTCAGGCGAAAGAACCCAGGTCACACCAAAAGTCCAAACACGTGGAGAGAAAATATCACCTGATTCGTGATATCGTCAATAGAGGTGATGTGTAGATCAGCCGAGTTCCGACGCACGAGAATGTCGCTGATCCTCTGACTAAATCACTCCCAAGGCCTAAGCATGAGAGTCATCCGACTGTTGTAGGCATTAGAGATCTTAAGATGTAATCTTGATTCTAGTGGGCGTTTTGACTCTTGTTTTTGTTATAATAAGAAGCTCCTGTAAACATTCTTTTAGAAGTGTTTAATGAAATTTGATTTCAGCATTATTTATTGTGATCTAAATAATGGTCCCAAAATAAGTTTATGACATATTATAGGTCATCAAGTTGAGGACTTGATCATGAAACCCTATAAGTTAATAAATTTTTTTGTCCCTGGTCGAGGTTGTAGAGTTGGGACACTGACAACCGTTAGAGACTAGATTGTGAGGTGACTGTTGGCTAAGTTTCATGGAGCCAATGATATGATTATCGCAGTCAGTCACATAGATATATGTTAGTGAACATATGATCGGACATGACCCGCTAATGAGAAGTCTACAAGATAGTTATATCTGTGTCATAAGAGGTTCTCATTACAACTATAGAGTATAGTCCTAAGACCTGAGTTCATCATGCTTTCTTGCATATGAATTGATACACTTTGACTTTGTCATACGTCGATCCGTAACTGGCGACTATAACGACACTGTTCAAGTTTATCATGAAATGTGCGTTGAAACAGGGATGGAACAATATGGGATTTGTCCCTCCTGTATAACGGGAGATAAATATCTCAGGGCCTATCGAAGATTGATTACTGAGAAAACGTGTGGCCGCACTCAAACGAACTGTAGTTCAGTTGTTTGTAATGTTCAGTATGAAATCAGGAGTTCGATAAACACGATGTTGGCTTAATAAGGATGACACAAATCTTGCTTTATGCCAAATCGAGATATAGAGACAAAAGGATTATAGGAATTGGTGATTCCAGTACAAGTGGGAGATTGTTGGGATAGTGTCCTGAAATCACACTTGTACTCACTCCTGAAGATAGTTGTGTGTCGAGATCAGACATTCGTATAGTACTGGGCGGTTGCAATGCTTTGCTAGAAGCCTCTTGTAATCTGTAAGTTGTAGACTTACTACCAGTACTATATGATCCTATAGGGTCACACACCTAAGCGAACTGGAAGCTACGACATGGGAATGATCATTATGGTAATGACCATACTAATGTGTATTGGATACACATTAATATCGACAAAATGGTGTTGTGTCGATCGACACAGCTTGTGTGTCGGTCGACACAGTTCGGATTTTCCGAACAGGCTTTTCGAGTTTAGGCTTAATTAAGTCTGGCCTGTTAAGCACGTTTAGGTCGAATAATACTCTAAGATTTCGACCTAAACAGGAAGCCGTCCACTTTTCTTGATAGAAACAGTAGACACACCAGAGAGATTCGATCCCCATTGATCCGGCACTAGCATCCCGTTTCCAGCGAGCGTGCGTGTGTATCTGGTAGAGGCAAGGCGTCTGCGTTGCTCCAACTGATCTCGTTCACCATCTCAATTCCGCTGCCAAAAGGTAAGAACGACGTTGGTTCTATTTTCAATATATCAAACCCTAGATCCGTAGGGATCCAACAGTGGTATCAGACGGTAGGTGGTCTGACTCCCTCTATACTAATCTCTGGCGTGTCATGAATATTGGGAAGGAATGCCCAGGGAGAGCAGATGCAGTGAAGGTGGTACCGTGGATCCTCTGGCGATTATGGAAGAGCAGAAACGAATACCAATTCAGAGGAGTAGACTCGGATCCGGAAGGACTTGTGAACAAAGCATGGGAAGATGCGGAGGAATGGGAAAACATGAGTAAGGTCGAAAATGGAGAGGCCAAAACATCACCGGCCAGAACTGACAGACAAAGATGAACGCCTCCAAGTCAAGGGTGGTTTAAATGCAATACTGATGGTGCATGGTCTGAACAAGGAAGCAGATCAGGCTTGGGATGGGTCCTGCGAAACCATGAAGGCAAGGTGATTTGGTTGGGGATGAGAGGACTCCCAAAATTGCGCTCGGTCATTGAGACTGAGATAGAAGCATTGCGATGGGCTATACTTTTTATGATCAGGTTTGGCTATAGGAGAGTGATTTTCGAGACTGATTCTAAATCCTTAGTACAGTTTCTGAATGAGGAAGAGCCTCACACTCTTGTCAAGCCTCAACTACAAGATATAAAGATGCTTCTAGCAAGTTTTGAGGAGATTAAGGTTGTCTTTAAAGCTCGGGAAGGAAACAAGGAGACGTTCTTAGATCCACTCCTAGGGTGGATCTCTATATCCACCACTCTCCCCTGCAACAATCATAATTCCACGTCACAAGAATGTTAAAATTAAAAAAAAAGTAAAAAAGTGTTAGAAAAAAAAGAAAACGGCAACACAATAAATGCTGTCTAACAATTAACTGTTTCTATTTTTTTTTAGAGATTATGGTTTATAATATAAGGTTTAAGCTCTTTGGGTTTAGGGTTTAGGGATTAGGGTTTAAGCTCTTTGGATTAGGGTTTAGGGTTTAGGGATTAGGGTTTAGTTTTTTATTTTTTTTAATTTACATGCTAGGTTTAGGGATTAGGGTTTATGGTATAGGGTTTAAGCTTTTTGGGTTTAGGGTTTATGGATTAGGGTTTAAGCTCTTTGGATTAGGGTTTAGGGTTTAGGGATTAGGAGTTAGTTTTTTATTTTTTAAGATTTACATATTGGGTTTAGGGAGCTTAATCCCTAATCCCTAAACCCTAAACTCTAATCCAACGAGCTTAAACCCTAATCCATAAATCCTAAACCCAAAAAGCTTAAACCCTATATCATAAACCCTAATCCCTAAACCTAACATGTAAATTTAAAAAAATAAAAAACTAAACTCTAATTCCTAAACCCTAAACCCTAATCCAAGGAGCTTAAACCCTAATCCCTAAACCCTAAACCCAAAGAGCTTAAACCTTATACCATAAACCCTAATCTCTAAAAAAAAATAGAAACAGTTAATTGTTAGACAGCATTTATTGTGTTGCTGTTTTCTTTTTTTTTTTCTAACACTTTTTTATTTTTATTTTTTAATTTAACATTCTTCTGACGTGGAATTATGATTGGTGCAGGGGAAAGTGGTGGATATAGAGATCCACCCTAGGAGTGGATCTAAGAACGTCTCGGAAACAAGGTGGCTGACAGAACAACAAAGGAGGCTCTATCTCTAGTGAACGATGCTCCTATGTTATATTTTGTAGTGCCAAAATGGGTGTATAATCTGGTCCAAGAGGATGCTAGTGATGTAAACAGTTTAATTGGGTAATAGTAAGTTGTCGTTGAGTCAGAGCCGGCCTTAAACCCATTTTTTTGATGTTTTTAAATGGGGCCCCCACCTTGTAAGGGCCCCCATTTTTTTACAAAATATATGTATATACATATATAATATTAAATTTATAATAAAAGTTACCAACAAATATAAAATAAAGGTGTCAAAAATGTAAAACAAAAAAAAAATTGATAGAAAAAAAATAAAAGTTTTGGTGATAATAGATATTGGATGATCTCAAAATTATTATATATTAGAAATATTATGATTTTAAATTTTTTAAGAATAGGGCCCCCAAAATCTCAGCTCCGGCTCTGCGTTGAGTTAAAAAAAAAAAGAACACCGAGAAAAAAACTCTCAACACAAACTACACCTCTAAAGCTATAACATTGGATACCAATGAACCTTCCAAAAAATGACGCACAACAAACATCACATAGAGGTAGAAAAGCTTTCACTAGCAAATACCTCGTGTAGATAAACTGGATGACCTAAAGCAACATAGGATTATAAGAGATCAAGTCGAGTTACACTTTGTGCAATGAAATTACTCCTCTAATAGATTCATAGTGTTCGGCAACCAACTTTCCTTTCAAAAAATTGTTGAGACCAATCTGAATTTCACTTGAAACAAACTGACGCGAAGGGCACACACGAGGTTTTAACCTCCACCAAGTTCTCTCATCTCCATTGCAAAAACTACCTTGTTCTTTTCCAAACTAAGCATACTCTCCAAAGCCCACATAAAAACGCACAACTTCGTGTCGTCTAGACTTTTAATACCCATGTACGACCTTCTGCTATGCAACAACACGACCCTAACCTCATTTATTAGAACCCATGACACGCTCGCGAGCTTCTTTCTTCTACACCAGTCCACTCCAATATTGCACTTAACCCACGATGGAAAGGGAGGATTCCACACGTTAAAACTCTGATTTAATCCTCCGTTTTCTGCAACCTCCAGGTCCCTATCCACCTTTTGAGCTAGAAACCATTGCAAGACCTCTTCTATCGCTCTTTCTACAACCTCTATCACATTGAATCTAACGCCTTCAAACAAAAACAGGTTCATGTTTTTCTATAAATACCAAAGCAACCATGGCCACAATCCCCTAGTTTATTTCTTACTTAAAACAAGCAGAAATTAGATATTAACAAAGATAGAAAACTCATGAAATCCAAATTCAAGGCTCATACTTGTTTAGCAACCGAGCAAGTAAAAGGGATATAATTCATTGATTCCCCCATTTAAACCACAAACTTGGCATCTTTCGTCAATCAGCATTCCTCTTGATAGGATGAAATCGGCCACCATAAGAGCCGAACTTAGAGCCTTCCACAAGAACATTCTGATTTTAGGAATAGTTTGAATCTTCTACAATGCATCTTTCAACTCATTAACCGATGGTAGTGTTTCAGCTTCTCTCACCAAAACTGAATTTTTAGATTATTCGCCAGCTAGTATCCCGATTTCACTGTGAATAGACCCCTTTTGTTGAATCTCCAACCCCAAAAATGAATAAATGGAAAATGTGAGAGAAGAAATGAATGAAAACAAATTCCTATGTAGAAGAAATAAATAAAACAAAGGGTCCCGTTAGCTTGATAATCTTTTACAACAGCTGTAACCGGCTTACCATTTTGAGTCACACCAATCACATAGAAGTTGTAAAATAAAATTAAAAATGAAAGTTGTTGATAAATGCTCGTGGAAAAGTTGTAAGAATAGTAACCGTTGTCTCTTTTTTGTTAAAAAAATTATTTGATTTTTAAAAGTAAGAAAACAAATATAAATAATGTACATAACTTAAATGTTATTGAATCTTCACATTTCATATTATCTTCTTGTATCAACTTATGTCGGTTATAAAAAAAAATGGTAGTCCTATTATAAATACATCACACTGTTTCACTTAACGTCATGAGTTTCTCAAAAATAATTCTTTCCATAGGAAAAAAATGACAAAATAGTAATTATGAAACATATTTCTATTTCATGCTATTGTTACTCTTATCTCATCCATTAAAATACCATTTAATTTTAGTTTTATATTAATTTATATTATACTTTCTCGAGGATAATATATACAATACTATATTAATAACTTTTTAGTGTTGTGTTAATTATATTGAAATTCAAAAAGTCACAATGACTATCAAATTGATAACTATAAATATATTTTTAAAAATATTGTGACTATTAAATTGCTAATTATATTTCAATTTAAATTATTAAATTGCTAATCACATCTCAATTTAAAACTCTTTCTATTTTTCATAGTATAGAAAATATTTTAAAAAATGCTATTTTACAAATTCGTTATATATGTAAGACTATAATTATACTACACAATTTTTCTTGTACTAATATGTATATTTTAGATTCATTAATAAAAATTTCATTAGAAAAAGAATAATTATTTAAAATCAATCTATTTGTTAATATAGTTTTAAAAATAAAGTATAACCATTAATTTTTTTAATTTGGATGATTTGAATTACATATGTGGTCTATTTTCACTATATTTTACGTTATATATATTATTTGTGACTAGGCCTGGTCATTTTAACCGGAACCGATTACCCGAACCGGAACCGACCCGAAATTACCCGACCCGAAACCGATTTGGTTATATAGCAATTACCCGATGGGTAATTTATTTTGGATCCGTGGATAACGGGTAATACCCGGAACCGAACTGATACCCGAACAGGTACCCGAATGACCCGAAAAATATTAAATATATTAGGTATTTTCGGATATTATAGATATAATTTTGGTATTATGGGTATTTTTAAAGTTTTATTTTCAGTTTTTGGATATATTTTTGACATTTCAGATAATTTTTATGTTTTTCTTTGTTTTCGGTTATTTTTTATGGTTTTCGAAAAAAAAATCAGATTTTTGGGTCTAATTCAGATATTTTTACAAATTTCGGGTAAAATTCGGTTCTGAATTTTAGACCCGAACCGACCCGGAACCGATTGGACCCGAACCGATACCCGACTCGAAATTGCATAGGTACCTATTGGGTAAAATTTTTCTCAACCCGAAAAAACCGGAACCGAATGGATCCTACCCGGAACCGACCTGAATACCCGAATGCCCAGGCCTATTTGTGACTTTAGAAAAAACATATTTTAACAAAAAATATTACTTTAGACTTTGCAGTATGACTTCTAGTGACAGTGCTGGCACTTCACGCATATGAAAAAAATATAAGTTTTACATATACATTAAATTTTTTAATATGATGATGCTACAATATATATATGTGTATATATATGTTATTTTCTCATTATTAGAAAGAGATTTGGAAACTCGTGAAACCGCGCGTTTTGGTTAAACTTTATGAAGTTGAGCTTGCGAAAGTAGACTATAATATATACACACTAAAAACAGCACACCGAAACCGTATTACAACCAAACTATATAATATTATATAGGACGAGAAAGAAAGTTGACGGGAGGAACAAAATCAAGAACAAAATATATATATTAAGAGGAGTTCATAATGTATGGGTGGAGCTTATGAACAAAACATGTGCGAGTGCGAATCATAGGACATGAGTTACGATGCATGATGAATGGTAGGAGTTAGGAGAAGCGGTATGTAAGCATTATTATTTTATTTATTTGGTTTACTTATTAATTCACATGATAAATTAAAAGAGATTTCATAATTATTAATTTATGAAATACATTTGTTTTTCAGAAAAATCTAAAGATTCAATCTTGTCATCGTAAGCCACCAAAATATTGGGGTGCAATGCAACATATGTATGGGTATCAAGATGTATCAACTCAACACATGTATGATGTCGATGAGGCACACATACAACTCCAAGAGGCGGGAGTTGACATAAACAGTTCTCCTGATTGTGTTGATGGTGATGGTGACAATAATAACGGCACATTTGTGAATGAATATGTACCTTAAAGACAGGAAGAAAATACCAATTTCCCAGATTTTTCATTTATCAATCCTGACGACACATACGAAGCAACCACAATAGAACCAGCAGAACAAACACATGAAGATATCCCAGCTGAGCGGACAAAACAAAACCATGGTCATTCTTGTAGACAAAATACATGTGCATCACCGTATCCTATCAAACGGGGAAAAGTAATCAACATAGAAGCATATCATGAATACGTTCTACCAGTACTAACAAATGTGGGCGTAGAAAGCGTGCGTTCGAGGATATGGTTGCCGCTGCGTTTCAGGGAATGGCAGACGCAAGACTTGCAACCATATCAGCTTTGCGGCCTGATAGATTTAGTCCACCAGAATATGCAAAATTCAAAGAAGCATTAGTTATACTACATTATTTGTCGATTAAGAAGTATAAACATTTTAAAAAGCATTTGCACAACTGCTTAAGGAAGATGCATGGTGGCGTAATACATTTTTGGACACTCATTTTCAATCATATGAAGATATAATCAGATTCTTGGAAAGTATAACTGAGAAAGATGCATGGTGGCATCGCCACCACGAATGCCAAATATCTCTAATTTGGATAACTTCCAACTACGCTTAAGTAGTTCCGGTGGTATTGCAAGATCATTAGGTAGTTCTGTGGGATATTCATTTGGAATAGTCTAATCATGCTGACTTCACATAATTTCATCCCTCTACCGCCATGGGACAATTTTTTCCATCTCCGACACTTGGGTTTAACATGACCATGAATACGATGGGTGCGCCTTATTTTCAGATCATGTCTCCACAAGGAATTGGTGGTTTTCCCTTTATGCATTCGTTGCTAGCTAGTCAAATGATGCAAAAACCTGAACATACTACACTCTTTAATGTGGGGGATCATCCTCGATGGTTGGGATACCACCTACACAACAAGGAGAAATGAATCGCGAAACAAGAACCAACCCTTTTCCTAATTTTCGAACGCCAACCAGGCGGGCTGCATATACTGGGTATAGATTTGGTATACCAACTGAATTTGGTACTCAACTTCGGCATTTGAATTTTATAGATGACAGAACTAAAAAACAGCCATCCGAAAACGCAAGACCATGATGTTTGTGTTGTTTATTTTATGTTTTTATGGATGTTTTAGTTATTGATTTTATGTTATTTATGGATATTTGTGTTAAGTTTTAAAATTTAAGTTAATTGTAAAAACCACTAAATTTGAAGTATTTCAACTTTTTATTTTAAATTTATGTCTAGAAAAACCGCATTATGGAGTTATACTCATGTGGAGTAAACAATCTAACACATGAAGAGTTATGTGAATTGTTTTTGATTGAGAACGAAGTAGTAAATGAGATACATGTTGAACCAATAATGTAGTATTATGAATAATACGTTTGCCCAGAACCCATACAAGGGGGAGGAGAATATAGTTGGTTAAACATTAAACGTCAGATTGAACGTGATGATGAATCATGCTTACATGCAGTGAGGATGCGCATAGAAACCATTCTGAACTTTGTGTCAAATGATGAAAAATGAGTATGGTTTAGCAGCAACATAAAATACTAGCATCGAAGAAAGCGTTGCAATGTTTCTTAACACATGTGGGCATAATGAGGTACAACGTACTGTATCACGAAACGAAATTTTGGACGTAATCAAGAGACAATTAATCAAAAGTTTCATGACGTTTTGGTGCAATGGAACGACTTGCTTGTGACCAAATGAAGACTCCGATATGTCGTCAACTTGAAGAATATCCTCGAAGTCTTCGATATGATCCTCGTTATTGACCATTTTTCAAAGGTTTCATTGGTGCATTAGATGGAACACATGTTCTCGTCGTTGCACCGATAGAAAATCGAAGAGTTTTCTGGGATCGTTTGGTGAAGCAAGTCTTAGTATTTTGGTTATATGTGATTTAGATATGCTTTTCACATATATATGGAATGAAGCACCAAGGTTAGTTCATGATGCAAGGGTTCTTTCAATAGCACAACAAAGTAGTCAAAGATTTCCAAAACCCCTAAATGTAAATATTACCTAGTTGACTCTGGATATACTAATAAAAAGGGCTACTTAGCTCCTTACTGAGGAAACCAATGAGAAGAGGTAAGGTACATTAGGATAATTTCAGAACGGTCCACCGCCAAAAAATAAACATGAATTGTTTAATCGATGGCATGTATCCTTCCGCTCTATTATTGAAAAGACTTTTGGAATCTGGAAGAAATAAGAAGGGTTGTGACAGAATTACTGAGGTGCGACTTGGAAATACAAAATATTGATATTTGTTATAATGGGCCTTTATAATTTTGTCCGGCGTGCCAATATGACAAATGATGATATTGAGGTTAATGTAGAAGCGGTAAATGTAAATGTGATTGATGAAATAGAAGAGGTAAAAACATCGAGAAGTGGAACATATATGACAGTTATGCGCAACAATATCATAGATTTGTTATAGGAAGTTCGTGATTGATTTTGTTTATTTTTCTTTGTGTTATGTATAAGATCAATTAAATATTATCAAAAAATCAATTAAATATTGCAATAATTAATATATTAAAAAAACATAATTTGTTAATAATAATTTTTGTAAATTACATATCTAAATTTTTAATAATTTAATATTAACTAAATCTTATATTTGTTTTGTGATACATAATATTATTATTTTTTTTTTCTAAGATATTGCATAAGTTTAGAAAATAAAAATAGATTATATTTTTATTTTTAGTTATTTTTAATATATTATAATACTATAAAGTTTGAAACTATTTTGTACGTATAGTTTGATATTTTTAATTTTATTTATCAAAATTAAATTATTTTATATTTTTATATTAATTTAATATTATTATTATTATTTGTACCATTTTGAGTTATTAATCGAAGTTATATTTGTACCATTTTTATTTTCCAATCAGTTTTATTAACCGTTTTCTTTTACAGTTTTACAATATTTCAACCGCTAACTGATTTGTTTACGGCTAATATAATCGTTCCATCCTCGGTACCAATCGGACCAACAAATTCTAACAAAAAAAAGGGAAAAAGATCTAGAGTGTTCCGCTCCACAAAGACCTCGAACATAAATAAGCAAACCCAATTACTCTTCGAACAGCAGCCACAACAAATACCGTCTCCTTCTCCTCTCCGCCATTAGAGTCTCCCGATTTCCTTCTCTCTCTCTGTTCTTTTAGGGTTTCTTAAGAACAGAGAAAGATGTTCAGAAGAGGACCTTCGAGTAAGAGCGACAACACCAAGTTCTACGAGATCCTTGGTGTTCCTAAGACCGCATCACCCGACGATCTCAAAAAGGCTTACAAGAAAGCTGCCATCAAAAACCATCCCGACAAGGGTGGAGATCCCGAGAAGGTTTGAATCTTCGATCCCCTTATCTATTGCCCAGATTCACTCAGATTCTGTGAAATTCAGTTGGTGTCGGTGTTGTTTCCTTTAGGAAATTTAGTTCTTTTATTGTTTGATTTGGATTCTCAGATTGATCGAGGTCTCCTAAGCTCTTGGGTCTTCGTGAAATATTTCTAGATGTCCGATCCGATCTGAAATTTACTAATTTTAGGTCAATTGTTACGTCTCGGAGTATTTAGGTTGTCTGTGATAACCAGTAGACTTGTTCAAATTATTAAATAGTACTTCTTTACATATCTCCTTGCAGTTCAAAGAGCTAGCTCAGGCTTATGAAGTTCTTAGTGATCCAGAGAAGCGTGAGATTTACGATCAATATGGAGAGGATGCACTCAAGGAGGGAATGGGTGGTGGAGGCGGTGGACACGACCCCTTTGATATCTTCTCGTCCTTCTTTGGTGGTGGTGGAAGCCCATTCGGAGGTTAGTCTCTCGAGCAGTGCCTTTGCGATTGATGTTACCTTTGAATATATTACAAAGGTTTAATTTTGTTTTTGATTAGGCGGGAGCAGCCGGGGAAGGAGGCAGAGGCGTGGTGAAGATGTTGTTCACCCCCTGAAGGTTTCACTGGAGGACCTTTATCTCGGAACAACAAAGAAGCTCTCACTTTCTAGGAACGCTTTGTGCTCAAAGTGTAACGGGTTAGTAGTTGATAAGTTGTGCTTGTCTTCCAAATTTACATATTTGAATTTCCCGGACGCTTAGAAATAGTTCTTCTTTGACACTATTTGCTTTATGATGGCAGTAAGGGTTCAAAGTCTGGAGCGTCAATGAAATGTGGTGGATGTCAAGGAACTGGAATGAAAGTCTCGATCAGGCAGTTGGGACCTGGAATGATTCAGCAGATGCAGCATGCTTGTCATGATTGCAAGGGCACAGGAGAGACCATCAATGATCGCGACAGGTGTCCACAATGCAAAGGAGAGAAGGTTGTCTCTGAGAAGAAGGTTCTTGAAGTACCTGTGGACAAGGGAATGCAACACAGTCAGAAGATCACATTCAGTGGACAAGCAGATGAAGCGGTTTGTGATACTCATTTTGTCCCGTCTTTTGATCATCCTTATATGCTTCGTCTATTGACTTTCTCCTTTTCTGATTTGAAAACAGCCTGATACCGTCACTGGAGATATAGTGTTCGTCATTCAGCAGAAAGAGCATCCTAAGTTCAAGAGAAAGGGAGATGATCTTTTTGTGGAGCACACCCTCTCTCTAACCGAGGCCCTCTGTGGCTTCCAGTTTGTCTTGACCCATTTGGACTCAAGGCAGCTTCTCATTAAGTCCAATCCTGGGGAGGTTGTGAAGCCAGGTACGTGTTTCAATCATTATCCCTCTCAATGTTATTTATGCAAGCTTATCTCCCTCCTCCTTACCGTGGTGTGTATTTGGGTGTTGATAGATTCATACAGAGCGATAAGCGATGAGGGAATGCCGGTATACCAGAGGCCCTTCATGAAGGGTAAGCTCTACATCCACTTTACGGTAGAGTTCCCGGAATCGCTGAGCCCGGACCAGACAAAGGCCATTGAAGCGGTTTTGCCAAAGCCTACAACGGCAGGTCTGAGCGACATGGAAATAGACGAGTGCGAAGAGACGACGCTGCACGAAGTGAACATTGAGGAAGAGATGAGAAGGAATGCTCAAGCTCAAAGAGAGGCTTATGATGACGATGATGAAGAAGGCCCAGGTGGTGCTCAGCGTGTACAATGTGCCCAGCAGTGATCAACATGCGCATTTTAGTGATATCCAACATTTGCGTTTCTAAAATTTCTGTATTATTTTGGGTCTTTTTGTAGACATTATTTACCCAATTCGATGGGAACGAACTTGTTACATCTTTATTTTTTGTTTTCAGAATAAACTTTTCAAAGTTCTTGATGTTCGTCCTCTCCACCAACAATTCAATGTATGAAATCAAGAAACCTTTACCAAAACATCAATAGGGATGTACTACAAAACGTATACTTTTTGTTTCTTTGAGAGGAAAATTGTACAAAATTCACAAGCAAAATATCTCTCTGCCATTTCTCCCGAGGTGCTCCAGGTTTGCCGCACCACTTTGCTCTCTCACTTTCCTAGTATGGAACTATTCTGGTCAGTCATGATTTGTTGGTGGTGCTGGTAACTTTGTCTTTGAGCTGTGCCTTAATATTGATTGATTGAGCTCTTCATTATCCACTTTTGTGCCCGCTATTGGCATCCGCGTAATGCAGATTTCGATCCACTTTTATTTTGATGGCAAATTTTGGATCTTTCTTTTCTAATTGGCATTTAAAGAAGAAATTCTTGATTAATTGCTGCTTTTCAGTGATTCTGATTCTCTTAGACTTTCTTAGTCTGTTTTGGAGTTTATTATCTTCCTATAACTTCACTTATTTTAAGTGTTACAGGATTAGGGTGGTATTACCGCATGGTTGGAGAGACTCTCATGGGTCATGTTCGGAAGAATTATCTTCTTCCAGTCTCTTCGTTTCTTCAGCATTGTTAGCTGAAGCATAGGATGTGCACTATGTTGTACAACACGCTCTCCTTTTAGGCATGATTACTCTTCAATTAAGTTCAGATTGCTTCCACTTAGTGAAGATTTTAAACTCATCTGAGTTGCACAACGATTTCTATGGTATCATGCATGATATTCGCAAGATGCAGCAATCTTTTATCTTTATCGTTTATTTTTATTTTCTTCACTAGTCAAATGTTTCAGTTGATGCTATTGTCAATAAAGTGCTTGTAACTCTTAACGAGCAATACTTTTAAACCATTTTAAGATTAATCCAAATAAGGTTCGACCAAAAAAAAAGAGTGGAAAAATGTACAAGGTTCTTGTTTGGTTTGTTCAATTAGTGCTAATAATTTCTAGCCATAGCTTGGATATGAACTAGAGAATGCTTTATATATCACAAGCTGTTTCGTTGCTGACGATGCTTTCTATGAAGACATTAGCTGTTATTCCATTTAGAATCATCTGAGATGGACCACATGTCATCTCAGTTTCGACCATCCAACCTCAATCAATTACAGCATATTATATGTTGGTTCATAGTGGATCTACTGGGTGTTGTGGGTTTAGTATTTTGTTATGCTCTTGCTGATTTCTATTTATTGCTTTGGATGTTTAAGTGTGGTTTTTCAATTTGTTTAGGTTCTGAGGATTATTTTGTAATCCGTCGGTTTTTGGTTTTTGTTTTTGAACAACGTTTTTAATTGCTTATTTTGGTAGATTTTTTAGTTCACCGACTTCGGTCCAACGTTTAAGTGATCTTAGTATTTCTCTTGGGATGAAGTTGATCTTTTATTGGAAAAGACCAATTAAAAATTTACAAAAGCCACATCAACTTTTAATTTTCTTCATTGTGTGTGCACAAAATGTTGCTTTAAATGAACGATAATTTGTATTTTTTCCTAAAATTTTAGGGTTGACATTACAAACTCCTCTCAAATCCACATTCAATCTCCTAATCTTTAGAGCCTTTTAAATAATTTCTCAATATTAACTAAATGCATCGATTTCTAATTAGTTCCACAAATTCAATTAAATCTATGTAATAATAGTATGATTTAAGTTTTTAAAGATTTTAAATTGATTGAAAAACTATTAAAGCCTGTAAAACGAATAAAGTTTAATTAAAAGAGTTTCGTAATGACATAATAAAGTGGTTTTGTGAATATAATTTTTTTTACAAAAGAATTAAGAATATATAAGTGATTTTACGATGAAGTGGTTAATATGGAGGGTTTTGTAAAGAGTTCAAAAGTATGGCGGATTGACCATGGATTTGAATAGTTCCGGAATTTGTGAAGTCTGTTAGCACAACAACATCAAATATGGCCCAACTCCAGAAAGCAGGCCAACAGAAGCTCAAGCCCATTTCTACTCAGTCAACACAAGCATCTTCAAGCTTGACTGAAACCAGAGCCGTTACACAAAAGGTAAAGTGTACGGGTACATGATCTTCCTCTATTGCGACCAAGAACAGATTTATGGTGATGATGGATAAGATCCAATGAGCTGGCTAATGAGCTGTCATATACATCCGTTGTAATCTCATCTAGAGTCTTCTCTATAAGCTTATATATTGACTCCATTGTAATCGCTTGAAGATCAAGTTAATAAGATGGAAACCTTTTGATATCAATCTTATCTTCTTCACATAAGCACAACTTGTTTTCTTTCTGCCTACATGGTATCAGAGCCATGGAGGCTCCTTCTGATGTTTTTACTCCCACAGTGCTCTCTATTAATCAAGTTGTCACCCTCAAACTAAGTGACACCAACTACTTGTCATGGAAACTCCAATTCGAGCAATTTCTCAACAGTCAGCTCTTGCTGGGATATGTCACCGGAGCCATGCCTCGTCCTCCTCCAACTATTCCGGTCAGAACCGGCGAAACTGTCACAGAGACCAACAACCCATCTTTCATGAAATGGATCCATACGGACCAACTGATCATGGCGTGGCTGATTGGTTCTCTTACTGAGGAAGCTCTGAAGAGCATCTATGGCTTGAGATCCTCTCAGGAAATATGGTTTGCCCTGTCCAGGAAATACAACCGTGTCTCAGCTACTAGACGGCTTGATATTCAGCGCAGGATTCAAACTACAACAAAAGGATCCAAGACCCTTGCTCAATATCTCTCGGATATTAAATCACTGTGTGATCAACTCGACTCTATCGGTGCACCAATATCTGAACAAGAAAAGATATTTGGCGTTCTGAATGGTCTCAGCCGCGAATACGAGTCCATTGTCACAGTCATTGAAGACTCAATGGATAACCCTCCTGGCCCAAGCTTCGAAGACGTGATGTACAAGTTAATCGGGTTCGAGGATAAGCTTCAAAAATACGAGGTGCAGCCAGAGGCTTCTCCACATCAAGTCTTCTACACAAGCAGGGGAGGTTATCAAGGTCGCGGCCGTGGACAGAATCGAGGTGGCTACAGAGGACGCAACTCATACTCCACTCAAGGTCGCGGTTTCCCTCAGCAGTTTGGACAGCAGGCTGGTCGAAGCTCATACTCTGCTCAAGAAGAGAGACCTACTTGCCAAATCTGTGGCAAATACGGTCATCCTGCGTACAAGTGTTACAAGCGCTTCGATGATACTTACAATATAGAGGAGCTGAAGCAAGCACTCGCTGCAACAAAGATGAGTGATCAGGGTCAATCTCAAGACACTAACTGGTATGCTGACAGTGGCGCTACCCATCACGTCACAAACTCAGCACAACAGTTGCAAAATGCTCTGCCGTATGAAGGTCACGACTCAGTTATCGTAGGTAATGGGGAGTTTCTACCCATTACACACATTGGCTCTATCCCTCTTCAAACAACCTCAGGTATACTCCATTTACAAGACGTTCTTGTGTGTCATGGTATTTCAAAATCCCTCTTATCGGTTTCTAAGCTCACGGATGATTACCCGTGTGAGCTTATATTTGACTCAACCACTATTTGTGTTAAGGACAAATCAACAAACCAGGTTCTCAGTCGGGGTCACAAGCATAACGGATTGTACCAGCTTGAGCATGCTAAGTTCTTGGCCTTCTACTCTTCAAGGCAACAATCAACATCTGACTTAGTATGGCACAGGCGTTTGGGGCATCCGCATGATCAAGTTCTTCAACAACTCTCTGCAATAAAGGCTATCACAGTTAATAAAACCATCAAGTCGCTCTGTGAAGCCTGTTGTTTAGGAAAATCTAGTAAACTGTCATTTTCTTCTTCTCAGTTTCAAGCCACTAGGCCTCTAGAAAGGATACACAGTGATGTATGGGGTCCTGCTCCTGTTGTTTCAGCTCAGGGTTTCAGATTCTATATTGTATTTGTTGATCAATATACAAGGTTCAGTTGGCTATTTCCTCTCAAACACAAATCTGATGTCTTCAACAAGTTCAAAGTCTTTCAACAACAGGCTGAAAATACTCTTAATCAGAAAATTAGAACCTTTCAAAGTGATGGTGGAGGCGAGTTTGTCAATTATCAGTTCAGTAATCATTTATCTCAGTGTGGTATCAAGCACCATATCTCATGTCCATACACGCCAGAGCAGAATGGTCTGGCGGAGAGGAAGCACATACACATTACTGAACTTGGCTTATCTATGATATT
Source organism: Orychophragmus violaceus (assembly GCA_030180135.1). Classification (NCBI taxonomy): domain Eukaryota; kingdom Viridiplantae; phylum Streptophyta; class Magnoliopsida; order Brassicales; family Brassicaceae; genus Orychophragmus; species Orychophragmus violaceus. Next base: position 11,104,528 of record CM058238.1, on the reverse strand, counting down.
TCAAGGACATTTACCAGCCACGTTTTGGGTTGATGCCTTTCTTACTGCAAACTTCCTCATCAATGTCCTTCCAACTTCAGTACACGAGAAGCAGATAAGTCCTTTTGAGAGACTTCATGGAAAAGCTCCCATTTATACCTCTCTCCGAGTGTTTGGATGCTCATGCTACCCTCTGTTGAAGCCTTACACTCAGGGTAAATTCGATCCTAAATCCCTGCATTGTGTTTTTCTTGGTTACTCAGAACAATATAAGGGATATAGGTGCTTGTATCCGCCAACTGGAAGGGTATTCTTAAGCAGACACGTCCTGTTTGAAGAGAACAACTTTCCATTCTCAGACGAATACAAAAGATTTGCTCCAGAACCAACGTCAGCCTTACTCAAAGCTTGGCGCTTGGGACAGCCTTCACCTATTCCTCCACAAGATGATAGTCAGTTGTGTTGGGATTGTGTCCTGAAATCACACTTGTACTCACTCCTGATAATAGTTGTGAATCGAGATCAATCGTTTGTATAATACTGGTGATTGTAATGCTTTGCTAGAAGCCTCTTGTAATCTGTAAGTTGTAGACTTACTGCCAGTATTATATGATCCTATAGGGTCACACACCTAAGCAATCTGGAAGCTAACATATGGGAATGATCATTTGATAATGATCACGTTGATGTGTATTGGATACACATTACATAGAGTTTTATGATGTATGTGTCGATCGATACATGAGTGTGTCGATCGATGCAGGCTTTTCGAGAAGGTGTGTCGATCGACACAGTAAGTGTGTCGATCGATGCATATCGGTTTTTGACGTAAACGAGTCGGGCTTCTCTGACGGTTTTGTGATGTCATTTCCAGGTCGATATATAAAGGCTTATATGGTCGACCTGGACCCTAGCCGTCACTGTGATTCTTAGAGAGAAAAGCAGAGACATCGAAAACTCATTCCCTGAATCCGGCACTAGCATCCCGGCGTTCCAGGTTGTGTGAGTGTGTGCTTGGTAGAGGCGAAGCACTTGATTCGCTAGATCTCGTTCACCATTCTATTCCGCTGCCAGATCCGAGGTAAGAACGAGGTTGGTAATTTCAATATAACAAACCCTAGATCCTAGGAGATCCAACAGTGGTATCAGAGCATGGTAGGGTTTAGTCTATTGAATCTAAGGCATTTAAATCGAATACTGATGAATTTGTTTAGTTAATTGCCTGTTGAATCGTGTTTTCTAGAAATTAATCTCGGATTGAATCTCTGTTGAAAACGACGAACTGCTGTTGTCGCACTGTGTCGATCGACACTAAGCTTGTGTCGGTCGACACACCGCAAAACGCATAATAAGATTTTAGTGTTTGTCGCAGAGTGTCGATCGACACAAAGCGTGTGTCGGTCGACACAGAGCGAAAACGCGTAAATAATTTAGGGTTTGTCGCATGGTGTCGATCAACACTAAGCTTGTGTCGGTCGACACATCGCGAAAACTCGTAAAAGATATTAGGGTTTTCGCACAGCATCGATCGACGCACTGGGTGTATCGGTCGATACACGGCGAAAATACGAAAGATTTGAAATCGCACTATGTCGATCGACACACTGGGTGCATCGGTCGACACAGACTATGCGAATGGATAGATCGTTTAAATTGGATTGAACTGGTTATCTCGCATGGTCATGTCGGTTTAATCCCTAATATTCTACAATGTCGGTCGACACAAACCTTGCGGTTGGTTGAATCGGTTCAATTGGATTGAATTGGTTATCATGCTTGGTTAAAGCAGTGAAGATCGGTTTAAATTGGATGAATTGGTTCAATTGAATTGGATTGGTTATCTCAATTAGAATAAACCGATTTAATTGGTTAAAGATCAGTTTGATCGGATAAGTCGATTCAATTGGATTGGACCGGTTATCGCGATTAGTTAAAACTGATTGAATCGGTTCGATTAGATGAACTGGTTAAATTGGATTTGACCGGTTATCTCGAATAATCTTAAGGTTGCATATCGAGAGTCGACCAAATGTGTCAGTCAACGCATATGGTGACGATGCGAACCGTAATCGTTTGGTTTTGACCCATATGATTAAGAAGCCGAACTGAATGACCTAACCCACTAAAATTAGAACGATTAAAACTTAATTAAAATTAGAAGTAAAATGTTCTAAACCTGTCTAATACACATTGGATGTGTGTTAGATCAAAGCTTAGTTTCAATAAGGCCAACTGTCAAGACTCATTTCGTTGTTGTGATAGTCTTGCCAAGAGCTTGGTGTCCACAATTACGTGAGTAAGGCAGGTAGTAGTGTTGATGGTCTTGCAGTGCTTGACATCAACTATTACATGACCTAAGAGATTGAATTACTAAACTTTTAGAGTTCCATTTCCTCAACTAAATATCAAGTGAACTTGATGTCTTGCCCAATCTTGTCTACTGTCAAAGACTCGTGTCGTTTGTTGGATAGTCTTGGAGTCCTTGGTATCCACTGCAACATGAGTAAGGCAGGTGGTCATTGACAGACTTGCAGTGCGACTATCAGTGATCACAAGACAGAAGAGATTGGTTCACTTGACTGGGATATCAGAAGTTCTAGGCCCAGAGACGTCAGAGTGGATGAGACATGGATTGTCTCATCTACGACCAAGAGTTGTACTGAGTACAATTAGCAATGGTTTGCTTACCTAGATTACTAAACTCTGGCTGATGACGAGTCGTCCACTCAGATTTTAGTGATGTATGGATCTTGGATTATTATATTCATAGAGGAAATATTGTTTGAATACAATGCGAGTTTTCTTATTGGATAAGATTCCTCATTTCCTGAAATCATAACTAAAATTTTCTTTGATTAAAATTTTCAGCCTATGTCTAAAACTACCTTCTCGTTACGACCCGTCCTTGAGAAGGACAAGTTAAATGGGTCAAATTTCCTGGATTGGTATCGCAATTTGAGATTAGTCCTCAAGCAGGAGAGTAAGGACTATGTCCTTGAGAAAGCTCTTCAAGAAAGGCTTGGGGCCAATCGCTCGAATGCAGTTTATAATGCTTGGAATAAGCATTATATTGATGTGGTAGATGTGTGTGGTCTGATGTTGGCTACCATGAACTCGGACTTGAAGAGTCAATACGAGAACATGGAGTCGCCAATAGAGATGATCACCAGCCTGAAACTGAAGTTTTAGGATCTGGCACGAGTTGAGAGATTCCAGATGGTGAAGTCTCTCACTGGGTGCAGACTACCAGAGGATGTTCCAGTGAGTCCTCATGTCATTAAAATGATGGGTTACGTTGATAACCTGGGGAAACTGGATTGTCCTGTCAGCTTAGAGTTGGCTACTGACATCATTCTGCAGTCACTGCCGTCAAGTTACGATAAGTTCATTAAGAATTATATCAAGAAAGGCTTGACGAAGACGTTGACTGAGCTGCATGGCATGCTCAAGACAGCAGAGCAAAACATCAAAAAGGGTAAAAGATTTGAGAAATCTTATCTAGACAAGGGTAGAGACAGGGCCGTCCATATTTGGAATCAGGATAAGCCTGTGTCATCTTATAAGCCCAATTCCGGCCCATCTGGTGTTAGAAAGTGCTTCTACTATGATGAGTATGGGCATTGGAAGAGAGATTGCATTAAATTCTTGGAAGATTCACAAGAGATGAAGGAGATGTATGGTACTTCTTCTTCAGGTATTGTGTTATTAATTCAAGTTCTACATATGTATTGGATACTAGTTGTGGTACTGATATTTTGGAAATATGCAGGGCCTAAGCAACAGTAGAACGTTGAAGAAAGACAAGTGGAACTGCGAGTCTGGTATGGAGCAATGATTGCTACATGAGCCGTAGAGATTCTCCACTTGTAGGAGCCTTTCAAGCTTGGTTTTGAATTAAGTAATTGCTACTATGTACCTGCTTTATGCAGAAATGTCTTTCATTTTCTTGTGAGAATTTGGATGCTTTTCATTCTGATAAAAGACAAGTTTTGCTCTTTTGATCTTAATGAAATATTATATGGTAGCACTCGGGAAAACGGCCAATTAGTACCCGCACATTTAGAACTGGTACTGATTAGTGTCTGTGTAATTTTGGTGTGCTAATCAATACCCACACTCAGGATTATCGGACTATCAATACACACACACAAAATTTTGGGTGAATCCCTACCTTGACCAACACACCTTTAGTCAACAACGTTAATACACTAACGGATGTCCAGTCACCTGCCACGTCAACTCTCCTGCTCACCATTTATTTAAAACGTCGTCGTTTTGATTTTAACCAAAAAAAAATAAAATTATGGCGTTGAAGGTTTCGAACCCAGGATCTCAAAGAGAAAAGAAAGCCTTAACCACTGAGCCACAAGTCATTTTATTGTATGTGCATACAGGTATATTTATATGGATACGAAATAGTCATCTTCTTCCCCAAATGCACAAGATTCGTAAGCAACCCATTCGAGATTGTAGGTGAAAACATCACATCTATCATCCATGGCTTCTTTCTGAATTTAGGGATTTCGATTGAGAAATTTGCTGAAAAAATATTTTGCAGCCCTGTTCCGATACATAGATTGAATGATGAAAGAAAGAAGATAACTATTTAGGGATTACTGAATTTGGAAGGAAGAGAATGATGAAACGAAGAAACTATTTCATCATGTGGTGTCTTTAGGGATTTCATTCGAGACCCATAAACATAGATATATGGTTCAGTGGTATAACGTCGTTTTGATTTTTTAAGAAGATGATTATTTCGTATCAATATAAATATACATGTATGCATATTCAATAAAATAACTTGTGGCTCAGTGGTTAAGGGTTTCTTCTGTCTTTGAGATCCCGGGTTCGAACCATCAACATCACAATTCTAAAAATTTTGTTTAAAAGCAAAACGTCGACGTTTTAAATAAATGGTAAGCAGGAGGGTTGACGTGGCAGGTGACTGGACATCCGTTAGTGTATTAACGATGTTGACTAACGGTATGTTGGTCAAAGTAGGGATTCACCCAAAATTTTGTGTGTGTGTATGGATAGTCCGATAATTCTGAGTGTGGGTATTGATTAGCACAACAAAATTACACAGACATTAATCGGTACCAGTTCTAAATGTGTGGGTACGAATTGGCCGTTTTCCCGGTAGCACTCCTTTTGATAAATGGGTTTTATATTTCAAACCAAGATACACTTGGATATAACATAAATACCAAACGGTTTAAGTCTGATGACTTGAACTCGATTTTCCTTAGCATAGTCGTATTGACCAAATAGAGTGAAGCGGCTTCAGAAGTTCCATAGTTATGGGCTTCAGGTTCATTTGATTGTAAATCAATTGAGACATGAATTCTGCTTGTTGGGCCAAATGATTAAGGCTTCTTTAGCAGAGCTAAAGAAACGGGCCAGAGGCTCGTTGGGCCTTACACATACTGATATATGCGGCCCGATGAGCATTGGTGCCAAAAGAAAACTTCAATACTTCATTGACTTATTGATAGCTTCAGTAAGTATGACTGTGTTCATTTGATGAGACACGAGTCAGAATCCTTTGGAATGATCAAAGGAGTTTCAGAATGAAGTATAGAACCAATTTGACAGAAGTATCGAGATCCTCGATTAGATCGCGGAGGAAAATACTTGAGTCAAGAATTGGGTGATCATCTAAGTGAGTGTGAAGTCATTTCACAGCTCTTCTCTCCTGAAAACCTTGAATGGTGCTTCTGAGAGAATGAATCGGATCTTATTGGATATGCTCAGATTAATGATGAGTCAAATGAATCTTCCATTATTCTTTTAAAATACGCTCTAAAATGAACATGTTTACGCTAAATAAGTTTTCTATCAGAATCAGTGAAAAACACCACATTGGATGTGGACTGGGTGATTTCCAAATATGTTTTTCTGATTAATTGGGATTGCAAGGTTTGTGTAAGGCAGTTGTCAACAAACAAACTTGAATCCAAATCTGATAGGTGTTGCTTCGCTGGTTGTCCTAGGGAAACCGAGGCTTAGTAATTTTGCAGCCAATCCGAGAACAAAGTTTTGTTGTTCGGAACTCTGTTTTTCCAAGAAGAACAGTGGGAGTAAAAGTACAGCTCGAAGAAATTCGAGAAACACAGGAGGTTTTTCAACCTGTTGAGGGAGAGCAGCGGTTGGACCTACAAAGTGCTGTAGGATCGACACCTGTGGAGCCTGAAATTCGCCGATCCTAATGGATCCGTCACTAACCCGAGAGTGATTTCTCGTGACCGATTGCCGTGATCTGATGATCATTGAAAAGTGACGAGCATGCGAAATTCAAAGAAGCGATGGTGAGCCCCAACTCCGAAAAAATAGGCTGGGTATGCATGTTAGTTTCACCGATCTATTCATAGATTGAAGCAAACATCTTGGAGTTGGAATCTGCGTTCTGTTAAAACGGTCAAAGGTTTTGACTCGGTCAGGAACGAATAGAAACCATGCGTTTACATGTAAACTAGTGGGAGCGTAGTTGCAATTCTCAAACTGTATGTTTAGAACGTACTTAATCTCATAAACGACGTTCCGATGCTGAAAGTCTTGTCAAGATTTGGGTCGGAAGTCAAACTTAACGATGGACATGGGAGAAGCCGCGTAAGCTCTTGGAATATGGATCCATTGAAATGGATCAGAAGAACTAATTGGATCGTGTCAGAATCCTTATGATTATAAGGTACTGGACAGTTCCAATATGCATGATTCCAAGAATGGCTTCACACCAAAGGTCTTATGGCAATGATCTTAGCAAGATGAAGTGTCTTGGACACTGGCTGAGCTAGTGTCTATGAGTGAGATTCCTTTTTGCTCATCATGAATGCCATGTTTTGCGCTCGTCTAAATGCAGCAGACGCATAAAGCATGACGAGTAGGTACCAATTTGTTCCAGTAAGAGTCACTGGACAGTTGTAAGGAATATCCCCAAGTGTTTGAGAAACACTAAGGATAGGTTCTTGTACAACTGAGAAAAAGACGAATCTGTTATGAGTAGTTAGACGGACAAAGATGAATCCCGGTTCCCACCTGGTTATGTGTTTTGCCTGAGTAGCGGTGCTGTCTGTTGGAAAGGTTTCCAAGCAGAGGACCGTAGAATAGTGTTTGTTAAGGAATAGCAGTGTGGTTTGTTGGAATGGTTCCAAGCAAGAACACCACAGCATCTCTCACAACCTAAGCACGAGTTGTATACTGTTGCTGTAGGTACTTGATATTTGAAGACTTGGTCTTGATTCTAGTGGGAGTTAGTTTAGTTATGATGTTCAGATAGATATGATATGGTCATGTTTATGAAAAACTGACATCAACATTATTTGACTATTGGATAATTAAATAATGGTCCCAAAATAAGTTTATGTCATATTATAGGCCATCAAGTTGAGGACTTGATCATGAAACCCTATAAGTAACAAATGACATAAATTATGATGTGTCCCTAGTCGAGGTTGTAAAGAGGGACAATAACAACCGCGAGAGACTGGATTGTGAGGTGACTGTTGACTAAGTTTCATGGAGTCAATGATATGAGTATCACAGTTAGTCACATAGATATATGTTTGTGAACATATGATCGGACGTGACCCGCTAATGAGAAGTCTCCAGGATAGTTATATCTGTGTCATGAGAGGTTCCCATTACGACTATTGAGTATAGTCCTTAGACATGAGTTCATCATGCTTTCTTGCATATGAATTGGTGCACCTTGACCTTGTCAAACGTCGATCCGTAACTGGCGGCTATAAAGGCACTGCTCAGGTGTATCATGAAGTGTGTAAAGGAACATGGATGGAACAAGATGGGATTTGTCCCTCCTGAATAACGGGAGATAAATATCTCAGGGCCTATCGAAGATTTTATGCTGAGAAAATGTGTGGCCGCACTCAAACGAACTGTAGTTCAGTTGTTTGTTTTGTTCAGTATAGATCAGGAGTTCGATAAACATGATATTGGCTTAATAAGAATGACACTAATCTTGTCTTATGCCAAATCGAGATATAGAGACAAAAGGATTGTAGGAATTGATGATGTAGGAATTGTTTAGATGATCCTGATTCAATTCACAGATTCATATCAACCTAAACATACAGATCTAGGTTCTCTTGAATAGAAACATTAGATGATCTCACCTTTTACCTGTTTGTTGCATCGGAAGGAATAGAACAGGTCAGAGATCAGAGAGATACACCGAGGGATGAATCCTCCAAAGGCTCACACACGCGATCACAGAAAACGGCTGCTAGACCGAGCTGGTGGGAGGCGCAGGGAGAGAGGAGAATCGGCGCTGGGGGCTAGGGTTAGGGAGAAAAGACTTGGCTTTTAGTTTATAAAAGCCTTCTCTTTCCCTTTTGGGCTTTTGGGCCCAAAACACCAATCTGATTAAATCCCATTTAATCAGACCCATTAATCTTTCTCTCTTAGTACGACAAATGCCTGGCACTTTTGTCGTACTTCTGCTAAGCCGTTCCAACACATTTTCCTGTTAGCTTAGGCGTGTGACCCATATGGGATCATATAATAAAGGCAATAAGTCCAAGACTTATAGATCATGAGCGGACTCTAGCAAGCCATCATGACCCCCAGTATTATATGACTTATGTCTGATCATTGACATACTCTTACTTTCTAGAGACAGTACCGAGATTACTGGACACAATTCCAACAATCTCCCACTTGTACTGGAATCTCTCTGTATTCATAATCCTTTTGTCTCAATATCTCGATTAGTCATAAGGCAAGATTGGTGTCATCCTTATAAAGCCTAATCTTGTTCATCGGACTCTGATTCGATACTGACAATCCAAACGACTCGGGACAGTCCGTTTGAGCATGGCCATGCATTTTCCAGTATTCAAATCTCCGATTGGCCTAGAGATATTCACTCATTTATATTGGAGGGACAAATTCCGTCTTGTTCCATCACTGTAAACTACTCATTTCATAATGTACCCAAACAAGGTCCTTATAACTATCGCAGAACGATAGTGTTAGACAATGATCAAAGTGCATCAGTCCATGTGCAGTCACATGCATGCGAACTCAGGTCTAAGGACTATACTCTATAGTCGTAGTAAGAATCTCTTATGACACAGATATAAATATCCTGAAGAGTTCTTATAAGCGGGTCTTGTCCGGTCGTATGTTCCCAACATACACCTATGTACTGACTTTGATGCCGCGCATCTATGACACACTGAGACTTTGTCATAAGTCATGTACCAATCCAGTCTCACACGGTTGTTGGTGTTCCAGTTTCAACAACCTTCGACTAGGGACAGGATGATATAAAACATTTATCAAATATAGGGTCTCATGATCAAGCTAAATGACTTTGATGACTCAAGATCAAGTCACTTACTTCGATGACCTATAGAATGCTTCATATCATTTTGGAACGATTATTTCATCACAGTTAAAATAATCTTGAAATAACAATTTCATTAAAACATAAAATAATGTTTTACTAGAACATATCAAATAACTAAAATAAAGCTCACAAAACTCCCACTCAAATTTAGATTACATTTCAATGTTTCTAATGCCTACAGCTTCAGTCAGGAACTCGAGCTTAGGCCTTGGGAGTGGCTTTGTCAACGGATCAGCGACATTATCATCTGTCGGAACTCGGCTGATCTTGACTTCCTTTCTATTTACGATGTCACGTATCAAGTGAAATCTTCTTTGAACATGCTTGGATTTCTGGTGTGATCTTGGTTCCTTTGCCTGAGCTATAGCACCATTGTTGTCACAAAACAGTGCCAGAGGCTCAGCCGCATCTGGTATCACACCTAGTTCCATAATGAACTTTCGTATCCAAACAGCTTCCTTCGCTGCTTCTGAAGCGGCGATATATTCAGCTTCTGTAGTGGAATCAGCAACGGTGTCCTGCTTGGAGCTTCTCCAACTTACTGCACCGCCATTCAGACAAAAGACATAACCGGACTGTGACCGGAAATCATCTGTGTCTGTCTGGAAACTTGCGTCCGTGAATCCACTGACTTTAAGCTCATCACTTCCACCGTACACCAAGAACTTATCCTTAGTATGTCTTAGATACTTCAAGATATTCTTTACGGCAATCCAATGGTTTTCACCTGGATTTGACTGGTATCTACTCGTCATGCTCAATGCATAAGCAACATCAGGACGAGTACAGATCATGGCATACATGACAGATCCTATTGCAGATGCATAAGGAATATTCTTCATGCGCTCAAGCTCAGCAGCCGACGTAGGGCTCTGCTTCTTGCTTAGCGTTGTGCCATGCACCATTGGCGTGAAGCCCTTCTTGGAATCTTTCATGCTGAATCTTTGTAGGACTTTGTCAATGTATGAGTCTTGACACAAGCCTATCAGCCTCTTAGGTCTATCCCGATAGATCCTAATTCCAAGAACGTATGCGGCTTCACCCATGTCTTTCATGGAAAAACAACTTCCAAGCCAGTCCTTTACAGACTTCAGCATTGGAACGTCGTTTCCGAGAAGCAGTATGTCATCGACATACAGAATAAGAAACACTATCTTGCTCCCACTAGTTTTCTTATACACGCATTGTTCTTCTTCGTTTCTGATGAAGTCAAATTGCTTGATCGCTTCATCAAAACGAATATTCCAGCTCCTCGATGCTTGCTTCAATCCATAAATGGATTTATGAAGCTTGCATACTTTCCCAGCATTCTTCGGATCTATGTAACCGTCAGGTTGTGTCATATACACATCCTCTTCCAAAATACCATTCAGGAAGGCGGTTTTCACGTCCATCTGCCAAATTTCATAATCATGAAAAGCTGCAGTTGCTAGTAGAATCCGAATAGATTTCATCATAGCCACTGGTGAATAGGTTTCATCGTAATCCACACCGTGAACTTGTCTGAAACCTTTTGCCACCAACCTGGCTTTATAAATCTGGACATTTCCATCCACGTCAATCTTCTTCTTGAAGATCCATTTGCACTCGATGGCTTTTACACCAGCAGGCAAGTCAACCAACGAAAATACTTGGTTGACCGACATGGAGTCCATTTCGGAATCAGTGGCTTTACGCCACTTAGAGGAATCTGGGCCCATCATGGCTTGATTGAAGTTCGATGGTTCATCACCATCAATGATCAGAAGATCATGACAGTCAGTCACGAGGAATCCTTGATATCTCTCGGGTTCGTGACGGATCCTCCCGGATCTTCGAACTTCAGGTACCACAGGTTCAGGCTCTACAATTTCTTGTAGGGCCTCCTCCTGCTCTTCCTCATTAGGTTGAGCAGTATCCTGTTCATCTTGAATTTCTTCAAGCAGTACCTTACTCCCACTGTCTTTCTTAGAGAGAAACTCCCTCTCAAGAAAGTTACAATCCCGGGCAACAAAAATCTTGTTCTCGGAACGTAGATAGAAGTAATAAGCCTTGGTTTCCCGTGGATAACCAATGAAATAGCATTTGTCAGATTTTGGTGTAAGCTTGTCTGAGATTAATCTCTTGACATAGGCTTCACAACCCCAAATTCTGAGATAAGACAGCACTGGAGCTTCTCCAGTCCATAATTCATATGGTGTCTTTGCTACTGCTTTTGATGGCGCTCTGTTTAGAGTGAACACTGCTGTTAGCAGAGCATATCCCCAAAGGGATATTGGAAGGTCTGTGTGACTCATCATAGATCGAACCATATCCAATAAGGTCCGATTTCTCCTCTCAGACACACCATTCCATTGAGGTGTTCCAGGAGGAGTGAGTTGGGATACGATCCCACACTCTCTCAGATGATCACTGAATTCTTGGCTTAAGTATTCTCCTCCTCGGTCGGACCGAAGAGCCTTAATGCTTTTGCCAAGTTGGTTCTGTACTTCATTTTGGAATTCTCTGAACTTTTCAAAAGATTCAGACTTATGTTTCATCAAATAAACATATCCATACCTACTGAAATCATCAGTGAAGGTAATGAAGTACTGATAGTTTCCTCTTGCATTTGTGGACATTGGGCCACACACATCAGTGTGTATCAGGCCCAATAAGTCACTGGCCCTCTCGTTAGGTTTATTAAAGGGGGCCCGTGTCATTTTGCCCATCATGCAGGATTCGCATTTCTCACATGACTCAAAGTCAAATGAGCCAAGAAGTCCATTCGAATGGAGCCTCTTGATGCGTTTCTCGCTGATGTGCCCTAAACGACAATGCCATAGAAACGTTCGGTTTTCCTCATTAGGTTTAAACCGTTTTGTATTAATGTTATATATTGGCGCGGATTGATCGAGTATGTAAAGCCCATTCGAAAGAGGGGCAGAACCATAGAACAAATTGTTGCGATTGAAGGAACATAATTTATTCTTAACTGAAAAATCATAACCTTCCAAATCCAACAAATAAATTGAAATAATATTTCTGCTTATAGCAGGTACAAAATAACAATTATTCAGTTCTAAAATCAATCCCGAAGGTAAAGACAACAAGTATGTGCCTACAGCTAGTGCTGAAACTTTCGCTCCATTCCCAACTCGTAGCTCCACTTGTCCTTGCTTCAGCCTTCTACTGTTGCTGAGTGCCTGCATATTAGTACAAATATGAGCCCCACAACCAGTATCCATGACCCATGAGGTATTATCAGAAGTAGTTGTATTAACTTCTATAACAAAAATACCTGATGAAGAAGTCTCGAAAGTCTTCTTCTTCAATTCCTTTAGACCTTCCTGGAATTTCTTACAATCTCTTCTCCAATGCCCCAGTTCTTTGCAGAACTTGCACATGTCAGTAGGCCCAGCCTTGGACTTGGGCTTGGGCTTTGGCGTGTCCTTGTCCGCGACTTGGACAGCCTTGGCCGCTCCCTTATCCTTAGCAGAGGATTTCTTAAACCCCTTGCCCTTTTGCACCATAAGCACATTGGGGTCCTTGGCGGTTTTCCTCAAGTTGGGCTCTGCAGTCTTGAGCATTCCGTGAAGCTCAGGTAGTGTCTTACTCAAGCCATGCATGTTAAAGTTCAGAATGAACTGATCATAGCTTGCAGGTAAAGACTGCAGAATGATGTCGCAGGCAAGTTCCTGGCTGATCGGGCAGTCGAGTTTCTGAAGATGATCGAGATAACCCATCATCTTCAAGACATGAGGACTCACTGCCGCATTCGCAGCCAACTTACAGTCCAAGAGGTTCTTAACTGTCTCGAACCTCTCAGTCCTAGCCTGCTCCTGAAAAAGCGATTTCAGGCTTGCCATTATCTCGATGGGAGACAATACACTTTCGAACTGTTTTTGCAGCTCAGGAGTCATTGTCACCAACATCAGGCAATAGACATCATTTTCATCTGACGAATGCTTTTCCCAAGCATTGTGCAGAGTCCTGGCAGCATTGGCAAGAGGCCTCTCGGGGAGGGGATCACGAAGGACATAATCCTTCTTCTCCTGCTTGAGGACCAGCCTCAAGTTCCTTGACCATGTCAGGAAGTTCGTTCCAGTCAGCTTCTCCTTCTCGAGAACAGACCGGATCGAGAATGTGTTTTGTGTGCTTGTAGTAGTCATATCTGAAATATATAAATAAAAAGGTTATTAGTTATTATGTTCAAAATGACTAATCTCGTATTAAAATTTAATATGATTAATCACGCATTATATTCAATAACATCAGTTACCCTCAATAGAATATAATGATTCCAAGATCCACATATAACTAAGATTAAAGTGGGCCACTGGCCGTCACCCAACCTTAGCTTATATCGGTAAGCCCTATATCGGCTAATTATATCCGTGACATAACTCTTGGTTGTGAATCTGGGCCCGAGGCCCAATTCACTCTGATGTCTCAAGGCCCGGGACTCCCGATGGCCTAGTCAAGAAAACCAGACTATACAGTCATGTAATCATTAATGTCTGGGACTCCCAATGACATTTATGAATCACAAACTGTCTTACCCACGCAAAAGCAGACATCCTCACACTGTAAGGCCATGAATGCAATTGAATGGGCTATGACAGCTGACATAGCCTGGACAAGACATCCAACGCTTGATATTATTTGAGGTTCGTAGGTTTATTAAAATTCATTCCCAAAATAGAAGATTACTATTTCGGGAAACTTTCTATTTCTGGAAACCTACTATTTTTGGAAACTTTCTAAAATTGGAAACTTTCTAAAAACGGAAACTTTCTAACTTTAGAAATTTCTTAAAATCCAAAACCCGCAAATTCAGAAATTTCTATTTTAAGAAACTTTCTAATTTCAAAATTTCGGAAACTTTAATTTAAAATCGACTTTATAATTTTATAAAATAAATTTTAAATTGATCTGAAGAAAGACTCAAATAATTGGCCCAATTGTTTTAACTTCTTGGCCCGAGGCCCAAGAATTGGTCCATGTCCAAGACATGACCCAATTGTCCAATTAAATGACATAACCGGTCTGGTTCATTAAAATTGGTCTAACCAAATTTTAATTACTACGATGACCACAATTGTCAACCGGTTATTTACTAAACCGGAATTTCTCAATTTATTTGGTCCAACCAAATCAAATTAGAAATTCCTGGTTTAGGCACTAAATCCAATATTTCTTTCGACATTGGATTTCTTATCCCGGTTTAACCAGACTTAATAAATTTATTAAATCTGTTTATTAAACCAGAACGAATCAATTTTAATTAAGTTTTGAACCGAGCCTTGAACCGAACCGACTTGGTCACGAACCGAACCGAGTTGGTCGTGACCTAGTTTCTTTTCCAAGAAACTATCGTCCAGCCGCGAGCCGCAAACCAACGATCCGAGATCGAGACAATGCCAAGCTGCGGTCGGGACGATCCATCGGGACGTTCGGGACGGTGCTGGCCGAGTCGTCCACGAGCGAGCCACGATCCGGACGGCGTGAAGCCTCACGCGATCGAGCAAGCATAGAGACGGTCGGGCCGTGAGAGAGGCGGAACGGGACGATCCGCGGGACATGATCCGTCTGTCGATCGGGACGAGCCACGATCGGGACGCGATCGATCCAATGATCCGACCCAACCGGCCAGCTCTCGGCCAATCAACAAACCCGAGTCATATAGCTCGGTTTGCGATTTCTTTAGTGTGTTTAGGATTCAAATTTGTTTCTTAAGTGATTTATCTTATCAGTAATTGATTCAAAACACTTCTAAACAGATTAAACAACCTAAACATGAATCTAAAACAAGAAATCCTAAGAACCAATGGCTCTGATACCACTGTAGGAATTGTTTAGATGATCCTGATTCAATTCACAGATTCATATCAACCTAAACATACAGATCTAGGTTCTCTTGAATAGAAACATTAGATGATCTCACCTTTTACCTGTTTGTTGCAGCGGAAGGAATAGAACAGGTCAGAGATCAGAGAGATACACCGAGGGATGAATCCTCCAAAGGCTCACACACGCGATCACAGAAAACGGCTGCTAGACCGAGCTGGTGGGAGGCGCAGGGAGAGAGGAGAATCGGCGCTGGGGGCTAGGGTTAGGGAGAAAAGACTTGGCTTTTAGTTTATAAAAGCCTTCTCTTTCCCTTTTGGGCTTTTGGGCCCAAAACACCAATCTGATTAAATCCCATTTAATCAGACCCATTAATCTTTCTCTCTTAGTACGACAAATGCCTGGCACTTTTGTCGTACTTCTGCTAAGCCGTTCCAACACATTTTCCTGTTAGCTTAGGCGTGTGACCCATATGGGATCATATAATAAAGGCAATAAGTCCAAGACTTATAGATCATGAGCGGACTCTAGCAAGCCATCATGACCCCCAGTATTATATGACTTATGTCTGATCATTGACATACTCTTACTTTCTAGAGACAGTACCGAGATTACTGGACACAATTCCAACAGATGATTCCAGTACAAGTGGGAGATTGTTGGGATTGTGTCCTGAAATCACACTTGTACTCACTCCTGATAATAGTTGTGAATCGAGATCAATCGTTTGTATAATATTGATGATTGTAATGCTTTGCTAGAAGCCTCTTGTAATCTGTAAGTTGTAGACTTACTGCCAGTATTATATGATCATATAGGGTCACACACCTAAGAAATCTGGAAGCTAACATATGGGAATGATCATTTGATAATGATCACGTTGATGTGTATTGGATACACATTGACATAGAGTTTTATGATGTATGTGTCGATCGATACATGAGTGTGTCGATCGATGCAGGCTTTTCGAGAAGGTGTGTCGATCGACACAGTAAGTGTGTCGATCAATGCATATCGGGTTTTGACGTAAACGAGTCGGGCTTCTCCGACGGTTTTGTGATGTCATTTCCAGGTCGATATATAAAGGCTTATATGGTCGACCTGGACCCTAGCCGTCACTGTGATTCTTAGAGAGAAAAGCAGAGACATCGAAAACTCATTCCCTGAATCCGGCACTAGCATCCCGGCGTTCCAGGTTGTGTGAGTGTGTGCTTGGTAGAGGCGAAGCACTTGATTCGCTAGATCTCGTTCACCATTCTATTCTGCTGCCAGATCCGAGGTAAGAACGAGGTTGGTAATTTCAATATAACAAACCCTAGATCCTAGGAGATCCAACAAGTTGGTTAGTCAGGAGGAAGAGATAACTCCAAAGAGGTCCATAATCACAGAAGAGATTATTCCAACAGCGACTGCAGAAGAAAATCAGTCTGTTAACACAGACACAGTCCAGCCTGATCACTCAAGTGAGCATGTAGCGGTTCTCTCTGACAGTCCTATCCGATCAGTAAGCAGGACCACAACTGTAACAGAAGCTCCTCCAGTCACAAAAGTTCATCAACTACAACAACAGCGGCAGAGAACTGAGCACACTATGACCACCAGACGCAAAGATGGTATTGTGAAACCGAATCCAAAATATGCTCTTCAAGTTGTTCAAGGTATCCCTGGTGAACCCAAAACAGTTGCTGCTGCGTTAAAACACCATGGCTGGTTAGCTGCTATGCAAGAAGAAATCAACACTTGCTATGAGACAAACACATGGAGCTTGGTTCCACCTCCTAAAGATGTTAATCCTATTGGGAGTCGATGGGTTTTCAGAACCAAACTCAAAGCAGATGGGACGCTTGACAAACTACGGGCTAGATTGGTAGCCAAGGGTTTTGAAAAAGAAGAAGGAGTGGATTTCTTGGAAACATATAGCCCAGTAGTAAGGACTGCTAAAATAAGAATGGTTCTTCATCTAGTTGTGGTAGAGAAATGGGCAATCAAGCAACTTGATGTGAAAAATGCCTTCCTCCATGGAGAATTGCAGGAATCTATTTTCTTGAAACAACCTTCAGGTTTTGTTGACAAAAAACATCCTCAATATGTCTGCAAGCTCCACAAGTCTATTTACGGACTCAAACAGTCTCCTAGAGCATGGTTTGACAAGTTTAGCTCCTTCTTAATTGATTTTGGCTTCAGCTGCAGCACAAGGGATCCTTCCTTATTCATCTACCGACATAAACAGCAGATCATTATCTTTTTGCTGTATGTAGATGATATGGTTCTCACTGGAAGTGACCAGACCCTTATCTCTACCTTTCTAAGCTCGCTAAGTGACAGGTTCAGGATAAAGGACATGGGCTCTCTGAGCTATTTTCTTGGAATACAGGCACATAACTCAGCTGCAGGTCTGTTCTTGAACCATGAAAAATATGCCAAAGACTTGTTAGTATCTGCAGGAATGCTTGACTGTGCTCCCATGCCCACTACTCTCCCTGCTCAGCTGGATAGAGTTCCTCATCAGAAGATCATCTACTCAGATCTCTCTTACTTCAGGAGCTTAGCAGGTAAACTACAATACCTAACACTTACAAGACCTGATCTTCAATATGCTGTGAATTTGGTGTGTCAGAAAATGCATCAGCCAACTCTCTTTGACTTCAACCTGCTAAAGAGGATCTTGCGGTATGTAAAAGGCACTGTTACAATGGGATTGAACCTGAGTTCAGATACTGATTCCAGCTTGAGAGCTTACTGCGACTCTGACTGGGCCGGGTGTCGAGAAACAAGACGCTCAACTGGTGGTTTCTGCACCTACCTTGGCTCAAACATTGTTTCCTGGTCTGCAAAGAGACATCCAACAGTAGCCAGGTCTTCGACTGAAGCCGAATACAGAACCTTGTCAGACACGGCTGCTGAAATATCATAGATCGAAGCTTTGATGAATGAGTTAGGAATCTCTCGAAGGAATGTTGCAGAGATCTACTGTGATAATTTGTCCGCGGTTCACCTGACTGCTAACCCGGTTTTACACAAGAGAACAAAACATTTCGAGACCCACTTTCACTATGCAAGAGAAAAGGTTGCACTTGGGTCTCTCATAGTAAAGCATATCTCTGCAACACATCAGATAGCATATATCTTTACTAAACCGCTTCCACAACGCAGCTTCTTTGATCTGAGATACAAACTCGGAGTGGATGTTCCTCCCACCTCGAGTTTGCAGGGGAGTGTTAGCACAATGATAGGTTTCTAAGTTTTACCCTATTCTAAACTGCAAGTGAACAGCAATGTCAAAGTAGTATATAGGGCTATCGAATCCACAGGGACACTTGGTCTCAATAGAAACAAAAACGTAGAGATTAAACTAGAAATAAGCAGATGGTGAAGTAAATAAATTGCGAAGCAAGAAAGTAAACAGTACCAGAGATTAACGGTTGTGAAGCAATAAACTAAAAGCGTCAAGCCTAGGGTATTCTCAGGAAATCAGACAAGCAGACAGTTCATTCAGCAAGGATCTAATTAAGCACAGTTCTAGAACTCAAAACACAGATATAGAATTAACCAAATTCCTTTGCGATAATTCTCTAAGTCTAAGTGCAGCAAACCAAACTTTCGTTTGCGAGAACTAACAGATTAAACTAGCATTAATCCCAAGTTTGATATGTTCACAATTATCCTAAACCAAACTTCCGTTTGCGCAAAGTTTAATTGCCCAATTTAATTAGTTCAGATTCCTAAACCCCACTTCCGTGACGTATTTAGCAACCTAAGAACAGATTTATGGTGCTGATGGATAAGATCCAATGAGCTGGCTAATAAGCTGTCATATATGCTTATATATAGACTCCATTGTAATCGTTTGAAGATCAAGTTAATAAGATGAAAACCTTTTGATATCAATCTTATCTTCTTCGCATAAGCACAACTTGTTTTCTTTCTGCCTACAAAGTCAACTGAAAGTGTCATTAATTTTTTACGGGAATTTCATTTGAGCCCCCACACTCTCAACAAGATGTCCATTATTCCTCTAAATTTTAGTTACACGTCACAGATCCGACCCGGCGGCCCAATTGGAGACCCAGATTCAAACCAAAATCAAAAATTGTGTAAATCGCACTCTTCTTCCTCGTCTTTCATCGGCCTTTCTGCTTCTTCTTCCGCTGGCTTCGGGTACGTTTAACTCTTATCGGTAACCTTCATTTCTTAACATTTTTTATGATATCGAATCCATGTTTTTCCCTTGAGAGATTCGATTTTTTTTTGTTCTTGATTAGTGCCCTTTAAGTGACTACTGTAAACATCTCTGAAAAATTCGTCATGTAAATCCGATATTGGAAGACAATCCTTTGGACTGAACACTAGTAGGATTTTTTTTAGTTTTGTTCTAATATAAAATAAGAATTCAAGATTGCTGAGCTGGGTGATCTTCCATCACTCTGCCGCGAATAGGGTTCCTGTTATACAATGAAGGTTGGAGATTTAGCTGAATGGTGGCTACATTTTAGATTATATTTCTCTGCGGATCAATCTCTTAATGTCAGAGATTGCAAAACTATGATATGCCTGCCATACAGTATTCTGAGTGGTTAACTTTTTTGTTGGTCAGATTTGAGAGAAAGTAACCATGAGAAGACAGGGAAACTTTGCGGACTCACCTGCCAATGCATATGGAGCTGGCCAGATACATAATGCCCATTCTGATTTCCAAGATCAGTTAGAGGCTTTCACACCTGAGAGGGACCAACCATATTCAGATTCACAAACAGAGGGCAAGTGGAGATGGGAAAGAGATGGCCCTAATATGTCAAGGCCTATGTCAACTGCTATTTACAATGAAGGTAAGTATCTTTACTTGCTGCACCGGTATTCATAGTCACTCGTCATTTTGACACATAGACCTTAGCATTGTATGGAAGAGCAAGCATCATGTGATGGGTTTTCTTCCTAAGCCTCGTACACAATGAGAATATTGTTTACAAGGCTTGTGTGAGTTGCTGTACTGTATGTATCTAGCAGTGCTCACATCGTACAGATTCCTTTAGTGGGTGAGTTTTTTACATGACATTTTATGTGAGATGAGGGGTATATTAGTTCTAGTAGAGATACTTTAATGATATGAGTCCTTTTGTAGTTACTGAATCGAGTGTGTCTCAAGATTTAGGGTTTATGTCTTGATTCCAGTGTTCTGTTTACACAGGTCAAGGCGTTGATTCATCAAGGACGTATTACAACCGCGGCCAAATGGATCCAAAATCAGGAATGGAGAAGCAAGGCAGCGATCCAAGAGCTCTACCGCAACACCAAGAAAACCCGAAGCCTGGTTATGAGAATAACCGTGGGATGCAGACCTTTGAAGGTCTTGAACAGAAGTTCATGGATGATATAACAAGACTGGCAAAGGATCAAACCGAAGCAGAGGATGCAGAGGTTGCAAGACATCGAGAGGTTAGCAAAAGTTCTGTCACTGAAATACTCTGTGTTGGTTTAGTTTCTTGATCTGAAATCTTTTAACTTTGTACAGAAAATAAACACTATTAATACTCGGTACGAAGAACAGTTAGCTGCACTGAGATCACGGCACACAGGTAAAAGAGAAGAGATCATGAGGAAAGAATCACAAGCTCGTCAGCAAGAATACAAGCAGCAAACCATGGGGATGATGGATCCATACCATCCAAACGCGGTTGGTGCTGCCAATGTAATGCCATCTGTTCATCCACAGGGTTACATTGGCAATGCTCAAGCTCCAGCGGATGCACCAGCCAGATCCTATGGGTCAGATCGGTTTGAAGCATATGGAGAGAGACCTAGGTTTCAGGGAGGAGCCAGGGATCACGGATTCGAATCTAGGGGTCAGTACCCTGGTGGGACAGAGTCCCGGTTCTACTGATGTGATATTTGGTTGAACATCTTTTGTTTTAAGGGATTCACAATCACATCCAAAAGATGGCGGCTATGCCCATAAAGTTACTTTATTGATTCTTTTTTTTTTGATGAAATATCAAATTTATTGATCAAAATCTGGAAAAAAAAATATTCCTTTACAATAGAAAAGAGAAAGAATGAAAGAATGGATTTTGAATAAAGCTCAGGATTCTCAAAAAATTGAACCTCAAGCCTAGATAGCTGAAACTGCAAACCATTTTATTGATTATTTATCACGTATTATAAGTTTATTATCCGTATGAGTGATATATGATTCAACATGCAATTCAATCTAATCAAGTCCATGATGCAAAGCCGTAATTCTTTTATTATTTCCCATTTGTTATTAAGGATCCGAATGTTAACAACTTATTTGCCGTACGGTTTTAGAGTGCAGGACAATTTAAATTGGAATAAGTATGGATTATCAATTGTTTTTAAAAATGTAAAGATTTTTTAAAAAAGAAAACAATAAATATAAAAATTATTTGATTGATAATTTAAAAACAGTTATCATCCGAAGCCTAAATTTTCATACTTTTTTGTCAACATAGTATAAAAGAACATAATTTTCAATATCTCGTCCAAACTGGTGGTTACGGACCAACATGGACAATAGAAGATGTCTAGACGCAAACAGTCTTCGCTAATTTATCCGCCTTTGAGTTTTGTGTACGTGGGATACGTTGGAGTGTGAATGTTTTGAAAAACATCTTGCGACGCTCGTACTCCTTTATATGGATCGAAAAAGCTGACCACAATCTTCACCAACTTGAGTTCTAAAGAGACGAAGTTTTCATTCTCTTCTTATCTTCTCTTTTGGTTCGGCAATTGTTGTTGTACTAAAGTTAAAAAAAAAAAAAAAATTTGATGTTGTACTGAGTTAGGGATTTTCAATTGGTTTTGTTCTTATCGTTGGTCTCACAGATTTTCGTGTTCATATACCTTTACTAGATTATTTTATGGGTCGTATTCTTACGAGGTTATGTGATTTTTAGTAGGTTTTTGGAATTGGGTGTGTCAATATCAGGTTGAGGGTTTCAGAATTAGTGCACCATGGAATTTGATGCACATAACGTGAAGTTTGTTAAATCAGTTGGCACATCAATGAAAACTATCTCAGTATCTCTGACTGTCCTTTTTAAAAAATAGCTTATTGGGTTTCTTACAGTGTTCTGATGTAGCTTGCACCAAAAAACCCTAAATAGACAGCAAAGGCACACTCTCGATGTCACTTAGAGACCGTCCAAGGAGAAAAATTGGGGAAAACAAAGTTGTTTTGACTTCACAGACCAAGTTAGAAGAACCATCTACAAGAGTTCTCGGAAGAGAGATAGTATCTTTCTGTAAGGTAGAGAATCTTACTTTGGATTTAGATGAATATGATTTGGTTGTGGATGGACCAAAAAAGAAGGAGGTGGAGTTTCTTTTCAACAAGGTCAATGCACTGAGATCACAATTATCTTTGGACATGATGAAATTGTGTCCGCAGCCGCAAACCTGTTATTTAAACTAGACAATACATCCCCTTTTGAAAAGGGAGAAGCTGAGAAGACTGATGATATTCCTGTACAAAGGATTGAGGAAAATCAAGAATTTATCGGGGATGCATCTTTGTCAAGTTCTATCTTAGTAAACAATAACGTGGCTCAAGGAGTTGCTTCACTAGTAACAAGAGATTCAACTAGATGCACATGACAAGGTCTAATAAACAGAAAGCTGATTGTACTGGATTTGAACGGAATCATCGCGGATATCAAATTTGAGTGTAAGGGTGAACTCATTCCAACTAACTATATAGAAAGCAGATCAGTTTACTGTAGACCTTTTCTTGCTCTTTTTCTTGACTTTTGCTTTCAGAGATTTGAAGTTGGGATATGGTCTTCCATGTGTAAAGGATTCGAACAAATGATTTTAACCATCTTGGGAAAATATTACTGAAAACTGTTTTTCAGTTTCGGTCAAAGTATGTGCATTAACACAACGTTCAATGCTTCGGAGAAAAGCACAAAACCTTTGTTTCGAGTTGGTGAAGATTTTTTTTTTTGTTTTTTTGTTTTTTTTTTTGTTTTGTTTATTGAAAATAATCTCTTCACACTCCATAACACAGATAAATACTTCAAATTCTGCATGTAATAATGAAACACTATATTGAATGTTCAGTGTCTCCATCATCTTATTCATACCTTCTTCGTTATAACTATACTAGTCTTGCCTTAAATATATATCATCATTTTCGTTACAAATTTTTATATTCTAACAGTTTAAATAATTACTGTGATTTTTCTTATGTATTTACAAATATATTTGGATTCGAGACTATACAAATTTATTAAGTTATCAGCCAATAAGATGTGTCAAAAGAACGTTTTCCATAATCTGTAGCCAATACAAAGTACAGAAGAACGTATAAATAAGTGAAAAAAACTTAAAAATACTTGATATGAATTACATTTGCCAGAAAAATACACAAACTTTTAACGTTATCTAAAAAGTAGCCAATGCTATTTTAGTTGTCTTTTAAATACCTAACTTTCAAAATTTGTTATTTTCATCCTCAGGTTTAACTACCGTTAAAAAACTAATATAACTATGGTTAAAACTAGGTGTAAAAATAACAAAAAAAAAATTGAAAGCTGGAGAATTTAAAAGGCAACCAAAATAACGTTGGGTATTTTCTAGACAACGTTAAACTTTGGGTATTTTTCTGGCAAATATAATTCAGTTCAAGTATTTTTATGGTTTTTTTTCCAATTTGCATATATTGATGAGTTTTTTCTACTGGTATGTCTTTTCTAAATCGGTCTACTTTTAATATTGAGCACATATATGTATCACCAATAAAGTGGATCTATAATTATCTTGTCGAAGGAAGCTAAAATTTAGGAGAGTTGAAGAAACATGCTTGTTCTATACCTCTTGGGGTTGGTGTTATCGATCTTGATGTGCTTTATCAATTCTAACTGAAGGTTGTCTCGATCGAATTTCTTTGGAGAGAGATCATTTGTTGATTCCACTGTCACATTTGTCTTTATTGATCGATCAGATCTTGTCTCCTTTTTGCAATTCGGCTGATACTCCTTTTGATGTCCCTGCTTCTCTAAGATTGGTGATTCCACCAATGGCGATCTTCCTTTTATCGTATGAAGATATTCAAAATCTCTAAAGACTGCGCCAATTAATTTGATAATTGAATATGAGAATTTACATAATGGTAAACGAAAAAACCTTAAAATACCTCAAATTAATTATATTTGCCAGAAAATATCCAAACTTTTAATGTTGCCTGAAAAATATCCAACTTTATTTTGGTTACCTTTTAAATACTTTAACTTTCAAATTTCGTTATTTTGACACCGGATTTTAAAAACCGTTAATGAGCAAACTTAACCATGGTTAGAGTTGGATATGAAAATAACAAAATTTGAAAGTTAGGGTATTTAAAAGACAACCAAAATAATGTTGGTATTTTTCAGGTAACGTTAAAAGTTTGTGTATTGTTCTGGCATATATAATCGAGTTCATGTATTTTTAAAGTTTTTTCCCTAAATAATTCGATAATATGCATTTTTTTTTGACGATAATTTACAATTTTGTAAAATAAAATTTATTATATAAATTTCCCTCCTTCCTTATGTCATCTTCGCGAGGGGCGAGGGACGATACTTCACCTAAAAAAAAAAAAAAAAAACCGAGGCCAAATCTCTATATTGTTCCTGCGTTGTTAGATGCTGATTGTCTGAAGAAAATATCGGTCTTCCTCTACATATCTCTCTGCGAATCTTGTCGTCGCCAAGCCTGTGCCGAGGAACCATGAGCGGAGCATCGTCCGAGGAATCTCCCGATTCAACTCAGCGGATCGATTCGTTCAACGGCGAGCAGAGCGTCTACTTCGTCCCTTTGAGGTATATTCTCTTCGCCTCTCGCCCTATCTATCGCATTTCTCCTACTTCATGTCGTCCATTTTCCTTGTGATTGGAATATTCTGCGAATCTGAATCGCATCTTAGTAACTAGGGAGTTTGACTCGAATGGGTCGGATTTGAATCTCTTAGGTGTTTAAAAATTGATTTGATCTATAGATTTTGAACTTATGGATCCTTTTGGGATGAATAGGGGATGGATATCGTAAACCTTGTCCTTGTTTTTGAGCTTTATTGCGATGTATTTCTTCCATAGCTATCGCAAGAATCACATGGATTCGATTTGAATTCACCATATGATTTACGTCGCGAGATTTTCCTTGAGAGTGTTTTTTTGTTTGTTTGTTTGCTGCTCGTGTACTTCAACAAGATTTGGTCAGACCTTGTTTCTATTTATTATAACTAGATGAGAACCATATTCAGTGTGAACAATGTACTGCTCAGCAGTCAGATGTCAAAGATAATGTTCAGTAATCACTTAAATTATAACCAAGTATCATCGAATCATTGATTTTGTAAGCTTCAATGTTGATTGAAATAAATATGGATTATCCTCATTTGCTTCCTGCACAATCGCTCGGAGCCATTTTCTTAATTTTCTTTCCTTTAGGTCTTAGGCGCATTCCTTTATTGCTGATTGGTAGTTGAGGTGACAGCTGACTAGAATGGGAGTCAATCAAAGATCTGCTAAATACGATTCTCATTCATTCCAGATTTATATAAATACTCTCCAATAGTAGTATTATAGAATAGTTCAATTAACCCAGGGGATGTTTGAACTTTTGAATTTCAGGTGGTGGAAAGATGCTCAAGATTCTATAGTTTCTGAATCAGTTGAAAAAAGAGAGGTCTTGTATACAGCAACAACTGGGTCGTCTTATGGAGGCCCTATGAAGTTGATAAATAACATCTTTAACTCTGATATTCTATTCGATCTGAAGAGGGAGGGTGATGGGTTACAGAATGGTGAAACGGGAGAAGCAAGTTTCTCAGGCAGGGACTTTGCTTTGGTCTCGAGTGATATGTGGCTGCAGGCACTAAAATGGTTAGTGGTTGTTTCCTTTGTACACATCTGATGGTTCCCTTTAGAATAGCTTGAGTCAGTCTGCACAATCCATGTCAATTTAGTGTTACATCCATTTGAATTGGCAATATGATCTTGACTCACGTCAGTATCCAACCATCTGAGTGTTTCTTATTTACAGTATCTGTTCATTCTTTTGCGGTCGAGGTTGAGGCAGATTAGGTATTTTTGGGGTCAAATTCATGACGCTGAAGTAGATTTCCCTAGAATTTGGACATGTTGCCTGTTGAAATCATTTATTAGAAGTTTGTGTTAGGATGTGTGAGAAAACTACAGATCATGGTACCTATATATTCTCGTAATAAAGTTGGTAACTATTGTATGTATGCTTCGGTTTCCTGTACACTACACTGTACCTTAAAAAGCAAAGGTGATCTCCTTAATTTGTGACCTATTACTTCTTTGCTCCCAGGCACCATGATGATAAAAATAATGAAAGAGGCGTAAAAAGTTTCCCGGCTGGAGGAGTTGACAGAGGTGATGTTTATCCAGTACAACTCAGGCTCTCCATATTGCCCGAAACCAATTCTTTGGCGGTTAAAATTTGCAAAAAGGTAAGTTCATAGCCTTTTTATTCGCCTAATCTAGTGCCTTGGTTGTGCCACATTTTCTTGCTGCTATAGAAGTGCAGTGATCGACTTTTCCTAAATTGAATTGTTTTTCACTGGGACCTGGTTTCCTTAGAACTAAAGTTTCATAATTCATTTTCCCTACCAGATGAGACATTGCATAGCTTTAGGTCTATAGAATCCACGTCCTATCTACTGAATATAGTTCTGGAACTTCATCTTCAAGTTAAGATCCATGCTTGAACCATACTAGAATCGACTTAGTTTCTTATATTCCTATCTACTGAATTTTTGCTAAGCTTCTCAGTTTTTGTTTCTGGTTCCAAATCTTATGTTTTCCCGCATGCAGGACAATTCAGTTGAGTGCTTCAGAAGAGCATGCAAGATATTCAGTTTGGATTCTGAGCAGGTAATGTGTTCCATGCATGATCTGTTACCTATTATGTATATACGATATGCATGTCAGTTTATGCATAATGTATGTGGGACACTGCGATATTCTTTATATTTAATTCATGCAATTACAAATTTTACCGATACTTTTGGTCTTGTAGCTGCGCATTTGGGATATATCTGGGCAAACAACCTTGTTTTTCGAAAATGATGTGAACAATTCCAAGGATTGTCAGCAACAAACAGATCAAGAAGTAAGTGTGACGCCTTCCCTTCAACTTTTTTTCCCGTATTTTCCTTGATGCGGTATTATCTTATCCATCATTACTTTTGGTCCAACAGATGCTCCTAGAACTGCAGATTTATGGGTTATCAGACTCCATCAAATTGAAGGAATCGAAAAAAGAAGATGGTTCAACACAGCAAACCAGCGGGACTACCAATGGCACTAATGGTGGCACAACGTTCAGATTTGGACGGAGTAATTCTTTGAGCTTTTTGGGAAAAGCTGGAGAAGCCGGAACTCTGGGGTTGACAGGCTTGCAGAATCTAGGAAATACTTGTTTCATGAACAGCTCCCTTCAGTGCTTGGCTCACACACCAAAGCTTGTTGACTTCTTTCTTGGAGAGTACAGCAGAGAAATAAATCTCGAGAACCCATTGGGAATGAAAGTATGCCAATTTATGGTTTTCTGTATAAATATCTGCCGTAGCTGATTAGTATCTTTTCTTGCTTCTTGGTTAGCCTCACCGAGCAAATTCTTCTGGCAGGGTGAGATCGCGTTAGCTTTTGGTGACTTGTTAAGGAGTTTGTGGGCTCCAGGTGCATCAACAGTGGCCCCAAGGACATTTAAAGCAAAACTTGCCCGATTTGCTCCTCAATTTAGTGGCTTTAATCAGCATGATTCGCAGGTCAGGGAAAACACTTCAGTTTATAGAATCTGAATTAAGTGAGCCTTCCAGATGTTTCTTCATGTCTCTCAGCATTAAAGACCGCATATTAGAATATCCCATTCAAGTGTTTCAGGTTTTCTTGATTTTGTTGCAGGAACTTCTAGCTTTCTTGCTGGATGGACTCCACGAGGACTTAAACCGTGTAAAGAACAAGCCATATGTGGAAGCAAAAGATGGAGATGGCCGTCCAGACGTAGAAGTGGCTGATGAATATTGGCGAAATCATGTGGCTCGCAATGATTCAATTATTGTTGATGTGTGCCAAGTAAATATCTTCAGGTTCCTAAGTTGTTTATATACCTCTGTCGACAATCACGCTAAGGATTGGGTTTGACTGCACAATAAGAATCGTTAATTAGTTTGAATTCAGCTTGAAAAATGTTGGATGGCTTAAGCTGGGTAGTATTTTTAGGTTTTACTTATCATTTGATCTAAGCTCCTATGTTTGAAATTTCTTCCATCAGATTGGTCTGTGCAATTTTATCTTTGATTGGGAAAATATTCCCTGTTGATAAGTTTGTCAAGTTATTAGTGTGTTCTATGTATGCAATTGTTTTTAAGAATTGCTGTGTTTGATATAATGCTCTTTGTACTTGACCATCTGACTATTTCATGAATAGTTGCATCCTGGACATCCTCATCTTTGATTCAGTGCATTTCTTAAGAAAATATCCTGACATCGATCGGTCACTAAGACATTTATATGCATTTCTGGTTGTAGGGCCAGTACAAGTCAACATTAGTCTGTCCTATTTGTAAAAAGGTTTCTGTTATGTTTGATCCATTCATGTACCTATCGCTGCCCTTGCCATGCACGTCAATGCGAACAATGGATTTAACAGTCATGAGTGCCGATGGGGGTAGTCTGCCTGTCTCATTGACTGTCAACGTTCCTAAGTTTGGAAAATTCGAAGATCTTCAGAAGGCACTTGTCACTGCCTGCTCTTTACCAGAGGATGAAACTTTACTGGTTACTGAGGTATATAATATATGCTATATTTGATGCCTTGACTCTCACTTTAGTGCTTAGGCAGAGCATTTGTTTTAACACAGAATGAAAATTCTCTTCATTTGATCTTTACTTGTGTAGGTATACAACAATCGGATCCTTCGCTTCCTGGAGGAGCCTACTGATTCATTAACCTTGATCAGAGATGGTGACAAACTTGTCGTGTATCGGTTAAAGAAAGATGCAGACAATTCTCCTTTGATTGTATTTATGCATCAGAAGCTGGAAGAGTAAGTTTGCCTAGTATTTAAATGCTACGTAAGGTTCTTATCAATGCAAATTGCGCCACGCCCTGGCCTTCTTTGACCGGTGGTTTTAGACATTATCTGTTTGTTTATGTTGACAACAACATGAATTTAATCTTTCTTCAGCAATCAATTTATATATAGCTCTTGCCTTTTATAATGCATTTGTAACATGCTATTGTTCAATTATTAAGTGGTGCCATAGTTTCAAATTTATGTCTGAGGGTACCAAATTTGTAACCGTTTTAATGTTTTCAGGCAGTTTATCCGTGGGAAATCAAGCCCAAATTGGAAGGCATTTGGAATTCCCTTGGTCTCGAGGCTTTCTGATGTCGAGAATGGATTTGATATTGAGAACATGTACCTGAAGTTGCTTAGTTCATTTAAGATGCCTACTGAACTCATCGCAGAAAATCTTGAAAATCCTATTGAAGAAGAAGCCACTGATAAAGCAGGTACCGATGGTCCTACTTCAGTTGAGGATACAATTTCCACTGATGTGAAGGAGACTACTGAGTCTCTTCCAGACCCTGTGTTGAGGCTATACCTAACCGACGATAGAGGAAGCTCAATAGAATCTGAAATATTGAAAGAAAAGCCTGTAAATATTAAATCCAAGCGGTTGAATGTGCTTGGACGTTGGCCAGTAAAAGAGCTAGACGTTTATGATACTTGTCTTCTGAGCTCCTTACCTGAGGTTTCCAAGTTTGGAACTAAGAGACCTCAGGAATCTGTGTCGCTTTACGAGTGCCTTGAAGCATTCTTGACGGAGGAGCCTCTTGGCCCTGATGACATGTGGTGAGTTGAGGATCAAAACCAGTTCTCGTATCTATACTCGGCTTTTTGATGTGTGATTTTTTTTTTTTTGAGAATAGTGCACCTAGTTTAGTTGGTTTCGACTTTCTTATTTATTCCTTTTAGATTCCCAGTTATAAATGATGTGATTTTTTGTTGTCTTTGCATCTTTGGGGGCATTGAGCATTGAATGTTGGTTGCATGTAGCATTCTTTTCACTTCGTCATCATCTTTGAAGTTACCTTGACTTTTGTCAGTCGCTTTGTACGCTTGACTTGCTCTTTTACTAGTTTTCTGGATCGTTTTTAGGTATTGCCCTAGCTGCAAAGAACACCGGCAAGCCATTAAAAAGTTGGATCTCTGGAGGTTGCCAGAGATACTGGTTATTCATCTGAAAAGGTTTTCTTATAGCCGGTTTATGAAGAACAAGCTGGAGGCCTATGTGGACTTCCCGATAGATGGTCTTGATCTATCAAGCTACATCTCCTACACGAATGGTCAGACAACTTATCGTTATATGCTTTATGCGATTAGCAATCATTATGGGAGCATGGGAGGTGGTCATTACACTGCATATGTCCACGTAAGTGATAACAGGCTTGTAGTTTCTGTGTAGTCTGTTGTTAGCTTAAGTCCATACGACTTATGAATCTCTAACTCAGTTTCTTCTTATTTTGCAGCATGGAGGTGATCGATGGTACGACTTTGATGATAGCCATGTCAACCAAATCAGCCAAGAAAAGATCAAGACCTCGGCTGCTTACGTTCTCTTCTATAAACGTTTAGTAGAAGACTAATGAACCAGAAGGTTAAAAGACAAGAAATTGGTATGTGCAATTTTGCCACTATAAGGGAAACTTATTTACAAACATCATTGGCTTGATTCTCATCAGTACAAGATCAAGATCAAAGCAGCTGTGTTGAGGCTTGTTTACGGGAGAGAAGAGAGTAGGGAAGAAGAAGAAGAAGAAGAGCAAGATGCTGAGAGGATCATGTTGCTGGGAATTCATTTGATTTTTACACAAAAGTTGGTGTCTGATTATTTCATTAACTATATTCAATTAAGAGTAGAAGAATAGAGAAAATGCCTTTGAATACAACCCTTGTGGGATATGTTCTAATTGTTGTTTAGTTTCTGTGTGTCAGTCGGCTCTTGACCAATAAAGTTGAAGAAACATCTACTTTTTAATAGTAACTTGTTTTTGTTTTTTCTTCTTCTTCTGGAATTGTTTTTTTAATAGTAACAGCTAAAGCCAGCAACTAATTCTCCATCTGAAACCAGTGATTTTAAACCTGGACCGACCGTTCAACCATGAACCGGACTGATAGCCGGGTTGGGTTTCTACAAAACCCAAGACTTATTAACCCAAATAAAAATCCAACTAAAACCGACAAAAACCCGTAAACCGTTTGACCCGAACGAACCAGTTGATCCCGGTTCAATAATTTTTGAACGTATATATATTTTTAAATTACTTTTGATATTTAACTAGTTAAATGTGTTATATTTTTATGTTATAAATACATAACTAATATAGAAATTCATGTTTTTTTATTTAATTGTTTTAAAAATTAATATTAAAAACAATATTATATTTTGATATAGTGATGTTATACTAGAAAATATATGTTATTTTCTACTATTAGTTTGGTATTTCTTCATAAATTATATATAAAAATCACAATTTTTTCAAAAATTTAATATGATAAAAATAGTTATTAGTTTAGTATTTGAGGTTGATTATGTATTTGATTAGATATTTTATAACATTTATGTTTAATTTAAGTTTTTCTAAAATGTTATTATGTTTCATATATTTTTATTTATATATATAAGAAAACCAAAATTTTTAAGAACCAGGTTCGATCCGACCGGGTCAAACCATATTGAACCATAACCCAATCGCTTATCCGGTTCAGCATCCGGTTCGGTTTTAAAAACATTGTCTGAAACTTAAAAAAAAATCAGCTATCACTAAGTTTGTGCTGGGATTAGACGCTGACGGTCAAAAAATAAACTAATAATAATAACTTGTTGCTGCCGGCAGCACGCAAACAAAACAACCTTTTAAATATGCGTGGAACGAAGAGTTAGTGGTTAAGAATAACGACAATCTCTTATATAATTAACAAACGTTAAAGTTGTGTAGCTATCTGCTGTACGAGCGAAGAGGACGAAGTGAGAACTCTCTTGGCATTGCTCAACCACTCGATGGATCCACCTACCCTTCTTCTTCCCCTTTTAAACCCTAACATTTTCTCTCTACCCCCAACCACGTCTCCATCATGGAACCTACACTCTTGACTCCTGGAACCTACGCTCTTCTCTTCTTCACCCTCTCCCTCGCCCTCTACTGCAGCATCGACCCATTCAAGCATTGCGCCATCTCCGATTTCCCGGATTTCGTAGCTCATGAGGTTGTCTCTCCACGTCCCGATGAGATTCTATGGGAGAGAGATTCACAGAACTCGCTTCAGAGATCAGAGATTCTGTTTCAGAACCAAGTCCAGGGTCCCGAGAGCGTCGCGTTCGATCCACAAGGACGCGGTCCGTACACCGGCGTTGCTAATGGCAGGGTTTTGTTTTGGAATGGTGATAAGTGGACTGATTTCGCTTATACTTCAAGCAATCGGTGAGTGGAAGAACTTGACTCAGTGACTGATCTATCAACTCTTTGTTAACTTTTTATTTTTTTGATTGGTTACAATTGTAGATCGGAGATTTGTGATCCGAAGCCTTCTGCTCTGAGTTACCTGAAGAATGAACATATATGTGGGCGTCCTCTGGGTCTCCGTTTCGATAAAAGAACTGGCGATTTGTACATCGCCGACGCGTATATGGGACTTTTGAAAGTAGGTCCTGAAGGTGGCTTGGCAATGCCTCTTGTAACTGAGGCTGAGGGCGTGCCTTTGGGGTTTACTAACGACCTTGACATTGATGATGATGGAACTGTTTACTTTACAGATAGTAGCATCAATTACCAGAGGAGGTCTGCTTCTCTTGATTCTTTTCACCGTTCCTGTTATGGTTTTATTTGCGTTGATAGAGTAGCTGTTATATTCCTTAAGATATGTGATAATTGAATCCTTAAGATATGTGGTAATTGAATGCTGAGAGTGCTCATTTTAATTTGAGCAAGTCTCAGTGTTTGTTGCTTAGCTTGGAGATTGTAATATGAATCATATGATTCTTATATCCTGGAATTAGACTAGTCTCTGTTGTATTGTGATCTTATCGTTTGAAGAATGTTCACTAGATTAAAATGGGCACAAGTCTCAGTGTTTGTTGCTTAGCTTGGAGATTGTAATATGAATCATATGATTCTTATATCCTGGAATTAGACTAGTCTCTGTTGTATTGTGATCTTATCGTTTGAAGAATGTTCACTAGATTAAAATGGGCATGGGAAATGGTAAATATGTGGATGATGCTGGTTATTTATCTGTAGTGTCTATCTCCGCAAGTTCTGACTAATAAAGCTCATTATTCTTGGATGTACTGATTTTTTAAACTATGATCTCCGTCCAGGAACTTTTTGCAGCTCGTTTTCTCTGGAGACAATACTGGGAGAGTTCTGAAGTATGATCCAATAGCTAAGAAAGCTGTTGTTCTAGTCTCAAATGTTCAGTTTCCGAATGGTGTGTCTATCAGTAAAGACGGTTCTTTCTTTGTTTTCTGCGAAGGAGATACTGGAAGGTGAGTAGTAGTAACTCTTATTCGAAATCAATATGTTGTTGACCAATGTCGGTGATAGTATTATCTTAAAGTGTAAACAGACCCTGGAATAAACAGACCCTGGAACAGTTGCATCAAAGTATTCATTTCTTTGTAGCACTGAAGGGTCAAGACTATCTCGATCCAGTACAACTATATAATCGTTTTTGTTTTGTATTGAATGCAGCCTACGAAGATACTGGTTAAAAGGCGAGAAAGCTGGAACATCAGATGTGTTTGCGATGTTACCAGGGCATCCTGATAACGTGAGGATAAACCAAAACGGTGAATTCTGGGTGGCGCTTCATTGCAGGCGCAACTATTACTCATACATAATGGCAAGATATCCTAAGCTAAGGATGTTCATACTGAAACTCCCAATCAGTGCTGGAATACACTACAAGTTCCAGATCGGGATGCGGCCGCACGCCGTGGTAGTAAAGTATAGCCCTGAAGGGAAGTTAATGAAGGTATTGGAAGATAGTGAAGGGAAAGTTGTGAGATCGGTGAGTGAAGTAGAAGAAAAAGATGGGAAGCTTTGGATGGGGAGTGTGTTGATGAACTTTGTTGCTGTCTATCATCTCTGATTTCTTGAAAGTTGAAACCTACACGTAAACCGGCTTCATTGGGTTTCCAAATTTAGCACATCTCCCTAGAACAGAGTTAGGTTAGGCTTGCACGTCTGAAGAAGTATGAAGGCATGTAGAAGCATATATGTTAGCGGTGACAGCATCAGTAAGTCGCAAAGTTATCCGGAAACCTGAAAAACCAAACCGATCTATTGTACTCAATCAAAAGAAACTATTAAGAACAAAATAAAAACTTCATTAAACAGTGTGTTTTTAGAGTGAGTGCAATTTATCTTACCCTATGTGAAATAAGTTTGAGCTTTAGAAACAAAATCACAGAGAATGTCGTTTCGTTTATGTTTTATCATTCACAATGGCTCCTTACAACGTCTCTGTCACTGTATTTTTGCCATCTTTGTCAACAAGCTTTAGTTCTTTTTTACCCTCTACTCCTTTTCTATTTGGTCGAACTTTATCCTCTGCTCATTTCTCATTTTAATGGTGGTCAAACTCAAAAACAGAATGAGAAAAGTTTATGTGCACGGGTGTCGCGTTGGTTCGAGTTCGGTTGGTGGTTTGTGCGTGTTTCGCTTTTTGCCTCTGTTTTACTATGGAGTTGGTTAGCTTTTGGATTTTGGTTAGTTTGGTTTTATTTTGGTTTGATTCTCCGCTGATTGGGATGGGTTTGGTGGATTTGGACTTTTGGGAATTATAGACTCTTGTAGTTTGGTTGCAACGGGATGTATTTGCGTGGTTTCAGGTTTGGTTTGGTTATGCTCTCGAGTTTTGTTTCTTGGATTTGGGTCATTGTATCGTCACCTGCTATCTCTCTTTTAAGACTTTTTGGTTTCGGTTCTCGCAGTAGGTTAGGTTCTTTGGTTTTTTCTTGCGAAGAGGTTTGGTCATAGTTTGTAAGTGGTTTTGGCAGGATTAATGTGTCCGCGTATAAGATGAAGAGTATTTTTTGACATTTTTTCCCAATCAGTATTCAAGGCTCGGCCTTGTGCCTTTGCTCTCTTGATGTTTTCGGGTGGCCCGGTTCTCTGTGATAGTTCAGTTTCTGATTCGATTTCTCTTTGACTCTGGGTTATAGTTTAGTTGAAGCGGTTCTTAGTTGGATTCGCGCGTGGTCTTTCCTGAATTAGGCTTTGCGGCTCATGTCTTTCTTCCCGTTCTCGGCATCAAAAGGGTTCGTTCGGTTTGATTGCTGAAGCTCTTCGAGTTAAGGTTCTATGTGCGATCTTATTCTTTTAGCATGAGTTATTTACACCCATAGTCACATTTGCACTTGGTTATTACAAAATAAGACACATGCTTGTCATTGGGCATTTTTTTACTTGGATAATACAAATTTGCCCCTCGTTAACTAAGAACAATTTCTCACTCACGACCAAAACAAGAGAAATCAAACTTCTTTTCTTTCTATTTTCTTTTTATTATACTCTCATTTCTATTTCATCTCTCTCTTTTTATTTTTCTTTTCTTCTAATGGTACTTTTGCTAAACATAATTTTTGTTGATAATATTAACTATAATTATTTTTTCTCTACATTATGACATCTATTTTGGTATATTTTTAAAATTTTAGATCAAATCTAGTGGATATCAAAAGTTTATAACATCATAATTGTTGTATAGTAAATTTTTGATATATGAAATTGTGTACATGACTTCATAGACAATATTTTCACATTAATATAGTAAATAAGCTTAGGGAAATTACTTCGTGGACACACATTTGTACATTTACTTCTGGATGTGTTTATAGTATATTGTTTGTAGACATTCATACATCCTACATGATACACAATAAGATATAGACAATTGTGTACACTACTTAATGGACAATATTATTCGCATTGATACTTTAAATAAGCTTATAGACATTCTGTGTGGACATGTTTTAATGAACACTCAATTATTTGTTTCTATATGTTGCATGGACATTATAAAGTGGACATATATCGTACATATGGTCTTACTCCTTTTCAACATGTTTCAATATACACCAATTATTATTTGTAAAGTTTGTGAACATGAAACAAGTTCCAAACTATACTATCCACACGGACATGTACACAAAATGATTGACGAATATCGAAATATGCGGTAGTTTATCAAATAAGTCCAACAACAAACTTACAACTATGTAGTCCACATGGACATATCCACAAGCTTGTTTCTGAGCGATGTCGAAAGTTATTGCTAAATGGTGTCAACATCGATTTATAAAATGGTGTCCACGTCGATTATAAAATTATGTCAATGTATGCATAGTCAATGTTCTGATAATCTACCTTCACTCTATATATATATTTATTTTCCACCGTCCATACCTACACGTTTCTGTATACACTTATATGTGGACAAGATTTGATCCAAAAAATTATTGTACAGAAGATTTGATACAAAATTAGTTAATATATATCATAATAGATATCAAAATATAGAGAAAATAAAATAAAATTAGTACTTTACAAAAAATTAATTTATATTTAAACTTAGAAAGATATGAGGGAAATGAGAAAATAATGAAAATAAAATAAAATAAAATAAAAATAAAAAGTAAAACAAACCAAACTACTTTTAGTTTAGTTAAAATCTAACTAGTAACAATAAAGAAAATAAAAAATCTAATATGTTGTAAGGGCAAATTAGCAATTAAAATTTTCAAATAGTGGAAAATGCCTCTTTCACCCCTAAAGTGATTTAATATGTAAGTTTCAAAACATAAAGTGACTATGAGTGTAAATCACTCTAAATATAATCCTTCAGCCAAAAAAAAAACTCAAAAACAGATGTGTGAAACTCGAAATATATTAAACCTGGTTTTCTTTTAAGTAACCGGTTCGATCTGGTTACATCTGTTAAATATCGGTTACTACTGAGGGTTTTCCATCTGTGTCTACTTAAGTTAAACCGGTTGGGACTGATATTCCGCGAGGGGAATCAGTTAAAAAATTTCCCAGAACATATTCTCATTTACTGCATAAGAGGTGTGCCATTAGTAGACTCGGCGACCGTTTCTTCTTCGCCTACATCGCTTGTAGCCGGAATATTCGCCGGAGAAGCAAGGTTTCGATTTCGTTTGTAATCTTCTTTTCCTGTTTTCTATGATGGATATATATAACCCTAAATTTTTAAAGCCTCTGCCTCGAGAAACTAGTTTGCTGGATTCTGTTGATCTTGAATGTTACTAGGGTTTATGCATGCTTCCGCTCATTCGGTCACGGGTTTTCGTTTAATTCCGAATTCTAATTTATGGTTGGTTTGCTGCAGCATTGCGCTCTTTTGGTAGTTGAATTTCTCGAGACGGGCAAATGGTGAGTTGAAATTTCGTTTTTCTTCCTTTCATTATATTGTTTGATTCTTCAGAAAATCATGATTCTGATTTTTGTTTTTCTACTTGAGTGTGTGGGCTTGATAGAGATAGTAATCTATTGTACTTGGAATTTGCAGTCGGATATTAGGAAGTGGTTTATGAAAGCCCATGAGAAGGGAAATGGAAATGCTCCAAAATCGACGTCTTCCAAGACTGGTGCTGCTGTGACGAATGCTGCAGAGACTGCACCAGTAAAATCAGAGCAGGTGAGGTTTTCTGCTTTATATATATAGTGTATCTTAGTATAATACTCTACGTAGGTATTGCAAGCAGGATGGAAATTAGTGGCTCTTTCGTTGAGAATTGTTCCCCATTGTCATTCCATTGTGTGAATTTGCGTGAAACTCTAAACACATCGTTACTTGATTTTCAGTGTCATTGAGAGTAAGTTATAGGCGATACAAATATGCTAGTTGCTTTATTTGGTTTGTTTACTGGTGTAAGTGTTATTTCTGTTTTAACACTTGGAGTTGATTGACAGGCTAGTGAAGACCTGGCTACGGGTTCTCGGAAAAAAACGAGCAAGTATTTTGCTAAAGAAAAAACAAAAGCTAAAGAGGAGAAAGAGGTGGAAGACCTTCCTGCCAAGAGGAAACTTGAGACTGATTCTGATGATTTAGGTAAGCCCCGTCCAAGAAAGGCTATCAAGGTTGATGATGACGATGATGATTTTGAGGTACCTAGTTCAAGGAAGACTCGTGATAGCACTCCCAGCAAAAAATTAAAGTCTGGGTCAGGTAGAGGAATAACAACTAAAACTGTTGAAAATGACGAGGATGATGACGGTAAAGATGCCCAAGAAAAGGATACTCCTCTTAAATCAGGCGGAAGAGGCCGTGGCGGTAGAGCTGCATCAGGGGCCTCAACTGGTGGAAGAGGTGGTGGAGGTAGAGGTGGAGGACGAGGTGGGTTTATGAATTTTGGTGAAAGGAAAGACCCACCTCATAAAGGAGAAAAGGTCTGTACTTTCTCGACCAAAGGTCCTATCATAGCTGTTACCTGGGGTCTTATTGTCATATTGACCTATCTCTGTTTTTCAGGAAGTTCCTGAAGGCAGCCCTGATTGCTTAGCTGGATTGACATTTGTAATTAGTGGAACACTTGATAGGTATATTATTGTTTCGTACTCTTGCCTTTTCACACGTTTGTTTTTTATGTTACAGTTCGTTGTACCCTTTTGGCATTGCAGTTTAGAAAGAGAAGAAGCAGAAGATCTGATAAAGCGACATGGTGGTCGTGTTACAGGCTCTGTTAGCAAGAAAACGGTCTTTCTTCGCACCTGTTATTTTCTTATTTCTTTTTGTTGGGTTGAAGGTAATGGCATAGAATTAAAATCCTTGTTTGCAGACCTACCTTCTGTGTGATGAAGACATTGGCGGAAAGAAATCCGAAAAAGCTAAAGAGCTGGGGTGCGTGCTCACTGATTGCATATAATTACAGTAAATTAGTGAGGTGTCTGTGGTCTTCAAATATCCTGACTTGTAATGTTTTGTTCAGCACTAAGTTCCTTACAGAGGATGGCCTATTTGACATGATACGTTCCTCTAAACCTGTAAATAAGTCTCTACCTGAAAGGACAAACAAAGTCACTGAAAAAGTCAGTGCACAGCCGAAGATAAGTCCTCAAAAAGAAGAAACAAGAGGTATGAACTCTACTTCTATAGAGCATGCATTTTGGTCTCTGTGTCTTATGTTGACTAAGCTGTTTCCGGAGAATGCTCCTTTGGCTTCAATAAATTCTTTATTAATTTACTCAGTTGCCGTTTCTTCTCAATATCTCAACTAATAGTGATCACAATTAATTTCTAGGCAAACCTTTACCAAAACGTTCGCCCAACAAGGTTCCCCCACATTCTTCCCCCGCAAAGGGAAAAAAGAAAATTATCCAGTCTTCCTTGCCATGGACGGAAAAATACAGACCAACGGTTCCAAATGAGATTGTTGGGAATCAGTC
Source organism: Orychophragmus violaceus (assembly GCA_030180135.1). NCBI lineage: Eukaryota > Viridiplantae > Streptophyta > Magnoliopsida > Brassicales > Brassicaceae > Orychophragmus > Orychophragmus violaceus. The sequence continues at coordinate 11,064,864 of CM058238.1, read as the reverse complement.
ATTGGTATGTGTCGAAATTACTGTGTGTGCTTTTTGTTCAGTGACATGAAAATGATGGATCCTTTATCAAATTGATTGCAGGTTACTCAGCTTCACAACTGGCTGTCCCATTGGCATGATCAATTTGGGGGTACTGGAAGTAAAGGAAAGGGGAAGAAATTTAATGATGCTGGTGCCAAGAAGGCTGTACTTTTGAGCGGAACGCCTGGTATTGGAAAAACAACATCAGCAAAGTTGGTTAGTCAGATGCTTGGTTTCCAGGCAGTTGAGGTTAGTTCATATTTGTTTCAGTTAATTGGATAATGATCAATTTCGTGCACATTCCTTGCTTGAAATATATACCTTGTACTTTCTATTTAGGTTAACGCTAGTGACAGTCGTGGAAAGGCGAACTCGAATATAGCCAAAGGAATCGGTGGTAGCAATGCAAATACTGTAAAAGAACTTGTCAATAACGAAGCCATAGCTTCTAACATTGATAGGTATGTTGTTGTTTGTTTTTATTCCTCCTAGTGTTAGTATCTAGTCCTAGATGCTTGTATTTTTCCCTGACTTGGAGGAAGTTTTCACCTTCAGGTCAAAGCACCCGAAGACTGTTCTAATCATGGATGAAGTCGATGGAATGTCTGCAGGCGACAGAGGAGGTGTTGCTGACCTTATTGCTAGCATTAAAATTTCAAAGATTCCTATAATCTGCATTTGTAATGACCGATACAGTCAGAAACTGAAGAGTTTAGTAAACTACTGTCTGCCCCTCAATTACCGGAAGCCCACGAAACAGCAGGTTGGATAAGATGATTTTATTTGTCCTTTCTGCATTTTCTTATGATAGGTTATGCACAGGATTCCATGCAGTGGACCGATGGTGGTCTCTTTGGCATGTTTGTTTTGTACTATCATTAGACCTAGAGTTCTTGGTTGTCTTTTTTATTCTTCACATCAGATACCTTTTCTAGTTGTTGACAAGAAGTGCCCTGTTTATACTTAGAAGATAGGTCTATTGTGGAAATACGTCAAGTTTTACACCCGCTTCATCGTCAACCTTTCACTATATAAAATAAAAACTAATAATTTTCTGCATTGAGGATCTGGATGGTCGTATATCCTCTGTTTTATCATGAGAAAGCCTGTTCTCTTACGAAACCAACTTGTCTTTCATTACAGATGGCAAAAAGGCTGATGCATATTGCTAAGGCAGAAGGCCTTGAAGTTAATGATGTAAGATTCGGCACCTAATGTTTTTACTTTAACTAGATTCTGTCAGTCAAGGTTAGCAAGTTCCACATAATCATACATCTGCTTCGGACTATTGTCTTTGCGAAAATTCGGTTCCTGTCATGCTCCGTTTACTAGTTATAAACAAATGAGAGTAGACGTATTAGATTTGGTGTAAACTATATAGGTCATGCAAGGTAAAGGGCAAACACTCTCATTGCTCTTTTCCTTCTAGAGCGTACTTTTGCAGCCCTTGGGAAATCGGATGCCAGTTGGAATGGAGTAAACGTTTAAGAATAGAATTTGATTCCTATATGTACTACTAGTTTGTCCCCTTGCACATCATATATTTTCCTTTTTTTGTCAGATTGCCATGGAGGAACTCGCTGAGAGAGTGAATGGGGACATACGGTTGGCCGTGAATCAGCTCCAATATATGAGCCTGTCCATGTCAGTCATCAAGTACGATGATATCAGGCAGCGCCTGCTCAGCAGTGCGAAGGATGAAGATATTTCCCCTTTCACAGCTGTTGACAAGTAATGTCTCGTGTCATATTAGTTTAGTTCATCGATGCACATAGTAGTGTATCTGTAAGTGTTTGGCATTGCCTAATTTTCTGAAGTAAATCGTATAGCTGTTATATAAAGAAGAAGTTATTTCCTTTGTTTCGTAGTAGAAAGGTTGTTTTTAAAGTACGCTAGAGATTTCAACATAGTTTACTTCCTTTCAGGTTGTTTGGTTATAATGGTGGGAAGCTGAGAATGGATGAACGGATTGACCTAAGCATGAGTGATTTCGATTTGGTTCCCCTTCTTGTACAGGTTTATATTTTGGATACTTTTGAGGTGGTTTTGTGGTTTCTTGAACAGATTCCCACATGAGAATGTGTAAAACAAGAAATTTGTACCACATTTACCCTTAAATTTAAAGACTATTTATTTCCTTTCCTTCGGGCAGGAAAACTATCTCAATTATAGGCCAAGTTCAGCCGGCAAAGATGAGGCAAAACGAATGGAGTTACTTGCCCGTGCTGCTGAATCTATTGGGGATGGAGATATTATCAACGTGCAGATTCGGAGGCATAGGCAATGGCAACTCTCTCTATCTTCCTGTGTTGCATCTTCTATTCTCCCGTAAGTTGCTTCCAGTTATTGAGAATAAGATTGATCCTTATTACCCAAAACTGTTATTTTTTTTTCTTACATGAAGTTTGTGTGGCCGATGAATATCCCCTTTCCTACCCCCAGTGTATTCATTTTGTTTATATGCTTTCTAAAACCTACAGTTCTTCTTATGTTGCTATGTATATATGTAGGTGTTGTATCTTTGTTATGGATTTCTGTTCTCCGGTGTAGAATTCGAGGGATAGAAGAATATGATGTGCTTTCTAATACTTGAGAACTAACGTATGCTTGTTTTGTTTGAATAGAGCTTCATTGTTACATGGATCAAGGGAGGTGCTCGAGCAGGTAATGGTCTTCCAGTGAAGCTCATTATATGGATGAAACTTGGAAACTTTCGCTATCATTCAGTGTGCCTCATTTTTCTGATGATGCATATCCATATTCCACGTGACGTGTGTTTTCTGCCTATAAGCTTTTGAGTCTGCAATCCACCACGTATATATTGAATTAGGGTTTCGTAAAAATCAGATCCTTCCTAGGCTGTAATATTTGAGCATGATTACTATTGTGTATTGATATGGTTATGGTATGTATGAGCCTGTTTCTCCGTTTTGTAGCTTTAAAGCTACCTAGAATTTGATGAGATAATAATGCATAGTTGTGGACACAATTATTGAATGCAGGGAGAACGTAATTTCAATAGATTTGGTGGATGGCTTGGCAAGAATTCTACTGCTGGAAAAAATACAAGGTTGCTGGAGGATCTACATGTTCATGTCCTTGCTTCCCGTGAATCCAGCTCTGGAAGGTTGTTTCCACATGTACAGTTATCTTTATTAGTTATCTCTTTCCGCTGATGCTATGTTTCCTTTTCTTCACGATTGCTATGATAACTTTTAGACATTTTGTATATAGCTCCCAACTTGCCTCTCTTCATATTTCATCCGTCTGTAAAGAGTCAACTTTATTGACCTCCTGCCTTTCTATTTATCAATGTTATGTGATATATTTCTTATTCCAACTTTCGGACTAACGTCAACATTGACCACAGGGAGACTCTTCGTGTTGATTATCTTCCCCTTCTCTTGAATCGCTTGACGAGTCCACTGCAGACACTTCCTAAGGTTAATATCTTTTTCACTTGTTCATGAACGCTCTATCCACTTGTTTGTATAATATCGGGGACAGAGTTGTATGATGAGATATTCTATGTTATACGTGAAAATATTTATCCAGGATGAAGCTGTTTCAGAAGTTGTTGAGTTCATGAACTCCTACTCTATAAGCCAGGAGGACTATGATACTATTATAGAGTTGGCAAAATTTAAGGTATATTCTTCTTCACGGGATATCGCGCCCATAGCTGCGACAATGAATCTCTACTAATGTATTGCAATCTCTACGAATCAGGGACGTGCAAATCCGTTGGAGGGTGTTCCACCAGCAGTCAAAACAGCTCTGACTAAAAAATATAATGAGACGAGTAAAACCCGAATGGTACGTGCTGCTGACATGGTGCAGCTTCCGGGAGTGAAGAAGGCGCCAAAGAAGCGAATAGCTGCAATGCTTGAACCAACTGGTGAAAGTTTGAGAGATGACGATGGCGAGCTGGTAGCACAAAATGAAGAAGAAAACGAATCTGACGCTGAAGACTCAGGTATTGTGCATCTTTGTAAACTGTTATTGTAGATTCAGGTAACTGGTTATGTATAATCAATGACTGAGCCTCCCTCAGAAAGACATTACAAAAATTACCTCAAGTATCTAATGGGACTTGGGAACTGCTTGACCAGATGTAATTTGCTTTTGATATTACAGAAGAAGCAACTAATGGAGAAAAGGTGGAGTCAAATCTTAAAAATCTGAGTGCCAGAGGTCGGTCTTTTACTTGTTTTGATCAGTTATCATTTTCTTTTAGAACCATATCTTGGCTCTGAACGACAATGACTTGCTAAATTCTTTACTTGGAATTCTTAAACGAACACTATAATCTAGTTGCAGGGATCCAAATAGAAGTGGATTTGAAAGGAGCTGGAAGCTCAGGTACAAGAAAGGCAGCTGGTAGAGGGAGAGGCAGAGGCAAAGCAACAGATGCTTCTGCTGAAAAGAAGGCTGCAGGACGAGGCTCTGGTACCAAGCGAAAGAGATGAGAAGCCTAAAATCGTTTCCAGTTTTATCAAAAAATGCATGTTCCTGGAATGTTCATGCATCGGTATAAAGGCTTTTTCGTTTTTTCTTCTCCCTAGATTGGCCAATGAATTTATACTGTTTCTGGAGTTTTAAGGGCGGAATACTAGTTTGTATCAAACGCAGGTCATTTGCTCTTTTAATCAAGATTTTAAAAAACTACAAGACAACCTTCAAAATGAGTGTAGTTAGCAACTTGTAAACCAAAAACTCATTACGATCATCTGCTACAGCTGAACTATCTGCTTCTTCTGATTGCAAACTCAATTCTATCTCTGACTAAAGGTAGACAGAAACTGATGATGGTATTGCACACCATTCATCAGACGCACCATTTTTCTCAACACCACTCTCTCTGTATCTTCTTGTTGAGCATCATCTGAACTATCAAGTATCAACACATTCTAGATACAATAAATTCGATTTACTTAGCCAAGTTTTTGAAGATACATATAAGTAACAATCACAACAACTGATCCAAATCGGTAATGTGAACAACACTACATTTACAACAGATCGACAGTCTTTTACATTGTTTTTTTCCTTTAGTCTTTTTTTTGATGTCATAACACGACACATAAGAAGGCGTCTCATCTCCGAAGCAAAGCCTCCTTTTGGTCATATTATAACCTTTTTATTAGAATCAGAAACTCTTCCTATGCTCCCACACTTTTTAACTTCTGACTCGGTATATATTATATATATAGCAGAATTTCACAATGAACAACATCTTCCCGTCTCTACAAAGAAAAGTAAAAAACAAGATCTTAGATGGTTAGGAACAACCACTTAATAAGCCAAGCTGAATCAGCAAATCAATATATACCTTAGGTCACTTGTTTTATTAGCTTGAACCAGAACCAGCCGCACATGTTCCTTTAACACCTCTTTCATTCATAGAATGTTCATCACCCACTTCTGATCTATTATTATGCTCATTGTTTGATTCAGGAGGAGTGTGATTTTCTGAGCCATTTGATGATACAGCTGCAGTGACAGGTCTAGTACTGTTTTCTCTCGTCTCTAGACGTTCCATCATGCGGGACACAGTGGCGATTCCGGCACTGACCTCTCTTTTAACCTCAGAGCCAATATCTGCCATGGATGTGTTGCGAGAAAAAAATCTATCTTTCCAGCTCCTTGTGTTCTTTGATATCGATTCTTTGTATCTACATTGGGCATCGGGAATCACTTAGAATTGATGGAAAATGATATACAAAACCAAAGCTATCTATAGATAGAGATGGGATGATACCTCGTTGAGACAGCGTTTAGTCGAGACTTTAGAGATTCTGAAAATGATTGGAGATCGGATGGTCCAGCTCTATCTTGATCATTTGGGGAAGATTGATTAAGAGACCTGTGAATGGTTAAACAAAGATAAGGCTCAATGTAACCATACAGTAGTACGAGACAATAAAAAGGGAGGAATTCAGGTACAGACCTGCTGTTTGAATCAGAAGCTGAAGGAGAAACCTGGTGGGGGTGAGAAGAAGCTGGTGGCTGCATGTTTGACTGAAGAGAACCCTCCCCTAAAGTATTGTGAGGAGAGAGAGGAAGGTTTGTGACTGTGTCACTCTCATCTCTCTGAGAAGGAGAGGAAGGCAGGGGAGGATGAGGTGGAGGAGGAGAAGTGTTAGGATGTGGAGAGAACACCATGAACTGTGGATGACCTTGACTTGATGACCTGCTTCTGTGGCCTTCCCTTCTTGCCCCATGTCTTGCACGGCCCATAGCAGCAGCAGCAGCCAAGTGCTGAATGATGCGTTCTTCAATCTCTGCACTATCCACCCCCACTGGGAGCTGCATTTGAGGAGAGCTCTATTTAGATAATTCAGTAGCAAAGAGATGTAAAGATGATAATAGGAGAGTGACATACATGCTGTAATTCAAAATCACCGAGAGTTGGATGACGAAATATGGTGGCATTTCTAGATGGATTGAAGCGGAAGTTCCTCTCTTGTTCAACAGCTTCAAGCAATTCCTGACTGGAAACATTGAGAACAGATAGCTGAAACCACTATCGAGAATGCCTCATGGTAAAGTTATCAACAAGAATGTATTGCGATTTGCGAGTAGACAAAACTAACCCTGTGGGGTCTTTGAGACTAATTGATTGCCAACACATTGGGCACTGTGAACTCCTTTGACACCTAAAAATTTGTGAAATATAAATGTCATGGATCTGATAAGCTCGCACAAACAAGAAACACGGATACAAAGCTTGATGTAATGATTATTTGAGGAGTTTGTTAACTAGCATACTATCTATAAGAGCAACACTTTTGGAAAATTTATGTTCAATGGAGTTCAAAAACAGCGGTACAATGAGCAGATGCATCAAGACTGAAGAGCTTACCACTCAAGGATGCATTGAAGATGATACTCATGCTTGCAGCTAGTCAACTGCGAGAGAAGAGAGATGAAAGAACAAAATTGAGTAAATGCGAACTCAATCAAAAAGAAATGTAATTTTTGATGCATACAGTTGATGGATCGCTTTCGCAGAAGTCTTCAAGACATATGCTACAAGCATCATCACAAGCATCTTGGATTCCCCCTTGAACAAAAGCTGCTGCCGAAATCAAATGCCCCTCAGACGTCGTCGTATCTCCAGCTCCCTGAAATCAAATTCTTCAATAATGCAAAAATCCAAGAGCGAAGAATACGGGAATCTAGAGAAACTGAGCACAATTCAACACAATTTCGAATCCCAACAATCGAAACTTTCAGAATAAAATATATGCAAATTACGCAGAATCTGATCAAGATCTTATCTAATGACAGAATAATATTAAAACCCTGTAAAACAAGCTCATCGTTGTCTCAGAACACAAAAATTAATCAAATGAAATTCAAAAGGGAAAAAAGAAGAAGAAGAAAAAACCCTAACCTCCATTGAAATCGCGATGATGAGCTGACGGAGAAGAAAGAGAGATAATAAGGGATGATCGAAGAAATCTAGGGTTGAGAGAGAAAACAAAACCCTAGATTCATGATTACCTCCCGAAGATAATGGAGAAGAAAAAGGAGAGAGAGAGGGAGATGAAGAAACAAGAAGACAAAAGACAAAAGACAAAGACCCTTTCTTTTCTTTTTTTCTCTCTACGCGTCGTTTTTATTGACTCCCTCTCTCTCACGACCTTCTTTTTTCTTTTTATTATTTAATTCCATGTGGGTCCCAGATTATGACACGTGTTTCCTTCTCTTGTGCTTCTTCCTACTGAGAGGATTCTGAATTCAAGATTGAAGCATATGGACCAGCTTTTGCAATATCATGAAGCCTTATTGGAACCTAAGAGCTGTTTTGCTTTCTCATCCAGATGATGGGATCCTGCAAGTATTTGTTAGCACTTTCGAGAACCAAATCTGGCTTATTTGATGTTGTTGGCCAGCCTGCTGTTACCACACAGCCTTCTTTCTATTCTGCAAACTGAGGACAAATTGGTGTAATGAGGCGTGTTTGCACATCACAGCAGTGTGCAAGCTTGTCCTTATCGTTTTGACTCTTAATTTTCAAATCCAAAGACTTTTTCATCAGCTTTAAATGTCGATGATCGGTTCAATATCAGAAGGCAGCCACTCATCTTTCACACCATACTTTCGAAGACCAGGCTTTCATAGCATTTAAGTCACGTAAAGACGTTGACCAAAAAAAAGTCACGTAAAGACATGTAATCATCAGGGGCGTAACTAGGCAGGCTGGTGACAATACCAGTACCTGTACTGGTCAGAACATTGATGATCTCGTTCACCGACAGAGGAGACCTCAAAGGAAGTCCAATCAGATCATACCTGGTCAGCTCAACCAAGCAAGAAGGCTACTGAGGGATCTTTCATAAGTTCTGGTAGGAAAGGTTACGTGCAGCTCTCTTGGTAACAATGAAAACATCAGTTTCATTTATCTCTTAAGCTCCATATTTCCCATCCAGCAGTACCCATGCGTTGGTTTATCCATACTCTTTCCTTGCAAAGGACTCAGTTCCATAGAAAACGACTCGACTAGTTTCAACTTAATAAGAGTGTACTCATAAGGCTGAGCACCTTCTCCAGTAGCACGTTCGTGATCTACTTTTTCTAATGAAATCACATTACATAAAAAATGATTGTATGCTTATAATAATCACTTAAATATCGACAAATTGTTACTCTCTTGGTCGACAAAGGTACCACGAGGAGAATAATTGTATGCTTTCTAAAATAACGAATATCCAAAAGAAGAAAATAACGTATTCTTTTCAATATTAAAAGTAAAAGAACACTACAGATGGTGGTGGAAAGAAATTTAGACAAAAGGTGGGCTAAAAAGCCGAGAGAAAAGAAAGATGGTGAGTCGATGTTACAGTTTTACAAACTAAGAACCCAAACCAAAGACTCATCTTGGCGTAAGAGTTGTAAAGTCTTAAGAGACAGTTGTTTCATTTTACCTTCCAATATAGCCGAGACGATGAAGGATCATAGCTAAAATGAGTATGCATATTGCAAAGATCAACCCACCTTTCCCGAGCAACCACTTCTTTGCTTTCTTAGCTTTCTCTATCCCGGTTTGAGCCCGATCCGCCCATCGCATCTGCACAACAACATATTTGTTCCCACAAATGAGACAAGTATACAATCAAATTCTGCAATGTTCTGTTCTCACATCCTCTTTTTTTTTTTTTTTGGTTTTCCTAAACCGAATGCGTACCATTTTCTCCAAAGATTCGGGAGAAAGAGAAGCCATGGCTTGCTGAGCTTTTGCAGCATCTTCTTGTGAAAGCTTCATTCCGAATTGTTCGCTCATGCTAGCCATCATCTCCGGATTCATGTTCTTGATCATAGACGTGAACATCTACCAAAAACAGAGAAAAATACAATATGAACATCTAGTATCACATTTATGTTTCGTAATAAGGTAAAAATATATAAACCTGTCGCATCGCTGGATCTTTCATTTGGTTTCTCATCTGTTCCTGCAAGTCAGCAGGCGGAGCAGAAGGGATGCTTGGTTCGAAACCGCTTCTTGGACCAAGGAATGAATTACCGTAAGAACTAGACTCGCCTACAAAACTACTAACCCCACTCGCTCCTAAACTTTCCCGTGGTTCAGATGCTTGTGCATCGCTGTATGATGTTGAAACTGGAGCGTTTGCTTTCATAGACGATGCCATGTTAAACATCCTTTCACGTTCTTCTGGTGACATCTTACTCATCATATCAGATGCGAGTTTAAGCATGTCAGGTGTGGGTGCAAACCCGTTTTCTCCAGATGGCGAAGTCGAAGCGAAGGGGTTGTCTCCTTTGAACGACGAGGCTGTTTGGACCATTTTCTGAATCTCTTCAGGAGACATTTTGCCTATCATGCTAGAGGCAGTTTTGAACATGTCTGGTGTCATGTCTCCAGCTTTGCCTCCACTCAAAGCAGCAAGTGTATCAGGATCAGTTTTTGAAATGAAGTTCTGGAACGTTCTGCAAGACGTGTCCATGTAGCAGAGTTAATATTTGTCTTCAAGTGACAAATAGATGAATAACACATATATACAGTAGTTCGGAACGTTGTTGAACCTGATTGCTTCGGGGTCATCTTTGAGAGCCTTTAATCCATCAAGATCAGTCTTTAAGCCCTGAGCATGACCACCACCATTGCTTTCTCGTTGTGACCCAGTAACCTCTTTAATCGGTTTTTTACTTTCTCCAGAAGTAACAGTATTTTCATCAGTTATTTCTTCAATCACCACACCTAATAACCAAATAAGATAACAATTATCAGTTGTTTCACCATTCATGGATGAAGCAGATCGTCGATGCAGCTAAGAAACGTCTAGTCTGACAAAATATACTATATCATTTCGAATAAATCATAAGAGAAGATTATACCTCTTGCTGATGCCCTGCCAGGGCCCTCAACCGCTAGTCTTTCTTTAGCATCTCTGCATAGAAAGAGTGAAAGTCAAATCTATTTCAAAATGTCGATATCTAAACCTCTGAAATAAGCAAAACTGAAAAGCATGACATTACCAGTCATAAATATAAGAATCCATACCTTAGCACATCAGCAATTGTCTCATCTTCAGGGGAAACTTCATGGGCCTTGCTTAGATCAGAGACGGCATCCTTATAGTTTTAGAGAGTCAATGAGCAAACAGATATTCAGGACATATCTACAGGGAAAGTTGACAAGGAATCTAAAGAAACTTCATTAAGCAACAGAACAACTCACTTCAAACAGGCCCAGATCTCTGTAAGCTTGACCCCTTCTGTATAGGGCTTTGACATTTGTTGCATCATATGCCAAAACCTGAATTAATGTAAGGATGTAAATTCATCAGAAGAAGACTGAAACCGGATGACATTAAGTGTTACATTCACACAAAAAAAGAAGCTAATAGAATTACCGCCGTTGCTCTTTTTTCACATGTTAGCATCTTACGAATGTTTAGAAAATCAAGAACATACAAAAGGTGTAGCATACCTCAGAACCTTCCTTTATGCACTCTTCATGCCGATTCGTCTTTAAATAACATGACATCAGATTGAGGGAACAAGCCAACAAAAGTGCTCCACCTTTAGAAGATGGAATGTCCTTCAGATTGTTCTTCGCCTGAGATATGGTCCAGGAGCAATGTAAGAGAAGCAGAAAAAAATCAAATATTTACAACAGAATAAGACTCTTCTTGGTAACAAAGAAACTGGAAAGCCAAGTAGAGCATGCAAAAGATACATGATGCAGTCTTACACGTAAATATTTCTCTGCAGCATCACTGAAATTTCCTCGGCTATGAAGTTCATTCCCCTGCCAAATATAATATAAACGGTTTCAGGGAACAAGTTAGACACAGAAATAATTACAAGAAAATCAAAGATTCCCTCTCTTCCAAAGCCAACAACAATACCTGTTTTTTAAGCATCTGAGCTGCATTAATTTGATAAGTGAAATGAGCATCAGCTTGAGCACGCATAGATGCTATCTCTTCAGGGGAAGCTTTAGCCATCTTCTCGCCAATCTCAGCCATATCCTCAGGTCGAGTATGCTTAAGCTGTTCCGCAGCTTGTTTCAAATCTTCAGGATTCATGTTCTTCATACTCTCAGTTGCCATTTTCATCAGATCTGGATTCGACATCATCTATAATAACAAGTTAATAAAAAAAAAAAAACAGAGTGAATTTTTCTGTCTTTTAACACATACAAGTACTCATATGCCTGTCACTACAAAACTACAAAGTACAAACCAACTTTTTGAGTTGCAGAATATATCACATTGCATTCAACGAAGAATTTTAAATCGTGAGATTGGTTGAAACTACGAGCAATAGCAATAACTAGTGAGTCCAATTGCAAAGGTAGCAATAAGCTTTGAACTAACATCATCACAATCAAATTATTTAAAAAAAAAAAATAGGACAACAAAATTACCCTAGAGACCTCACAAAGAGGAACTATCATGGAAGGATCAAACAAATTTGAATGAAATCAATGGAAATTAAGAAACCTGCTGTTGGATCCTAGCGAAATCAGCAGGTGTCATACGGCTCATCTGATCTTGAGCGAGCCGAATCATCTCAGGATCCATCATCCCGTTAAACATCTTCTAGAAGCTTCGACGCGGTTCTCTGGGATCAGATCGACTCTCTCGCGCAAATTCAAATCGAAGGAGAATTGTTTGTTTGCCGACGAACTTTGTTTCCAATTGAGAGAGATTAGAGAATTTACTATTATATACAAATTGCAAATCCCAATCGCTGCAACCTCCTCAGTTGACCGACCGGAATATGCCTGGGGTGCATAATGACATATTTACCCTTCCTTTTTAACGAGGTTATGACGTGTCGTAATTAGTTTACTTATCTTATTGTATTAATTAGCGTCCGATAATTATGATCAATGTGCATGTCCTTGTCCATGTTGGAAGTAGAGAACGATGTGAAGAAACCAACCTCATGTTTTCTTCCTTAAATGTCTCAGAAGTCGAACTCATTTTGCTTATGGGGCTGCTTTTTGTTGCCAAAAAAACATGCATTGTTTGTGTTGGGTTCTCCACTACAAAGCCGGCCCAAAGAATAAATCCTAACTGTATTAACATAAATTCAGCCCAGAAAAGCCTGGTAACGAATTACAAGAGACTGTTGAGTCAAAGTGCAATGAATGTTTAAGTAGCTTTTGGTTTTTAGTTTTTAGTTTTTAGTTTTTAGCTTTTGGATTATGATTTTTAGATTTTGGTTTTCAAAATTTTGTTTTTAATTTGCATTAGATTTTAGTTTTTTTTTTTTTAAAAAATCTTGAATGGCGAATTATTTAGTTTTTACAAAATATCTTTTTAAAATAAAATACAGAAATAATATGTAAAGAAACAACGAATATATATTTATAGGTAATATTAGACTTGGACGTTCGATTTTTATGTTCTTTTGGTTTTCAGTTCTTTCGGATACAAAAATATAAGAACCGTTTGGGTAGTTATAAAATTCGGCTCGGTTCTTTTGGTTTTTTTAGTTCGGTTCATGTAGTAAATAACCGGCTAATACCAAAAATCGGGTTCGGTTCAGTTACATTTTAGTTTGTTTTTCAAATAATATTGGGTAATTTAGATAAAAAAAAATTCGGATAATTCGAATAAAAATATCGGATAACTCAAATGAAAATGTTGGATAATTCGGGTTGATCAGATAAATATTGGATAGTTTAAGATATTTCAGATAAAAAATATTGAGGTTATTTCAGATAATTTGATTTTTATTAGTAATAATTAGTTTATTTTGGTTATTTGGTTATTATAAATATAAATATAACTAATATTTTTTAGGTATAAAGATCATATTTCAATTAGTTCGGGTATCTATTCGATTTTTGGATCGGTTTCAATTCGGTTCGAGTATTTCGGATATGAAACTTTAGGAACCAAAATACGATAAAAGGAAGGAAAATCCATGGACTAACTTCATCGTCTCCACCCCGTAGGAACTAAGAGTTGTATATTTACAAAATTCGAATCGGGTTTGGTTACGTTTCTTTCAATTCGGTTCTTCGGTTGTCGGTTTTTTTGCTCAAGCCTAGGTAATACAGCAATATACATAAATCATGAATAAAAATGTTTATTTTGTGATTGTTTATTATTTTTAAAGGGAATTTTTTTTAAGTATTCTTTTTATAAAAACTATAATATTTAATGATAATAAAAATTAAAGCAAATAATACGTATATTTGACCAAAAAGAGTAAATAATACGTATAAAATAATTATATATATATATGTATACATTTACATTATATAGCTGGTCTATTTATAAAAAGTAAATTATAGTAAATTGTATTGTTATTTATAAAACAATGAAGAAATATTAAAATGAAAAGAAAAGAAAGAAAGCAAGTTTTTGAGGAGAATTCCAAAAATTGTTGATTTTTTTTTTTTTTTTGAAAATTGGTTAAACACTTAAAATCTAGTTTTCTTATTTTGTAGAAAATCTTTTTTTTTTAACTTTTTTTTTGATTAATATGGGGTATCCCAAGCTTATAGAGGGGCTCATATTAATCTTCAAGGGGATGTGCATCCATGGGTAGACTATCTCTCCGGATATTCAAATAGGCTGAAAGCAATAAACCCATATCTATGTAAGTGTCCAAGGATATGATTATAAAAATACGTTTTTAGAAAAACTAAATCTAAAAACCACTTCAAAAACTACAAACATTTAAAACTTCAAGTTGTCCGGTTCGTGAGTGGTCGAGGCAAAGTAGAAGTTGGCTATTAAAGTCAAGGATAAGATGATCGAGCTCCAGATGTTGGCAGTGGCAGATCCTGCAACTTTTGTATATCATTCAGGGGTCACAGCCATAGTGACGCTGATAAGCCAAAACTACCAATTATACTTCTAATTTTTCAATATGTACAATGTTTAAGATTCACGATTTTCCAGCATGTATTAGTGCAGCTAGAGGATGGCTTTAGCCATCAATTTGCTTAGAGAACGAATAAAAAACATTTCATGTTCCTAACAAAAACATATATCTCAAAACTTTAAGTTGTTTGTCATTTCCAGTCGGATCACTATATCTTTCATTGTAATTAATATGTCAATCGCGAATATGTTTTCTGAAATGTTTTATACTCCTCAACTTTAATACATATTCCACACCACTTTATTGTCTTTATTTTCTTTGACATCTCCACCATTTTGTTGTCTCTCTCTAGGACATATTGGTTTGTGAATAAATTTAACATTTACTCAAGTCAGATTAAAATTTTGCGCTTCATAAAGGTGTTCCGATACGGAAGAAAACCTCGGAGATGAAGATTAAGGTGAGTCCAATCAACTCGATTGGGCCATCGAACCAATGCCCTAAGCGCTCAACTACACAGAAGAAAGGATAAAGAGGTCATCAGCATCATGGTAGGCGGAGCGGTCAAGAAGATCAGAAAACCGGAACCTATCCGGTAGAGATCACCGCGACAAACGCGGGAATAAAAACGAACAGAACGTCCGAGATTTATTAGCCGAGAAACAACGAATCTAGTCTCTATAAACAGGAAAATCCGAGACAGATCCGAGAATAGAAAAAGAAAAGTAACCGGAACACCTTTATGAAGCGCATAAATTCAACAATACCAAAGAGGCGGATGAAGCTTGCCTATCGACATGTGGTGTTGTGTACGACCATCTGGAGGAGCTCGGCAGAAAACATAGCTATAGTGAACCGGCAGCGATTAGGAAACCGATCAGAGTCGCCGGAGTTCTTGCATGACGGACATGCCGAAGTGATGACGCGTGGCAGGACACGTTGCTGACTTTTCTGTTTTGTCTCTATCCGAAACAATAATTTTGTTTTCCTTTTGGGCTTTATGGCCCATTTGTCTGTAATCAATCTATCCTATAACTTTGTATTCCTGTGTTAGCCAATTTGGGCAATGAAATGAAATCTTTAGCTGCCAAAAAAAATTGTGATTTTTGTTTTTGTAAAATTATTTAATTAATACTCGGATATTGGTATTTTATTTTTACATATCGTGTATAAATTAGTAACTACTAAATATATTTGATTAGTTTTTAATCTCCAACTTTGTTGAAAGCTATCATAAAAGAAAATTAAATCATTATTCTCTTAATTCACATCATTTTACCATAAAATTAAGTATCCCACCAATTTTTTAAAAATATTTATTTGTTTTATGCAAAAAATATGTGACTCGGAAAAAAATAATTGACCCACAAAAAATAATCAAAACAAAAAGTTAATAAGAATTTAAGCTAATGGATTTAGTTAAAATTTAGTGTTAATGGGTTTACCTTTTATTCAAGCCGACTTGATTAAATAAAAAAACTAATAACTTTGTAGTTTTAATTAAATATCCTTAAATAATGTTTTTTAACCAAGTGTTGATGGTGTAGTGGTCATGAGATGGGCCTTGGATGCACCACATTCAGGGTTCGATCCACCTACTCTACATTCCCCACTTGGCCACCTCAAAGAACTGCGGATGAAACGGGGTGCGCACGTGGACTGTAGTCTTGAGGCTAGAAAGTCGATGGGATACCACGTGTCTAATCAAAAAAAAAATTAATGTTTCAGAAAATACAAAAAAAAAGAACGAAACCTAAATTAATTAACATAATTTTTACCTTTCTCGTCGACTGCGTCTCTGTCTCGTTCCCATCATAGTTTTTTTTGGGTCAACTTCCCATCAAGCAATATTGCTTCAGTTTCAGGTATTAACCCTTTACTTTTTTATGTTATACTTTGTTATACTATATTTTTGTTAAACAAAGATGAATCAGACTGTTCTAAGAAAGAATAGATGACTATAGTTTTTCGTTTTGTTGATAAACTTGGCATAGTGAAAGAGAGATTTGTTGGTCTTATCCATGTGAAGGATACATGCTCTTTATCACTAAAATCTGGAATTGATTCATTGTTTGCTAAATATGGTTTGAGTTTGAAAAAGCTGAGAGAACAAGACTATGATGGAGCAGGAAATATGAGAGGTGAACTGAATGGTTTGAGAGCATTGGTTTTAAGAGAAAGCAATTATGCATACTATGTACACTATTTTGCTCATCAACTTCAGTTGGTTGTTGTTTCAGTTGCAAAGAAATATTTTGAGTTTGTAGATTTTTTTGATAAGATTTATGTGTTATTGAATGTGGTTGCAGCTTCTCGCAAAAGAAAAGACAAGCTGATAGAAATTCGGCGGGATGAGATTGAAAAGGGAGTAGATAGTGGTGAAATCAAAACAGGAAAATGATTGAATCAAGAGTCTTCGTTTCCAAGACCAGGAAATACACGTTGGGGTTCTCTTTATAAAATGTTGCTCTTGTTAGTTGAGTTGTTTTCTTCAGTGAGTAAGGTGCTTGAGTACGTCGAGGATGAAGGTATAGACAATACCCAAAGAAGTCAAGCAAATTGTCTTCTCAACTATATCCACATTTTTGATTCTGTATTCTACCTACACTTGATGTTGCATCTTTTAGGACTCACGGAAAATTTGTCAATGGCATTACAAAGAAAAAATCAAGACATCCTAAATGTCGTCTCACTAGTAGAATCCACTAAGCGTCAACTACAAAAGTTCATAGATGATGGATGGGATTCGTTGGTGAAGAGAGTTTCAACTTTTTGTGAGAAACATGACACTGAAATTCTCAATATGGAGAATGATTTCATCGATCCAAGGAAGCCATGCAAAAAGACCAACATGACCAACTTGCATTACTACCGAGTCTATTGGTTTAATAATGTATTGGATATGCAACTTCAAGAGTTTAATAATCGTTTTAACGAGGTAAACTCCGAATTACTCGTCTGCGTTTCAGCTTTAAGTCATGTTGATTCATTCTGTGAGTTTGATAAAGAAAAGTTGTTGAGATTGGCTAAACTTTATCCAGAGGATTTTAGTAGTGTGGAGTGTATATCTCTTGAGCAGCAACTTGGCATTTATATTGATAACTTACGAGAAGATGTATTGTTTGCTGATCTGAAAAGTCTTGGAGACTTGTCGCGGGTGATGGTGGAAACCAGAAAACATCTTTCACATCCTTTGGTTTATAGGCTTTTGAGTTAGTTTTTACTTTGCTTGTTGCTACCGCAACCGTTAAGAGATGTTTTTCAGGAATGAAGATCGTCAAGACAGTTTTAAGGAATCGCATCGGTGATCAGTTTATGGGTGATTGTCTTATTTGTTTTATCGAGAAAAATATATTTGAAGATGTAACAAATGAAACCTTGATAAAAAAGGTTTCAAGCTATGAGTGATCGTAGAGTATATTTGTAGTTTTCTCAGTAATTTATAAACAATATTTTTTGGGTTTTTTTATGCCTCCGGTATTAATTTTTTTGGTATATATATATGTTGGATAGAAAGAAAAAGAAAAAAAAAAAAGAGGGGAAAAAAAGTTAGGGATGGTGGAAGGAAACAGAAAGCTTAGATTGTTGTCGGGACGTGGAGAGATCTCACGTGGCAGTTTCGCTCTGATTGGTTCCTTAATCGTCGGCCCACGTGGCATGCCACTTGTCATCAGAACCTCAGTCTCTCTCTTATTACAGCATCAACTTGGACGGTTGCCGTTCTGATTAGGATGCGTCACCATCACTTCTCAGTTCTCATCCCCACCTTCCATCAAGGAGAAAAGAAAACCACCCGGCCGCTCTTTCGTTGTCAGTTCCGCGTATAATTTATG
Source organism: Orychophragmus violaceus (assembly GCA_030180135.1). Lineage (NCBI taxonomy): Eukaryota > Viridiplantae > Streptophyta > Magnoliopsida > Brassicales > Brassicaceae > Orychophragmus > Orychophragmus violaceus. The sequence goes on along the minus strand of CM058238.1, from coordinate 11,046,691 downwards.
TATGTTTTTCACCCGATACGATATGTAAGTTGTAATGAAAGTTTATTATAGCGTCGAACATAGTTTTTGTTGTTTAAAAGTGATTAAGTGAAGATACAAGACATTTGGTATCAAGGTATACTGGTTTGTTTGGAAATTTCGATCTATTGAGAATCATGTATATTCTCTAGGTTTAGCTTAGACTTAAGCAACATGTCGTGTGTTGTAAAGGGTTGAGACTTGAGACAGAATAATAAAATAGTAGATCAAACGTTTCCATAGGATCATCTCCTAAGTAATAGGATTCTAGTCTTAACCAATCAAGTAGTAGCAAATCATCATTCTTGGTTTAATTGCTGCATAGCTCGAAAAGATAATAAGTTAATTATATCTTGCTATATGTGAGGAGCATTAAAAACAGATACTCAGATAGTCTTGTAATAATTAAGAGCATGCAATGGAACCCCCCCCTTTGGGGTTCTAAAACATTTTTAATATTTTTTTTTTACCGAAAAGAAAAAAAGAAGGAAAAAGCAAAAAAAAATAGCCAATCAGCTGTCGACACATCAGCCCAAACAGTGAAGATACAATGCTTAAAAGGGCTTAGTTAAGAACCCCTCTTACATTGAGTTTCTTACAAATAATATATTTTAATTCATATTGCATAAGATCTTGTGCCAAAATCCATTGATGTATATGCTCTAACAAAAGTTCACATAGGTTTAGAAAAACCACAGTCGAAGAATACGTGATATGTTATTCTAAAAACACCGCAAACAGAAAAAGGATTGTTTTGAAGTCCTCAATTAAGCATACGATCACGAGTAATATTCTTTTCGTGAGCAAATAGCCAGGTAACAAATAAAAAAAGAATCGGGAAATATCTTTTCCGATGCAAACAAATTTTCACTAAAGAACCAAAGAAACCAAAGGAGTATGTCGTCTGATTGTGTTCCATACTTTTGAAGCTCACAAATGATCGGACGTGACTCCAACAGATCAAGTCAATTTGTCCCCAAGTACTGTATCGTATGTGTAAACAAATCCCATGAACAGTTTATAGATGTGGCGGAAACTGTTGTGACATTAAAACGAATGGTCCTAAGTAGAGTGATCCATATCATTTATATATTACTTGAGATCCCTTCCAACTACCGATGTAGGACTTATGTCCCTAACAGAGCCGGAGCTAAGATTTTCGGGACCCAATTCAAAATAATACAAAATATCATAATTTACATATTATAAAATATTATATTTAAATAATTGTAAAGTAAAATACAATGTAAACATAAATAATTAATTTTAATATTTTTTTACCAAATATTTTTTATTTTATAACTAAATTTCAATAATATATATAGAATTTTACATAATATTATATTAAATTTTTTTTATAAAACTTAATTTTATGATAAAATGGATATCAAATTATCAAAATCATGCAAATAACAACACTTATAGAAATATAATTAAATTAATTTTTTTTATGTGGGGCTCCTAAAAAATGGGGGCCTCTTTCAAAAACTTTTAAAAAATGTCCTTAAGGCCGACTCTGGTCCCTAATACTATTACACACATACAGTATCAGTTTAACTTTTATCAAATGTCATTTACGAATAAATTATGAACTCTTGATAAATTTGATTTGCGGAAGAGGGAACGGTCGATATATATGACATCATAGTTTGACGTTAAATAGATTAGTAAAACGTGGTGTCTAACTTCTAAGTACCTTGTTTTTGTGTGTAGATAGACATCAAGTACCTTGTTTTTGTATGTAGATATATAGCAAGTTAGCAGCAACTACGTACGTACATATGCTGAATGGATGATGCATGCTGAATTGCTGATCATGTGGTTTGCAAAATTTGAAGTTTGTTAAGAGGTTTTAAATGCATTGATTAAAGATTCAGATTTGTGACGACCAAAATAATTAAATTCGCTTGGCCAGTTGTGTGAACGGAATCCAAAAGAAGAGGATCTGATTGGTGGAATTGGTGGTTTCTCAATAATATTAAAAACAAAAATCATTTGCATATTTATCCACTTCTTCACATCTCTTGCCTTTATCTGAATTTTATCTCTTTTTTTTCCGAATTGTATCTTGTTTTTCTCTTAGGCTTGAAATGGTGACCACAATTGGAGAAAGAAATGAGAAGGAACATTACATTCCCCTTCATTTTTATTTTTTGTTACCATTTGTAAAGAATATTTGTTACATATAATTCCTTTTCATTCCTTATTTTTAGAGAGAATTAGTGAACAAATATATTCTTTATCAAATTAGTCAAGGAACAAAGAGAATTTTTTTCATTCCTTCTCTATGTTTATTCCTTATAATTTTTCCCCATCAATTTTCTCTTTATTATTTTCCTCATTGTTTCTATTATTACTTAAGTGGTTACCGATCCAAGCCTTATTGTTTCAAAACAAGTTTAGCATGTTATCAGATTCAGTTCCACTTTTCTCAACTTTAATTATGATTGTTTGTGTTGTGATCTGATCTTTTGAATTGCTTTATAAATATCCCATGTTAAGATATATTGAAAACATAGTTATTTTTCTTGTACACCATTGGGGACCAAAGAAAAAACAACAACCATAATGTATTTCAGTATTTGTGTTATGAAAATCATTCATATATCTTTTTGGAACCAGTTGTGAAATATAATTATAAAAGCACATTTGGAAAAGGTGAAACGCCCAACATATATAAAACCTTTTTGGTGTAATAAAAAATAGTAAAGTTTCTTTGTGGAAAGTAAAACAGTCATGTACATGAAGTCCCAAAAAACTGATATATTAAAGTATTTACTTCTCTTGTGGACGTAAAATAAAATTTAAAAATTGATCTTTTACAAAAAAAAAAAATCATATATATATTGATAATGTTTTTTTGAACTTTTATATATTGATGATATATGTTAATATAAATGTAGGAAATTAAATTTATTTACAACAATCTGTGACACAAGTGTGAATAAATACGAATGAAGTTGGGTGGTCCTTTGACCAAAAAAAAAAAAAAGTTGGGTGGTCCAGGTCCAAAGTTGGCAACTAAATGATAATAGGCAAGCGCATGTGCATGCATGCGATATAACATAAGGGAGAGAACCACAATTATATCCAAATTGAAAAAGAGAAGAAGATGGAGAATATACACCAAGGTGTTGATAGTTTAATGATAACACAAGAGGGTTGATTTTCTTATGCTCCGGGTTCAAACTATCTTTGATACTAAAAGTTACTCTTTAAATAAGAGTTTCTAAATGCTATTTTCGATGGGCCTAAGATCCGGAACTTCCACTATTGATAAGAAAATAAGATTAAGAGAAATTGATTTTAAAAATGTGAGACTAGACATTTTACATTTTGTGCAATACAACGTAAAATGATCAGCATATATCAAACCGGAGGAATTGTACTTTCTCTATTTCAGTTTATTTGATGTTTTGGTTGAATGCACACTTATTAAAAAAAATTATTCTTTTACATTACTAATTTAAAATAACAATAAATAATGCTTAAAAAGTTACATACTTTTTATCTTTTGCATTTTTCTATGTCTTGTAAAACTAAATTATGTATTAAAGAAAAGAAAATATCAAATAATTTGGAACAAAATAAAAACTCTAAAACATCAAATAAATTGAATGCACACTTATTAAAACATCAAATAATTAGGTAAATGATATTTTTGTGTACTGTAGTGATATATGGCCTTTTGATGGTGGGGGAACTAAAAAAGGATATTACTGAAAATGGTTTTTGTTTTTAACAGCACTGAAATTGGTTAGTATGAACAAATTTATGATGAAGAAAGCTCAAGATACACCTGATATATGCTTTCAGTTGCTATTGAGTTGATCTTCAAGCGTAACTCATTATAATATGTTACTACTTACGAGTGTTATATGTATATATTATTTTTTTCTATAATGGACTCGAGACATTTTTTTAAAAAAAATATAATATTACAACAAAGGCGATAAAAGAAACGATAACCTAGGAACATTGTCTTTTTCGTTTGCTCAACTCCGCCGGATCTCGTCACCGACCCTACACCCAAATGCTCGTCAGGCCATGGCTAAAAAAGCCCCAAAAATCCAAAGCTGTTTAGTTTCAAAGGAGCTGCCTCGTCCTCTTCGCTAGACTCTCATCTAGGAACTAACCTGCTGTCGACGTTGCCGGATTCTCTGATTCTGTCGCCGTGGCATCCACCAATGGAGGTCGTGGCGCCAATAGCTCCCTATCTTCCGCTAGTCGAGGCAATAGAGTTTACCCCTTTACCCGGCAAGAAAGGGTTGCTAAGCCACTCTCATATCCATGCTCGGGCAATAGAAACTCAGGTTTCTCTAAGTTATGATACTGGATTGACAGATACTCCGTCAAAGTCTGGATCTACCCCTTTACCGAAAGAGTCGTCGCTGCCTACGGGTAAAGAGTGCTCTTCGGAAATTGTGTCTTCGCAAGCAATGGTATCCCCTACTCCGAAGACTAACCCTGTAACATGTGGTGCGCAAGGAGAGAATATGAATGTGGTTTCGGAACAAGTTGTTCGGAACCCAGAAGTAATAACACAAATTAGGGCTCGTGACACAGTTGAGTGTGTAATTCCCGTGATTACAACCCCTAACGAAATGAATGCAAAATCGACACCTGAAATTACTAGCGCTGCTACCACGAACATTGCCGGTAACAACCAAAAGATTAATCAGGTTGCGGGACAGAAGCAGGGATTGCAGGAGAATGCTTCCAAGCTGCCGCTTGATAAGAAAGACTCCTGGTCAGAATTGTATAAAGGGGGAGGTAAGCGGTTGCAGAAGAAAGGGAAACCATTCACGTTACCAACCGGTGAACTCTGTGTTGACATCCCCAATTCAGTGATTGAGAAGAATAAGCAGTCATGGGCTAGCTGTATGATTGGACAGTTTTACTCGGAACCACCTTCACAAGGCCTTGTTCATATCATTGTCAACGAAATTTGGAATAAGCAATTCAGAGATATATCAGTCACTAAGTTGGAAGGATTCACTTACTTATTTAGAATCCCAAATGCTGCAACATAGCTCGGATTCTAAATCAATGTTTGTGGAGTATAGAAGGGCAGACAATGTTTGTAGTCAATTGGAAACCGAGAATAGTACCTTCGAAGCCAGAGCTCAATTCTGCCCCTATTTGGCTTGAACTCAGAAACGTGTCGTTCCAATTCTTCAATGATGAGGGGCTGGAAAGGATAGATGGTCTGGTAGGAGAGCTGAGGTTCTTGCATCCACAAACCGCTAATAAAACAAATCTGGTTGTGGCAAATGTGTTTACGATAATTGATCTGCGCACTCCTCTCCCGGAAGCAGTGAATGTTAGGTTCCAATCTGGGGAAGTAGTTAGAGTCGGTGTGTCAAGCCCGTGGATGCCTCCTGGTTTGTAGTTTCTGCGAAGAGGTAGGACATAACCTGTGACGTTGCAAAAAAGCTCCAATATCTTGCAAGACTTGTGCCTCAAAAACTCATGATGACGCAGCTTGTAAGAGAGCTATCAATAGTCAGGAGAATGGGACTGTGAGATCTAAGATTCACACCAAGATTTGTAATCGTGGATTTGGACTTTTGGATATAAAGATGATATAGATTTCCTATGAATCAAAGACTTTATTGAGATTGATCGTCGAGATAGAACAAACACAATCGGATAGAGAGTAAAAAGTATGATAATAAAGCTATCTAGTCGAAGTGTTCTTGATTAGGGTTGGAATGTCTTGAATGAATCGCCACTTCTTCTTTAAATAGTCCTCGACTTTGTTCTCCTTGTTCCGATCTTTCGGCCTCGCCGTGGTAACGATTTCCGAGATTCGCGGGAATCGGTTGAACCGATGAAGACCAAGTCGTTCTTCCTTTACGCCGTCTCCTATCGAGATCGAGCTCGATCGCCTCTTATTTCGGCGTGTTTTGGACTTTGGTCAGATCGTGGTCGCATGGGCCCAGAATGGGTGACAGTCGAGCTCTTTGTCTTGATTATGGATCGGGCTCATGATTGTGGATCCTTGTTTTGTTTGTCAATGGGCCGGATTTCCTAGAGGGAAATCCAGCACCAACAGGGACCATTGGTAAATCTAAGCAGGTTTCTCTCAAGCAAACCACTATTAATCTGAATGAGAAAAAGGCTTGGAAAGTGGCTAGCCATCAAGTTGCTTCAGGGGCGTTGGTCATCAAAGATAATGTAGTGCACTCGGAAAAGGTCCCTGGAGGTACAAAAGGGAGCAGTGATGAGCTTGCTGGTAACTCAATTAACTCATCAAAGTACAATCAGCGACTGATTGGAGAAACTAGCAAAGGAAAGGAGATAGACACAGGTTCGTGCAGTTTCTGAAGCGAAGGCTAATTCTTCAGACAATCCATCATCTGATTATGAAGAAGAGGGAGAGTTTAGAAGAGAGATTGAGGATTTTACAGTGGTACCTCTTAGGAGGAAGAGGAATCAAAGGGACAAGGGTCCCAACTAAGTATATGTATAAAAATATTTTTGGCTGGAATGTACGAGGCTTTAACAAGGTGAGTCATCATTCATGTTTTAAAAAATGGTTAACGCAACATAAACCTTCTTTTGGAGCTCTACTAGAGACTCATGAACAACAGGGAAAGCAGCTGAAATTTGTAAATAAGCTGCTGCCGGGCTGTTTTTTTTATAATAATTATGAATATTCAGATTTAGGAAGAATTTGGATTTTATGGCATCCGAGTGTGAAAATATCGATCATCGCCAAGTCTCTGCAGCAGATTACTTGCGAGGTGAAAATGCATGATCACTCGATCTCTTTCGTTGTGTCATTTATCTACGTGTCGAATGATGAGGAGTTAAGAAAGATTTTGTGGGGAGAGTTGATTGAGATAGCAAACAATCAAACGGTTAAAGATAAAGCTTGGGTAGTGTTTGGAGATTTCAACCAAACACTTAACCCATTTGATCATTCAAGGTGCATAAGTCCAAGGGTCGACAGACCTACTCGGGAGTTCAAAGAGTGTCTTAGCTTGGCAGGATTGGATGATTTAAATTTCAGAGGAGGATCTTACACTTGGTGGAATAAGAGGAGATCAAACCCAGTAGCTAAGAAGTCGGAACGGATCCAGGTTAACGATGCATGGACCAGACTTCTCGAATCATGCAATTGTGTGCATAACTTTGCAGCCTTTGCTAGTCAAGCACAAGATACTATTTCGATTCACAAATTACCTCTTGAAGAACGCTGACTTCATGGATGTTATCGCCTTTAATTGGTTCTCGATGAACATACTAGGCTCGGAAATGTACAGAATATTGACAAAGCTGAAAGGCTTAAAGAGCCCGATTAGATCCATCTGCAAGATGAACTACTCAGATTTGGAAAAAAGAACAGAGGAAGCTCACCAACCTGTTCTAGAGCTACATGTTGGGAATGTCCTGAAATCTACCGTACTATCTCTAGAAAGTATGATAAATGTCGAGATCAGACATAAGTCATAAATACTGGGTGATCATGATGACTTGCTAGAGTCCGCTCTTGATCTATAAGTTTAGGACTTATTACCAGTATTGTATGATCCCAAAGGGTCACACACCATAGCTAACGGGAAAGTTAACATGGAATGAATACGGTAAGGTGCAAGGCATTTACTGTATTTGTGCAGAGAGTTGGGCCGTTAATTTAATCACTTGGGCCCATATCGAGAGAAATGACTTGTGTCGATCGACACAAGTGTATGTGTCGGTCGACACAGTTGCAAAACCGAGACATCGGTTTAGGTTTATGACAGAGTCGATATTTATTTGAGTTCTCTTAGAATTTCGACTACAACAGTGAGAAACCTAAAACGTGAGCCGTCTCTCTTCTCTCTCTGATCAATCCATTGCTTTGGTCTAGCAACCATCCCGGCTTGTAAGAGTGTGGATACTGAAGGAGGAACAGGCATCTGATCTGTTCTAGCTGATCTCATCATTACCGTCCATCATTCCGCTGCAAACTGAAAGGTAATGATCAGGTTTGGTTTATGATTCGTTCTGCAAATCACCTAGATCTGAGTTATATGTGTTAGGTTGCAATCTAAAATTGAACCATGAACACACATGTAATCCTACAGTGGTATCAGAGCCTAGGTTGTTAGGTTTTGCTTTATGGATCATATTTAGGTTGTTTTTGATGTTTAAAATCGAATTTGGATCAAGAAATTTGATTAAAACTTGTTAAAAACCTAAATTAAATCGCATTAATCCGATCTATAGCCATCGGTGTGCGATCTGTTCGCCCGTGTCGATCGACGAGGGAGCGAGTATCGGTCGATATAGTATCGGATCGATTGTTTCTCGCTGGCCCGATGACCCGATTGTTTTCGAGCTGTAGCACGTAAGTGTCGATCGACGCAAGAGCGTGATATCGATCGACACACTGGCGTGGTGAACGGTTCGCGAGTAGTCAATCGGTTTAACCGAGCCTCGCGATTCGTTCTTCCCTAACCACGACAATGAACCAATCAAATTGATTGTGGTTCATTGTCAGTTTTAGCTAGTACCGCAATTAGGTCAAAATTGGCTAAAATTGATTGGTTAGACCAATCTTTTTCTTCCCAATTTTGGACTTAACCGAACCGATCCAATTTAATTGGTGGTTCAAGCGGTCAACCCAAATCGCGGTTTGCTGGAAATAATTTTAATTTCTGGTTAAACCGGATTGAAATTCAAAATTGAATTTAACCTAAACCAAATGCTGGTCTAAGTTTGATTTGGTTGGACCAAATAATTTAGAGGTGGTCTGGTTTAGTAAATAACCGATGGTTTTGATAGTTAATTTGGTCTTGGACCAGAATTAATAAACCGGATCGGTTATGTCAAATTATTGGGCCAACTGGAATTCTATGGTCTTGGACCAAGAATTGGGCCTATAATTTGTGGCCCAACCCAAAATATTTATGAAATATTTAAATTAGAAATTTCTATCTTTAGTAAGTTACTAAATTTAGAAAGTTTCTAAAATAAGAAAGTTTCCCAAAATAGTAATCTTCTATTTTTGGAAATAAAACTTGAAAAATCCTCAAAAACAATATCAAGCTTGGATGTCTTTCCAATCTTGTCAGCTACTTAACGCTTACTTGATTACAGATATGGCTTACAGTGTGAGGTATCTGTTTTCGCGTAAGTAAAGTAGTATATAGTCACTAATCTCATTGGGAGTCCCAGATTTTAGTGATTATTTGGCTGTAAGAGATTGGTTTCCTTGACTGGGCCATCGGGAGTCCCGGGCCTTGAGACATCTGGTGAATTTGGGCCTCGGGTCCAATTCACAACCGAGAGTTATTGGTTATAACTAGCTGTGTGTATGCTTACCAAGTAAAGCTAATTCTGGGTGACGGCCAGTGGCCCACTTTGGAATTAGCTGAACATGGGTCTCGGAATCATTGCATTCTTATGAGGTTGAACAAAGAAATTTTGAATGCAATGCGAGTTTTCTTATAAGTTGTTAAGATTACTCTTTTATGAACATAATAACTAAATCTTTATTGTCTCATATTTTCAGCTATGTCAAGCACAACAACTCAAAACACTTTCTCGATCCGGTCTGCCCTTGAGAAGGACAAACTGAACGGATCAAACTTCCTGAACTGGTCCAGGAACCTGAGACTTGTGCTCAGACAGGAGAAGAAGGCTTATGTCCTTGAAAGAGCTCTCTCTCCTAGACCTGCGAATAATGCCGCACAAGCTGTGAAGAATGCTTGGGATACGCATTCTTCAGATGCTAATGACGTGGTTTGCCTGATGTTGGCGACAATGGCCTCCGAACTGCAGATGCAGTGGGAAGGCCTGACTTGTCCCATGGAGCTGATGGCAAATCTGAAAGCGTTGTTTCAGGAGCAGGCTCGTACAGAGAGATTCCAAACTGTTAAGAATCTCTTGGACTGTAAAATGGCTAAGGATGCAGCAGTGAGTCCTCATGTTCTGAAAATGATGGGTTATCTCGATCATTTGACGAGGCTCGACTGTCCTATAAGCCAAGAGCTTGCTTGTGATATCGTTCTGCAGTCTCTTACTCCTGCATATGACCAGTTCATTTTGAACTATAATATGCATGGGTTGATAAAGACGTTGCCTGAGCTACATGGTATGCTCAAGACTGCAGAACCGAATCTGAAGAAAACCAAGGAGTCGTCTGTACTCATGGTGCAGAAGGGCAAGGGTTTCAAGAAATCCGCTGCAGACAAGGGAAAGGGCAAAGTAGTTGGCAATGAAAACGCCAAGCCCAAGCCCGTGTCCAAAGCTGGGCCTTCTGACATCTGCCACTTTTGCAAAGAGGCAGGGCATTATCGTAGGGACTGCAAGAAATACCAGGAAAGTCTGAAGAAGAAGAAGTCCTTCGAGACTAAATCTTCAGGTATTTTTGTTATTAAAGTAAATACTACTACTTCTGATAATACCACTTGGGTATTAGATACTGGATGTGGGGCTCATATTTGTACTAATATGCAGGCGCTCAGCAACAGTAGAAGGTTGAAGCAAGGACAAGTAGAGTTGCGGGTTGGCAATGGAGCGAAGGTTCCAGCACTGGCCGTTGGCACTTATTTGTTGTCTTTACCTTCTGGATTGATTTTAGAACTTGAGAATTGTTATTTTGTACCTGCTATAAGCAGAAATATCATTTCAGTTTCATTGTTGGATTTGCAAGGATTTGATTTTTCTATTAAGAATAAATTGTGTTCCTTTAATCTCAATGATATGTTCTATGGCTGTGCCCCTCTTATGAATGGGCTGTACATGCTGGATCAATCTGCTCCAGTATATAACATTAATACGAAACGGTTCAAATCTAACGAAGAAAATGAAACGTTTCTCTGGCATTGTCGTTTGGGGCACATTAGTGAGAAACGCGTCAAGAGGCTCCATTCAAATGGACTCTTGGGCTCATTTGACTTTGAGTCTTGTGAGCAATGTGAATCTTGCCTAATGGGTAAAATGACAAGGGCGCCTTTCAATAAACCCACAGAAAGGGCCAGTGAACTATTGGGCCTGATACATACTGACGTGTGTGGCCCAATGTCCACAAGTGCTAGAGGAAACTTTCAGTACTTCATTACATTCACTGATGATTTCAGTAGATATGGATATGTCTACTTGATGAAACATAAGTCGGAAACCTTTGAAAAGTTCAAAGAATTCCAGAATGAAGTACAGAACCAGCTTGGTAAAAGTATTAAAGCTCTTCGGTCGGACCGAGGAGGAGAATACTTGAGCCAGGAATTTCGTGATCATCTGAGTGAGTGTGGGATTGTCTCCCAACTCACACCTCCTGGAACACCACAGTGGAATGGTGTGTCTGAGAGAAGGAATCGGACATTGTTAGATATGGTTCGATCCATGATGAGTCACACAGACCTTCCTATATCCCTTTGGGGATATGCTTTGCTCACCGCAACGTTCACACTGAACAGAGTGCCATCAAAGGCAGTAGCAAAGACACCATATGAGATATGGACTGGAAAGGCTCCAGCAATGTCTTTTCTCAGAATTTGGGGTTGTGAAGCCTATGTCCAAAGATTAATCTCAGACAAGCTTACACCAAAATCTGACAAATGCTACTTCATTGGTTATCCTAGGGATACCAAGGCTTATTACTTCTATCTGCGATCCGAGAACAAAATCTTTGTTGCTCGGGATTGCACTTTTCTTGAAAGAGAGTTTCTCTCTAGAAAAGATAGTGGGAGTAAGGTACAACTTGATGAAATTCAAGAAGGACAGGAACCTGTTCAACCTAATGAGGAAGAACAGCAGGATGAATTACATGAAGTTGTAATAGAACCTGAACCTGCAGTACTTGAAGTTCGAAGATCCGGAAGGATCCGTCAGGAACCTGATAGATATCAGGGGTTCCTTGTGACTAATTGCCATGATCTTTTGATCATTGACGGTGATGAACCCTCGAACTTTGCAGAAGCCATGATGGGCCCTGACTCCTTAAAGTGGCGTGAAGCCACAGAATCCGAGATGGACTCCATGTCTGCTAACCGAGTGTTTTCACTGGTTGATTTACCTGCTGGTGCAAAAGCCATCGAGTGTAAATGGATCTTCAAGAAGAAGATAGACGTGGATGGAAATGTCCAGATTTACAAGGCCAGGTTGGTGGCAAAAGGTTTCAAGCAAATTCATGGTATAGACTATGATGAAACCTATTCACCAGTGGCGATGATGAAATCAATTCGGATTCTCCTAGCAACTGTAGCTCATTATGACCATGAGATTTGGCAGATGGATGTAAAAACCGCCTTCCTGAATGGAATCTTGGAAGAGGATGTGTACATGACACAGCCTGACGGTTACATTGATCCTAAGAATGCTGGGAAAGTATGCAAACTTCACAAATCCATTTATGGATTGAAGCAAGCATCGAGGAGTTGGAATCTTCGTTTTGATGAAGCAATAAAGAACTTTGACTTCATCAGAAACCAAGAGGAACAATGTGTGTATAAGAAAACTAGTGGGAGCAAAGTGGCGTTTCTTATCCTATATGTCGACGACATATTGCTTATTGGAAATGATATTCCAATGCTGAAGTCTGTTAAAAACTGGCTGGGAAGTTGTTTTTCCATGAAGGACATGGGTGAAGCCGCGTATGTTCTTGGAATCCGAATCTTTAGAGACAGATCTAAAAAGCTGATTGGTCTTTGTCAAGATTCCTACATAGACAAAGTTCTGCAGCGATTCGGAATGGAAAATTCCAAGAAGGGTTTCACGCCGATGATACATGGTGCTGCACTAAGCAAGGATCAGTGTCCTAAAACACCTGATGAGCTTAAGCGCATGAGTAGGATCCCTTATGCTTCGGCTATAGGGTCTATCATGTATGCCATGATATGTACTCGTCCTGATGTTGCTTATGCACTGAGCATGACGAGTAGGTACCAGTCTAATCCAGGTGAGAGTCACTGGATTGCCGTAAAGAATATCCTGAAGTATTTGAGAAATACTAAGGATAAGTTCTTGGTTTACGGAGGAAGTGAAGTGCTTGAAATCAGTGGATTCACGGATGCAAGTTTTCAGACAGATAAGGATGATTTCCGGTCACAGTCTGGCTATATCTTCTGTCTGAATGGCGGTGCAGTAAGTTGGGAGAGTTCCAAGCAGAGCACCGTAGCAGATTCCACAACTGAAGCTGAATACATCGCTGCTTCAGAAGCTGCGAAGGAAGGAGTTTGGATTAGGAACTTCTTGATCGAACTCGGTGTATTCCCTAATGCCACTGAGCCTTTGGCACTGTATTGTGACAACAATGGTGCAATTGCTCAAGCCAAGGAACCGAGACATCATCAGAAATCCAAACATATTATGAGAAGGTATCACCTGATTCGTGATATAGTTAATAGAGGTGAAGTGTTGGTCAGCAGAGTTCCTACTGATGAGAACGTGGCTGACCCGTTGACAAAGCCACTCCCGAGACCTAAGCACGAGTTGCATACTGCTGCTGTAGGAATTAGAGATATTCAAATGTAATCTCTTTTTGAGTGGGAGTTGTGAGGGCTTTTGTTTTTAGTTATTTTGATTTGTTCATGTAAACATTTTAAATGTTAATGAAATTTTATTTCTGGATTATTTTTAACTGTGATATAAAATAATCGTTCCAAAATAATTCATGTCATTATATATGGGCCATCGAAGTACATGAGAAGACTTGATCCTGAAACCCCATATTTAACGAAATGACATAAATTATAATGTCCATAGTCGAAGGTTGTTGAAATTGGAACAACAACAACCTGTTGAGACTAGATTGTGTTGAGACTTATGACCAAGTTTCGAGGGGTCATAGATGCGCGGCATCAAAGTCGACACATAGGTATATGTAGGGGAACATATGACCGGACATGGCCCGCTAATGAGAACTCTGCAAGATATTAATATCTGTGTCATAAGAAGTTCTCATATACGACTATAGAGTATAGTCCTTAGACCTGAGTTCGCATGCATGTGGCTGCACATGGAGTAATGCGCTTTGATCATTGTCTAACGTTGTTTCGTAACTGGGAGCTATACGGACCTTGGTTGGGTGTATTATGAATTGTGTAGTTCATAGTGATGGAACAAGATGGGATTTGTCCCTGCCGTTTAACGGAGGTAATATCTCTAGGCCAATCGGAGATTTGATAGCTGGTAAGAGAATGGCCATTCCCAAACGGACTTGCCCAAGTCGTTTGCATTGTCAGTATCAAATCTGGTCCGATAAACATGGTCTGGCTATATAAGGATGGCACGCATCTTGCCTTATGCCAGATCGAGATATTAAGACAAAAGGACTAGGGAATGTAGGATTCCAGTACAATCGGAAGATTGTTGGGAATGTCCTTTGTAGGATTCCAGTACAAGTGGGAGATTGTTGGGAATGTCCTGAAATCTACCGTACTATCTCTAGAAAGTATGATAAATGTCGAGATCAGACATAAGTCATAAATACTGGGTGATCATGATGACTTGCTAGAGTCCACTCTTGATCTATAAGTTTAGGACTTATTACCAGTATTGTATGATCCCAAAGGGTCACACACCATAGCTAACGGGAAAGTTAACATGGAATGAATACGGTAAGGTGCAAGGCATTTACTGTATTTGTGCAGAGAGTTGGGCCGTTAGTTTAATCACTTGGGCCCATATCGAGAGAAATGACTTGTGTCGATCGACACAAGTGTATGTGTCGGTCGACACAGTTGCAAAACCGAGACATCGGTTTAGGTTTATGACAGAGTCGATATTTATTTGAGTTCTCTTAGAATTTCGACTACAACAGTGAGAAACCTAAAACGTGAGCCGTCTCTCTTCTCTCTCTGATCAATCCATTGCTTTGGTCTAGCAACCATCCCGGCTTGTAAGAGTGTGGATACTGAAGGAGGAACAGGCATCTGATCTGTTCTAGCTGATCTCATCATTACCGTCCATCATTCCGCTGCAAACTGAAAGGTAATGATCAGGTTTGGTTTATGATTCGTTCTGCAAATCACCTAGATCTGAGTTATATGTGTTAGGTTGCAATCTAAAATTGAACCATGAACACACATGTAATCCTACACTACATAATCAGGTGCTAACGTCCCCAACACCAGAGATAGTGGCTAGAGAAAGCGATGCAAAATTGCATTTGCAAACTCTTGTGGATGCAGAGATGAGCTTCCTTCTACAAAAATCGAGGGTGACTTGGGTGAATGAAGGGGACTGTGGGTCGGCTTACTTTCACAGGATAATGTCTACCCGCCAAGCCGTTAATTACATACATTTTCTTGAAAGAGATGATGGATCCTTAGCAGAATCCCATGAGGATATTCAACTGGTGTGTGCTGATTATTTCCAATATTTACTAGGCGGGGAGGTAATTGACTGCTTATTCGAACATGAATATATCAGTTTGTTGATGAACTTTAAGTGCTCAGACTTGCAGGCAGCTTCGCTAGATAAGCAGTTTACGGACTCATCAATCAGAGAAGCCTTCTTTGATCTTCCGAGGAACAAAGCTTACGGACCGACGGGTTTACGGCAGAGTTTTTCTCGGCCTGTTGGAGTATATTGGGAGCTGAGGTCACATAAGCAATCCAAGAATTCTTCAGAGAAGGGAGACTTCTTAAACAATGGAATTCAGCTACTCTTGTACTCATACCGAAGATCTTTAAGGCTTCAAAGCCTTCAGACTTTCGACCGATCTCTTGTATCAATACCGTGTATAAGGTTATATCAAAACTTTTAGCAGGGAAGCTCAAGGACCTGCTGAACGAGGTGATATACCCTGCACAAACAACTTTTTTACTGGGACGTCTTTTGGCAGAAAATATCCTCCTGGCCTCGGAGTTAGTTAATGGGCACAATTGGAAGACTATACAGCCCCGAGCAATGCTTAAAGTGGATCTCAAAGAAGCTTTTGATACCGTTATATGAGATTTCGTTACGGCTGTGCTTCGAGTAATGAGAGCACCTCGAAATTTTGTGAAGTGGATTAATGAGTGTATCTCAACGGCCTCGATCTCGGAAGAGATCAACGTTAAGGCAAGTGGTTTCATCAAATGCACTAGAGGTCTCCGTCAGAGCAACTCCCTATCGCCCAATCTCTTTGAGTTGGTAATGAAAATATTTTCCAAGCTCGTTCAGTCAAGGTTCAATTTGGGTTATATTGTATTCCATCCGAATGCAGAAATTCTCAACATAGCTCATATGATGTTCGCGGATGACTTAATATTGTTCTTTTATGGAAGTTATGCTTCTTTACATGGTATCAGTGAAACGTTGGAAGACTTTGGTTCGTGGTCTGGGCTGAGAATGAATGTGAGCAAAATGGAGCTCTTCACGGCTGGTCCGAACCCGAGCGAATCCGCTGCTATTGCTAGCTACGGATTCACGGCTGGTTTTCTACCAATCCATTATATTGGCTTACCGCTTGCACAAAAGAGGTTACGGATTGCGGATTATGCTCCCCTGCTTGCAAAAATCGAGTCTAACTTCAGAGCTTGGTCTGAAAAAATGCTTTCATTCACATGCAGGCTTCATCTGATAGCAATTGTGATCACTGGCCAAGTGAACTTTTGGATATCAACGTTTACTCTGCCGAAGGGATGCTTGAAGAAAATTGAATCCTTATGCTGTAGGTACCTTTGGGGCTGGTTCAATCGAGAAAAAGGGCATGGCCAAAGTTTCTTAGAGCACGGTGTGTCTGCCCAAAGAAGAGGGCGGCCTGGGACTGAGACGTTTCTCTACATGGAATGTGGCTCTGAATCTGAGGCTGATTTGGTTGTTATTTTCAGGAAGTTCATCTCTGTGGGTTCGATGGCACAACCATTACCATTTGAATGAGGTTAGCTTCTGGGTCATAAAGGAGAAGCAAAAAGACTCTGGTAGCTGGAAGATTATATTGAAACTGAGGCAGTTTATCACGTGTGAAGTTGGGAACGGTCTAAAAGTGCAGTTCTGGTTTGATGAGTGGATGCGTATGGGACCTTTAATACAATTATTAGAAGATAATGGGCCATCGTTGTTGAGAATACCGATCAATGTGAGAGTAAGCCAGGCTTGCAAAAATGGTGGATGGTTATTAGCAAATTTCCATGTCCGATGAACTCTCAGATTGCATATTTTCCTAACAACAATATAGCTCCCGACGGACTGCAATGGTGAGGATAGGTTCTTTTGGATAGTTGATGGTACAAGGAGCAATCTCTTCTCCTCAAAACTAACTTGGAATATATGTGGGTTAAAGAAGAGGATAAGGATTGGTATGATGCAATTTGGTACAAAGGTTATACTCCCAAGTTAGCTTTCTTTTTCTGGACCGCAAACTTAAATAGGCTTTCGACCATGGATCGCCTGATGAGATGGAGTCTGGTGGCGGACCAGACTTGTGTTTTATGCGCTTGTGGGCTAGAAAGTGGAGATCATGTTTTGTTGCAGTGTGATTTTGTTAAGATCGTCTGGCTGGAGATATGTCGAAGGCTAAAGCAAGACCCATTCTTCTGCCGGTCGTGGACAGAGTTGTTATGTTGGGTTAAGCAAAGTTCACCATCATCTCCAACCAACATTTGGATGCTGCTCAGAACCTGAAAATCCTCGACAGACGCATCCAAAACACAATTACTGCTAGACGCCTTTGGAAGAAATTCAAAGGGCTGATGCAAAGATGGTTAATATAAAGCTAATTGATTTAGGTCAATTGAATTTGTTATCATGTTTTTCCATTGATTTTTCCATGATACCAAAAATTGGGTTTTGCTTATGTAAAACTCTAACTTCATCTATATGAATACTGATCGTTTTGCAAAAAAATAAAATAATATTAATAATAATTAACCGACCCGAAAAACGGGGATCAAAATGGAATTTCAAGCAAACCATAAGTAAAATAACCATACTTTAAACCGGAAAAAGTCTTAACCTAACCCGAAAACTAAAAACCTAAACGGCACATAATTTAGGGGCTACGCCGTCAACTCCACACGCCATCGCCGGCGGCATGATCTGTAACGCTCTCTTCCTGTTTTCCGCTGAGCGACGAGCTGAACGGCCAACAATTAAACAAGAA
Organism: Orychophragmus violaceus; assembly: GCA_030180135.1. Taxonomy (NCBI): domain Eukaryota; kingdom Viridiplantae; phylum Streptophyta; class Magnoliopsida; order Brassicales; family Brassicaceae; genus Orychophragmus; species Orychophragmus violaceus. The sequence continues at coordinate 11,028,651 of CM058238.1, read as the reverse complement.
CATGACCGATCGAACCCGATCAGCCATGCGAGAAGAGTTTGTCACAATACAAAGCTAGAGACAGTCCGATTTGAGTCAATGGCTCGAACCAAACCGTCCTTGACTCCGTTTACCTCGTTTCCACGATACAAAGCTTTTCAACCTGTACCGCTTCCACGAGTTGTGTTCGGTTCGGACTAAACCGTATATCAAGGAATTATTCCGTTTTATTACTTAAAAATCTTAAATCTTATACATAACAATTTACGGTTTAATACAAATCATTTAGCGGGGTCCCCACAAAATCTAAAATCGAAAATAAAGTCAAAATGCGTAAACAAACCGATGCCAAATGCTAACCCGAGCCTACCCTGAGTATCCTACGCGTCCGCCGAGCTATTCCAAACCTGGAAAAAACAAAAGAGTCTATAATGAGCAATCTAAGATTACCCAGTGAGACGGCTCCCAACTAGAAGGCTGCTAACAATCTAATAATCCGCCCAAACCCAAAATCACAATCAAGTACAATAGCTGATCATGTGCTACCAAGACGTAATGAGCTCCACAACACACAAGCATTCAAATAACAACACATATTATCAACGAAGGATATCGAGAACATTGCGGCACATGCCCTCGATTAGACTCGATCTACACTAAACGCATCTCTAACGAAATCTCCACACCATGGGCCCCAAATGTGAACTCGGTAACTTCCATGGGAACACTTAGCTACCCCACGGTAACTAAAACCTCCCACGAATCCTAGACGAAAACACGAAGTCCTACGTCAACCTCCATGTCACCCGACCTTATCCGGTTTCGTACTGGATTAGGCATCTATCCAAACTTACCCGGTCCCGCACCAGAGTAAGTATATACCAGTACAATCTACTCGGCCCAAAACCGAAGTAGATAAACAATCAAGTAATCAACAGTCTACTCGGCCCAACACTGAAGTAGATACACAATCACACAAACAATAATCATAACACCACACAACTAATTATTTAGGTTTATTAGTCTTTTAATCTTTTCTTAACCTTAACTCATTCAATCCGCTACTTTGGGATTAGTGGATTACTAATCCCGTAAACGGCTTAGTTCATATTTAATTAATCTTAACCCTTAAATTTTTATTCTTAACATCTTCCATCCGTCAGCTTGAGATTAGTAAACTTACTAATCTCCTGACTTCATATTATTATTTTATTAATTCATTTAACCCGATAACCCCGACTATTGTCTAATTAACCCACCCGTTATTATATTCTAAGTGTATTATGTGTTTTAGCCATATTTTAATCAACTCATAATTCTCTATATATAGTTTCATTTATATACGTTCTTAAATACATATATATATATATATATATATGCATATACGTCCTAACATGCCGTTCTATGTATGCAACACCCAATCAAGCAATCAAGGAAACTATCAATCAATTACACATATAAGCTAACTAGCATGCATCTCTTTAACCTAACCATTTAATTAGTTAACCGAGTTATTAATCAACCTAGCCGTTCTAACCAATTCAATCATCGAGGTATGCAACCTAAATTTATGGTTAATGAATCCAAGGTCTATATGCCCTAATCTATATACAACACACAATGTAGCCGACACACAGTGATATCGTGACGACGGGATGAACTGACGGAACAATGAGACCGACACGAACCCGACGGTAACATGAACATTCCCCGAACCGTTGACTTGCTTTGACCCGAACTTAACCCGAGCATTGGCCCTAGTAAATCTGATCTTTCCACCACATGAACCTCCGGACCAACCTCATACGACGTCTACTACAACCGTCTATAAAAGAAAGTCGGTATGTGAGATGAACGTTAAAAATCTCCGCTTAGGAAATATTTCACTGTTCCTCCGTCACCATCTCATCTCTTATCTCTCTCTAGCCTCACTTTCTCTTTTCTCTTTTCTCTTTCCCTCCTTCTCTCTCTCTCTCTCTCTCTCTCTCTCTCTCTCTCTCTCTCTCTCTCTCTCTCTCTCTCTCTCTCTCTCTCTCTCTCTCTCTCTCTCTCTCTCTCTCTCTCTCTCTCTCTCTCTCTCTCTCTCTCTCTCTCTCTCTCTCTCTTCTCTCTTTCTCTTCTCTTCCTCTCTTCTCATGTTTTGGTGTGTGAAACAATGGGAGTTTCAGCTGATATTTATAGCAAAACTCAATGATCATATGTGTGACAAGTGTCCCCTCCCCTCTCACTCTCCTCATGCCACGATTCCACTAACCAACAAGATTCAATGAATTAATACATTCCTTGCATTTGAAAACCTTGGAGAACAAGTCTACTCTCTCCATTCCAGGTGATCCAGTGCTAGATTCATTGCTTCTCATCTCTTTCTTTTTAACAAGCCACGTACTCATCAATTTGGAGAGATTCCAAGAATCTTCTTACTTCTTTTCTCCATATTACAACATCACATGTTTAATCCAGTGTTCATGAATTTAAAAGAAAGAGGTGGCGCCAGGTAGAAGACGACACTTGTCTCTTGGGGGTTCATTCTGGCCAAATACATTGCACCAATCATTTTCTAGAAGCTTCTTATTCCTGAACCATTCCGACGTATCGATGTTGCTATTTTCGTGTTTAATATTTAAAACCCCCTTATCTTCTTCTATAAATCCACTAAGACTCATTTTGAGATTCTAGATGATCTTATATGAATTTATAAATTTGAATCACTCCTTTTGGATACCCGTAGCTCCCGTTATGAATTTTACAATATTTCTTGGTTCTATCGGTTTCCTTTCCCGATAGTACGAAAAACTCGTTTAGAACATGTTCTTCCCATTTCTAGTCTTCTAAATGTTTTATTTATTTAAAAGAAGAACATTTGGTCCGTCTTAGCTTCTGGCTCGCATTTTGGTAAAATTACCAAAATACCCCTCTTCTAAAAACTTACGTAATCGTCCCATTTGACTTTTCTGTTGCCCGTTGACCAATTTTGAGATACATGTTATTACATGATCCGGAGGAATTTTCGGCTTCAATTGGTCCTTTCCGCACGTCGTTGATTGTTGACCCCTTTGATACAATTATTAGAGTCGTTGTTGAGAATACCGATCAGTGCGAGAGTAAGCCAGGCTTGCGAAAATGGTGGCTGGTTATTAGCAAATCCCAGGTCCGATGAAGCTCTCAGATTGCATATTTTTCTAACAACAATACAGCTCCCGACGGACTGCAATGGTGAGGATAGGTTATTTTGGACATTTGATGGTACAAGGAGCAATCGCTTCTCCTCAAAACTAACTTGGAATAACTACGAGTTAAAGAAGAGGATAAGGATTGGTATGATGCAGTTTGGTACAAAGGTTATACTCCCAAGTTAGCTTTCTTTTTCTGGACCGCAACCTAAATAGGCTTCCTACCATGGATCGCCTGATGAGATGGAGTCTGGTGGCGGATCAGACTTGTGTTTTATGCGCTTGTGGGCTAGAAAGTAGAGATCATGTTTTGTTGCAGTGTGATTTTGTTAGGATCGTCTGGCTGGAGATATGTCGAAGGCTAAGGCAAGACCCGTTCTTCTTCCGGTCGTGGACATAATTGTTATGCTGGGTTAAGCAGAGTTCACCAACAGCTCCGGCCACACTATGCAAGCTGGTGGTGCATAATGCCTTCTACCTTTTTTGGACGGAAAGAAATAATAGAATTTTCAACGCACAACATTTGGATGCTGCTCAGAACCTGAAAATCCTCGACAGACGCATCCGAAACACAATTACTGCTAGACGCCTTCGGAAGAAATTCAAAGGGCTGATGCAGAGATGGTTAATATAAAGGGTAATTGATTTAGCTTAATTGAATCTCCTATCATGTTTTTTCCATTGCTTTTTTTTTGCGATGATACCAAAAATTAGGTATTGCTTATGTAAAACTCTAACTTCATCTAAATGAATATTGATCGTTTTGCAAAAAAATAAAATAAAAATATTAATAATAATTAACCGACCCGAAAAACGGGGATCGAAATGGGATTACAAGCAAACCAGAAGTAAAATAATCAAACCTTAAACCGGAAAAAGTCTTAACCTAACTCGAAAACTTAAAACCTAAACGGCGCACAATTTGGAGGCTATGCCGTCAACTCCACACGCCGTCGCCGGCGGCATGATCTGGAGGAATTTGCGGCTAAAACTGGTCCTTTTTGAACGTCGCTGATTGTTGACCCCCGCTGACGGTCCGACACCCGGAGGACCTGATCCCCTCCCCCCCTTTTCCCAGCAACGACCCGCTTCCTTTAAACTTACCCACGAACTAAATCGATCTACCCCGCCGCAGCTAAGCATCCTTGCCGCCGTCTTCGATTTCGAGACTCTGAAGTCGGCACATCGACATATCCTTACCGGCGTCACAAGACTTACCTCTTCACCGGCGAAGGAGGCGCCACCGAAAACACAGACATGCATACCGGGAAACCACAACAGTCGCCACCGCCTTGTGTCTCCAGAGTCGTGGAAGACAACTACCCCTTCCCCAAAACCTCCTCCGCTTGCACCGTTTACCCTCCAACATATGCGCCCCCGCGAACTAAAAACCATATCCAAAAACTTTTTTTCCTCCCTCGCGCAAACTCTTCTGCCTCACGTCCTCTAATCGGCTTCCAAGCTTGTGACTGACAAAGGTCCGTCAAATCGCCTTGTTCCGGTCCCGTCCGACTAGCCACGGAAGAACAAAAATCGGACATCTTCTAGCGCTTGCTCAGCACGGATTGTAATGATGCACGACCTGAATCGACTAAGAGACCTTTCACGGCTCCGTCGTCGGAAAGAACCTGAAACACGACAAAAATGAAGGGAAAAGCTTCTGTGATTTAGAAAGAATTTTCGACAGTCGCGTGCGCGTACTTCATTCCGTTCTTTTGAGTTCACGAGCGGCTCAAGACATTCTCTACATAATATATGAGAAATCTCAAATTTGATCTTCCAAATCTAATTAAAATTTTGAAAGCATCATAATATTACCACATGTCATGGAAGAAAGAAAAAAACAATTTCACTTCTTCACCGAAACTCAAACTTCATGTTGAGCAAGACACATGAATTGAATGAGAAGAAGCAATTGTAGTTGCACGTCGTTAATATCAGTGTGCTAGAAATCATGATCGTTGAATAATCTTTAAAATAGTTATATTGTTTTGATATATTCAAACAAATATTGAATAGAAAATTAAAACATTGATGTTTAAATTCCAGTCATATTTTAATCCAATAGCTAAGAGCGATTTTTGTAAATGTGGAGACAAATTAAAAGATGGCTATTTCAAAGGCGATTCTGATTTCACGTTCTCGTCCTCCACGGTGGAGGAACTTTCCGGCGATTTGTGATGATTCCTCCATCATTGACTTTGTCGGTTTTCGTCCGCAAGTTTCGATTTGCGGTTTCAAGTCTGATCTCCATGATTTAAGAATCGTGGGTGACGGTTGGGGATGGTTACTCAAAACCAAACCCACGATCTGCTTTCTTCACTGGCATCTGAAGAAGTGGGGTTCGTCTATAAAATTGATCAGCGACTTGCAAAGACTTACATGCACACATCAATTTCTTCACAATAATTCAAAAATTGCAATGGGCGATAACATTCGACAACGGTTACAAGACATCAATTTGGGCCTTGATGATGCTCCAATCGCGGTGCCTCTGGGAGTCCGTCAACAAGCAATCCAAGCTAATCGTTTTGTTTTGCTTGTTAAAGTTCTGAATCAACGAAAACAAAATCTCCAAGCGATGATCTCGCAACTTCCGAGGCTATGGGGTTTTGACGGGATTATCACGGGAAGGATTGTTGCCTCGGATCGAGTGCAATTCATCTGTCCATCTGAAGAATCTCTGAACACAATCCTCCATCGCTCTCCATGGTCCTTCTCGGAGCGTATGATAACTGTTACGAGGTGGTATCCGAATCTGTCTGAGGAGTCCACAAAGATAATTCCATTTTGGGTTCAGATACTTGGCATCCCTTTGGAATTTCTGACAAGAGCAACTGTAGAGTTTGTGGGTGACCAGATTTCTCCGGTGTTTGATGTTGATTTCAACGAAAACTCGACCATAGCAGACTTTGTGCGCGTTCAAGTGCGATGGAATTCAGACAATCCGCTTCGTTTTAAGCGTAACATCCAATTTCTGCCAGGGATTAATACGGTGCTCTCCTTCCACTTTGAACGACTGCGTGATTTCTGCTCCATCTGCGGATTGTTACTTCATGATGCACGGGATTGTCCTCATCGCTTTGATGAGGACAATGATGGATTTGACGACGGACCGGATGTTAATCCTGATGTTGATGGTCCAGCTGTAAATGATCCGAATGTGGGTATGGATGTTGCAGCCGGTCTTGAACACTTACCAGAGAATCTTCCAGTTATGGGTAATCAAGATAATGAGGTGGAGATCGCGGGTACTGACAAACAAGAACACGCATTGAATGAAGGTATTGGTTCCTCTTCACCAACGCTATCATCTGAGAGCAGGCTTAACCGGTTGAGGAAAGGGAAAGGTATGCGCAGGGACTCTACGGACGTTGAGGTTGATTCTTTGAATGAGTTTCAGATGGCGATAAATGCAATGAAACGCAAGAGGGCAGAGTATGAGGTTGATGATGCGACTTCAGGACCAGTAGAGAGGTTAGAGTTGGGTCCATCTAGGAAGCGGGACTATTCAAAACTCTGAGTCGGTAAACCAACAAATAGACAGAGGCGCGGGGGGCCCGGTACCCCCATTGTTCCCATGAAGATTTGTTCCTGGAACTGTCAGGGCCTGCTGGGGTCGCTGACAAAACCGTATCTGAAGAAGATTTGTCGTCAACAAAATCCAGAGATTGTGTTCCTCATTGAGACGATGAATCCTTCTTCAGTTGTTTATGATGTTGCTGCTTCTTTAGGTTTTCAGAATGTTCTTTGTGTGCCTCCATCCGGTAGGGGTAGTGGTTTAGCTTTGCTTTGGAAGAATTCTGTTTCAGTTTTTAGTATTTCGCAAGATGTAAGATTGGTGGATGTACATATAAGGTTTAGTGGAATGGAGTTCTATTTATCTTGTTTGTATGGCCATCCGGTTCAGTCTAATATACACTTCCTTTGGAATCGACTAATGGATATCAACTCAAACAGAGACGGACCATGGATAATGGTGGGAGATTTTAAGGAGATGTTATCAAATGAGGAAAAAAGGGGAGGGATTGTTCGTGATGAGTGGACGTTCAGACAGCTTCGGGAAATGTATTCCGTATGTGATCTCACTGACTTACAAGCAAGAGGAAGCCGATTCTCATGGTCTGGTGTTAGAGGAACTCGTGTTGTTGAAGAATGTATTGATCGGGTAGCTATTAACTCTGAATTCTTGGCAAACTTTCCGGCATTTGAGGCTACATATCTTCCGGCTGTGGAATCGTATCACCGTCCAATCATTTTTAATATCAGTTTTGAAATCAGTCGGAGAAGGAAATGCTTTAGATTTGATAAGCGATTGATTCAACAACCAAACTTCAAATACTATGTGATTTCTGGTTGGTTTTCGCAGAGGAGGAATATGGGTCCATGTATTATGAATCAAATACATCAGTGTCGTACGGCTTTATCCCAATGTCGAAGACACTCAAACCTTAATGCTAATCAGCGTATTATGGAGTTAACTAAGGATCTTGACACTGCCATGTTAGACCATGTTGTCAATCACCAGTTTATTCAGGTTTTGAAACAACAACTTCAACAAGCTTATCAAGACGAAGATGATTATCATTATCAAAAGAGTAGACAGCGGAGATTAGTTGAAGGCGATCGCAATACCAGTTATTTTCAGGCTTGTACGAAATAGAGATTTTCGCAGAATATTATTCTTAATATAACGGATGAAAATGGAACAACGATCAGAGGTGATTCATCTATTGGAAAGGCGGCTGAAACATACTTCAAGTCAGTCTATACAAGCTCACGTACTTCTTTGGATATGAGTATATTCGACGGGTTTTGTAAAACAGTCACTCCGGCAATGAATCCTGAACTCACACGTATGTTTTCAGATACTGAGATCTATGCAGCCGTATTTGCGATTGGATCAGATAAATGTCCCGGTCCGGATAGGTTTACAGCAAGGTTCTATCAGGAATGTTGGCCAATAGTGGCAGCAGATGTTTGTAAGGAAGTTCGCAGTTTTTTTGAGACTTCGGTTATGGTACCAGAGATGAATCATACCAATTTATGTCTATTACCGAAGACCAGAAACCCAGCTTCTTTTGTGGAGTTTCGCCCTATTGGGCTCTGCAACGTCATTTATAAGATCATCTCGAAGCTTTTGGTGAACCTTCTGGAAGAGTCTTTGAATGATATTATATCTGAGGCTCATGCAGCATTCATTCCTGGTCGTATGGCATCAGATAATGTTTTGATTGCAAACGAACTTATGCATTCTCTCAAGTCCAGAAAGAGAGTTTCAAAGACTTATATGGCGATCAAGACGGATATATCCAAAGCTTATGATCGTATAAAATGGGATTTTCTAGAAGAGACAATGAAAGCTTTTGGTTTTTCAGAGGTGTGGGTTTCTTGGATCATGGCCATTGTTAAGTCAGTTTCGTTTTCAGTACTTATCAACGGTTCCCCACATGGCAAGATTTTTTCTGAGCGTGGTCTGAGACAAGGTGATCCGCTTTAATCTTATCTCTTCATTTTGTGTGCTGATGTTCTTAGTCATCTCATCTCAAAGGAATGTAGAGCCGGTAAACTTAAGGGTATAAAGATTGGAAATGGAGTTCCTGCGATTAGTCATCTACTGTTCGCGGATGATTATTTGGTCTTTATTCAAGCGAACCAAAGGAACGCTCGAGCTTTGAAGGCTGTGTTTACACTTTATGAAGAGTGTTCGGGACAACAAATAAATCCGGATAAATCGGTAATAACCTTTGGATCGAGAGTTTTCACACATATTCAGGGACACATCCAACTGATTTTGGGAATTTTTAAAGTAGGAGGTGGAGGTAAATATTTGGGTTTACCGGAGCAATTTGGGAGAAAAAAAGAAGGATATGTTTATAAATATTGTGGACAAGGTCAAACAAAGAACACAATCATGGACATGGAAGAAGTTAACGCAAGCTGGGAAAGAGATCATGCTCAAAACGGTTGCTATTACGATGCCAGTCTACTCAATGTCCTGTTTTAAGATACCAAAGCAAGTTGTCGATGAGATCACTTCTGAATTAAGACGGTTCTGGTGGGAGAAAAAAAGTGACAAGCGTGGGATCCCTTGGGTGGCTTGGAATAAATTACAATTGCCAAAAGATGAGGGAGGCATTGGTTTTAAGGATCTCTCTCTCTTCAATGACGCAATGCTGGCTAAACAAGCTTGGTGCTTATTACAACACCCAAAATCACTATTTGCCCGGCTGTTTAAAGCAAAGTATTACCAGCGCCTTCAGTCCTATGGTTGGACATCTATACTAGTCGGGCTGGATCTTCTTAGAAAGGCATGAAGTATAACATAGGAGATGGTAGCATGGTTCGTGTCTTTGCTGATAAGTGGTTACCTTCTAACCCTCCTTGTAATATCATGTTCCAAGAAATAGTCAACAGGCAGCAGAGAAGTAAACAGAGGGCATTTTCGTAATTTTCAGAAGATGAAGGGCATTTTGGTAATTTTACCAAAATGCGAGCCGTAAGAGGAGAGAGAGAGAACCGGAGGATAGAAGAGAACCGGAGGGGAGAGAGAGAACCGGAAGAGGAGAAAAAGAGAACCGGAGGAGAGAGAGAAAGAGAACCGAAGAGAAAGAGAACCGGAGGAGAGAGAGAGAACCAGAGGAGGGAGAAAATGAGGAAAGAGAAGATGGTCCGGAGGCTCCATCAGAATAAAGGTCAAGGTCGGGTCAAAGCGAGTCAAGGGTTCGGGGTAGCAGCGGGTTTAGTTCGGGTCTCAGAGATTCCGTCAATCCATCCATACGTCGTCATAATAACACTGTGAGTCGGCTAAATTGTGTGTTGCATCTAGTTAGAATCATATAGACCCGAAATTGATAAACCATAGTTTAGGTTGCATACCCGATTGATTGAATTGGTTAGAACGGTTAGGAGTCGTGGGAGGTTTTAGCTATCGTGGCGGCAGCTAATTGTTCCCGTGGAAGTCATCGAGTTCGCAAAATGGTCCCAGATGGTGTGGAGATTGCGTTAGAGATGCGATAGATAGATCGAGTCTAATCGAGAACATGCGCCGCAGTGTTCTCGATTCCCTTCGTTGATGATTGTGTTGTTATTTGAATGCTTGTGTGTGTTGTGAAGCTCATCACGTCTTGGTAGCACGTGATCAGCTATTATACTTGATTGTTATTTTGGGTTTGGGTGGGATCATTAGTTTATTAGCAGCCTTTAGTTGGGAGCCGTCTCACTGGGTAATCTTAGATTGCTCATTAGACTCTTTTGTGTTTTTCAGGTTTGGCGTAGCTCGGCGGACGCGTAGGACACTCGGAGTAGTCTCGGGTTGGCATTGGGTATCGGTTATTACGCATTTTGACTGTTACTTTCGGTTTCGGATTTTGTTGGGATATCCCGCTAAATGTTTGTATTATACCATATATTACTATGAATAAGATTTATGTTTTTTTAAGTAATAAAAACGGAATAATTCCCTGATATACGGTTTCGTCCGAACCGAACACAACTCGTGGAAGCAGTACAGGTTGCGAAGCCTTGTATCGTGGAAACGAGGTAAACGGAGTCAAAGATAGTTTGGTTCGAGCCTTTGTCTCAAACCAGATTGTCTCTGGCTTTCGTATTGTGACAAACTCTTCTCTTATGACTGCTCGGGTTCGATCGGTCATGTTCTTGTTTGATTGTTGGCCGGTCAGCTCGTCGGTCAGCGGAAAACGGGAAGGGGGCGTTACAAAAAGGTGGTATCAGAGCATGGTTCGTCATGGGTTCGGATATTCCGGTTTTTCAACGTTTTCAATGTTTTATCGAGTCAAAATGTGTCGCCAATGCAACCATTAGGAATCCGAGTCACGTCCGTCATTCCGGGGAAATGGATATTTTAATAGGATTGTGCTAATCATTTTGCTTTTGGTGCAGTCACACAGTAGAGTTGTCCTAGGATGATTGGTGTGTGTGTGCGGTTGCAACGACATTAGAAGCGACATCCGTATTGACGATCTAGGCATACATGATGTTGGACTGTTTCCTCAAGCTAACGGAGACTCAGAAGTTCGGGGTCACTCACCAGAAGCCATCACCACCAGATTTTATTCCATTTTTACCGCCGTTGTTGCCGGAAGTAGCAGTTGCCGTCACCACCAACATAGCTCCTGCCTTGTTTCCTTTGAGGCCGAGAAGTACGTTACACTCCTTTCCTGTCATGATCGAGACCGCGTCGCTCCACCACCAAACTCATTCCATCCTCCTGGCGCACCTGTCGATTAGGTTCCACATGAGTTATACGACTCATGTTGGAGATTAGGAAGTAGATTAGGCCCAGGTAAGTAAGGGCTCTAACTCGCTTTTTGATGTGTGTATATCGATTGTTTGTGGCTGTGTTTCTTTTGGGACATATTGGGAACCGCTAGTATGTAGACTCCGGCGGACCTACGTATCTAAAACTATATGCGGTGAATAGATGTTTTATTTACGTAGTGGATGTGGAGTATTTCGGTTGTCGTTTTGAGTAGCGGAGTGGCTATATTGCGTACTCATGATGGTTGTGAATGCAATATAGTTACAATGTGAAAACAAATGATGTTCCGAACAGACGGTTTCCATCAAAACCTTGAGAAACAACTGCAATCGCCGATTTGCTTGATTGATTGTGTGTGATTGATTGCCTTGCTAGGGTGTTAGAATTGTGAATTGCTGTGATTGCTCGCTAGGTTGGTAGTTGTTGATTTTGAATCTCTGCATTTCGTTTAATCGCTAGGTTTCTAGAAAGAGTTTTTTTGATTTTAATTAGCGAGATCGTTTGGTTTGTTTGGGTGGAATTATTTTTGGTAAGCTCAGAATTGATAAAGCGGTTTTTAGAAAACTTATTTGAGATTGAGCGGAATTATAGGATATTGTTATTTAGCCATGTGTGACCGTAAGGTAAATGACTAAGTAACCATATTTCTATGAGGAAGTAATATCAGGATTAAGTTAAAAGAGGTCTAACCGTTCCAGTGTTGTTGATGTAGGACGTGATGGACAATTTGACGAGGACACGAGACCGAACCCGAACCCTAGAGACAAGATGGTGTTACAAGAAGCAGTTTAACCTGAGCCTGCAAGTGAGTCAGTGGAGTTTCATCACCAGAGTGGGTATCAGTGATAGGAGGAACCAAGATAGATGGGTATGATGAGTTAGCGAAGGAGTTTGGAAGCATCAGTGACAGTTTTGGAACAACTCGAGGTTATCAAAGAAAAGGCGGTTTGATATCCATGAAACATGGAATTCAGCAAATCAAGAAAGTCCGAGGCGTGTATAAGCATGGTGGTTTAGTTTTGAAGAGGGAACATCAATATTACAATAACGAAGATGGGGAGCGAGAAGCGGTAAATATGAAACAGGTGCCAGTAATGGAGGGAGAGTCGGTGTTGTGCCATTCGCGGAGGTCGAAGCAAAGTGGGGAAGTCAGAATATCGGTTGAGGAGATCGTCAGTTGGCGCAGATGGAATCTGAAACTCGAGTGTAGCAGTTCAGTCAGGATTAGTGGTTTCAAGAATCAAGATTGGAGTCAGCGAAGCAATGAGATGAGGAACCAAGAAGTGATCGTGAGTCAAGTATGGGAAGTTCAAGGTGTCGGTATTTTGAGTTTGTGCAAGACGGTGTTTCAGAGGTCAGTAAGCATCGAGAGTACATTTCAGTTGATTCAGAGTTTGAGCGTCGGAGCACTTGAATTAGTTCAGTCGTGGCGACTTACAGAGTTCAGTTTTCGATTCGAAGTTTTTAGTAACGGAGAATTCGGGGACCGAATTCCTGTAAGCGGGGAAGAATGTAATATCCTATTCCTTGAAATAGTCAACGGGCAGCAGAGAAGTCAACGGAGGGCATTTTAGTAATTTTCAGAAGATGAAGGCATTTTGGTAATTTTACCAAAATGCAAGCCGGAAGAGGAGAGAGAGAGAACCGGAGGAGAGAAGATAACCGGAGGGGAGAGAGAGAGAACCGGAAGAGGAGAAAAAGAGAACCGGAGGAGAGAGAGAAAGAGAACCGGAGGAGAGAGAGAGAACCAGAGGAGGGAGAAAATGAGGAAAGAGAAGATGGTCTGGAGGCTCCATCAGAATCAAGGTCAAGGTCGGGTCAAAGCGAGTCAACGGTTCGGGAAGGGTTCGGGGTAGCAGCGGGTTTAGTTCGGGTCTCGGAGATTCCGTCAATCCATCCATACGTCGTCATAATAACACTGTGAGTCGGTTAAATTGTGTGTTGCATCTAGTTAGAATCATATAGACCCGAAATTGATAAACCATAGTTTAGGTTGCATACCCGATTGATTGAATTGGTTAGAACGGTTAGGTTGATTAATAACTCGGTTGATTAATTAAACGGTTAGGTTAAGAGATACATGCTAGTTAGCTTATATCTGTAATCGTTGATAGTTCGTTGATTGCTTGATTGGGTGATGCATACATATAGAATGGCATGCTAGGACGTATATGCATATATAAGTATTTAAGAACGTATCTAAATGAATCTATATACGGGAAATTATGAGTTGATTAAAATACGGTTAAATGATATAACGCACTTAGAATATAATAACGCTGGATTAATGAATGAAAGTTAATGAATAATGAGATGTCGGGGAGTTAGTAATCTTACTAACTCTAAATCGACAGATCGAAGACGTATTAAAAGATACTTAGGAAGTGATAAGTAAGAAGTGGTGTGATTGATGAGCCGTCTACGGGATTAGTAATCCACTAATTCCAAGGTAGCGGACTGAATGAGTAAACGTTAAGGAAATATTAAAAGGCGAATAACCTAGTTAATTGTTTGTGTGGTGTTGTGATTGATTGATTGTGTGATTGTTTATCTACTTTGGTGTTGGGCCGAGTAGACTGTTGATTGTTTGTGTGATTGCTTGCTTGTTTATCTACTTCGGTGTTGGGCCGAGTAGACTGTATTGTAGATACTTACTCTGGTGCGGGACCAAGTAAGTTTGGGTGATGTGGAGGTTGGTAATAGGACTTGCGGGATGGATTGGGGATTAAGATAGTGTTTTTGTTTGACCTTATTGGTATTGCATGATAGAGTCCCAGCGAGTCTGCTTGTTTACATTTCTATTATTCGGACTCTATAGGGCGCGTTAGATCCCGCAAGTCTAGAGATGGGGTTCCGGTACTTCCGACCCGATTGGATCCTCGGGTAGTTACCTGATCAGGTACGTACCTTCGGTAGTGGTTCTGGCAGGTGTTAACCTATGCAGTGACGTCTGTAGGTGTGTAGTCCGGAGAATACGGGGTCGCATCCTAGGGCCGGACTGCATGGAAACTTGGGTTATCTAGGGGTAGCCTGAGTCACCACGTATTGATGGACGGAGAACGGTGTCCTAGCCGCAGGACTTCGCATTATCGCCTAGGAGTCGTGGGAGGTTTTAGCTATCGTGGCGGCAGCTAAGTGTTCCCGTGGAAGTCACCGAGTTCGCAAAATGGGCCCAGATGGTGTGGAGATTGCGTTAGAGATGCGATAGATAGATCGAGTCTAATCGAGAACATGTTCCGCAGTGTTCTCGATTCCCTTCGTTGATGATTGTGTTGTTATTTGAATGCTTGTGTGTGTTGTGAAGCTCATCACGTCTTGGTAGCACGTGATCAGCTATTATACTTGATTGTTATTTTGGGTTTGGGTGGGATCATTAGATTATTAGCAGCCTTTAGTTGGGAGCCGTCTCACTGGGTAATCTTAGATTGCTCATTAGACTCTTTTGTGTTTTTCAGGTTTGGCGTAGCTCGGCGGACGCGTAGGACACTCGGAGTAGTCTCGGGTTGGCATTGGGTATCGGTTATTACACATTTTGACTGTTACTTTCGGTTTCGGATTTTGTTGGGATATCCCGCTAAATGTTTGTATTATACCATATATTACTATGAATAAGATTTATGTTTTTTTAAGTAATAAAAACGGAATAATTCCCTGATATACGGTTTCGTCCGAACCGAACACAACTCGTGGAAGCGGTACAGGTTACGAAGCCTTGTATCGTGGAAACGAGGTAAACGGAGTCAAAGATAGTTTGGTTCGAGCCTTTGTCTCAAACCAGATTGTCTCTGGCTTTCGTATTGTGACAAACTCTTCTCGTATGACTGCTCGGGTTCGATCGGTCATGTTCTTGTTTGATTGTTGGCCGGTCAGCTCGTCGGTCAGCGAAAAACGGGAAAGAGATCTCTAATTAATGATTTGTTCAAAAATATATTCAGAATATCTTTTTATTTTAAATATTAATTCAAAATTAGAAACAAATTAGAGATTAGATAATATTTATAGTAAAATATATTTATATTTCAAAATTATAAAATATATATTTATATTTCAAAAATTGAGAATATTATATATATATATATATATTATAAAAAAAAATTATTTTTAAATGTACTAAAATAAATAATAATTTCGAATTTATTATTAAATTTATTATAAAATAATTTTAATTAAAATTTAATGTAAATATTCTCTGTTTATGATTTTATTAAAAAATATATTTTCACAATTTGCACAATATCTTTTAGTATCTTATTTTTAATATATATATTAGAAAATATTAGAAAATTTTCTAACTTCTTAATTTAAGAAAAATAATTACTGAATTCATATTTATTATTAAAATTTATTAAAAATAATTTTAATTACATTTTTATCTATTAAATTAACAGAAAAGTTTTATATTTAGACCATTACAAAACCTAAACAAATTGAAAATAGATTAACCGGTTTTAATTATATATACTATTAAAAATAAATTTTGACAACTAGAAGACGGGTTAAAAATATATTAAATAATTTTAGTTGATATATTTTTAGTTTAGTAAAATATTAAATAATTCAGTATTTATATTATTGGAAGATATGATGAGTTTAACGACAGTTGATGTTTTTACGATGACAATTTTTAAATAATTGTTTATTAATTTTCAAAATACTTTGACTACTATAAGAATGGTTGAAATATATATTATTTTGTTTTTGATTATAAAAATATTCTTAAAGATTTATGTTCATTGGAAGATAATTTAGAAAGATGAATTAGCCGATTTTAATTGATATATTCTAAATTTTATAAAATATTAATTTTTATAACTTTATATTCACGTGTTAAAACTATAGTATTTAAAACAAATAATTATATATATATATATATGTATATAATTAAATCAAATATCTAGTAGATCGAATGTAACAACTTATATTGCTAAGGTTACATTCTATACAAAGATATTTATTTTAAAAACTTTTTAGTAAGAAATATCGGGCTGAACTAAGTTAGAATTAACTTAAATACAAAATTAACCGATTTTAATTATTTATACTATTAAAAACAAAGTTTGGCTACTAGAAGACGTGTTAAAAATAAATTCATCTTCACATGTTAAAACCGTACTACTTGAAACAAATTGTTACATATATATAATTAAATAAAAACCTAGCAGATCAAATATAACATCTTATATTACTAAAATTACATTTTATACAAAGATTATTGATTTTAGCAACTTTTTAGCAATGAAATAATGGGTTGAAGTGGACGGGCCTTGGACGCTAACACGTTCCGGGTTCGATCCTCCTTCTATGCGAAACTAAATCACATTTGTGTAAGGACACCCACATGGATATGAGCCTTGCTTTAGGGGCCCATTTGAATACCCGGAGAGAGGGTCTATCCATGGGCTGCACCTCCCCTTGGGGATTAGTCTGAGTCCTTCCATAGGCTCGAGATACCCCCAGGTTAATCAAAAAAAAATAATGGGTTGAAATAAGTTAACTTAAATAAAGATTTATATAATAAAATATAACTTAAGACGGGTTAAAAATATAACTTAAGATGGATTAAAAAGTTAAACCGATTTTAATTATCAATTGATTTTAGCAAGTTTTTAGGCTTTTAGCAATGAAATAATGGACTGAACTAAGTTAAAATTAACTTAAATAAAAACACTTATCAAATAAAATACAAAAATATTTTTACCGCAATAAGGTCAACTAAGTATCTACTAAAAATAACAATAAGGTTAGCTAAAAATTAAGTTAGAAATTAACATATATACAAAATTAACCGATTTAAATTATTCATACTATTAAAAACAAAATTTGACTACTAGATGACGGGTTAAAGTAAATTCATATTCACATGTTAAAACCATATTATTTAAAAAAAATTGTTACATATTACATATATATAACTAAAACGAAAACCTGGCATATCAAATATAACATCATATATTACTACAATTACATTTTATACAAAGATTATTGATTTTAGCAATTTTTAGAAATGAAATAGTAGGTTAAAATAAGTTAGAATAACTTAAATACAAATTTATCAAATAAAATATAACTTAAGACGGGTTAAAAATATAACTTAAGACGGGTTAAAAAAGTTAACCAATTTCAATTATCAATAGATTTTAGCAACTTTTTAGGTTTTAGCAATGAAATCATGGGTTGGACTAAGTTAAAATTAACTTTAAAAATTATCAAATAAAATACACAAACGTTTTTACAGCAAGCAATACTGTTAGCTAAGTATCTACTAAAAATAATAATGAGTCACAAATATTAAAAATATAATAAAAAAGTATCAAGAAAAAAAATCTCACATTTAGTATCATATCATCATATTTTTCACTTAATATATATTAGATTAAATAGTTATTAAATTTATTTTATAAAAATATAAATTTAAGATAAAAAATATTTAAAAGACATAAATCCGTGTATTTTAGCGCGAATTAAAATCTAGTTTCATGTTATAACTTAACATTCACATTTAAAAAAAAGGACTGGCGATTCTTTTTTCAGCCAGATCAACAGCCTATAATTACATCAGGTTGATAAAAAAAAAATTAGTTACATCAGTCGACAAAAATAAAAAAATTAATTACATCAAGATCAGTCGTATATATAGTCAAAATTAAATTATTTAATTGAAGGGGAGGAGAGGAAAAGTTTATCCAACAACCACATTGGAAGCAGTAATTATTGACTCTGTTTAAATTTTAGCAAGTGTTTACCAAAACGATTAAACGACCACACTCGTTGACAAAAAAAAAAAAAAAAAAAAAAAAAACGACCACACTCATTTTCTCTCTGGTCTATCGTTGATTCTTTCTTTGTCCTAATATTACGTTGACTCTTTCTTTGTCTCATACATACCTGATCTGTCTACCGATGAAATTATCTAAAACTTAAGAATTTAAAGCATATTCAGATTGTAGTAAGTTAGAGAGAAAATATTCTCTCGATCTCCTTTCGCTCTTCTTTTCAGATTCTTATTTTTCAAAAGAAGTTATGGAATCGATTGAATCGCGGCTCTGTTTTATTAATCTGTAAATATCCTCGCTTTAGGGTTTTTTCTGATTTCGATTTGTTCTTCATTTTCATTTTCCGGCGTCGAAATCTTTTTTTCCAATTGCTTCTCTTTCTGTTTGTTTTGAATAAGTCGCATGAGTCTGTCTATGTGGTTTCTTTTTCAGCTATGTCGGATTTCGCCGGAAAATCCCGGTTCTGTTTTGATTTGATCTGGCTTCTTTTTTCTCTTTTCGCCATCAGCTGCCTGGTTTCTCTTTGCCTTGCGCCGGCTCCTCCGCTTCGCTTGGAATAATATCGCCTTCGTGGCCGTCGCGTTAAAGGACACGCTCTTGGTTGCTCCTATTTGGTCTTTGACTCAACGGCGACGGCGCCTCCATGGCTGCGGGGCTCTCTGGTGCTTTCTCAGTGACGGTTGTTTTTTAATGCAGGTTTCTGCAGATGGTGGCTACGGGAAGCTTGATCAGCAGATGGTCATTCGCCGATGCAAGAAATTGGTCCGGCACCGGTGGGCTTCGTTCTCCTCCGCGGTAGCTCGCTTCATTTCGGCGGTTCTCCTGATGGGTGACGCGTGGTGCATGTCTTCGATGAGCTGGGGACGACACGTGGAGTCCCGACTTTCAGCTTTGGACATGTGCCGAGTCACTCGGATATTTTTCTTGTTTCGGGCTTCGGCCCTTTTGTATATTTCACCGGCCCATGAATGATTCTTTGTCGACAAAAAAAAAAAAAAAAGCATATTCAGATTTTGAGTAACCGCATCAAATTATGGTATTTTATTATCTAATATAGTACCAATTAAGTGTTACTACTTTTAATTCCACTTTTATTAGTTTTGTTTAAGGAGCAAATATAAACTGAGTTTTTTTTTTTTTTTGATAATTCAGGGAGGATCCGAGACCAAGGTCCAGACTAAACTTCCTGGACCCAGTCAGGCTGCAGGCCAGCTTCACCTGAGAGGGTTTTCCCTGGGCCTTAGGTCCAGTGCCCGCGTTGTGAGCAGAGGAAGCATTTTTGTTTCCGTGTGGAGTCGAACCCGGATGGTGTTTGCCACCTCGGACCCTTCTACCACTTGGACTACCTCAACCGCTCAATATAAACTGAGTTTGAAAAAAAATCACATCAAAAATAGAAAATAATATTTTTAAAAGAGTCTTAAACGCATGAAGAAGTATATTTTAATTTCGGGTTGTATGTATAAATAAAGAAAGTGGATTATGACTGAAAATATGAATATATTTTTGGCCAAACGGTTTTCAATTTCGTAAAAAAATTTCTTTTTATATAATTACAGAGCAATAAAAAGCATAAAGAGTCTAACTAAAGTCCATAATGGACCCGACTATTAACAGATCCAACAAATCTCAAAAATCCGGTTCAACTAAACAAAAAAACTCTAAATTCCTTCTGAGTGGCCCCAACAATGTCGAATGCTCGCCACCACTGAAGAATTTTGAGGTCCACCGCTACTGAACCAGAGATAAAAAGACCACCGCAACACCGCCACCAAAGGATATCGGTACTAATTCCGGAGCTATGGAACTATGCCAGATAACATGCCGGCGGACGAATTTGAGACGCGTTTCTGGTTGGAGAGGGAGGAAGATCAGACCCAAAAATCCGGCACCACTAGGTCGCTGGGGAGATCTCTTTCACGCTGCCCTCTAAGCTTACTCGAACACGCCGGCAGTTCATACAACCCAAACAACCTTCCTTGCCGCCTTGCAGCGTCCCGCCAACCCCGATCTGCAACCCAAGAGCCAGGACAAAAAAATCGGAAGAGGGAGTCGCCAGGACGAATCGTCAACCGTTTCGGGGGAACATCACCAGGTTTTGTCCCCGAAAACCCAAATTTGCACAGAACAACCAACGACCACCGTCGACGGACTTTGTAACATTTTGAAGACTCAGAACTTGCTATTCATGGCAGACAAAGAATATAGAAGCCGCCTATAAAGATTCGAGGTGAAGAAGAAGAAAAAAGGAAGCACCGCCTCTTATATCACCGACGAAAAAACGTCGGAAAATAGAAAGACGTTGACAAAGTGGTGAAAATTTAGAGAGAGGCAAGAGCTTTTATATTTTAGAGAGAGAAAGACAACTTGCCCTCAAGTCTGAAAATATGAATATGATTGCGAGTGTTTCTCTCAATTTCATAATCTTAGTGGTAGATTTTTTATTTTAATAGATTTATGTGTTTAAGTATCGTTTATGTTTTGTTTGTAATTATGTTCGGCTTCAAGAAGTGTATAATATCGGTTTTAGTTTTCTTTTTGAAAACATTGTAGAGCCTTGATTTTTCGGTACAGATTTTAGGCTTTATCTCCAGTTTTCTTGTTTAATTTATTATTTTATTATCTTGTTTTGTTTAGTAAATAAAATTTTCAGTTAAAAAATATGAAAATATAGAGTGAATGGTGACAGTGTATTTTAATGGTGCGGAAAAAGCGGTTTTAAAGTGTCATACGGTTTACCTACGGTACATGTGGATTGCGGGACAAGTGCAGTTTATACAAATAAGCGGTGCGGAATAAATTTGATTGGTGAAAAATGATTTGCGGTATACAACAAAAATTTTGAATGATAAATATTTGAAACTTTAATTTTTTTTTTTAAATAGTATTTTAAATTTTTATTTCAATTTAATGAATGTAATTTATATATTTGTAAATTAAATTGTTGTTTAGTGTTACCGAAATAACCAACTAGATAATCGAACCAGAACCAAAAGTCAAAAATACGGTCAGTTTGGTTTGATTTTAAAATCTCAAACTTTAGTTATTGCATATGTTAGTAACCAACCTGATAAGATCCGATAAAACCAGATATGACTAGAATAAGTCCGATAAAATTTGAAAAGACATGCTAAAACCTGTTGTTTTAGGGTATTTTGGTTTTTGGGTATTTTTATAGGCTTTTAAATATTTATAGGTTTTCCAAATAATTTTAAGTATTTTATATTCAAAAATATCTGAACTGAATGGTATCCGAAAATATCAATTTTTTTACAGATATGCTACTGCTAGATCCAAACCGACTTGGATCCAAGTAGAACTGATCAGGTAATTCGGGAAATACCCAACCCATATTCTTACCATTAAAAAAATTCACTATTCAAATATATAATTTTAAAGTAAAGTAAAAATAAAAATCAGGTAATTTAGATCGGATAAAGATCAGGTCGGGATATCGAACCAAAATGTTCATGCCTAGTTCATATCAACAAAAATGGTTCACATTTTATTTTATTGGAAAGTCTACATTCATAAAATCAGATGCAAATTGCTTTGTTCTTGTATTAGTTTAACTAGATGAATAAAATCATTACTCTTAACAAATTGATTTATATTGTGAAATTGTTTTTTATATAAGTTTTATATATGGTTGTGTTTAGGTGTATATATATTATATATTTGATTATGAAATATAGGAAATGAACAATGAAAAAAAAGAAAGGAGATAGATGGTGAGCGTGAGAGAGAAGAGAGTCTAAGTGATTTTAATTTTGTTCTCTTACAGGTGTGTCATTACAAACACAAAAACCTCCAATTTATAGCAAAACTTACATGTTTAGATAAAGACACTTGGACATATGACTAATCACTAGTTAATTAACAAGACAACATGTTTATGTTGATGAATAATCAACTTTATAACACTTCCCTTTGAGTATTCATCAGTCTTAAAGTATCACGTACTGCTTTATTAAAAACCTTATCATAGAAAAACACAGTGGGATAAAAACTATGACAAGGAAAATAGTACAGTGACGTAAACTCCCCCTGAAAATGATATTCCTTTCACAAATCTCGCAGATGGCGCATTCCTATACTTTGAAGATGTTTTCTGAAGGTTGTAGTGGGAAGCACCTTTGTGAATAAATCTGCGGCATTGTCGCTTGAACGAATATATTGAATGTCTACTTCTTGATTTTTACGAGCTCTTGAGTATAGGAGAAATATTTTGGTGGAATATGTTTCGTCCTATCGCTCTTGATGTAACCTTCCTTGAGCTGAGCAACACATGCAACATTGTCTTCGAACAGTTTTGTTGGTTCTTTACTTGTAATGATCCCGCTAGCTTCTTGTATATGATGAGTCATAGACCTCAACCACACACATTCTCGACATGCCTCATGAAGTGCGATAATCTCTGCATGATTTGAAGAAGTGGTGACTGGAGTTTGCTTTTGAGAATGCCACGAGATCACAGTACCTCCCATTGTGAAAACGTATCCGGTTTGTAATCGAGCTTTAAGTGGATTAGATAAATATCCTGCATCTGCAAAACAAACCAGACCAAGAGCAGAATTTCGCGGATAATATAATCCTAGGTCAACCGTACCTCGGAGATAGCAAAAAATATGTTTTATCCCGGTCCAATGTCTTTGCGTAGGAGATGAACTGTATCTTGCAAGCAGATTAGTAGCAAATGATATATCTGGTCGGGTACAGTTTGCAAGATACATGAATGCACCTATAGCACTCATATAAGGCACTTCTGGACCTAATATTTCTTCGTTATCTTCACAAGGTCGAAATATATCCTTATCAATATTAAGTGATCTATTGACCATTGGAGTACTCAGAGGATTCGCTTTATCCATATTGAAGCGTTTTAGCATCCTTGTGGTGTAATTTGATTGATGCACAAATATACCATCTTGTAAATGCTCTATTTGGAGCCCAAGACAAAATTTTGTCTTTCCAAGATCTTTCATTTCAAACTCTTCTTTCATATGATTTCTCGCATCATTAACTTCCTTTTGAGTTCCAATGATGTTCAAGTCATCAACGTAAACATCAATAATCACAAATCCTGATGTGGATTTCCTGATAAATATGCAAGGGCAAATCGCATTATTGATAAATCCCTTTTTCAACAAAAATTCGCTTAAGCGATTATACCACATGCGTTCGGATTGTTTTAATTCGTACAATGATCGTTGTAACTTGACAGAGCAAATTTTCTTGGATTCTTCTGAAATCTTTGATCCTTCTGGGATCTTAAATCCTTCTGGGATTTTCATATATATGTCACTATCCAGTGCTCCATATAGGTATGCAGTCACAACATCCATGAGGTACATTTCTAAATTTTCCGATGCTGTTAGACTCATTAAGTACCTGAATGTGATTGCATCCATTACCGGAGAATATGTTTCATCATAATCAATTCCCGGTCTTTGAGAATCCTTGTGCTACAAGTCGAGCTTTATATTTGGTGACCTCATTATTTTCATTTCTTTTTCTTACAAAGACCCATTTACATCCGACTGGTATTACATCTGCAGCTGTAATACCAGCTGGTCCAAAAACATTTCTCTTATTAAGGGAGAATAATTCATTTCTCATGGCTTCTTGCCATTTCTCCCAATCAGGCCTTTTCTGGCACTCCGATACGGACCTTGGGTATGGATCATCATTTTCATTATCAAATTCTTTGGATACAGAAAATGAGAATGTTCCGTCCTCATCATCAATTTCATATCTAATCCACACTTTTCCATCGTGCATATAATTAATGGATATCTCACACTTTTCTGTATCATGCTCAACTTCGAGGTTTTTCTCTTCATCAGGTTCTTCATGAACCTCTTCACAAATGTCTTCAGGACATTTTTCACGATGTGGTTCCTCTTGAACCTTTTCATTTTCTTCTCCCAACTTCTTTTTCTTTCGGGGATTTTTATCTCTAGAGCCCAATGGCCTCCCCCTTTTCAACTGAACCTTGGGTTCATTAGTAATGGTTCCATCACTTCGTTCTTTCGGAATTTCAATTCTAGGTGGAGCATTTGCAGCGAGTATATATGATTTGGTCACCTTTTGTATCTGTAAATACGTCTGGTAATTGATTTGCCAAACTTTGTAAATGTATAATTTTCTGAACTTCCAACTCGCGTTGATTAGTAAGGGGATCAAGATAAGCCAAAGATTTTGTACACCATGTGATATCTTTTGGTGATTCTCTCAATCCTCCCCTAATGCGGGAAATGCATCTTCATTAAAATGGCAATCAGCAAACCGATGTAAACATATCACCGGTTTACGGTTCCAGATACTTTATTATACTTGGTGATGTATACCCGACATATATCCCTAATCTCCTTTGCGGTCCCATTTTTGTCCTTTGCGGTGGTGTTATAGGAACATATATTGCACACCCAAAAACTCGGAGATGAGATATATTAGGTTCTTGACCAGATGTCAATTGTAATGGGGAATATTGATTATATGCACTTGGTCTAATCTGAACCAATGCGGCCGCATGCAATATAGCATGTTCCCATACAGAAATTGGGAGTTTTGTTCTCAATATCAGTGGTCTTGCAATCAACTGCAATCGTTTTATTAAACTTTCGGCCAAGCCATTTTGTGTATGCACATGGAGCACTGGATGCTCAACATCGATTCCCATTGACATACAATAATTATCGAAGGATTTTGAAGTGAATTCCCCAGCGTTATCAAGCCTTACTTTCTTTATGGAATAATCAGGAAATTGTGCTCTTAACCTGATTATTTGGGCAATGAATCTTGCGAAAGCCGTATTTCTTGTGGTCAACAGACACACATGTGACCATCTACTAGATGCGTCAATTAATATCATAAAATATCGAAACGAACCGCATGGTGGATGAATTGGTCCACGTATATCACCATGTATTCTTTCTAAGAATAATGGGGATTCATTCCTAATTTTAGTTGGTGATGGCCGAGTTATGAGTTTCCCTTGAGAACAAGCATTACAAGGAAACTCTCCCGATTGAAAAATCTTTTCATTTTTCAAGGGATGTTCACTAGAATTTTGCACAATTCTTCTCATCATTACTGATCCTGGATGTCCTAACCTTTCATGCCAGACTTTAAAGGTATTGGAAACCTCTTGGTTTATTATAGCATAGGATTCAGTAATATTTATTTTTATGCAATATAATCCGGAGGCTAACATTGGTAACTCTTCCAATACATGTTTATTCTCAGACGTAATGCAAAGATATTCAGTGCCATTCTTATTCATAGTTTCTATGTGATATCCATTTTTGCGGATGTCACAGAAACTTATCAAGTTTCTGTGTGATTTAGGGGAATATAATACATTATTTATCTCGAATTTAGTTTCCCTTGGCAATGAAAAACTGGCTTTTCCGGAGCCTAGTATTATCTTTGCATTTCCAGATATAGTATTCACGCTTTCGGCGGAGTCTTTTAATTCGAGACACGAGAAATATTTTTTATCTTTGAGTATTGAGTGCGTTGTAGCACTATCTGCTAAGCATATATCTTCATCCTGATTCTCGATTTTTGACATCTTATGTGTCATCATATTCATAAAATTGTATCAACAAAATGAAACAAAAATCCTAAGGAGATTCTTTATAACATAATGGAGAAATATTTATAAAACTATTTTACATATTTTTGATTTTATTAAAACCACAACAATATTATACAACATTATTAAAACTGCCATTTAAACTTAGTTATAAAAACATAATATAAAACATCAAGTTTTAGTTTTTTAGTATCTTTGGAAACTCATTTAAGCTTCATCGATGAGGTAATCTGCAACATCCAGATGGGTGTCGTTATTTAAAATTGCTAAAGGAAGGGCCGGCTTTATCGCTGATGAAGTTAGTTTCAACATTATTGACCGTTGCCTTTTGCGATGCTTGATACAGATCGACAAAGTGCTTAGGTGTACGACATATATGTTTCCAATGCCCTTTCATGCTGCATCTGTGATAAGCACTATCGGTCGGCTTTTTTATGGTGCGACCACCTTCATTTATCTGGAAGTTATTGTTTCTTCCAGTGTTGAAACCTCTTCCTTTTCCATGTCCACGATATCGTCCATGACTTCGACCACGACCTCTGCCGCGTTCACGTCCGCGTCCTCGACGGTTATCATTACTACTGGATACTATGACATTCGCTTCGGGGAACGGACTGATCCAGCTGGACGAGTCTGATGGTTTAACATCACAAGTTCATTATTTTGCTCCGCTACAAGGAGGACTTGCATCAACTCTGAATAGCGAGTGTAACCTTTTGCCCGACACACTTGATGCAGGATTACATTTCCAGAATGGAATGTGGAGAGCATCTTTTCAATCATATCAAAGTCGCTTATGATTTCTCCACATAATGTCATTCTTGCAGTAATACTGAACAACGCAGAATTATACTCTTCAACATTTTTTTAGTCCATGAATCGGAGGTGCAGCCAATCGTATCTTGCTTTTGGCAATATCACGTATTTTTGGTGATCAACCCTATCTTTAAGTGATTGCCAGAGATCCAGTGGATCCTCTTTCGTGATGTATTCATTTTTCAAATTATTGTGGATATGGTGGCGTAAAAACACCATAGTCTTAGCCTTATCCTCATCAGACGCCGTTTCCGACGGGTCAATGGTTTTCAGAAGACCATTTGATCTTAGATGCCATTTTGCATCCGATGCCCATGTCATATAGTTTTTGCCAGCAGCATCAAGGGCAATGATTTCGAGTTTTGCCAAATTCGACATGATATCTTTTGTAGTAGTGAACAAGCAAAAAGACGGCACAGTATTGAACTGATATTGAAACAACGCTAACGGACAATGATACATTCGTGCTGATAATGTGTTGTGAAATTGTTTTTTATATAAGCTTTATATATAGTTGTGTTTAAGTGTATATATATTATATATTTGATTATGAAATATAGGAAATGAACAAAGAAAAAAAAGAAAGGAGATGGGTGGTGAGCGTGAGAGAGAGGTTCAAAGTGATTTTAATTTTGTTCTCTTACAAGTGTATCATTACAAACACAAAACCCTCCTGTTTATAACAAAACTTACATGTTTAGATAAAGATATTTGGACATATGACTAATCACTAGTTAATTAACAAAACAACATGTGGCAATGACTCATCAAGAAAGATTCATGTACCATATGTTTAAAGTATTTTTTGACACATGTTTATGTTGATGAATAATCAACTTTATAACAATTTATTAATTTATATATTTTAGTTCAGAAAAGCAAATCTAGTACGTAAATATTCAACAATACCGCTGGTTTTTATGACTTTTACAAATGTGAACTAACAAAGTGGGGTTTTCATGTAAAAGTGAACAAACAAAAAATAATTTTTGTAAGTGCGTTATTCTATCAAAAACGCCTCTTAACTAAATTTTTTGTTGGGTCTGATTGGTGGTGCTATAGTAAAAACGTTAGAGATATATTGTTTTGTTTGTTACCAATCACGAAAATGTTATCAAAAACTACAGTGAAAACGGTTACTCTCAGCTTTTTGTTATCGCTTTTGCTAACAGCTTTTGCTAACAGTTTTTATTTACAGTTTTGTACTATTCAACCGCTTACCATTTCCGCTAACCGATAATCTAACCATTCCGCTTTTGTTCACCAATCGAACCCGTTGATTGGTAAAAAGTTTCAAATCCTTACTGCTTTCAACAAAACCGCTTCTAAACTAGTCACCATTCACTACCATAAAGTGATAAACTGTTGTAATTCAGAAATTACTTTCACTTTGACTGTTGTCTGGAAAATAAATAAACCCTATCAAAGCGGAGATAAAGGAGAAGACAAATTCGGTAACACTTGCCATACCTCTGTCACTCTCTCCCTTTTCTAACAATAATATATATATAGCAAAAAAAAAACAAATTATAGTAATATTGTAAAAACAAAATAATAATTCCACACTTATTTCTTTAAGCCGCAATTCTTTTTATTTGACTTCACCGATGGCCCATATGATATTATTTTATATGTATTTTTCAACCATATGTATTAATATTGAAATATGCAGATGAATCGATCCATAAAAAACACTCACGAAGTCAGGAAACACATAAACTTGCTAAAACAAAACCTAGTTTAGAGTGAGAGTTAAACCGAATTACAATCTTGATCAACAAGAAACTGACATTTTCGACCAATATATATAGCTGAATACTAAATATTTACCACAAAAATAGTTAGTGTGTGAAT
Source organism: Orychophragmus violaceus (assembly GCA_030180135.1). NCBI lineage: Eukaryota > Viridiplantae > Streptophyta > Magnoliopsida > Brassicales > Brassicaceae > Orychophragmus > Orychophragmus violaceus. The sequence continues at coordinate 11,000,178 of CM058238.1, read as the reverse complement.
ATAAAATTACAAAGGTCTTGAGAATTATATAAGTATTAACAATGAAAGGGGAGAGAGAGAAGAGGGAGAGTTGAACTTGAAAGAAACCTTGAATTTGGACTATATCTGCATATACATCTCCACTCTTGCTTGCGGACATATTTTCACCATACCTCCCCTTTTCTCATACTGGTGATGTCATAATCTCAATCTCTACAAACAACTCTTTTTAATTATGCATAAATACATACAACTTTTTGAACAAAAAAAAAAATACAGACAACTTTTATTGTGAAATACATATACAACCACTACTACAATTTGGATTCTGCATGCATTATTAATGGAGAAAAAAATTAAGACAATTGGCTGTCTTAAGTCGAATAAAGTTCAAACGATATTTTGCGTACATATGTTTGACACACACACTAATTGGTCTCCACGGCTTTCATTCCTGGTATTCGATTTACAGTATTTACTTACGTTTAATTCTCCATTTAATGTATTTAATATTTTAGTTTATTTAAACCTTTAATTTGTCCAATCATGATATAAGAGATCATTCGTTTAAGATTCTGGAGTACTTAGAGCACATACATTGGAGTTTCTTAAGGGAGAGTTTCTTAACTATTCACGTGGGTCCCACGTGGGGCCCACGTGAATAGTTAAGAAACTGTCTCTTAAAATCCTTATCTAAGGATCGATCCTTACACTGTTCACGCCACGTGTCACGTAACGATTGGTCCATTTTTTTTTTTTAATTTTTTTTTTTTTTTTTCGGATCTGAAAAAAAAAAAATTAAAAAATTAATAAATTTTTTTTTTCTAAGGACCCCTAGTGGGTAACACGGATGGACATGGTCTTATAGCCATGAATCAAGAGAAACTAAAGTTGCAGTTTTTGTAAACGTTTGGTAGTTTCAACTTTGAAACAAAATATGGACTATCTAAATAATACTCCCTCCGTTTCACAAAGATGCATGTTTTAGAAAAAAAATTTGTTTCACAAAGATATAATTTTTAGCTTTTCTATGCACACTTTATTAATTAATGATGATATTTTGAAAATTTTAAGAAGATTAATTAAATTTATTAAATTACTATTGGTTTAAAGATATTGGAAACTGTAGAGTAACAAAAATTGATGCATTTATAATTAAGTATTAATTGTTTTCTTAATATATGTGAAAACTCTAAAAATTGTATCTTTGTGAAACGGAGGGAGTATTACTCAAAACTCCCGCAGCGATCGATATATCTTCTTACGTATGCATGTGTACTTATCTCCATTAATGTTTTTGATTGATGAACTCTAATTATTCTGGTTGGAGCTGAACCATCTTGGAAATTGTCAATTTCAACGAGCACTTCATATTAACAGAAAAAAAGCCACTGAAGTAAACGACTAGAAGATAAACATATATGATATGTTCTCTTAACAATTAGAACATGAATAAAACTGTCAAAACTTATATATGATAAATTATATCTCCACGAGAAAACATCATATATTAAAAAAGTATACCAAAAAAATTAAAAATCATCCATAGCATGTTTTAAGAAAGATATGCAATTGTTGGGTTTAATTGGTAGACATATATAGAAAGAAAATAATAAAATATAATTTATGTATTTCAAAGTTTGATAGATTTTTGATATGTTTTTAAAAAAAAAAATTTTAAAAACTTTAGTTAATGCATTTTATTTAAAATTTTAAATATAATTTAATACATAAAATATAAGTGATGAAATATTTACTGAAAAATTAAAATAAAGAAAAAAATAATAAAACAAGTATTTATTATTTCTTAATATGTTTGAAAAACTCAAAACATCAATATATAAAATGCATAGAAAGTATATTTTCAGTTTAATCTAACAGAAAATCAACCATCAAATTGAAGAGAGAGAAATTAAATGTAAATATAATCACTATTATTGTGGATAATGAAAAAATTATACTGAGAGTAATATACCTCTTTCAATCTTTTTATCTTGTTTCTTTCTTTATCTTTTATTTTCCATTTCTTTTCAATTGCTTTTAACTTTAACCAGTCAAGCCGTAACCTTTTCATTATTACCATTTTTATTACTTATATACATGAAGTTTTTTTTTAATTTGATTTACTGATATTTTCTGTTTTATTTTCCAAACTGTTAAATTGTACGAACGGAACACATTTTTAAACTTATCAGATAGAGAAAGAACTTTTCTCTGAAATTGTTTTCCTTCTTCTCCGATCTAGATCCTTCAGAAAACAAGATCAATTTCGAGGCTGAGTTTTTTCTGATTTCTTCTCCTTTACATCTTTTTAATCTTTTGAGACTGAAATCTTTTTTCCAATCTTGTTTCACTCCCGAGTCGATCGTTTTTTGTTTTTATTCTCTGTTCTTTGATCGGCTCTTTCTCGTTTTGTTTCAATAAGGTTCCGGTCTTCGCTCCAGTTTGCTCACATATGAGCGTGTTTCCGATTAACAATGGAGTTTCTCATATCTCCTTTCTCTCCTCTCTTTCTCGTCCTTAAGTCCGATGTTCTTCATTTTCTTCTCGGTGGCCTCATGTTTCTTGGATTAACATCTCTGCAGCTAAATCCCATCTTTGGCTTTGGGAGTTCAACGGCCAGATCTATTGATTTGGCCGGCGGTGGAGTCTCCTCGGTGTGAAGTTTGCCGGTTGTTAGCAGAAGATGTGTTTTTCCTTGATGCAGCTCTTTCTGACGGTATCTTCTGTGGATTGGTCTGATCGGCGGCTTAGGTCTCTTCGGATACAGAGGACGGCGTCGCTGAAGCTTTTCCGGTGGTGCAATCTCTTTCGCGGTGGCTGCATGTCGGACTTCTTGTTCTGCAGCCACGTGGACTTCTTCATCGTTATTATTTCCGGTTGGGCTTCGTTTGGGCTTTGTTATTTTAGTTTCTCTGTTGGGCCAATAACTTTGTAATCCAAGCTGATTTTTGTCTTTTTGGTCTAATGAAAAACCTGCAAAAAAAAAAATTACTAGTTATTGTCGGTAAATAGAATAAAAAAGAAAGTTCAAAAAAAGAATAAAACTTTACATATATACCCTGTTCGAAAAATCGGCCTCCGCGGACGATTATACGCCGAGGAGGCGTTCGACGGCACCGAGCCGCTGCGATTTGGGCTAGTCGGACCTAAAAATCGGACTTGTTAAAAAAAAAAAATCATGTTCTCGAGGTTTTGAAACTTAAAATTGGTCATTTGATAGTAGAATTGAAGGTTTTGGGTGAAATAGTGAAGTGAAACGCGAAAAAACAGCCTAATTTGCGAGAAAACGCTAACGGCGGCCATAGATTAGAGTTTTCAGAAACAAAGCTCGATGAAGAAGATGACTAAATTATTAAAATGCCATTCATTAATAAATAATTAAAAAAAGGTAAAACAGGGCTTCCTACGGTTAGAACTTGGGCCTGGTAAGAGAAATAGATATGCCTAGCCGCTGAGCTAGCGAGTACTTATTGTTTATGTCATCTATAACTATACATAACTCTATCTGCATATTAAAAAACCTCTAAAATTCCATCCCGCGTAATCTCCGTTTAATCCCCGATTTTTCTATTAGGCGCTAGACTCAATCCCACCGTCCGACTAGCGCCTAGCGAGTTTTCGAACATTGCATATATATATATTAAAAGATAGCGGTAGGCATTTGCATCATATGAGCAGATAAATATAAACAACAATATTTAAATGAGCAGATGTTGATTGATCTTCATTATATGGGGCCCTACTGTACTTGAAGACAAGTCATTTAACAGAGGACTAGTGTCATATGAATTCTCTTGCTCTTAATTCCCAAAATACCCTCTCCCTTTCTCTCTATTTTCATTGATATTTCTCCCAAATAAGAAAGAAAATTTACATAACCCTCATTTTATTTGTCCATTCAGAATTAGCCAAAACAATTTTCTTTATACGATAAGACCCATTTTGTTTTGTGGAAGTCATCTTGATAAAAATACGATAATCAACATACAAAAGTTATCCTAAATATAATATTATTTATTTTAGATTTTGAATTGAATAAATGACTGGATCAGATTAGTATGCAAGTAGTCCACATCCTTTTTATTTACTATTTATAATATTTAATTTACAATAATATAAAAATAAATAATTTTTTGATAGCATATTATATCTATAAACAAATAAATTTATTTGTGTTATACTGTTATCCATCCAAAATAAAATACTTTAATATATATCTAATTTATTTACTGTGTAATTGTTGTTATTATTCAAACTTTAATATATTTCAAAGGGATAAATCTTACAATTCTTTATAAATTAAAACATGCATTTTAAATTTTTAATAGTTGCTTCCGCAAAACAAAAAAAAAACCCAATTTTTCATATTTTCCCCTTTTTGTTGAGTTGGAGGACAATTTGGTCAAGTACTGCCAAGTGCCAACCATCCAAACATAGCCATTTACGGCAAAGTTTAATGAAGAAGAAAAAATCTATATATTTTGCCAAAATAGGAAATAAAAACACACACACACAAAAACTAAGGCTTTGATTGGTAATGAAAAAGTGGAAGAGGGAAGGAAGGGGAAGATGAGAGAGAAAGACCAAAGATGGAAGAGAGAGGAATTTTTCCCTCTTGAATTTTTAAGTGGGAAAATTTAGTTTGATTTAGTGTTAAAGATGTGGGATTGGGTGGGAAAATTTTTCGTTCCCTTTCATTGTGATTGGTAAAATCTTAATGGGATTGAGAGGGAAAAGGATTACTCTCATTCCCTTCCCTCTATTGTGGGAATACAATCACACCCTAAAAGAGATACAAGAAAAAAATATAATTTCTTGCATAAATAAAAATAGATGGAGATGTCCACAATAATATCGAGCTAGAGCAGAGTATTTATATCACCCACGAGCCATTGCTTCATCCTTCTTCTTCATCACCTCTCCTTTCTCTTTTTGTTTACTTTCCGGAGACATTTGTCTGATCGTCTTCATCATCAACCACCACAATTTACTCAAACAAAGCCTTGAGAAATGATCCAACAGAAGAAGTATGACCTAATGATATTAGTATCTTCTCTGTGATAAACTATTAACTATTATTAATGGTCAGATCACACAAGCAAGAACAACGCGTCTCTGCTAGATCCTTGTGAAGCAACAACTTGATTCTTCCACCACCATGACCATGACCACAACCACAGATAGCAACGGCGGCAAAACGCAGACGCAGACGCACAAGAAACAAGTGAGAAGACGACTCCACACAAGCCGTCCTTACCAAGAGCGTCTCCTTAATATGGCTGAAGCTCGTCGTGAAATCGTCACCGCCTTAAAACATCATCGTGCTTCCATGAGACAAGCCACCAAGATTCCACCGCCTCCACCTCCTCCGCCGCAGAATCTTTTTCCTCCGCCACCGCCTCCTCCTCCGGATCCATTTTCTTGGTCGAATCCACATCTCAACCTCCTCCTCCCTAACCAACCTTTAGGGTTAAACCTAAATTTCCACGACTTCGACGACTTTATTCAAACCTCGTCGGCATCTTCATCATCATCGTCTAATTCATCTTCATCATCCTCAGCGGTATTTCCGACGACGAATCCGCATATCTACTCCTCTCCTTCACCTCCCCTTCCCACCTTCGCCGCCACTTCCGATCCAGCTCCTCATCAGCCACCGAAACAGCTGATGGAACCGGAGAACAAAGTGGTGACGTCAGCTTGGTGGTCAGATCTTATGATGAAGACGGTGGAGCCAGAGATGATAAAGCCAGAGGAACAAGTAGACGTTGTAGTCGAAGATGACGTCTTCCCAAAGTTCAGTGACGTCATGGAGTTTCCTTCATGGTTGAATACAACCGATGAAGAATTGTTTCATCCCTACAACCTCACTCATTACTCCTCCCCTCACAATCCTCCACTGTCCTGGTAATTTTTTTCCCCTTTTATCTCTTTTTAGCTCAATTAATTATATTAAAAACATTTTGATCGGTGTTGTCTCTCCGGAATCACCGGCTTACGAAAATTGCGGCGGTTCTGCATAAACTTCAGTGATTATTGAGTTGAGGCAGAACACAGAAAGCAGGAACCTTTTGTGATAATTAAATGGGACTAATTGATTAAAAAATATGAAGAAGAGGAGTGAAATTTGTGGAATGAGGAGGATCCACATCGGTTTATTGCATGATCTGAAGCTGTCAATTTTGTTTTTTTTGTTGGTCCAATGATAATAATATCGCCGACATATATGAAACACTATCCTTACCCCATTTTTCTGAATTGTCCGAAAACGGATCTTGACGTCATCTATTAATTAATTAATTAATTAATTAATTAATACATTATATAGTTGGGTTATATCATTGCGTGTAATTATTATATAGTTTGCTTGCTAGATAATTTATTATTCTGTGGTAACCGGTGGTTGTCTGTCTAATATAACATCTGAATATATGACGTTATTTTACAGTATGGAGATTGGGGAAATTGAAGGCATGGATGGAGACGACTGGCTTTCTTGAACCACAAAGATTTGATTACTGTTTCTTTTTATCAGACATGATGAATCAACTCTTTGGTTCTTTTTTTATTTCTTATTTATTTGTTTTCTTTTCTAATTTTATTTTCTTTGTTCGACATTTAAATCTTTAAGAATAAATCACATGAATGAATCAACTTTGTATCAGATTCTTCCTCAACAAAAGGTTTTGTCTAAACTTTGCTAATTATCTTCATATGCATCATTCACTTCATCAATGTCCATCTCATCATCATCATCATCGGCTATCATATCATCGTCATCTTTCTCAAATCCCACTCTCAGATCGTCATCTCCTGAACCACTATCGAATAATTCTCTCTCTTCCATTTCCAAAGTATCGCCATAACTGGGAATATCTCTCTTCCTTCCTCTGTAACCTATAAACCTCAGCAACTTCTCTTTCCAAAGTATCAAAGGACACTTCTCAATCAGCTCCGGCCCTTCGTAACCTTCTGTCAAGAACACACTGAACCTCTTCCCTCTCTCAGAGACATAGAAGATACCACAATGCTTCAAGAAAATCCTCATCAGCTTCTGCGGCATCACAAACTCTCTCCTGAAATGGGTCAGATGATCCGTCACCAATCTCTTCTCCAGTGTAAAACTAAGCAGCTCGTGCATAATTGCGATTGCCCGCTTGTCGAATTCCTTTGAACCAGCTTCGAGTCCACGTGGATCCGCATAAGGAGACAAGTAAATTCGTTTCTGAAAGTGTTCGATCTTCCCTCTGTACCGGTACATTTTCTTGTATGACGGAGGAAACTTCATCGGGAAAGCTAGTGAAAGCAATCCTGGCTTGTGATCGTTTGCCTCGGTTAAACCTAGAGTCCTTTTCTCCAACTCTGTGATAGCCCAAGCTGGATTCCATGAAACAAGTTCAAGATACTCGTTTCCATCGTCAAGCTTCACAACTTTAAAATGCTCAGGAAACTTGTGCACCCAATTTATCCTGAAATCAAGAGGTAAACCAAAATCTCTCCGGAAGTGAACAATCTTATCCAACGGAAGCTTCTTATCAACAGACATCATCAAACACCTAGTCACATGTTCCGCAGCCTTGTCTCCATTCTCCTCAAGTAACCTGTCATGCTCGTCCAACAAGTCCTCCGCTTCCTTTGTCATTCCACACCACAAGACTCCCCTCTGATCCTTGTACAATTCGAACAACTTGGGAGACTTTCTAATGAAATCGCTAATCTTGTGTGGTTTAGGCAAGTTGATCTGCCGCCTGTACTGCTCCAACGACCTGACAGTCATTATCATGTCTGGTTCACTCTTCAACATCTCCATCAAGAAAATCACTTTGGAAGCTATTTTCCATTTCTCCGTCGCTACTTCGAGCTCACGGACTCTCTTCTCCCTGCTCCTATCTTGAACACGCTTGCTGCTGGTCATTAACCTGACCCATACCCGCCCGAAAGGGGTTTCTCCGGATAAAACGTTTCTCTCAGGCATTATCGCAAACACCTTGTGGGCATTCCCGCAGAATTGCAGAAGCCTATAACGTAGGCTTCCCATCAAAACCTCAGCTTTGAGTGCCTGACCAATCATTAAGGGTTTTTAAATTATCTTCGAAATTTGTACCGCAAAGAATATGAACCATGCTCAGTTTTTTGCTTTCTCAGCCGACTTAATTACGATATCGATGATTACGATTACTTACATCAACGATGAACTAGTTTCAGATTCCATGCATAATAGAGAAAAATTGCAAACTCATCAATAAATACATACCTTAGACAATACGGCGGCGAAATATTAGAGTTTGACGGTAAGGCAGTGAGGAGAAAGCTGGGCGGAAAGCCATGCGACGGAGTTCCGACGCCGACGAGCAAAAATAGTGTGTTCTTCTTATTGTATTGTTTATGGACTTCCAATTCAATTCAAAAAGTATATGGGCTTAATAAAGCCCATTTAGTTCTCCAGTGGGTTTCTTGCGTGTCTGAAAAATCAGATTACGGGTGTCCAAATCACGTATTCGACACGTGGTTGTGAACTGTTTGTCTTTTAATGTTTCCAATCAATTTTTTTTTTTTCGTCGGATAGATTATATTCAAAAAGCGAAAACTGCTGATTACAACCTCCTAACTCAACTGAAGCAGCAAGGAACACACTCTTTCTGCGGTCGAGAGCCCACATACGGGCAACAAAATCCACCAACGGACGACTAAACCACAATGAACCGTATCTAACAATGAAAGCACCCAAAAGACAAAAGGGTGAAAGAGAGAGACAGAAGTGGCAACTACCACTCCTTAGACCAAGAGAAAATGATCCATCGGCAAGCAGAGGAACCTACAGGCACCGGCACACCGCAGAAATCTAAACCATAAACTACGACTAGAAGATACAAAGGAACCCGATACGAGAATCTACCTCCTCGACACCTAATCATAATCCGACTAAGTCTAAACCGAGATCTATGCATTCCCACATGAGGTTAGCCTTACTAGAACCGATAAACGAAATGACTATCGAACTAGACTTATTATTCAACTAAACTAAAAGCGGCACAAAGGAGAATAAACGGTTAAAGATTCAACGCATAAAAGGAAAACTAGTCATAGCAAAACCAAAGCCTGCAACTAAGCCTAAGACCACCCCTCCATCCCCAAGAAACTACACCGCGGATAGAGAACAAAAGGCCACAACAAAATCCCAACTAAAGCCACAAACCACCGGAGGATAGGAACAAACCCAACCTATAACCGTTGAGGAATGAGCCAATCTACACCAACAAACTCACAGCAAAAGCCAACTAAAACGAAACCTAAGAACTCCCGACACCAAACCAGCTAGACCAAGCCATCACGGAAACAGACCCGACCACCTAGATACACGGTGATAATGAAAGAAGCCACATCACCAACACGTAAAGGCTCACAGACATCGTCAATTAACACCAACTCCGACAGAAGCGACCAAACACAGGTGGAAGGCATCTGGAGCAAACGTCTCACCGGGGGAGACTACACCAGGAGCAGGACCAGCCGGAACAACCTCAGACAGAGGAAGATCGAAGAGGACAACACTCACCAGACGGCGACGACCCACCCAGCACCACGCGACGAGGCACGACGACAGAAGCAAAGAAGAACACGGCGGGAGGGACGAGGCTGGTAGCGAACCACGACGACGCACAGAGTGGCGGACCGGGAGAGAGCGACAGAGCTTGGAATCGCCAGAATGGAGAACGGGGAAAGACACGGACTATCTACACCTGAGGAACCTCTCCGACGGCATCGGCGCCGAACGCCACCCGCCGGAGAGAAAGCGATGAGTTGAGGTCTTGGTTCTCGAAAATCGGCCCGGGAGAGAAAAAATCGCGTCTTTTTGGAAATCTTTCTAATCAATATTTTAGACCCGTGATTTTTTATTGTGATTTTTTTTAACCTGTGGTTTTTAATTGTTTGTCTTTATGTTTTTGATTTTGAGCCATATCATCATCATGGATCGTCCGTTGGTGTTGCTTGTCAATGTCATTCACCGTTGGTTGACACGACCGACAGTGAAACGAAATGTTCGTTTTTTTTTGAAATTTTTTTTTCATATTTAATTGCAAAAAAAATAAAAAAAAAAGTTTACAAGCTGAAAGACTAGAATCTTGAAAGCGAAACCATTAACTTAAGTATAAAAACATAAGTTACATGGCAAGAAATAAAAAGGATAATACTCGAGTCTTCCGCCTCGTGTATAATAAGGAGAGAGCAAAGATAATCAAGTTAGCCACGATCACTTCTATTGCTTCTACCCCGATTACATTGGCCTGACGCAGGTGGATGCCACTGTATCTCTTTAACCTTTGTAGACGGTTTGACAAGCCTTTCACGGAGAATTCTCTTACCCGCAGGGATTAAAAACTCCCTTGATCCGGTTCAATGTCAACGTCCACAAAAATTTCATCGTCTTCAGAAGTATCCAAAGATGCAAAATCTATTCTTACCCAAAGATGCACTACATAAAGACCTACGAATAAGATGCTCTACAACAACTGGAGGAAATACTACTTCATTAGTGGTGACTTCAATCGATTTAGCCAAATCTGAATTGTTGGCGTTGTAGGAGTAGTAGGATGTGTAGATGATTTTTTCTGAGGAATAGTAGAAGAAGCTTTTGCCTTTGGTGAGGCACTTTTATGAGTAGAAGATATTCGTTCATTTGTTTCTTGAGTACCCACTGGAGAGGTCATGATTGGGACACTAATGCAAGAAATTCCATGCTCCGAATTTTACACATTAGCACTAGGAAGTGAAGCAGTTATTGGGGCTTTACCATTGTTACTTCTGTGTTGGATCCCTATGGATCTAGGGTTTGTTATATTGAAATTTAGAACCAACCTCGTTCTTACCTTTGGCAGCGGAAGAAGATGGTGAACGAGATCAGTGGAGCAACGCAACGCTTTGCCTCTACCAGATACACACGCACGCTAGCTGGAAACGGGATGCTAGTGCCGGATCAATGGGGATCGATGGTGTCTGGTGTGTCAAGTGTTTCTGTCAAGAAAACTGGACGGCTCTCTTGTTTAGGTCGAACTAAACACGTTTTTATTCGACCTAAACGTGCTTAACGGGCCAGACTCAATTAAGCCATAACCCGAAAAGCCTGTAAGGAAAATCCGAACTGTGTCGACCGACACACAAGCTGTGTCGATCGACACAACACCATTATATCGATTTCTCATGTGTATTTCAATACACACAATATGATCATTGCAACAATGATCATTCCCATGTCGTAGCTTCCAGTTCGCTTAGGTGTGTGACCCTATAGGATCATACAATACTGGCAGTAAGCCCACGACTTACAGAATGCAAGAGGCTTCTAGCAAAGCATTGCAAACGCCCAGTATTATACGAATTTCTGATCTCGACACACAACTATCACAGGAGTGAGTACAAGTGTGATTTCAGGACACTATCCCAACAATCTCCCACTTGTACTGGAATCATCAATTCCTATAATCCTTTTGTCTCTATATCTCGATTTGGCATAAGGCAAGATCTGTGTCATCCTTATTTAGCCAACATCGTGTTTATCGAACTCCTGATCTCATACTGAACATTACAAACAACTGAACTACAGTTCGTTTGAGTGCGGCCACACATTCTCTCAGTATTCAATCTTCGATAGGCCCTGAGATATTTATCTCCCGTTATACAGGAGGGACAAATTCCATCTTGTTCCATCCCTGTTTCAACGCACACTTCATGATAAACTTGAACAGTGTCGTTATAGCCGCCAGTTACGGATCGACGTTTGACAAAGTCAAAATGTACCAATTCATATGCAAGAAAGCATGATGAACTCAGGTCTTAGGACTATACTCTATAGTCGTAATGAGAACCTCTTATGACACAGATATTACTATCTTGTAGACTTCTCATTAGCGGGTCATGTCCGATCATATGTCCACTGACATATATCTATGTGACTGACTGCGATAATCATATCATTGGCTCCATAAAACTTAGCCAACAGTCACTTCACAATCTAGTCTCTAATGGTTGTCAGTGTCCCAATTCTACAACCTTGACTAGGGACAAAATAATTTATTAACTTATAGGGTTTCATGATCAAGTTCTCAACTTGATGACCTATAATATGTCATAAACTTATTTCGGGACCATTATTTAGATCACAATAAATAATGCTGAAATCAAATTTCATTAAACACTTTTAAAAGAATGTTTACAAGGGCGTCTTATTATAACTAAAACAAAATCCAAAACTCCCACTAGAATCAAGATTACATCTTAAGATCTCTAATGCCTACAGCAGTCGTATGACTCTCATGCTTAGGCCTTGGGAGTGACTTGGTTAGAGGATCAGCGACATTCTCGTTTGTCGGAACTCGGCTGATCTTCACATCACCTCTATTGACAATATCACGAATCAGATGATATTTCCTCTCAACGTGTTTGGACTTCTGGTGTGACCTGGGTTCTTTCGCCTGAGCAATGGCTCCATTGTTATCGCAGAACAAAGCCACTGGCTCCAAGATACTAGGAACCACACCAAGTTTAGTCATGAACTTCTTGATCCAAACAGCTTCCTTTGCCGCTTCTGAAGCAGCAACATATTCAGCTTCCGTTGTGGAGTCAGCTACGGTATTCTGCTTAGAGCTCTTCCAGCTCACCGCACCGCCATTTAGACAGAAGACATATCCAGACTGTGATCGGAAATCGTCTCTGTCCGTCTGAAAACTCGCATCGGTGAATCCATTCACCACAAGTTCATCACTATCTCCATACACAAGGAACTTATCCTTAGTATGTCTCAAATACTTGAGAATATTCTTGACAGCTGTCCAGTGAGCTTCACCTGGATCAGATTGGTATCTACTCGTCATGCTTAACGCGTAAGCTACATCTGGACGAGTGCAGAGCATGGCATACATAATAGATCCTATTGCAGAGGCATAAGGAATCCTATTCATGCGTTCTCGCTCAGCAGGTGTCGCCGGACACTGCTTCTTGCAGAGACTCTTGCCATGAGACATTGGTATGAAGCCCTTCTTGGAATCATGCATCATGAATCTGTGCAACACCTTATCAATATAAGTGTCTTGGCACAATCCAATCAGCTTGTTAGTTCTATCTCTGTAGATTCTGATTCCAAGAATGTATGCGGCTTCTCCCATGTCTTTCATGGAAAAACAACTTCCTAGCCAAGTCTTAATAGACTGAAGCAACGGAACGTCATTACCGAGGAGGAGTATGTCATCGACATACAGTACAAGAAATGCAATTTTGCTCCCACTTGTCTTCTTGTATACACATGATTCTTCTTCGTTCTTGATGAAACCGAATTGTTTTACTGCTTCATCAAAACGAAGATTCCAACTCCGTGATGCTTGCTTCAACCCATAAATGGATTTATGAAGCTTGCATACCTTCCCAGCGTTTTTAGGATCGACAAAACCTTCAGGCTGTGTCATGTACACATCCTCTTCCAGAATACCATTCAGGAATGCGGTTTTGACATCCATCTGCCAAATCTCATAATCATAATGAGCAGCAATCGCTAGAAGAATCCGAATAGATTTAAGCATAGCTACTGGGGAATAGGTTTCATCATAGTCAATACCATGAATTTGTTTGAAACCTTTAGCCACCAATCTCGCTTTGTAAATCTGTACATTGCTATCCACGTCAATCTTCTTCTTGAAGATCCATTTACACTCAATGGCTTTTACACCACTAGGTAAATCGACCAAGGACCATACTTGGTTTTCTGACATGGATGTCATTTCGGATTTAGAGGCTCCAAGCCACTTTTCGGAGTCCGGGCCCATCATTGCTTCCGCAAAGGTCGCTGGTTCGTCACCTTCAATGATCATCAGATCATTTGAATTGGTTACGAGAAATCCATAGTATCTCTCGGGTTCGTGACGGATCCTTCCGGATCTGCGAACTTCAGGCTCCACAGACGCCGGTTCCACAAAACTTTGTGGATCCAACTGCCGCTCTTCCTCAATAGGTTGGGCAGTCTCCTGTGCATCTTGAATTTCTTCGAGATGTACTTTACTCCCACTGTTTTTCTTAGAGAGAAACTCCCTCTCAAGAAAAGAACAGTCCCGAGCAACAAATACTTTGTTCTCAGATTGGTTGTAAAAGTAGTATGCCTTGGTTTCCCTAGGATAACCAACGAAATAGCATTTATCTGATTTGGGTGCAAGCTTGTCGGATATTAAACGTTTGACATAAGCCTCGCAACCCCAAATCCTTAGGAAAGACATACTAGGAACGTTCCCAGTCCCCAGTTCATGTGGTGTCTTTTCTACTGATTTAGATGGCACTCTATTTAGTGTAAACGCAGACGTTTCTAGAGCATATCCCCAAAAGGATAGTGGAAGATTAGAATGACTCATCATAGACCGAACCATATCCAATAAAGTTCGATTTCTCCTCTCCGACACTCCATTCCATTGGGGTGTACCAGGAGGAGTGAGTTGTGAAACGATTCCACACTCGCTCAGATAGTCGCTGAATTCTTGGCTCAAGTATTCTCCTCCGCGATCCGATCGCAGAATCTTAATACTCTTGCCAAGTTGATTATGTACTTCATTCTTGAATTCCTTGAATCTATCAAAGGATTCTGACTTGTGTCTCATCAAATAGACATAGCCATACCTATTGAAATCATCAGTAAAGGTAATGAAGTACTTAAAGTTTCCTCTGGCAGCAGTACTCATCGGCCCACATACATCAGTATGAACAAGGCCCAATAAATCACTGGCCCTTTCATTTGGTTTGTTGAAAGGGGCTCTAGCCATTTTGCCCACCAAACAAGACTCGCATTTCTCACATGATTCAAAATCAAATGAGCCCAGAAGCCCATTTCGATGGAGCCTCTGGATGCGTTTCTCATTGATATGGCCCAAACGACAATGCCATAAGAAAGTCGGGTTTTCGTCATTGGACTTAAACCTCTTTGTATTTATGTTTAAGACAGGCATTTCTTGGTTTAATATATATAACCCATTATCTAATGGGGCGCTACCATAATAATTACCATCACGATTAAAAGAACAAACTTTATTCTTAACAGCAAAATCAAAACCTTCCAAATCCAAAACGGAAACTGAAATTATGTTTCTGCTAATCGCAGGTACATAGTAGCAATTATTCAAAATTAAAACCATGCCCTAAGGTAAAGACAACTCGTAGGTGCCTACGGCCAGTGCAGCAACCTTAGCTCCATTCCCGACTCGTAGCTCTACTTGTCCTTTCTTCAGCGTCCTACTGTTTCTTAGTGCCTGCACATCAGTACAAATATGAGCACCGCAGCCGGTATCCAATACCCACGAAGTAGGACTAGAAGACATAACATTAAGTTCGATAACATAAATACCTGAGTCAGACGCATCATACGTCTTCTTCAGCTTCTTGTAATCTTCCATGAACTTCTTGCAGTCTTTCTTCCAATGCCCCAACTGCTTGCAGTAGTTGCACTTATCCTTAGGAGAAGGCCCGAATTTGGGCTTCGGCTTGGGCTTGTCCTGACTTTCAGCCTGGACAACATGGGCCTTACCCTTACCCTTCTTAGGTTTCTTAAACCTTTTACCCCCTTGTACCATCAGGACATTGGGAGTAGCCTTCTTGAGATTCGGTTCTGCTGTCTTCAGCATACCGTGCAACTCAGTCAATGTCTTAGTCATGTTTTGCATATTGTAGTTCATGATGACTGATCAAAACATGACGACAAAGACTGTAGAATCATGTCAGTGGCCAGCTCCTGGCTAATGGCACAGTCCAGTTTCCCCAGGTTATCAATGTAACCCATCATTTTAATGACATGAGGACTTACTGGACTGTCCTTAGCCAGCTTGCAATCCATGAGAGATTTAACCGTCTGGTATCTCTCTGTGCGAGCTTGCTCCTGAAACAAGGCTTTCAGGCTGTTAATCATCTCAATGGGTGACAACACGTTCTCATATTGCTTCTGCAGCTCAGAGTTCATAGTCACCAGCATTAGACAATTAACATCTTTGACATCCGCTGAATGCTTATCCCAAGCATTCTTTTCTGTCTGCGGAGCATTGGAACGTGGCCTCTCGGTGAGAACTCTTTCAAGGACATATTCCTTGTTCTCTTGCCTGAGAACTATTCTCAGGTTCCGATACCATTCCAAGAAATTAGATCCATTTAACTTGTCCTTCTCAAGGACGGATCTTAGTGAGAAAGTGTTGATGTGATTTGAGACAGACATAGCTGTAATTCAAAAAGAGGTAGATTTTAGTTAAAAAGCACAAGAAATGAGAATTCTTATCTAATAAGAAAACTCCCATTGTATTCAAACTATGTTTCCTCATATGAATACAATGTGCCAAGATCCTTAGATTACTAAAATTCGAGTGGGCGACTCGCCGTTACTCAAGCTTTAGTTATCTAGGTAAGCAAATCATTGCTAATTGTACTCAGTACAACTCTTGGTCGTGAATGAGACAAACTATGTCCAATTCACTCTGATGTCTCTGGGCCCAGAACTTCTGACAGCCCAGTCAAGTATAACCAATCTTTTATCTGTCTTGTGATCACTGACAGTTGCACTGCAAGTCTGTCATTGACCACCTGCCTTACCCATGTTGCAGTAGATATCAAGGACTCCAAGATATCCAACAAACGACACGAGTCTTGACAGTAGACAAGATCGGGCAAGACATCAAGATCACTTGATATTTAGTTGAGGAAAAGAACTAATCTTATCTTGATTTTTATTCACTATATATATCAAAAAAATAATAACTTTTAATTAAAACATTTAGTTTTATTAAGTTTAGATTCATCTAATACTTTTAGGATTAAATTATTCTGGTTCATGCAAATTTGTGGTCAAACCAACAAGTCTGCGGATGTTGTGTCGATCGACGCCAACCATTGGCATCGATCGATGCAACTCTATTTAAACCGTTCTTCGATAATCGGTCAAACCGAATCGAATTTACTTAACCGATTCAATCCAATTGAACCAGTTCGGTTTAATGGTCCATGTCGATCGTCACACACTGTGTGTCGATCGATATGACCAAACCAGAATCAATTTTGGTTAATAAAATTAACCGAGCTAGATAACCAGTTCAATCCAATTGAACCGATCTATCTAATTGTATTGCCTGTGTCGACCGACACACCAGTGTATCGATCGACGCAGCACGATTACGGGTACTCGATCTCAGATCGAAACCCTAAAGATTATTTGTGGATTTTCGCTTTGTATCGACCGACACACGCTTTGTGTCGATCGATACTGTGCGACAAACCCTAAATTTTATTCGCGAGTTTTCGCTCTGTGTCGACCGACACACGCTTTGTGTCGATCGACACCCTGCGACAAACCCTAAAATTTAATATTTTGCGCCGCGGCGTGTCGACCGACACACGCTTTGTGTCGATCGACACAGTGCAATTTTAGCAATACCATCGTTTTCAACAGAGACAAAAATCCGAGATTTAATCAATGAAAAAACGATTTCAACAGGCAATATACAGATCAACAACATCAAGTTTCGATTTTATATCACCAGTTTCAATAGCTAAACCCTAAGCACGCTCTGATACCACTGTTGGATCTCTATGGATCTAGGGTTTGTTATATTGAAATTTAGAACCAACCTCGTTCTTACCTTTGGCAGCGGAAGAAGATGGTGAACGAGATCAGTGGAGCAACGCAACGCTTTGCCTCTACCAGATACACACGCACGCTAGCTGGAAACGGTATGCTAGTGCCGGATCAATGGGGATCGATGGTGTCTGGTGTGTCAAGTGTTTCTGTCAAGAAAACTGGACGGCTCTCTTGTTTAGGTCGAACTAAACACGTTTTTATTCGACCTAAACGTGCTTAACGGGCCAGACTCAATTAAGCCATAACCCGAAAAGCCTGTAAGGAAAATCCGAACTGTGTCGACCGACACACAAGCTGTGTCGATCGACACAACACCATTATATCGATTTCTCATGTGTATTTCAATACACACAATATGATCATTGCAACAATGATCATTCCCATGTCGTAGCTTCCAGTTCGCTTAGGTGTGTGACCCTATAGGATCATACAATACTGGCAGTAAGCCCACGACTTACAGGATGCAAGAGGCTTTTAGCAAAGCATTGCAAACGCCCAGTATTATACGAATTTCTGATCTCGACACACAACTATCACAGGAGTGAGTACAAGTGTGATTTCAGGACACTATCCCAACATTCTGAACTTTGAAGAGTCGACAATATTATCAATAATCTTTGGAGCAGCATTTGCACGTAGAAGAAGGCATCGAGAAGCTTTGTGCCATAATTGACCACATCTAGTATATGTTGATGGCAACCACAAGTATGAAACATCCGCCATTGTGATTGCATCACCTTTATCAATTAAAGCCACTTTCTTAGGAAATGGTTTATCAAGCTTCATCTCTACTAATATCTTCGTTTTTCCCATTTGAGTTGGGTCAAGCTATAGTTTCTCAGTCAACAATGGTTCTCCAATATCCGATGCAATCCATTCCAAAAATCGAATAGAGCTGGTCCGAAATATTAATAAGCGTCAACCAAACTGGAACCGTAGTTATCTCTGGGATAGAGATATTATCTGTCGGAGACCACAGTGAGACGAATAACAAGCAGTCGTCAACATGCCATAGACCTCTCTGAAGAACCCATTTTCGAGTTGATTCATCAGTGATATGAAACAGATAAGTAGATTCTCCTAATTTCTTGGTGAAGATTCTACACTATCGACCCCAAATCCTAGTAACAACAGCTTGAATTTGTCCTCCTGTTGGAGCCAAACAACGGTAAAATTGCCCAACGACAAACTCCTTTTGATTTTCCAATCCACCAAGAAGAACATGACTCGGAATTCGTACCTTTAGGGTATCGTCTTACATGTATTCATGAATTGTAACTCTGTGAAGATTTCTTAAAGATGGATTCATCCTTGCTGCCCAAGGATACTCTTTGGACTGAGATTTCAGTGCCTCTGAATCTACAAAAGCTTTCTTGATATTTTCAGCGGATCATGAACCAAATCAAGACGTTGACGTCCAGGCTTGTCAACTGAGAGAGGAAGCCAATGGGAGTTAGAACCCTCTACAAATAGATCTGCATCTGAAGCTTGTTGAAGAGTCGTATTTAGAATCGACAAAGACTTCGTCCATGCTTCCAAAGGTGTGGAAAAAATTGAAGTCTTGTGCGAAATTGCAGCCTCAGCAAAATGTAACGTACTCGGGCTTACCGGGGTCTCAACAATTTTATCATGAACCTTGGATAAGAGTTATGTATAGGACGATAGCTGAGTTGAGACATGGGTCATAGGGGCAGGCAGAGTAAGAGGAGAAGTCGCCACCGGAGGAGAGGTCCCTATCGGAGATGACCAACGGTTCAGAAGAGGCCATCATGGGTCATGTGAATTGACGACCTTCACTCCAAGGGGAACTCCAGCACCGACGAAATGTTGTGGAGGAAGAGTCACATCCACATGGGTCTTCAATGACAGCAACGGCTGCGATAGGTGACGAGGATCTGCGTGCAACAGAGGAGGAGGGCAGAGAGCGGCGGAGGAGACTTCATGCGGAGGAGACCCAGACGAACCGACGTTGAGCAGAGGATGAGGGGAGGGGACTTCGACGGCGGTTGATGGTGACGGATTTGCATACGCAAGCTCGAGAGACGACTCCATTGAAGAGGAGATGGAGATCTCAAGATTTTGACCGGCGGAATGAAGGAAGCGAGGATTCAGTAACTCTGGCGGAGAGATGGGATGGCAATCACCAGCGGCGGCCGTGGTTAAAGAGTTACATCTGAGATCTATGATGTACCTAGAAAAATGTGCGTGGGAGAAACTTTTTTTTTTCCGTCTCTGGCAACGAAATGTTCGTTGTTTTTTTTTCCTTCAATAATTATTTTTTGGGACAAATCCTTCAATAATTACTCTATACTGGTTTTTTATTGTTTACGATCAAAAAAATAATATTTTCATAAAAGAAATCTTATTTTTTCAAGAAGGCGTAAGTATTCGAGACTCGAGAGTGATATATCTATGGATATAAGTTCTAAAAGGTAGTGTATATATAGTTCCAAATGTTGCATTAAACATAAAACAAAATAATATGTAAAAAACGAGTACTTGATTATGGAGAATTATGAAGGAACAACCCCTTTAGAAACCGTACCTAAACTTTGTTTTTATGCTGACAAAAAAAAGTTCAAAAAAGCTGACAGTTAAAAAAAAGGTTCAAAAAGTCAAAAGAAAATGCTGACAACTAAATTGTTTTGGTAAGGCCATGTACAGCGGTGTTACCGCGTGGGTTTCTTAAAAATTTGTTTTTTTTTTAATTTTTTTTTTTTTTAAATCTGGCGAAAAAAGTAAAAAAAAAAAAAAAAAAAAAAGTGACCAATCCTGTAGCGCCACGGGTTAAGGAACGGTATACTAAATAAGAGATTTTAGGAGTGTATGTTGACTGTTTGAGTAGGACCCACAAATATTTAATTATTATTTTTATAAGAAACCCACGTAAGAAATTATGGCTGCACATGCTCTAACGAGTATACTCTGATTCTAATCCTTTTTTTTTGTCAATTGTTGGTATATAAGTGACCATTTACTCTGATTCTAATCCAATTCGTCATTTTTTTTGGTCTCAGTTAATGTTTTTTGTGTGTATCTAAGAAAAATAATTACTCAATTTTACCCAAAAATAAAAATAAAACTCAATTTTACCACAAAAAAAAAGAGATAAGAAATATACATCCCATTCCCGGAATAAATTAATCATTTGTCCCAAGTTTATTTAATACTAGATTAATAAATTAGTATAGAACCCAGCTCTTAACTAAAGCAATTAGCATTAAAAACAATGAATCTAATCTATTAAAACAGGAAGGTTTGTCATGGTACATAAATGTTGTTCCCGAAATTTGCCCTTGATATTATTAGGATTTGTAACCTTCATTAAGGGTAAAACTGTAAAACAATTTATATTTGATTTATTATCTCTACAATCCATGTTTCCAAACAAGACAATTATTAAACATGTAGACAAACAACCAAAATCTAATGGGTCCCACTTTCCTAATTAATTAAAATCAAAACAAATTAATTGATAAATATAATTAATAATTTATACATCAACTATTATATATAAATTAAGATTCTATAATTTATGATTTAATTCAAAATATATTTATAATATATTTTAATATCTTTTTATTTTGTTTCAAATATATATATATATACACATATTACGATTGATGTTTTTACGATTTTACTTTTTAGCAGGTTTTTCCATCAAACTGAAAAATATTTAATTAATTAAACGGGTTGAAAAATTAATTAGCCAATCTCGATTATAAATTTGTCATGGTACATAAATGTTGTTCCCGAAATTTGCCCTTGATATTATTAGGATTTGTAACCTTCATTAAGGGTAAAACTGGAAAACAATTTATATTTGATTTATTATCTCTACAATCCATGTTTCCAAACAAGACAATTATTAAACATGTAGACAAACAACCAAAATCTAATGGGTCCCACTTTCCTAATTAATTTAAATCAAAACAAATTAATTGATAAATATAATTAATAATTTATACATCAACTATTATATATAAATTAAGATTCTCTAATTTATGATTTAATTCAAAATATATTTGTAATATATTTTAATATCTCTTTATTTTGTTTCAAATATATATATATATACACATATTACGATTGATGTTTTTACGATTTTACTTTTTAGCAGGTTTTTCCATCAAACTGAAAAATATTTAATTAATTAAACGGGTTGAAAAATTAATTAGCCAATCTCGATTATAAATTTGTCATGGTACATAAATGTTGTTCCCGAAATTTGCCCTTGATATTATTATGATTTGTAACCTTCATTAAGGGTAAAACTGCAAAACAATTTATATTTGATTTATTATCTCTACAATCCATGTTTCCAAACAAGACAATTATTAAACATGTAGCCAAACAACCAAAATCTAATGGGTCCCACTTTCCTAATTAATTAAAATCAAAACAAATTAATTGATAAATATAATTAATAATTTATACATCAACTATTATATATAAATTAAGATTCTCTAATTTATGATTTAATTCAAAATATATTTGTAATATCTCTTTATTTTGTTTCAAATATATATATAT
This sequence comes from Orychophragmus violaceus, assembly GCA_030180135.1. Lineage (NCBI taxonomy): Eukaryota > Viridiplantae > Streptophyta > Magnoliopsida > Brassicales > Brassicaceae > Orychophragmus > Orychophragmus violaceus. Next base: position 10,978,019 of record CM058238.1, on the reverse strand, counting down.
ATACACATATTACGATTGATGTTTTTACGATTTTACTTTTTAGCAGGTTTTTCCATCAAACTGAAAAATATTTAATTAATTAAACGGGTTGAAAAATTAATTAGCCAATCTCGATTATAAATTTGTCATGGTACATAAATGTTGTTCCCGAAATTTGCCCTTGATATTATTAGGATTTGTAACCTTCATTAAGGGTAAAACTGCAAAACAATTTATATTTGATTTATTATCTCTACAATCCATGTTTCCAAACAAGACAATTATTAAACATGTAGCCAAACAACCAAAATCTAATGGGTCCCACTTTCCTAATTAATTAAAATCAAAACAAATTAATTGATAAATATAATTAATAATTTATACATCAACTATTATATATAAATTAAGATTCTCTAATTTATGATTTAATTCAAAATATATTTATAATATATTTTAATATCTCTTTATTTTGTTTCAAATATATATATATATACATATTACGATTGATGTTTTTACGATTGTACTTTTTAGCAGGTTTTTCCATCAAACTGAAAAATATTTAATTAATTAAACAGGTTGAAAAAATAATTAGCCAATCTCGATTATAAATTTTCTATAAAAAAATTCGCATATAGTAAATAATTTCAGTTGATATATTTTAAAATTAATAAAATATTAAAATGATTTCATACTTATATTATTCAAATATTTGAAGCGTCAAATTATGCTTTATGTTTGAATGAAGTTTTTAACGGATAGTTCCATCAAATTTGCAAATTATATATACGACTACAACATGTATTTTATAAAATAATATTTTAGATAAATAAAATAACAATTAAACATATACCACATAACTTTTACAATAGTTGTTTTCATATATATATATTTTTCCAAACTATGATCTTACGATACAACACAGATTAAAATATATAATGCAAAATCGTTATTTTAATCTCTTAATCCTTACGATATATCTCCTCCAAATAACACATAATTCATTAAAAAAAAACTAAATTGATAACTCACTGTTTATAATGTTGGTTAAACAATTATAATTAAAATTAGATTACATAATTAAAAATCTAAACTACTATTAACAAAATGAATAAAAAGTAAAATTTGTAAAGAAAATTATAACCCGCACTTAGAAGTGCGGGTCAAAATCTAGTCTTATTTTATAGAAAGGAAACCAAGAACCTATTTTGGATCGTTCTCTCAAACGAACGAACAAAGCCAACTCGCATAAATTAAGGATTATTATTTTCCAATTATAGATTCGGACAAAAAGGGTGAAGAACTCAAATTCCTTCACAAATGTAGCTTTCATGAAACGTGACAAAATACTGTGATAGGATGTTGACCAGACAATCTCTATATACCATGAGTTTATGGCCAATAAGGATTTGACTCTCTTTTTGTCAACATTTTAGTTTTTTTTTTTGTTTAATAATCTTTTGGTTTTTACAATATTTATGAGTAGACTGAAAACTCAAATCATGTAAGCAAAAACTAAAACCAATATAAAAACCAAACAGTATAAATTAAATAAAACATCTATTCATATTTCATAATCTAAGTTGACATGCTCTCATATCCTGCTAAATTTATTTAATAGTAATAAAGCCCTAATTTTGTTGGTTTGTGAAAAATAATAATCAAGAAAAAAAAGTTAGAAACGAGGAGTTACGGCACATGTGACAAATAATAAGCATGACATGCTGCGTCCACATCACCGCGTTTCCACGTAATCACCATCTTCTTCTACGCGCATACAACACAACATAAGACCTTCTTCTTCTAATTCTCATACTCTACTTATCACACACACATATAAATACACTAACAAGCCGCCATTCTCACTATAATTGTCAACTCCAAAAAACACCTGGAAAAATATACCAAAACCCTAATAACTAAAAATATAAACAACACACTCATATAAACCTCTGCATTTGGTTAATTTGTATAGAGATATGGATGCATCACTGCCCAAGTACACAGGTGTAAGGAAGAGGAAGTGGGGGAAATGGGTGGCCGAGATTCGTCTCCCAAACAGTCGCGAGAGGATCTGGCTCGGCTCCTTTGACTCCGCTGAGAAGGCTGCGCGTGCTTTCGACGCTGCTCTTTACTGTCTCCGCGGCCCTGGTGCACGTTTCAATTTTCCTGATAATCCGCCGGATATACCCGGCGGACGTTCTCTGACGCCGCAGCAGATTCAGGTCGTAGCTAGCCGTTACGCCAGCGAGGAAGTGTTACCACCGCAGCAACAACCTCCACCGTTGCCATGTGATGATAAGACGGAAGAAGGAGAAGGAATTTCGGCACGTGGGGAAATAAGTGGTAGTGGTGGGGCGACGTTAGGACAAGTTGGAGAAGATAGTAACAAGCACGAGGATAATTGCAATATCAATACCAATATTAATGATACGACGGCGTATTGGCCTTTTATATGGGAAGATAATCCTGTGGTTCCTACAACGTCGGAAGATTTTGGTAATTTTTTCATGGATGATTATTATTCGACGAATTTTGATTTCCCGTCGACTCAAGAACCACAACATGAGCTCCCATCTGATTTTTACTACGATGGTGGAGCATCTGTTGATGAAGATGATTTCTCTCATTACAGTATTAACCTTTGGAATTTCTGAGATCCCGTCTTTTTTATCAGTACGTGATCTTGAACCAAATATTCCATCATTAATTACTCAAGGTTAATCATTAAGCTACTAGTCTCGTATTAAGAGTCTAATAGCTACAATTCATTTGTATTTTATTTATTAAAATTTTAAATACATTGTTTGTGTTTATGTGCTTTATATTACATTGCAAATTATTTCCACCGTAGTTTTCTTTTCTTTTTCCGTAATTTGATTGATTTCCTTTTTGTAACAAGCCAATCTTGTCCCCTATTGTTTTGTCATGCATAGATTCCAAAATTTATACATTTCCGTATGTGTATTTCTTCTGGAAGTGCTCATGTGTTTGTGTTGAGAAATAGTGTTTTATAATATCTTTATTATAAATTTGTATGTAATAGTTTTCGAAGTAGTGACTTAAGTTCTACTAGAAAACAAATGATTTACACTTTATGGAGCCTTCGCAAATATGTGATCAAAATGATGATTTGGCATTTAGAGAGACAGTAAACAAAAAATTATAGCCTATTCCTATTTGTTCATGTTATTCTTATTGAATAGTAATGTTTTGATATTCTTATTGGCAGGCCCGGCCCAATGAGTTTTCACTCCTAAAGCAAACAAAAATTGTTTTACCCCTCAAACGGTTCGAACCCGATACCAGTAACTTGAAATAGGCGTTTTACCACCGGACCACGAGATAATTTTGCAATATATTTGCCCCTAAATATTTATAATATTTTGACGCCTAAAGCACTTGCTTGTTGTGCTTTAGGCCAGGGCCGGCCTTGCTTATTGGCAACACTGCGGAGTTGGGATCAAAACATATTTCAATGACATATAGCTTACAACATCATATATAGTTGTAATTAATTAGTTGTTTAATATATTGCTAGTGAAATGTTTTCTTAGACAACAAGCATAAAACATGCGAGTTTGACTTCATGTGGAATACAACAATGGTGTTTTATAAATCAGTAGGCTGTATTTCGTGATCGTATTAGTAGTGGCATGTTTATTCTTCCAAAATCTTCATAATCATAACATTTTTTAAAAAAGTCAGTAACAAAAGCAGTAAAGCTCACCCATCTGATCTGATCATTTCATTTCCACGCAACTTGGGAAACTGCATGCTCTTGTTAGAGTTATTATAAATCAGTACCTACGCTCCTATGGTCCTTTTCATTATCTGTGCATTCGTATTCATTCAAAGGTGAGTGATGTTAATCATTGATATTCATCTTAGCAGCCACTTGAATTCCCAACCACCATATAGCTTAATTGATTTGGATTCTGTTGAGTATTAATTGAGAATTAACTCTTCGCGAGTATTAAATTACGTAGGATCCACACTCAATGAATGTGTATTGTCTATGTGATAATTGAAGATATCTTAAAAACCAAATTGTGTATCTTGTGACTCAAGTATAGTGGCTATAAGAGCTTGATTGTAAAGTAAAATCTATGAAACTCAACAAAGAATATTCTCAGAAATATCATAATTGTTTACACTAATTAACAATATTAGTTTAGGATATGTTATAATAATTAGAATGTTATATTTTGTTTATATTTAGGGGTTTGGGGTTTATTTAGGGTTAGGGTTTAGGTTTAGGTTATATATATATATACTTGTTATGTAATTGTAGTATTAAATTTGAAATAATAGTTTTATGTATATATAACTAATGGTTTGTATTTTGATTTTATAGTTTATGATTAGGAGTTTAAAATTTTGAGTTTGGGGTTTTAGGGTATATTTAGGGTTTAGGGTTTGAAATAGCTACGAATAAAATTCGTGGCTATTCGTGGCTATTTCGTGGCTAATCTCTTCCACGATAATATCATGGCTATTCGTGGCTAAATTAGCCACAAATAGCTACGATTTTAGATCGTGGCTAGGTAGCCACAAATATCTTCGTGGCTAGTTGTGGCTATGCTCTTCCACGACTAGTTTGTGGCTACTTGTGGCTAATTATCCACGGATAGCCACGAATATTTTTTCGTGGCTAAATAGCCACGAATATCTACGAATTAGCCACGATTTGCAGTCGTGGCTGTTTTGTAGCTATTCGTAGCTATTCGTAGCTGGAAAATTCTTAGCCACGAACTGTTCGTGGCTCGTTCGTGGCTAAAAACAGTTTTTCTTGTAGTGAAGAGATCTTATGATAATAAGCTTAAAAAAAACTTCAATATTTAATATTATTAATATGTCAATGATAATCACTATATATATATGTATAAGTCATATGGTTTTATATCAATTCAATCTAAACTCAATAATACCATATTCGATATTATTTGACATGGAATCAGAATAAACGATTGTTGAAGATCGAAGTTAACCCTTATAAAAGTTTTGTGATTGAGATATTATGGAAACATTAATTCTAGAGGAGAAGACAAATTAAAGAAGTTGGCAGTGAAGATCCGGACGAAGATCAAAAGCGAAGGAGATGTGAAGTCCATCACCTACTTGATGTTTTTAGTTCTTAACATTATTACGTTTATGTCCTCCTACTATAGCTTCCCCGCAAAGCTGGCCCGGGGCTAAAGCACATGAAGCTGGTATTTTAGACGCCAAACAATTTTAAAATTTTTAAGGGCATCATTTCCAAAATTAATGCTCCTAATTCACTTATTTTTTCTCTAAAAAGTGGAGGGTTCAACCCTCAAACTTGTGTTTTTAGGAGCATTAATTTCTAAGTTGTTTTAGACGTAATTTGGTAACGGGCCGGACCTGCTCCCCCGAAAGATTACTCCAGCCTTCCACTACGACCTGATAGTATACTCACCATGTCCACGTCGATGCGGCATGGGATGCGATCTCAGGTCTTTGTTGTTTAGGAGGTGTGTTTTCACATTCTAATGGAGGCTCTCTTCCTGACATCTCGGCCTCTCGGTATTTTGTTTCTTCAGCGTTCACAACAGAAAGGTTTGCTATTCGACTTGCTGTTATAACATCTTCAGTTGTTAATGCACGTTTACTCATTGTTTTTTTTTGGATTCTCAAACAATGGTCAAATTGTTGAAATCCAAAGAAAGTATGGAAGAGTTAGTCAGTATCTTATCGGATATCTTATTTTTCAATAACTTGCTTGAGTTTATTCACTTTGTCTTTATCCTTCACCTTTGTAACATAACAGCTGATTTAGTGGCAAAATTAACCTTAGTTCTTATTTTATCTTCTTCCTCCTTTGATGGAGTAAACTTTGAAGTTTTAATATGAATGAATGATTATATATATTATTAGGTTTCTTTATCTTTTTAGTTGTTTCTTCGAAATCAAAAGTGGGTTTTTACTAAATTGTGTAGATTGGTTTTGGTGTGTAATATTTAATGAGAGTTTAATGGTGTTTAAATATTTGAGGTTTTCACAACTATTAAAAATATTATTTTTCTCATAGATTTATTCTAAAATTTAGAATTTCTAATGATTTGGTTTTTCGTAGTTTGGGGGTTTTGGTTATGGACTAACCATTACAAGAGTTTTAGTAGAACGTTTATGTTTTTATGTCAATTTTAAGTCTAATTTATGAATTGTTTAATATAATGACCATTGTTTGAGTAGTTACAGCGCAATCACGAGATGTATTTCAATTATCAAGACAAAAGACAAGATCAAGTTTTCATCCTTATTTTCCATGGTTAATGTAACTAGGTATGGGTCCGCGCTACGCAGCGGGGTTTTTTATAAAAAAAAGTTATGTGTCTAATGTTGTAATATAGTACTCTAAGATTTGTCAGTAATTTTTTCTAGTTTAAGTAGAACAGTAAGAGATAAAACGAATTGTGAAAACCATGTTTTTCTGCTTATTTAAAAAACAAGAAAACAAGTTACACCCAAATATATGCAAATGAATATTTTCGGTTGTTCTAGTTTTTCTTCTGTCTTGTGCTCTACTTATATCCTCTATGTCATTCGTCTGTTTTCATCGGTCTCTTTTTCATACATATTTTGTCTAATTGTTTTAAGAATCTCACAATATGTGTTTTATAGTAGTGAAAGTATTTAGACGTACGTGGTTTTGTAACTTATAGATTGTTGAATATATCTTTATAGACAATATATTTTCTCGTTGACGTTATTTTCTTTCTTGTTGATTCATTCCCCAATCAAAATCTCTGCTTCAAATACTCTATCTTCCAACCGAATATTCAACAGTCTATTCACGTAAATGTTTGCTAATTTTAATAAATAAATCCATTTTAATTTAGATAAACTTGAAACCATGATAAAAATTACAAATGAAAAGGCTATGGATCAATTTAATTTAAAATAAGAAAGGCTATGGATTTTCAAAATTTTCAAGGTATTGATATATGTGTTTAAATTTATAAATCCGTAAACAAATGAAAATATATTTAAGTATTGAAAATTCTAAATTAAATTTATAAAAATAATTTATGAAAGTAAATATTGTTATAGGAAAATAAATAAAATATTATAACAGATTTTAATTTTAGTGTATAGATTTAAATATAACAAACTATTAGTTAAATTAGAATTATTAAAATATAAAATTATATATTTGAAGGATCCAGATTCAAATATGAATTTTCAGATTTAAAAATAAAAACACAAATTATATATTTAGTTAGGCTTTCCGAAACACAGCTTTCCAAAGTTTCGCATCAAATTTCACCATAATTAGTTATATATATATCAGTATATGTGTGTATATATAGATATTGTTATGAATAATAATATGGATGCCCATTATAAGGCCCATCTTGTAGTAGCTTCTAGAATGTTTATTCATTGGAATAAACATCACCAATTCTACATAACACTTGTCTTTATGTAGTTTTCAAACGTTGGCATTATATGAATGTTTGATGAAGGCGGGACTATTTATATCGTGACACAAGTAATGCTCAGAATCGTATCATTAAGGCATATTCCATTAACGCATATATTATTAAGGCATTTATCATTAGCTTATGTGTAATGTGACATGTATAAATGAAATATTTTTATTGGATTCTGAGAATTTTTCATTAAATGACGTATCGTCTCCACAATAATTGAAAAAGCTGAGGTGTCATCTCCAGGAGAGACACTCCAACTATTATAGTAATGATTCCACCCAAAGAAATCTCTTGAAATGTTTTATCCATCTTCGACATGTGTCAGTGACATATATGTTCTGATCTCACTTCTGTCGAGCATATGAGTTCTGAATATATTTTAGAAAAATAAAACATGCATTTTGCGATTCAAGTTTAGTAAACTTAAACCGAATAATATTTTCACAGATATTATATTGTAATAGTGATTAGAGATTTTATTATAATAAAGATTAAAACGATGTGATAAATATTATAAATTCTGTTATAATAAAAATTGAAATATTTATATTATTTGATGTTATCAATAATCCAATGATAAAACAATACATATGTGTCATATGGTTTTATATATCAATTATGTTGTGAAATACTCGAGTAAACCTTAAAAAAGAGAACGTCTTTGCGGAATACTTAAAGAGAAAATAATATTGAGTCAAATACTCTTTTGTTTAGAGTTTTAATATTTTGCGAGTGTTAATATTTACAAACCTTTGGATCCCTTTATATATTGCCCTAAAACTCGATACAATATACAAATAGAAACCTTAACGATATCTTTTCGATACAAGAAGAAACTAAACCGCCATTGTGTACCATCCTGCGGGGGACGAAACTCCTCGAACCCCCACATATGTCATTTTTGCCAGGCCCGTGACCCACTGATCTCTATTGGGCCATATATTGAGCCCGCAGGCTTGCTTTACTCAAGAAAAAGCTTTTTGTCATTACCTTGAAAATTAAGTCACCTTAAAATAACAAACTCCACCTTGACGAAAAATCTCCACAATGTCACCTTTTGAATCTTTTAACTTTTGAGGGGTCTTCATCTTCCTCTAGCATCAGAAGATCTGGAGAAGTTCAAGACAATGTCTGAACTTTCCCATAGGAATTGGCTTGGTCAACATGTCAGCTGCATTCTCCAACGTAGACACTTTCCGCAATAAGATTTCTCCAGAAGTTGATAACTCCCTGACTTTTTGATATAGCAATGTGCTTCGTCATTGCATGATTTTGATTCTTTGCCAGCTATCACAGTGTAGCTGAATTCCACCTTTCTCAACACCCAACTCCGCTACAAGTCCTCGCACCCAAAGTGCTTCCTTAGCTGTTTCACCCATTGACATATACTCAGCTTCCGTGGTTGACATGGCTACAACAGATTGTAACACGGATCTCCAACAAATAGGTCCTCGTGATATTGTAAACACATATCCCATAATGAACCTCATATTGTCTAGATGATCACCATAATCTGAATCAACAAACTCCACAACTGATGCACTTCCCTGACCGCCAAACATAATTCCATAGTTAGCAATATCCTTGAAATTAAATACTTGAGTATCCATTTCACTGCATTCCAATGATCTCTTCTAGGATTCGACATGTATTTACTAACTTGCCTAACTGCTTGAGCAAAATCAGGCTTAGTGCAAACCACAACATACATTAGGCAACTAACCGCACTTACATAAGGAATTTATGTCATATCTTTGATGTCCTCATCAAACTTGGGATATTGCTTCGCTGAATTTTTTTAGTGATTTGTTAAAGGTGTAGAAACTATCTTTACTTTTGACATGTCAAAACGTTTTACCACCTTTTTATGTAGCTCTTTTGAGAAAGACATAACTTCTTAGAACTCATCTCTTTCTAAAACGCATTTTTATCAATATCTTGAGATTTAAGTCACTTTATTTAGAATAACAAATTTAATTTAAATTCAATAATATTATATTTTCTATTGTATTTGAAAGAGGTCGACTATCTAGTCTTCACTCGGATCAAAAACTTAGGTGGATTAGATCATTGGGAATATAATTATTGACGCTAAAACTGAAGAACTTGTTATAGATTGGACTCGTTCCAATTCTAGTTTTCGGCTAGTCTACTTAATAGTGAATCCAAGAGCTTAAGGGCCCCTCTTTGCTTATTAAATTCGAGTTGGCATTTATAACTAGAAAAGTGGTTCGTAAATAGTTGACTGTTTTCCATTTAATGGAAAACCGTTACCCATTAAAGCAGGCCCATCTGTGAACCCCCTTAAGAGTTCTTATTTTAATTTTTTATTGTTTAAAAAAAAAAAAAAAAAAAATAGTAACCAACCGGGTTCCGTCACATGGCGAACCCGGGTTCTAAAAAACTCCCAAATAAGAACCCTTCCTCGAACCTCTCTCTTCCTTTATATTATAATATTGTTTTTTTTTTTAGAACCCCACCCCCTAAGAACCGCCGATGGGGGTGGTCTAACTTCGGCGTCCATATAAAACAATTTTAAAGAGAAAAAATGTTAGCTTTTTACTAAGCAGAACACAATTACACGTAAACTCGTTAAAGAAAAAAACAAAATTACAAGTAAATTATACAAAACATAGAGAACAAATTAACTACTAAAAGCAAGATTGGCAGGTAAATAACTCATATTCCCTTAACTCTGAAGAATTAAAAACTAAATTACAAAAGAAAAAAAATCCAAAAATAAACAGAAGTTAATAAAACATAACAAGAACCAAACAAGGAAACTGAAATTAACAAAAAGTCAGCCTGTATTTAATATATGCAATTTTGTAAGAGAAAAGTCATAAAATAGCACAAAAAACATATTTTATCATAAATATAGCATCAAAGAAAATAATTCACATTTTTAGCATTATTTTAATTACAAAGACTTTTATATCATTATATAATTTAGAGTTTATGGTTAATTATTTAGAGTTTATGGTTAATTATTTATGGTTTAGGGTTAATTATTTAGAGTTTAGGGTTTAGTATTTAGGGTTTAGGGTTTATTATTCAAGGTTAGGGTTTAGTATTTAGGGTTTAGGGTTTAGTATTTAAGATTTAGGGTTATGGCTAATTTAGTGACAAAACATGTTTTTGTGCTATTTTTATGATTTTTCTTCCTTGGTGCAATATTTTTGACAAGTCATATTTTTTGTGCTATTAATACGATTTGCCCATTTTGTAATCAATAATTTTATATTAGGTGATGTTAATTTGTCCATTCAAATAATTTATTTTGATGAAGATAAAATTGATGTTCGTTTAATAACAAAAAGCATCAGATGAATTATTTAAGTGGGTTTTAAAAATTTAGACAAAATTTTATATAAATAAACCAAATTTAATTATTAGATAGAGATGGTTTATCTAAAATTAATATACGAATAATATATCTTAATTATTTAAATGATTTTTTTTTCACTGAAATATTAACATTGATATTGATAGAATACAGATGTGGAATTTAACCAGATACAGACACTAGCCAAACAATTCCCATAGACAACAGCCTAAATAATATACTCTTTCTATTTTTTAATATAAAAAATTTAGAGATTTATTTTTGTTTTAAAATATAAGATATTTTTATTTTTCGGTTCAAACTTTACATGTATATAATGTCTTATAATAATTTATATTACATAGTCTTTTGTGATTGGCTGAATTTATTTTAGATTAACTATTAAAAAAGTATTTTGTAAAAACCAATAAATATTTTAATGTGGGTGATTTTATATTAAGAAACTGAAGGAATATTAAAACTATCTTATAAAAAATCGAAAATAACTAGTCATCTCCTTCTCTATATATAACTAGTTAATCACCTTTCGCTCTCTCTAAAAATCTTATTGTACAAAAAGCTTTCTTAGTGTACAAAATAAAATGGCTCCATCATTTCTAAGCATCGCAAAGTTCGTTGAGGCAATACTTCGTTGGAGATTTTCCTCCGCTGGTCTCTCTCTACAAACCCTTTCCATCGACTCCGAAACAACTATACAATACTGGGGTCCACCACCGTCTCCCTTGCCGGAAAACAAACAGAAGCCATCCCTTCTCCTCCTCCACGGGTTTGGCCCTTCCGCTATATGGCAATGGAACAATCAGGTAAAGCAACTCTCCATCTCCTTCCGTCTCTACATACCAGACCTCGTCTTCTTCGGCGGCTCCACGACAACCTCCTCTCGCTCAGACGAGAACCGGTCGGAGATGTTTCAGGCTTTGACCATGGGGAAGCTGATGGAGAAGCTCGGTGTTGAGAGATTTAGTGTTGTCGGGACGAGCTACGGTGGGTTTGTGGCGTATAACATGGCAAAAATGCTGCCGGATAAAGTGGAGAAAGTGGTTCTTGCTAGCTCCGGCGTTAATTTGCGGCGGAGTGACAACGAAGCGTTCATCGCGAGGGCCAAGTGCCACAGCATCGTGGAGGTGATGCTTCCTTCCTCGGCGACAGAGCTCCGCAGATTTTCTGGGATGATTTCTTCTAGGAAACTCGATTATGTGCCAGATTTTGTCTTGAACGACTTTTGGAAGGTATTTTGATATCTTACTTCTTTTCTCTTGGAAACAATCTTAAAAGTTTAAAATCTTATTACCTTTTTTTTTTTTTTTTTTTTGAATATATGTTAAATTTATTCAAAAAACCAAAATCCTTTGTACAAGAGTGTTACTTTGCTGAGATTTGAAGAATAAGAAATTGAGGTTGAAAAACAAATTCTACTTTGTTAAAACTCGAAGATCATGGTGACGGTTGGTGTTGAAACCAAAGTTGCAAAGCTCCATTTAACTTCTTTATCCTCTGCTGCGTGAGAGAGGTGAGTCTGTTTCTGATAATCCTGTCAATGTTCTTGATCAAGACTGAGACTGGACGAGGTTGGTGTCATTCCTTTCTCTCCAGAGTAAGTAGATAGCAGTTTGGAAAAGGTAACGACATAAGTAGAGCTTGGTATTATCTTGAGATGAGTTAACCAAAACTTCAAGAATTCTGGTCCATTGTGTCGTGTACTCTGTTCCAAACAGACCTCGAGCAAGCTTTTCCCAATAAAATCTTATTACCACGTTTCAAAATATTCATAAACCTACAAACAAACATACGAAAAAACGTTACGGACAAAAAATCGGATCTTATTTATATTTATCTATTATAGTTTAATGTATATTAGTATAATTCGTTCGCACCATGTGCGAGGACAAATATTATTAAACATATTTTTTTAAAAAAAATTATGAATCTTATCAAACATAAATTTTTTAAAATAAAAGTTATCAAATTAATTTAACAATAATAATAATATTATAAAAATCTGTATGAGACTATTTATAATTAAACATACATATACTATTATATTTAATGAAATAATTTATAATTTATTATAAATAAAATAATTTGTAATTATATATTTTATGTATAAAAAGCAATACATAAATATCTTATTTAAAATATTTTATCATTTAGATAAATAATACAAATTTACTATATAAAATCCAAAAAATAATATTTATTAATATTTAAAAATATTCATAAATATTTTCATATTTATCATCTTATTTTTAATTTTTAGTGAACATAAGATATATCTTTAAAATAAAATTAAAATTTTTATAAATATTTTCATATATATCATCTCAACTTACTTTAATATTTTTTTATTCAAGATCATGCATATCTCCAAAATAAAATTTAAATTTTTTTATTAAAGTTATTATTATAAATTAAGGTTAATACTGTAATTAGCCTAATTTCATTAATGATAAATTAGTAATTAGTCATTTTGAGAGTGAATATAAAGTCAAAAGCACTTCTCAATTAATATAAACTAGCATGATTTGCTCGCACCATGTGCGAGCACAACCACTGATAGAGAAATAAATTTTTAAAAATATAAATTTAATTTAGCATTAATATTTTATAGAAAAATATTTTTATGTATTAACTATAGTTAAACATAAAATATACATTGTGACATTTAACTTTTTACTAAAACATTTTATAGTTTATATATATATTTTAAACTTATAGCAACAAAATAAATTATTATCTAAATTTACTATATATATATCTTTATATTAATTATAATAAAATATAATAAATTATAATTATATATATTTGTATAAACATCAATACATGTAAATTTTTTTAAATATAAGTATTTTTTTCTTTTATATTTATCTAAATTCAAAAACTTATATAAATATGTTAATTTACAACATAAAATCGTATTGTCTACAACAATCATACTTATCAATACTTAAATTTTTTATTTATAAAAAAATATTTTCTTATTTATTACCTTAGTTTTTAATTTTATTTTTATATGAGTTTGTATTTAGCTCTAAAATAAAATAAATATTTGATTTTTTTCATTTTATCATCTTACTCTTCATTATTTTTTTATATGAGTTTGTATTTATCTATAAAATAAAATAAATATTTAATTTTTTGATATGATATTATATTTATCTTTAAAATAAAATAATTAATATAAATTTATTATTAAATTGTATTATCCGGAACAATCATAGTTATTAATACTAAAAACTCAGAATTCAAAAATATTTTCGTATTTATCGTCTTATCTTTTTATTTATTTTTTATTTGAATGAGGTATATCTCTAGAATAAAATAAAAACTAACTTTTAAAACTAATATAATAAATAATCATATTATAAATATAAACTAAGGTTAATTTTGTAATGGCAAATTAGTAATTAACCTAATTTCATTAATGACAAATTAGTAATCAACCATTTTGAGAGTGAATATAATGCCAAAAGCACTTCCCAATTAATATAAAGATATTTATTATAGTTGACCAAAAAATGTATATTTCATTATAAAATAAAGCGGGATTCTTATATAATGTATTAGTTTATTTTTCATTAAAATATTATAATTAAATATATTCTATTTCTTTTTTTCTATTTGATTGTTTTTCAATGTATTAACTTCACATACTGTAATATTTACAGAACTTTCATAAATTATAATAGTGTAGCCTCTTTAAGTTATAGTATTATTTAAATTAAATATTATCAGATAAAAACAACATTAGATGATATAAAAATAATCAAAATAGTAGACCTATTATATAATAAATATTAACATTAAAGTGATTTTATAATAATTAAATATTAAATTTATTATTTGTTTTAGATATAAATCAAATGTTTAAATATAATTTTACTAGTAAAAAACAGCTCAGCAGTAAATAGAGTAAGAAATAAGTATTTTTCATAAAAAAAACTAATTAATTATTAATTATTTTAAATAGGTATGTGGGCCAATATTTTTTGACTAGTCATAATAATTTTAAAGAGGTTTATGGGCCAATATTTATTATTGTTATTATCATTATTATTGTCAATTTTTAAAAGGATCTTGGTACTAAAATATTTTTGGTTTTTTGAGACTTACAGACAAAATTTAAACATAAAAGCCGGAAAATATTAAAAAGATAACAAAATTAAAGAAAAATAAAAATCCAAAACGCAAACCCACTGCCAAAAGGGATAGAAAAGACACATCCCTAATTAAGTCAGGAAAAAAACAATTTAAACCCAAACCAAAATCTTAGAAGGACAACATACGAGCAACCGCCAAAAGCTGAAAAACACGGTTGAATCGAAGACCAGCCACCAAAAGCGAAGCCGCCACCAAGCAGAACAGAAGCGCCAACCACCC
Organism: Orychophragmus violaceus; assembly: GCA_030180135.1. Taxonomy (NCBI): domain Eukaryota; kingdom Viridiplantae; phylum Streptophyta; class Magnoliopsida; order Brassicales; family Brassicaceae; genus Orychophragmus; species Orychophragmus violaceus. Next base: position 10,962,863 of record CM058238.1, on the reverse strand, counting down.
ACGAACACCAAGAACAAACGGAAGCAACTTTAAGCCATGCCTAAAACTAGGAAGAAGAGAAGACTCATCCGCTATGCCGTTATTTTCGGTCCATCACACCCACGGTTATGTCTAAGCAAAGCGGAAGTGACGAACCCTTACCTTCATAGTCATCGCCGGTCCACGAACTCCACCGCGAAACCTCTTTCCCCTTTCGCCGCCGTCCTCTAGCAAACAAGAGAGGAAGTGAGAGAAACCCAACGCAACATTCAACCGCAAAACTAATTTCACCACTAACTTGTAGTGCAAACCCGACCACCGCCAGACTAAAATCCGGAAGGAAGAGGAGCCAACCACCGCTTGGAGAGCTCGGAAGGAGAACCAAAGGAAACGCCGCCGAGGACACAAAATTGTCGGATCTGGTCCTCACAAATCTGGGACTCAAGAAGCGACACCGCCAAAAGCCCACCACCGAACCCCCACAACCAACTAAAGAAAAGCCTCGCCAAGCAACGCAGACCAGAGAGAAACCCACCGCAAGAGGAGCACAAGGCTTGAGAGGAGAAAGAAAACGGAGTAAAACCCTTTCACGACGTCAAAAAAGTGTGTCGGACATCGGAGAAGCATGTGATGGAGAAAGACGGTGTCACCAAAGAACAGAACCGGAGTTGAGTACATTCTTTTGAAACTTTTGAATGGGGTCCCGCCTTATATAGGGCCCCAAAATTTATAAAAACTTATGAAAATATATATGTTTTATATATTTATTATAGAAAATTTATGAAAAACATAAATTTATATGAATTGTTAGTGTACTAAATTATATTTGAAAAAAAATTCTTTGTTTTTATTTCTCTTTTTATATTATGTTTATACTGTTTTCTTTATTTTGTGTAATTTTTATAGAAAACTTTTGTTAGTGTAAAAAAAGTTGTAAAACAGAAATTTTTGAATGGGGCTCCGGATATCTCAGCTCCGGCTCTGCCAAAGAAGAGAGAAAGAGGAGAAAAAGCTTTTGAGCTTGTCACATACAGCTGACTTGTTATTTTTTTAGATTTTATCGTCATTATCATTATCCTTCTTCTTCTATTTATTATTATTATTATTATTATTATTATTATTATTATTATTATTATTATTATTATTATTATTATTATTATTATTATTACAAGCGAAAAGAAAGGGTGGAGCATAAAGATGCACCACAATAGTTTTTTTCGAAGAACACTGATTGATAAAAAGAAGACACGAAAGTTGTCAATTTCATTTGGTTGTTATACTAAAAGCCTTTTTTATAACATTCTAGTAGCTCCCAAAGAGGACTAATATTATCATATCGCTATTGAAAGCAGAGTACTTTGGCTTTGCATGATTTAATATATAATTAATAGTATTATTCAAAATATGGGAAAACACACAGAAAATGTATTCGGAGAAGAGGGAGGAAAAAGCACAACTTCTGGAGGCGCTAAATATTGGTAGATACGACAAAGCAAACGTTTCACCAATTCAACAGGTTCGCTAATCGCTATCACCATTTTTTACGCATTTACATTTATAAAAATAACTTTTAATCATGTGTTATATTACGGATTGTATCGCTAAATTTAATATAAAATTTTATATTTCATTAAAAGTATTTTATAATTATTAGATTTTAAACTATATGTAAACCACACTAAATATTCTCTAATTAATAATTTATTCAAATATATTCATAATATCTTTTTATTTTAAATATTAATTCAAAATTAAAAAAATATTTTGAAATTAAATAATATTTATAGTAAATATATTTATATTTTGAAATTATAAAATATATATTTATATTACGAAAATAGAGAATATATATTATATATATTATAAAAAGTTTTTTATTTTTAAATTTACTAAAAATAAATATTGATTTCAAATTTATTATTAGAATTATTATAAAATAATAATATATTTTCGCAATTTGCACAATATCTTTTAGTATCTTATTTTTAATATATATATATATATATATATATATATATATATATAATTTTTTGAAAAAAAATTAACTTCTTAATTTAAGAAAAATAATTACTGAATTCATATTTATTATTAAAAATAATTTTAATTACATTTTATCTATTAAATTAACAGAAAAGATTTATATTTAGACCATTACAAAACATAAATAAATTGAAAATAGATTAACCGATTTTAATTATCAATACGATTTAAAATAAATTTTGACTACTAGAAGACGGATTAAAAATATTAAATAATTTTAATTGATATATTTTTAGTTTAATAAAATATTAAAATAATTCAATATTTATATTATTGGAAGATATGATGAGTTTAACTACAACTAATGTTTTTACGATGATAATTTTTAAATAATTATTTTATCAATTTTCAAATATTTAGATTACTATAAGAATGGTTGAAATATAGATAAATTTGTTTTGATTATAAAAATATTGTTAAAGGTTTATGTTCATTGGAAGATAATTTAGAAAGATAAATTAACCGATTTTAATTGATATATTCTAAATTTTATAAAATATTAATTTGTTTAACTTCATATTCACGTGTTAAAACTATACTATTTATAACAAACAATTATATATATATAATTAAATAAAAAATCTAACAGATCGACTGTAACAACTTATATTGCTAAGATTGCATTTTATACAAGATATTGATTTTAAAAAATAGTAATGAAATATCGGGTTGAACTAAGTTAGAATTAACTTAAATACAAAATTAACCGATTTCAATTATTCATACTATTAAAAAAAAGTTTGGCTACTAGAAGACGGTTAAAAATAAATTCATATTCACAGGTTAAAACCATACTACTTGAAACAAATTGTTACATATATATATAATTAAATCAAAAACCTAGCAGATCAAATATAACATCTTATATTACTAAAATTACATTCTATACAAAATTATTGATTTTAGCAACTTTTTAGCTATGAAATAATAGGTTGAAATAAGTTATAATTAACTTAAATAAAAAATTATATAAAAAAATATAACTTAAGACGAGTTAAAAATATAACTTAAGACGGGTTAAAAATTTAACCGATTTCAATTATCAATTGATTTTAGCAATTTTTTAGGTTTTTAGCAACGAAATAATAGCCTGAACTAAGTTAAAATTAACTTAAATAAAAAAATTATCAAATAAAATACACTTACAGCAATAAGGTTAGCTAAGTATCTACAAAAAATAACAATGAACCATGAATATTAAAAATATAATAAAACAATATCAAGAAGAAAAAATCTCTCATTTAGCACCATATCATCATATTTTTACTTAATATATATTGGATTAAATAGTTATTAAATTTATTTTACAAAAATATAAATTTAAGATAAAAAATATTTTAAAAAAACATAAATTCGCGTTTCTTTAACGCGGATCAAAATCTAGTTTTATATTTAAAGATAATGTGGTCCACCAAAAGTGCCATAGCCTAGTCATAATATAAAAAGCTGGTTCTTTTGTATCATAGATTAAAACTTTAGTTATTACAAAAAGTATTCTTAAAACAGAAATATATCAAATCTATTTTGGACTCGTAAAATATTATGGATTTAGAACTAGAACTTCTAGGGAAGACATGAAAAACTAGAACTTCTACGATATTAAAAAAATGTGACCTTTAAATGCATGTGGACATTAACATTTTAGAATGCTTACAATAGTCAAAGCTGAAATATACAGTAAAAAGCAACATAGTGTAAAAATATTATTAACTAATAACTACGAAACACTGATATTTTGTTAATTTAGAGAATTATTAATTGATAAATAAACTAATTAAGTTAAAAATGTATTTGAAATAAACAAATTTAATGATTAATCGAATTACTAATTTATAAAGTTTCTACTTTACCTACAATTTCCCCCCCCCCCCCCCCACCCCCCCCCCCCCCCCTCTAGTAGTAGACCTAGGGTAGTTTTTCAATTGTAGGTATTTTTAAACTAAGTGATTACAAGAAAATAATTTCTGTAGTTACATGATAATAAGTTGCAACAAATAAGTGACATATTTACAAATTATCTTTCATCTTGACCCATTTAACTGAGTAAGATTAAATGACTATATATAAGTGAAAAGTGATGAATAAGCATGAATCATGCAGAATGTCATGCTGATATGGGGGGAGCACGATCAGGTTTTTCCTTTGAAAATGGCCCATGACCTAAGAAAGTAAGTCTTTATAAAAGTATTTTTTGAACTTTGGCTTAAGTCTTTATAAAGTTATCTAATATCTTAATCCATTTAAAAATGCATATACATATGGGCCTTGCTTATTTCTTTGAACACATATAGTTTCATTATATCTCAACAGCACAGAGCTTTGGGTGTTCATTGCCTCGTTTTGTTCAATTTCTCCAGTTAAGATTTTCGTTTGAGTTTCCATTGGTATTTTTTTTTTTAAATGGTTTCAAGATGTTGATGTTTAGTGGCGACACTAACAACAAAAATTGCGGTAATGCTGATGATGTAGATCTTTTGCATTGCTTAAATTTTCGTGGTATTCCAGTTAATTAATGTTATGATTTACGTCATTTTTATAAGCACAGTTGATCCGAATGAACAAAATTTTGATTCCAGTCTAGGTTTTGTTCTATAACCAAAATTTATGCAGAATTTGAAAAAACTATATATCCAATTCAAAGGCTACATTAGTTTAGTTGGAATGTTTTTTTTTCCTTTTTGGTTGGGTTTGGCAATATTTATAAAAATATAGAATACTAAAACCGACTTATCTAAACTAAATCATCTTTTCTATATATAAAAAAAAAAATCTGGTTTTGATCTAACTAAATTAAAAGGACAACCAATATCCATGATGGAAACTAATACCAAAAGATGCCACTTAATAACTAATTAGGAAGGTGGAAATGCGTGTGTTGTTTGATAGCCATAAGTATTTATATTTGTTTTTTAAAGAACTTAAAAGTAAATAAGTGATGGTTTGTATATTAACCAGGTTGTTGGGGAAGAAGGCGAAGCTGAAAGTGATACAGAAGACATCGCACATACCCCAAACGGAAAAGCCCAAAGAGTTCAATGGTATTGTCATGTCTTTCTTGCTGCCATCCCCTTAATTCTTCACTATAATTATTGTAACGTCCATACTACACTCAAAACATATGGTTTATTCCTCATTTCGTCAAAGATGATAAAATAAGTGTTTGTCAAAGTTTTAAAATAATTTGAGAATCTTTTTGTGGTTGTATTCCATGTGAAATATTCAATGAGCCTAGCTCACTATATATAAAGGTGAACAGTATATCGAGAGATGGATCATTAGCTCACTACCCATCGTGAGAACGGTCCACTAGCTAAATGATCCCCTGCGATGGATCATTTCTTTTGTAGTTTGTGTAGCTAATAATGAAACGTATAGGTGATCAAAAAGAATACGACTAACAAGCTTAGTAGCTTACTTTAGCCGGTTTGGGTCTCTTAAGTAACCATCTGTTTTTTTTTTCCGCTGGTATGGTCCACAACGGGCCGGCCCACTGATCCATGTTCCTCACAAGGAGGAAATGTCTTCTATTGGAGTCGAACTCCAGACGAGAAGGCGGTAGAGGTGGTCTCAAACCAGTTGAGCCACGTGCGCTTCTTAAGTAACCATCTGTGATTCCTTCCTTTTGTCTGGCCATAACTCTACTTCAAAGATATGGACTAAAACTCTTCTTGAGGTATAAATGCATGTTTAGGCGGCAAATTAAAGTCTTTGTAGCTAGTACCATGTGATTATCGAAACGCCTAACTAATTATGTGGTGAGCGTAAGTTTTATAGTAATGAGTTATTTCAAGAACCTAATATCGGGTAAATCATACAACCAGAGACGCCCAAGACCTGAGTAGTTTGAATCAATTAGACAGAGCTAGATGATCGAGCTCAATCCAAGCGGATATGACATAGTGTCTAAGATCCATGAACTGTCCATCTGCCAATTTAAAATAAAGAGATTTTTTCAATAACTCAGGTGATTTGGATCTACGAACACCGTGATTGACCGAACTAGGTCACAAGAACAATACTTATGGTTTTCGGATTAGCAGACCGTAAAATCCAATTAATCTTGAGGTCCACAAAAACCATATGAATGCTTCGGTGACTAAGTATTATAAATGTATGATCCAACGTTTTCATGAAAGAGGGGGTCGATTTCATTACTTCGACCAACATAGCGATCCTCACCAATGAAAAAAACCATCCCACCATAAACACTTGGTTAGAAGAGAGCTTCCTTCTCAAGCTGTTGTTGAAGATGAAGTTGGTTGTATAAAGACATAAGCAACCAAAGGATCAAACTTGCCTCACGGATAGCTACGAAGTGGAATATGGATAACATAAAATGGCGACGTCGAGCAAATGGATTTAAGGGAGTATGCAACGCCACGTGAACGGACGGACAACAAGGTAGGGGCAACAACAACATTGAGTGGGGTTAAGTGGTTTCGGACACGTTAGACTGAAATATTAATTGAAAAGTGAAAAGTGAAATGAGAGAGTGGGTCTAAGGAGGAGCCCATGACAATGATCCTGATGAGATGAGATGAGATCCTATGTTGATACGCGGTTTTGATTGAATTTTGAATGCTTTACGCAACCTACCCTAATTGGTCTTCTTTCTTTTGTTTTTGCCAAAATAATTTTTGTCTCTTATATATCTAGATGGAAGTCCCATGGAGATAATAAGAAATTAAAGTAAACATTGTATCCTTTGGTTGATTGATGGCTCCCCGGTGGTCGGATTGGATTGACGGTGCCGGGGAGGGAGGTTTAGGTGCGTGATTAGTTGAATCGGAGTAGATCCCGTTGTATCCTTTCCGACTAACCCAAGCTCAGTCATCCCATCCCGGTCAACCGCTCGTCTCGTCGTCGTTGTTAGCCGCCAGTAATCGCCTCACCCGCCGTGCTCTTCAGTGTTTCTTTCCGGCGTTTCTTCGTCGCGGGTCGTGGGTGGAGCACCGTCGTCTGGTGTGCTCAGTCTTCACCGAATCGCCTCTGCGTGAGGTTGTCTCCGGCAGGTCAAGCTCGCGATGATGTCTTCTCCGGCGAGTCGTTGGCTCAAGTAGCCATCCGCCGGTCTTTGTTCTTTTCTCTCGCCTCGGGTGTTGTTATGCGTCGTCTTCTTCGAGCTTTTACACGGTGGTATGATATTTTCTATCATTATTGTCGTGTTCTTAGGTGGTCGGGATGTTTAGGGTATTGTTTTGGTTTATTTGGTTTGGTCTCGGGTGTAGTTAGTTTTAATTTCAGTTGGGCTTTGTTGGTTTTTGTTGGTGTTTGATGGCTCATTCTACAACGGTTATAGGTTGGGTCCGTACCTAATCTCCGGTGGTTTGAGGTTTTAGGTGGGTTTTAGTTGTGGCCCTTTGTTCTAAATCCGCAGTATGGTTTTTTGGGAGATGGATGGGTGGTCTTAGGCTTAGTTTTAGGCTTTGGTTTGGCTTCGACTAGTTTATCCTTTTATGCGCAGAATCTTCGTACGTTTAGTCTCCTTTGTGCCGCTCTTAGTTTAGCTGAATAATGAGTCTTGTCCGCTAGTCGTTTCGTTTATCGGTTCTAGTAAGGCTAACCTCAGGTGGAGACGCATAGATCTCGGTTTAGACTTAGTAGGAATAAGATTAGGTGTGAAGGAGTTAGATTCGCGTATCGTTTTCCGTTATGTCTTCTAGTCGTAGTTTATGGGTTTAGTTCTTTGCGGTGTGCCGTTGTCTATAGGTCTCTCCGTTTGACGGTGTTTCCTTTTCTCTTGGTCTAAGGAGTTATAGTTGCCGCTTCTATTTCTCTTTTCCACCCTTTGTCTCTTGAGCGCTTTCACTGTTGGATAAGGTACATTGTGGTTCTGTTGCCCGTTTGTGGGTTTTAGCTGCCCGTGTGTGGGTTTTAGACTGCGGAAGGAGTGTGTTCCTTGCCGCTTTAGTTGTGTTACTAAGTTGTAATCAGCGGTTGTTTTCTCTTGAATATATAATCCACCAGAAAAAAAAAAAAAAGTCCCATGGAGATAAAAGAATTTGTGAACATATTTAGTTGTTTTTGTTGTTGTCAAACATATTTAAATTTGATCGATTATTCTTTTTTTTTTGTGAAAATTCTAACGGTGTTAATTTACACGGTTAAATACGTATTTTATTTTGAGCAAAAAAAAAACGTATTTTATATCATAAAAAGTCGGTCGGTCAATCATACCGAAAAATGTTTTCTCCTCTCTCTTTTTCCATTATCGACGTTCCTCTGCCTTTCCACCGCTATCCGACAATGAGAAAGGCTTTTTCTTTTTCTTTAGCTCTGCTCTTCATCAATGATGTAGTGGTGTTGTTTCTCTGGTTGATGTGCGGACGGTTATTCGGACGTCGTGGTGGTTTGTCGGTAGTCTATCGGTGTCGAATATGTTCAGTCCGTATTCTTGGGGATAAAATCCGGTGAAGTATCCCCCAAATGTCATGCAGGAGCTCTGATTTTGTCCTCTGTCGGTTTCGAGTAGGTCCGTAAGAAGTTGGTCGGGGATTTGAGGGTGGAGTCTGAGCCGGTGGAGTAGCGTGGTCGGCATGCATGAACTTAGGTGTTTTTACTAGTCCATAGCCATAAGGACAGCGCACAGAGTGAACAATATCCAAACAACTGATTACGGCGACAATTCCGCGGATATCGATTCGCTGCCCTTCCTCATCGAACTCCGACAAGGGCTCCTCCTCCGCTTGTTATCTCGGCAAAGTCCAATTCTATGCGGCCATGTTTTTTCCCTGGTTGTTGGCGTCTGTTCGACGATTCAAGGCTATGGTTCAAATGGAGGTCTTCTCTCGAGCTTAAAGGTGGTGGTGTGGCGGTTTCCAGTGTTGATAGTAGCTGCAGATCTTGTTTACTAAGGTTTGATTGTTTGTTGGACCGATTTAGTAGGGCTTCCGACCCAATATTATTATCTACCAATTTTTTTAGAATTTGTTAATGGACCATTATTATTATTATTATTATTATTATTATTATTATTATTATTATTATTATTATTATTATTATTATTATTATTATTATAACTACTATTCTCTTATTAATGAAAACTTTTTTTCAAAAAAAATATACGTACTTTCATATTCACACTTTTTAATAAAAAAATATAACATTTTCATCATAGAAAATATGATATAAATTAAAAGGAAAAAAATCTTTAAATTTAAAAACAGTCTATACCCAATCAAAAGTCAGCCATCAAATTTTCGATCAAATAGATCTTTACTTAAACAATTATAGCCGTAAGGATGTTTTTCGCATAAACTCTTCATAACTCAAATAAATCCATTTAATTCTGTATAATGACAACAAATTCTTTTTTTGCATCTTTTTTCCTGTTAAGGATCAATCTACATTATACTTTAAACACTAGCCCAATCCATTGAAGTAATTATATATTTGAATACACGTTGTTTTGTAAAATCCATAGAAGTTACACTTTTAAATAATCTCGTATTTACGGTTTTGGTTCGGCTTAACCAAAAAATAAAACCATGAATGCCAGAAGAGGTAAAGGAGGAAGCTAGGAGGAGATGCAATAAGCAAATTAAAACAAAGATGTTGACGTTAAAACACATTATTGAGCAATTAAACTCATACGTAATTCGGATTGAGTTTTACGTTGTTGAGCTTTCTCCTACAGTTTGTGATTTGTACTGCTTTTAGTATTTAGTATTTTGTATAATTCAATATTTCAAAAGTGTTGTTAACAATCATTAAGTTTTTTTCTTTTTCTTTTTTATTGCTATAAGTATAATACTTATGAGAGATGGTTTCTACGTATAAAGTAATAATGACAAAACCTTCAAAAAATTGGATATAATGAAACGAATCCAGAAGAAGATAAACATTAAATCTTCTAAAAATGGTAACTCTGGTAAAGAAAACATTTTGTTTAATTAATTTGAACCCATCCTATTCGGCAATTCCTTTTTCCCCAAGAAATAAGTAACAATTCGTTTTAAAAAAAAAATGAATAAAATCAAGCGGAAGAGGAAATACTGTCGGCTGAAATCACTTTTGTGGGTCCCTCCTTAATCTGTGGATAAGCCTCACCGTTTTTCAGACAACAAAAGATTGGCCATCTCATCATCGCCACGTCACATTCATCCCAATGCATATCCAGCCGCAACGGTCGAAGAAGTGTCACGTGTCGAACTTTCATGGCTCTATCTTCCCACGAGTTTTAAAAATATTAATGGAACGTATATAAGATAATCTTTTTTTTCGTCAATAACTTTTATAAGATAACATTGTTGATTTACGAGGCAAATTTTGCAAATAGTCCTTAGACTTCTGTAATTTCTGCAAATTCTGAAAATAGTATATTTTCTTGTCTGAAGAACATTAATTTGTTTTTATCTATTTTTTACCCGTTTATTTTTCTATCTAAACTAAATTTAACTTGTTGGAAAAAATCTTTGGTGAAAGTTTTTCAGCAGAGTTATCTGATTCGTATAAAAATAACGGTTTTGAAGATGGAGTTCTTTTATCTGCTCAAAATTTTGAATTCAAAAATATGTTGAATGCTAATTTTTATTCATTTAAATGTCCATCTTTTAATATTACTATCATAAATATTTAAAATTCTAAAAATAAATTAAAATATATTTTAAATTATTCGGTAAAAATATAGAAACAAACACGAATATTATATACAAAATTCATAAATAAAAAAGTGAGTTTATTTGCTGAAGAAAACAAGCAACTTTATTTGTGAAATATATAAAGGATCCTTCATTACTTTTATACATATCATTTTCGAAATAAAATTAACCTACTCGAACAAATTAAATAGTTACGAATGAACTTTTGAATGAAAAAAACATCAAATTAAAATATTAGGGTTTGCAATATGTGAATAAAAAAGTAGGAGAACCAAATTGTAAATAAAGAAAGAAACAGGGTGAGAACTGCATGCAGAGTGTGTGGATGAGGATAAGGCTAAGCCAATCTCTGTCCTTTTAACTTATCCTCTTCTTTCTCTCACTTTTCTTTTGCATTTTTTTAAATTTAAACATTTAATAAGAAAGTAATAACAGCGTGATAAATAACAATTGCTTTTTTTTATTCTTTAATGTTTTTAAGAAACCAGCGGAGCACACAATTCTTTATAAAGGATCTCATCTTCTCTCCTCTTTCATTTCCTCTGTGTCTGTATTGTGAGTTTTGAGAATATATAAAAAGTTCCGAGATTTTCTGCAAAGTAAACAAATGTCGATTGCAATGGATAGAGTTGAAACTGATATGTTTAATTTCTCCGGTGATAATTTGGATCAGTCTTCTTCTGAGTCTTTCTCTTCACCTTCTTCCTCGGCGTCTTCTTCCATTGGGAGGAATAGCGACGACGACGACGGAAAGTCATCGGAGAATGAAGCTGAGTCTCCATACAAAGGTCCTCTTGATTTGATGGAATCACTCGAAGAAGTCTTACCCGTTAGGTAAATCTCTCTTTAAAAAACTTCTAAATCTGTTTGATTCTAAAGAAAGTTTACGAATTTGGAAACTTTGAAGAAAAAAATACGATTTTTTATCTGATTATGTGAATGTGGTTTGTGTAGGAAAGGGATATCGAACTTTTACAGTGGGAAATCAAAGTCTTTCACTAATTTAGCGGAGGATGCTGCGTCGGCGTTGACTTCTTCTTCGTCGATGAAAGACTTGGCCAAGCCGGAAAATCCATACAGTCGGAGGAGGAGGAATCTCCTCTGCCATCAGATTTGGGAGAACAATAAAACGACTCCTCGTGGTGGGATCTCGAAGAAACACGTTATGAGCTCGAGCAGGAGCGCCTTGACGCTTGCTATGGCTGTTGCTGCTGGGGTCATGGCCAGAGAAGGTTCTTCCTCCTCCGGAGGAGATTCGTCACCGGGATCAAGTCCGACGAACTCTGGATCTCCTCCGAGGCAGAGACATGGTAATCAGACGATGCTTCCTCCGCTGCATCCTAGGAGTCGAGAGTCTATTGGTAATTTGAGGTCGTCTCAGTCGACTTTGGGTTTTTGTGCGTGGAGATCGTATTCGGTGGCTGATATTCCGAGGTGTTTTCCGGCGACGGCTAGTGGGATTGGGTCTAATGACTCGTAGGAACGTTTAACGGTTGTTTTGTTGTATTTATATTTTGAAGTTAACCCTTTTTTGTTTTTGGAGTAACATCCGGAGAATGTATAGACGAGTTTCAAAACTTTTAAATGGATCTACATCTTTTTCATTTTGTGTTTTTTAAATGTTCTTCCTTCAATTCGTTTTCCCCCAAATCTTGGCGCACTAAAGTCTGGTATCTATTCACTGGAAATCCAACATTCTCCTTTCTTGTTCTTATCCAAGTTTTAAATGCTAAACCATATGAAATATTTATATTTATTTATAAAATGACAAAGTAGTGATTTGTAAAACAGCTAAGTTGATAAGGTTATGTTTGGTGAGAAGGAGAGGATGGGGTAGTTTGAGTCTGACACACAACCAACCTTCTCCAAGTACATTTCCAACGAAGACGCATTTGTGTCCACACTTATTTGGCTAACTTTGGAAGCAAGTGATTCAACGTTCAACCTTTTATTAATTGTTTCTCTTTTACCTTTTACTAATCGTTCAACCCCCCCCCCCCCCCCCCCCCCCCCCCCCCAACTGTTACCAAATCGGAAGTGGATTTTGCTGGTGAGAACTGAGATGCTTAGGATGAAAATAGCGATAGAATTCGTGTAACATATATAGGTCACATAAGAAACTGTACAAAAGTCGAGTTATAGTAGTTTATTAATTGATCATTGGTCGGCTGGTCCAAGTCATAGCCGTTTCTTGTCAAAGATAAATGTCTTCTTGTTGGATCAAAATCAAAGATAAATGTCAAGATTCTATATCATTTGTAAATATGGTGTAACCTCCGGTCATAAATAATTATAAGGTTCATAATCTCTATATAGCAAAGCTCAAATACAAAAACTTCAATGTAATATACAAAAATCTTACATTATTGTTTCTTCTTGGCCTCCAAAACAGATGGAGCCAGCTCCTACGTGTTTCCACTCGTTTCGGATTTATGGAGCTGGAGAAGCAAGGAATTTGAGACGACGAAGATCGAGCTCAATGCCATTAGTCCACCTGAAAGCATATTAATGGTAACTTAACCATGATATATGATTGGATTGTGTCAATCCATAGTGGAAGTGAAACAAGACTGTTTTTCTAACTTATTTAACTAGAATCAGGACCACTTACCGGATAAGGAAGGCGTCATGGCGAAATCATACTGAGGTAGCAAGATACCTGCAGCTATAGGGATGGAGATAACGTTATATGCAATTGCCCATGCTAGATTCTGATAAACTTTCGACATTGTTGCTTGTGCCAGACCCAGTGCATCCACAACCTATAATAAACAAAAGAAGAAAAACACATAAGTGATGAGCTTATATAGCTTTGATTTTGAACTTTTGGGGTTTCTTTCTTGTCCCTTGAATGAGTGCCAGTGACTCATGAAGCATTATTGATTATATATAGTAAGGAATATGGAGAGCTTTACATGTGATAGTTTGTTGCGGACAAGTATGACTGATGCTGCATTCGATGCAGCGTTTTCTTGTGCCTCGATCTTTAGAGCTATTCCCACATCAGCTTGAGCCAACGAAGGGGCATCGTTTATGCCATCACCCACCTTAGGAAACACAAAATATTCCGTGAGCCTAATTAACTCCATTTTTTATAACACACCAAGTTCAATGATTTGTTACAGTTTCCAAACCATTAAACCAACATATGAGTTCCTTTCTAATCTTTTTATCATTTCTACTAGATTTCAAAGATTTTAAGAAAATCATGTACTAAGAAGTTGGTATGGTCAATTTCTAGGATTTGCGTTGAAACAAGTTGAAATGATCATTCTTGCAACTCAGCTGAAGATCTTACCATAGCAACACGATGTCCAGAGGATTGAAGACTAGATATAAACTCAAATTTCTTTTCAGGAGACAAGGAATAGTTGGTTGATTCACTCTCAATCCCCACATTCTTTGCCACTGTTGCCACTGCCCCTTCCCTATCCCCTGATAAGAGGACTGTTTTGATGCCCTTCTTCTGAAGCCTTTAATAAGACAGACAACATAAAACTTTAGAGACTCTCGATGGTTGCTGTTTCAATTAAGCAAAAAAAGTTCATTCAAATTGAAAAGAGAATAACTAAGGAGCAATTAGATTCCGATAAGGTCTTGAAGAAAAGCAGCACTCAAATACTCAATTTCATGTAAACATGCAGACTCAAAAGTTTAAAACCAGGATTGCTTAGTTTTATTAAAATAGGGACAGTTAAAAAGGAGGGTGACAACTACCTGGCTACAGTAAACTCAGCATCTTTGCGCAAGCAATCAGATATTGCAATAGCACCAATAATCCCTTCTCCTTCTCGTCCAACGTAGACAACAGTCTTTGAATACCTAGACGTCGATGATGTGCTGGATAGTTTATGATCCAAATAACTTTCCAGCTTAACCACGTCCGAGGAGTCGTTCTTTTTGTGGAAACGATTGGAAACCCAATCAAGTGCACCTACTGCAACCAAACGTCCATCTATTTCTGCCAAAGTTCCAAAGCCTGGTTCTGTCAATTGGCCTCTTGTTTCTGGAGTTTCCAGATTCAGCCCTTCGGCCTCGTTTACAATAGCCTTTGCTATTGGGTGTGTTGCTGTCTTCTCCACCGCAGCAGCCAATTTAAGAACATCTTGTTCTTCGTAAATTAAAGAAGCAACACCAGAGACGACAGGTCTTCCTTCAGTAAGAGTCCCTGTCTGGACACATAATGCCATTGACGATCAATGGTGGAAACAATACCTCAACTTAGAGGGGAAGTGGGAACTGTAACAATACCTTGTCTAAAGCAACACAATCTATGGAGGCCAGGCGTTCTAGGACATCTCCTCCTCTGATAAGATATCCCCGCTTTGCTCCTGGTCATAGGAGATTTCACTAGGTTAGCTTCTGACTGTTTCGACAATCTCGACTCCATTGATACTAATTGTTTTCTAGTAATATAACATTCAGCTACCCTATAAACATGAATGACAACCACAGTGACTGCACTCTTGAAGTGGATACGGCTCCAAAAACAACTAGAAAGTGGATCCTTTGTGATCTATAGGCAATTTCTAGTTATTTATGTAATATCTGAAGACGCCATCAACAACATAAGTTTTAAACCAGTAAATGATTTTTTATACAATAGAGTAGTAAAAAAGAGCAGGGAACGATCAGTATCTTCAGTATCATCTCGAATCTTCCTAATAATTAGAAACTTCGTACACAATTAGCTTACTCTTCTCGGCTAGGTTTGCAGCCTTTTAAGTGCAAGCAAAATAATATGCTGGATAACATACCAAGAGAGGTGCCAATTAGTATGGCTGTTGGTGTTGCAAGGCCCAGTGCACAGGGGCAGGAAACTACCTGGTAAACAATATATAACGAATTAATTATCTGCACAATATGTTTTTTTCTCCAACGTTTCTCTCTATCCCTCTTTCATCCCAAATTCCCTTCGCTAATTCACATTATTCCCACAATCACCATTTTTTTTCCCTAATTAAGACCCGACTGCTCCCAATAACAGTTCATATTTTCACATGAAAGATACACTTTGCTATCATAGCTCACTCACCAAGACATCCACGGCCAGTTTTAGGCTCAGTGCCAAAGGATCTCCATCAGGTCCAGCAATATCATTGAGTAAAACATCTGGGAATATGTGTGAACCAACGTAATACCTGAAGCATAAAAACAACAGTCATTCACTTGGTGATTCTGAACATGAATCTGACACAAGGTGCTTACTTTACACTACAACTAAATAAACAGATTCCTATTAAAACAAATATTTCAAATGTCAATTCAGATGTCATTGTCGGCAGAAATATGGAAAAGACCATACCAGAAGGTAAACGTCACTGCAGATAAAGACATTATCGTATAGACAAACGGTCCAGCTATTGCATCTGCCAGCCTCTGTACAGGAGCTGCATTACCTTGAGCGTCCTCAACCTAAAAGTTTTGTATTTCACAAGGTATATATACTTCAAATCCTCACATAGCATGCATCTTCTTAATCCAAATAATCCTACAAATAGAACTCATTCACATGTTGTAACTTAACCTTATTCCAGACAGGAAAGGATGTGGATGAAATAAAGACTTTACTACAGAGGAATCGAGGATTTGAATTAATTTCATCAATATTTTCTTGTCTGAAAACAGTTTCAGCTACAAACATGTGAATCAGTTCTATATTTAAGATCGTGCTTTATGATATCTCTATTTGTAGTTGTCTTTCCTCCTTTTGTTTTGGAGGAGGAAAGTCGGCTACAAGTTACAAAGATTAAAGGCTGCATTTTTTTAACGTGATGGTTTGAACAGCTCCAATGTTTCACATTGTAAGTGATGAAATTAACCCTCACACAATGTAACTTTCAAGAAGATTTCATTGGCTCTAGATTAAGAGATACTAACCATTCTGACGATTTTAGATATTGTTGAGTTGGAGCCAGTAGAAGAAGCTTTAATCCGTAGAGGGCCATCCTGAAATAGATAACAAAATTCTGTTGTTCAAAAAGACTCATGAGCATTGTATGTAAATCATGCTTAATAACTGAGTTTTGTCAGTTGAGCTAAACAGCCTTTTCAAAATATGGTTTTGTTTAGGTAGCCTATACATACCCAGTTTATTGTTCCCGCTGAAACTGAGAAACCTTCTTCTTTGTACACGGGAAGTGACTCTCCTGTCAGCATAGATTCATCCACAACACTTCTTCCAGCTAGAACGTTTCCCTATGCCGAAAAAATCAATTCAACTTGATTGAAACGACAATCAAAACTTCCAGAGACTAACCAATCAAAAGAATAATAACAATGCTACTTTGAGAAAATAAGGATCATAATGATTCATATCCATTTTCACGTCCAGAGGAGAACGTGAGATTTAACTGAATCTCAGCAAGAGTTGATAGAATCGGAAGTTTATTTTACCAGCGGTAATAAATACAAATACAATTCCTTAAGTTACAGAATGATAGGTCCCACCCATTTAAAAGTTACTGCATGAATAAGCAACTAAGGAAATCTTAAGATGTCAGAAAGACATAAACACTTACATCGACAGGAAACGTTTCGCCAGGCAAAACCAACAGCGAGTCTCCAACTCGAATATCATCAACTGGGACATTGATGCAAATTGAATCAGAGGAAAGTACAGAATCAGCTGCGGTATTATTGTCTGATGAAGTAATCACAAGTCTTGATTGAGTGGAGATGAGTGACTGCAAAAGCAGGTTGCAAGTAAAAAAAAAGCAGGAAAAGCCTACAAATTAATTTTGGGAGGATAACCAAGAAATGTCCAGCTTACCAATAGTTCATTCATATCACTAGATGCTCTAAGCTTTGCTCTTTCTTCCAAAGAACGACCGAGGAGAACAAAACCAAGCAACATGACCTGCATACTAAATAACAAGAGCTATCAATCAGAAGTCTACCCTTGAAATTGTTTTGTCATGCAGTAGACATTTTTTTTAAAAAGTTTTCATCAAGGTCCCTTGTGGATGTAATAGAGAAACTCACCGGTTCCTCGAAAAACGAAGCATCCCACTCTAGCTCTGGATTAACAAGTGAGATCTGCAAAATTTAGAATGCCGAGAACTGCAGTTAAGTAGAGTAGTATACTCACCAGTCAGAACTAAATGGCAAAGTAGAAAAACTCACCAAACTGATGGCAAATGCAGCCATAGATCCCAATCCAACTAACGAGTTCATATTAGGTGATCTTTTCCCGAAAGCTTTTATGCCATCAAACAGCAACTCTACAATTTACATTTGTCTGTTCAGTTATTTGGGTATCTGAACAGCCTCAAATAATCAAAATCACTACTACCATTTTGAAGCATTTACACAACTCTCAAAGAATAGTGAGAAACATCACTTTCACTTACGTAGTCTGAAATTCATCGTTTCTCTCAGATGCAAGGTGAACACTGCGAATGACTATTTCTACCATTCAAAGCATTGATGCAACAAAGCTCAACTATGCAATCAGGTATGATAGTAGCAAGCATCTAAGTCTGAAGAATAGCCTCAGAATAACTAGTTCATCATCTCTCTCAAATATTAATAATTACTCAACTTATTATGCATTAGCTGGTAGAAGAAAAATATATTTAAGCAAAAGCAAACCTCGTCCTGGTCCCAACAAAGCTCCTACTGCCAAACCACCCTTGACATAAGAGTTGTGTAGCAAGTCCCAGAATCCTCCTAGTAACACCAGGTGCAAGATAAAGTCAGAAACTCCATTTGTATTCAGAAAATGGCATCTAACAGCACGAATTTTCCTTGATATTCAACTTTCTAACATGTGAACAAGAATATACGAAACAGTGTACCATGAGCAATGTGTATTCCCAAGGAATGAAGAATATGCGAAGTGTGAGACCCGCAACACAGAGCCACCAATGTCCACGCAAATGCCACACGGTTCCTGCTCTTAACGAGCAACTCCTCTTTCTTACTCACCATATCCTTCCACTTCTTCACATTCTCCGCCACTCCTATCCCCGACGCTCTCCTCTTAGCTTCAAAGCCACTCTCTGTCAATCTCTTAGCTAGGCTCTCCGCCGCATCCGTCATCACCTCTACCTCAGGTTTAAGCCTCACGGCCGCAGTTTCGGTCAGCATGTTAACCACGGCAGAGGCGACTCGGTCATCGGACATCAGAACTGATTTAACCCGAGCGACGCAGCCTCCACACATCATCCCGCTCACATCAAGGAGAATAGGCGTGTCGGTCGTAGCAGATTTCACAGATTCGATGGAAGATTCCGTCGATTCAAACGATTGAGTACTGATCTCGACCGAGTTTGATACCAGGAAACCAGGTGTCGAACAGTTCCGCCGGATACGAGAGCGGCGCTGTCTGGGAAATAATCGCTTCGAGAATTTAGCGTTGAGGAACTTACCAGAACGAAAATGCATACTCGACGTAGGAGGAAGATGGAGGTGGAGAAGATTGCTCGCCATTTTCGCCGGCGAGAGTAAAACGATAGTCACGAACTCGCGATACAAGTAAACAAATCCAGTGGTCGTATGGTTCGTTTTAAAAGTATCCAAAACGGAATAGTCAGAGATTTTGACACGTCGGATTTGAAATATATCCAAATTCCAAACCACAAATTTTTAGCGCTTTATTTTTTTTTTCATCCACAAATGTTTTTAACCACTTTTTGTGGAATTTTTTAAAGGCCAAAACAAGTAGTGCCAGGCTGTCAGAAGAATAAAACGCAGCGTTTTGTTTGTTTAGCTATCTAGACTTCTCGAATAGGTAAGACCCTCTGGGTGACTTAGAAGTATAGGGTCTCTGGAACACAGTGATGTTAACAACGCCACGTGACATCTGCCTGAAATATGTATTTTTTTTAATGTACTTTATCTTCTTTCCTGCCTCTGCTCAGCTTCTAGGAAAAATCTCAGAGCTCCGCGGCTATGGAGGCGACTGCGAACGAACCAACTATGAATAGCTTGAAATCCTCTCCAAGAGTACCGATACCGAACTTTTTCGTATCGCTCTCATCGGCATTTACGCAAACACCTCTTGTGCGTACGAACAAACCCAGTTTGCTACTTCTACCACCAGCTTCAGACGCCGTCAAATTGATTCAAGACATCCATCGTTATCTTGTATCTGCTACTGAGAAATTCTCAGGTTTCTTTCACTCACTCGCCTCTAGGAACCCTCTTTTTCAGGAAGCGGTTCGCTTGTCCTCCGAATTTCGAGGTCTTTGCGACGAGGTAAATTCTCTTTCCCTGTTTATGCAAATTGACAAAGCTATGGGATCACGGGGAGAATGGTTAGGTGAGGAACGAGCGTCGTTGCGTCGTATGATTAAGTAAAGAAGATAAGAACTTAGCCCGAGCTCTGATTGGTACTGTAATGGGTGGTTTCTCTTCCAGAAAAATGTTTCATTTTGAACCGCCAGTAACTAGGATCATATGCCAAACCTATGGGATTGATGTTGTGTAGATAACTTGGCAATTCTTGGACAACCTTTTCACATTGTTAAATCTGAGTTATATAGAATCTGTCTGTGTACATATGCCCTCAAGTTTGGATGTTCTTAATTATATCTATTTACACATTGAGCAACTATGAAACTCGGTATCAGCGTAAGTGGGACTGTTTTTGTGAGCCTTGGTTTTAAAAATGATGAGTCTTTTGTTGCTTTTCAGATTCGTTTGAGAAACATTACAAGGGTGAGGTTTGCGATGTCTAACCACGGATTTGCAGCAGTTCTGCCTGGAGATTCAGTTGCAGGAATGGTGGTTGCTAACGGGTTGATAAACTTCCTCAACATATATAACACCATCCTTGTGGTCCGTCTAGTACTCACCTGGTTTCCCTACTGCTCCTCCTGCCATCGTTAGCCCTCTCAGGTAAGAAAGTTTCCGTAGTGTTTTCCTTCTCGTATTGAGAAAAATGCCACTAAGATAGGTCTAAAAGTTTCAGTGAATCAATAGGAACAAACTCTTGATCATACATCTCCTATTTGTCAATCCGGAAGGTAGTCTTTTTGCTTCAATTAGAGGAAGTTTCTTTGGGATCAACTTGAATCTCTCCTTTATTTGTCCAACTCTTGAATGGTTTAAGGATTGTCTAAAACCTTGATGGATCTACCCAAGAAGCTTACATTTCTTTTATTGGTTGCTGATTATGTGTATATGTTACCATTGTATCAGCACTTTATGTGATCCATACTTGAACATATTCCGGGGAGTCATACCGCCTCTTGGAGGATTAGATTTGTCTCCCATTTTGGCGTTCCTTGTTCTCAACGCCTTCACTAGCAGTGCTATGGCGCTTCCTTGCGAGCTCCCACCAGCTGAAGGAGCGGCTTCACCGTCATCTTGTGAGACAAAGTGGATGAGAAGGAGAAGGTTGACCAGCCACAAGAACCATAGACCGAGCTCAGCTTCTATGAACTGAAACCTTTCTTAAAAAAAAACTCAAATCTTTTCTACGCTTCAAATGTGACATATACCTTTTGAGTAATTTCATTCCTCTGCATCTTTGGATTCTAAGTTTTTGTGTAATTTTTCTTTAGAAAACGTATAAAAAGAGTTCTCTGATATACAGAAATCTTTGTAAAATTTTGCAATATTTCAGGGCAAAACATAAAAGCTTTTTCGTCATTAACAACTTTCACCACGGGTCTAAGCAAAGGCTTTGCATTTAAGACGAAAACAAGAAGGATGAGGATGACAAGCAACCCACCAAACGAACCACAGAGCCTGTGAATCAAGTAAGGATCAAACCTGGTCAGGCTCTGGTCGCAATACAGGGACAAGGCAATAGCCAAAACAACCAAGAGGAGGAACACCGGAAGCGAAAACATGAAACTGAAGAGTTCTTCCTCCGG
The DNA here is from genome assembly GCA_030180135.1 of Orychophragmus violaceus. Classification (NCBI taxonomy): domain Eukaryota; kingdom Viridiplantae; phylum Streptophyta; class Magnoliopsida; order Brassicales; family Brassicaceae; genus Orychophragmus; species Orychophragmus violaceus. The sequence goes on along the minus strand of CM058238.1, from coordinate 10,941,418 downwards.
TTCTTGATCCTCCTCTGATAACCTGTCGATGTAGAGGGGCGAGAGCACGACAAGCTTATGGCCAGAAACTTCCTGGACGAAGTAAACCTGTATGATCCTGTTTCCATCGGAATAAAATCAAGATACAAACTGGTAACTTAATTTACAATTCTCGCTTGGTGTTCATCATCTGGTTACAAGGGAAAGAAAATCTGAACGTAAAGGGTTTGTTTCTTGGGGAGAATCTCTACACAGGAGGGAAAGCTTTCTCTATGAACTTCCACTGGTTCAGAGGAATCTTTTGTTTCTAATGGCCACATATTGGTAAAAATATTCCATAGAATCATTTGCTATTTTTCTTCTTTTAGTACTATCTTTTTGTAATAAAAGTTGAGCCTAGAAGACAATGTAACAACTGTTATTCTATTAACATGAACCTCTGGAGATGAGATTTGGTCTAACAGTAAAGATGGTTCATGACTTGCAGTGCTATAGATGGCCAAAACTTGTCTACTCATCAGAATAACTTGGCATCTACACTTGTGTAAGAGTCATCAGGATGTGAGTAGTGAAGTCATTTTCAATCCAACGACATGAAATTGTGATCTTGAAAGTTCTTCAATAAATTCATCCTTCACCTACAAGGATAATACCGCCATTTAAGTACTTTACACAGATCATCAGAAGATTGAATTCAACAACAACAAAAAAGCACAAGTGAAATCTTTATTACAGGGTTCTTTACTTTGTCATACTTGCGTCCATCCAAATAGCTTCAGCGATCTGAGTAACCAGCAGGAACACAAGATACGTCTTAATTCTTCTTCTGTGAGTTTTCGACACCACGAGAATTCCAAGCGAAATAGCAGTATCTTGACCGACCTGTTAGAAACACAACAACCTGTTAGAAACCAACTTATAAAAGAGATGAGATCTTTGGTACTAAAACACACTCACATCTCGGACATTGTTTAAGGAGAGTTGGTTAAGAGAATCACCACACACTTCAAGAAACGCAGCAACAGCTACGTCAAAAGAAACCAACAGATTGGTATTCATTACAATACAAAAGTTATGTAAGAAGAAAAAGACTTGAGCAAACCTAAATCGGTTTTTTGTAAATTTGACTGAGCTCAAAGATCTGCAACCATCCGTAATTTCTTTTAATGATCGGTCAGTCAAATTATCCAACTCTGAGATGTCAAGAGCTTCCAGCTTTGGATACCATCTCCCAAGAGCCAAAATAGTTTCATCATTCAACCCTCTGATAACCATAGAGAAATGGCAAAAAAACATTAGTTTCATCGTTCAAACTTGGAATCATTTTGTCTTTAGATTGGCTCAAAAGAGAAAGACTTACTGGCAAGAAGCTAGAGAAATATCAGTAAGATTGGATCCACGGGAAGTAAAGAACTCCACAAGAACATCATGAATGCTTTCTAGTCCGGCAACCGAGAGATAGTTCAGTTTCTCGAACTTACTTAAGCTGCTCCTGAAGATATTAGATGGTGTAATCCCTTGGCACCCTCCAATGTTAAGCCCTCTAAGAGTGGATCCAAAGTAAAGAGCAATAATCTTTACAGCTTGGGAAGTGAGAAGAGAGCAATCCGAGAGGTTAATAAGCCGAAGCAGAGGAGCTGATCTCGAGATCAAGTCCACTGCATTGTCTATTAAACAGAATGCTCCTTGAAGAGAGAGCTTTGTCAATGATGGGAACCCTTTTTGTGAACGTTTCAAGAACTCGGTTATTGTGTGGTCCGTCATGGCTCGTCCGCAGAGACCAAGGTTTAACACCTCCAAGCTAGCAGTATCACAGTCACAGAGGATATGAGTCAAGTCTTTCTCGTCTAAATCAACACAGTTCTTCGCAGAAAGCTCAGACGGAGAATCCTATATGAGAAGCTGCATGAATATTTTGTTGAGTTTTCTTGAATCACTGACAAGATCTGAGAGTTTCTTCTTCAAGTGATCAGGGACCAGGGAGAGAGACTTGATTGATTCAGAGTTTTGTGCAAGAACTCGCACACACAACTCCGTTAGCTTAGAAGCCGTCCTTTGCTTCGTGATCAGATTAAACTCGATTTGACCGCTTGATGTACTCGAGATCGAATCTCTCCTCCTATTCTCGATCGCTCTCTTAGCATCCTGAATTTTACTTTTCCCTTCTCCCTTTTCTCCTTCTTCTTCTTTTTCTTGAACAATATTGGGAGTTAGATCAGAATGCAAACTAAGAGCATACTTCTTGGCGGATTTGATAAGACGTATCTTGTACCGCTCCGCACTCTCTCCATTCAACCTCCTCCTCTCTTCAGCCCTCCGCATCCTCTTTTCCTCCTCTTCTCGTTCTGCAATCATAGCCAACTGCCTATTTTCCTCCTCTTGATATTCCAAAATCACCTTCGCTACCTCGCTAAGTAAACTCATAGGCGACGGAGGAGGGGCTTCGTCATCAAAATCTGATTCAGGTATAATCACTAGATTTTTAGGAGAACCATCGGAGAAATTGGACGGAGAGGATTCTTCATTAGCATCTGTGTCGGCGATGATCGCCAGATTATCATCGAATCCAATCGAGTCTTTGGAGTTGCTGCTGCTAAGAGATTTTGTAAGGTGAAAAAAAGGAAAATCAAAGAGAAGTATTTATACTTTTTTGTTTCAGATACCGCAAATTTTCTTGGACTCCCCCCCACCAGTCAATGCTTCTTGGACTTCCCCCACCAGTCAATGCTTCTTTATTGGTTCGTTTTCTCTATATTAAAAAAAATGTATTTTTGATATATTTTATTATTCTTTCTAGAAAAAAACAGAGCTTAAACCAAACCAAATCGTATGATTCATTAAGTAACCCAAAAAAACCAAACCAAATGGTAACAAATTCGAAGTTTGATTTTCTGTTTGCGAAGCCCAAGGCCTTCTCCAGCTAAAATGGGCTCGCTACTATAAAAGGCCCACGGGCTTGCGTTTCAAACAAACGTACTATTAATACTACTCACTTCCAGAGCTTCTATTATTTTTGACTAGTTTTTTCAGATCAGCTCATTAATATTTTTTTTTGCCAGAAATGTTTGTGCTTGATGGAAAGTTTCGAAATTACTATAATAAAAACTGTGAGAATTTTTATATATCTTATTATATACATAATTTGAAGACTATTTAACAGGATATGTAAATAAAAATTGGTGATATAACCATTTTGTGGTTGTAATGCATATTGACATTAAATTTATAGTATAATTAAAGACAAAGATTGGTTTTCTGGGACAAAATTGGAGTGTTCGAATTAAAAAAAGTATAAAAACATATGATCACAGTCGCATGGCATTTTCCTCGTCAGTAGATTTCGCCTCTACAAAAACAAAAATGAAGATTTCATTGTAAGATTGATATTCGAAATATTAATTTATTTTCTATATCAACTTGGTTATGTAGTGTGGTATCAAGCTACCTATTTTTGTTCACTTTAGCCTCTCTGTAATAAGGCTTTCATAATAGAATAAAGAAAATAGCATAGGAAATCTTCTTCATATAATTTGTTCATTTGTCTCTTTGTATATATACAAAGTCACTCATGGATGGATATCCACATCTCACATATATTCTATTTTCTATATTCTTCTTATAATTTGTTCATTTGTCTCCTCGTTTATAAATAAGAATTGAATTTGAGAGGTAGGGACCAAGTCACATAAATGTTTGTTAAATCCCTTAATTCCAAGATCCATTGTGGCAACATTAGTGCAAGTAGATGGCGATCCAAATTTGGACTGTTTTGAGAAATTATATTTTTTGCTGTTGAATATGAGGTATTAATCTAGTGCAACCTATTATGCTAAATCCTAAGTCTACATGCTCCTAGATTCTAAATGCAATTAAAGAGTCAAAAGAGAACAAGAATGAATGCTAAAAGGAACAAAAACATGAACTAAAGACTATTCTAAATGCATGAAAATGCAACCATATCAAGTACCTGATCGTTATGTCGTGTCCACGTTGGTATAAAACCACCAAGTTGGATATAAAATAGGTTTTTATATTGTATGTTAACAATAAAAGGAAATTATATAGTATATAGTGGATATTATATGAATAAAAACTGGTGTTTTAATCATATACTTATATAGTACTATATACAGTGGATATACGTGTTAATGTTGTTGTATTACGATATGAGTTTAAACTCACGTAATAATATTGTGATTGATTTCTTTCTGAATTTAAGAAAATGAATGAAATTTTATAGAACTCTGCAGTTTAACTTGTATAATATATGTGTGTTTATATTTGTTTTTGTCCATGTATATATATATACCGTGTTGGGCATATCACATCACAGCATTGTGATGTCGCTGTAGAGAGATAGAGATATGAAAACTGAAAAGTATGTGAATCGAAATTGAATGGTCCTTTGGTCCCTTCCTAAAACAATAGCTGTAATTGAACTCTATATGACATCGTTTTCAACTCGACCATTACCTATTTTAAATACTATTTCGTTTTGTATGTTTTTGGCAGTAAAGTTGTAGATTGAGTTTTACTCATGTAGACTAATTCAAAATTGTTCTTTAATTACTCTACTAATAAAGCAAACAGTATCTATATATATATATATATCGACATGAGCAAGTAAGATTATGATTAACCCAAAAACGCAATAAATTAGGGAGTTTGTACTGTTGTAAATTCTTTTCTTCTCGCTTTCTCTGGTGATTTTGAGACTTATTGTGAATTTGTTTTCATTTTTTGTCTAATGTTTTTGTTTGATTTTGGGGGTGAGTTTTATGCGGGCTTAAATTTCTCTTATAATAATAAAGATTAGTTTTTTTTTAGGGGTGGGCATGTTTCCCGAACACGAAACCCATACCTGAATCCAACCCGAATAAGCCGATTTGGTATTGGTTCGGTACCGTCGAAATAACCGAATGGTATTTAGCTTCTAATACTTTGGGGTACGGTTCGGTACGGGTTTAGTCCGAAACCCGATTGGATAACCCAATAAACCAAAGATCCATAATTGTTCATAGGTATTTAGGGATATGGCGATATTTTCTCTGTAAACAAAATATTCTCCTCAACTTAAATGGCAACCCTTAAGATCCGATCCAAAATCCTCGCGAGTCGTTGTTAGAAATCTCCGATTTTAGATTATTTTTCAAGATTTGAAGTGCAAAAACCCTAATCAATTGATTCCTAGCATAAATACCCTTCGTCAAAATTTATATTCCTCACGCTCATAATCTATTCTTTCTGCAAGTTGTAGTTGGTTCAACAACAAGTTTCTATTTCTTCTTTTTTTAGTTAGGTAGTTCATTATCGATTTTAAATAGCTAGTTTTGGAATGATTTTGATATTTATTGGGTATTTCATGTAGTTGAACTATTACATTGTGATTTTGCAGAGATGATGAAGAAGTATACATAAGAGAAAAATGCTTTGAATGAGTTTGGATTGTGTCTCATGGACGAGTAGTTCTTTAAGATTTAAGACTTTTGTTTTATGTTTTCATTTTTATGTTATGCATTTGTTTAAGATTTTAGTTTTGGAATAATTTGGTTGTTGCTTTATGTTATTTGATTGAAGGTTTTGGTTTTCAAATAAATTTGTTGTTACGCAATACACAATGGGCAGAGATATAGTGTTTGAACCAACTTTCTGATGTTAGACTACATAATAGTTATTATCCGAATTCGAGCTAAACCGAATAGGTTATGGGTTTTCAGCAACTAACCTGAAGAAACCCGAACCCGGCGAGAACCGAACCAGAACCGATCCGCTTTTCATATATATCCAAATGGGGCTTATAAATCTAAACCCGAAAATTAGAAAACCCAAATAACTCGAACCGAATCCAATTGGATACTAGAACGATTACCCCTAGTTTTCTCGTTAAATTCCGAGACTGTAATTCCAGTTTATCATTTACCGAAGCCCATTATTAATAGAGCGGACAATCATTTAATCATACCGACGTGGGTAAGAATTATATTACCGTCACATTAGTTTTCTTCAAGACGAGTCAACTTTTCTTTATCTAGTTGCTATGATCACATGAATATACATAAATTAATTTGGTTTCATAGGTAACGGCAAGTCCGATGACAAATAACGAAAGTATCTTTATGATAATTGTCTTCTAATCGTTGTTCGATTCTGCTCTATTTTTTTTTTCTTTTTACTTTCTACTTTAAATTTTTTATTTTACTTTTTCTCTTTGTAATTTTCATTTCTTGGACACTAAAACTTTATCTTTCTTTCTTTCTTTTTTTTTTGATAACCAAAAAAACTTTATCTTTCTCTCTTTTCATTTATCGCGAATCATATATATTCTTTTGGTTATTTAATTTGTTCCATACAAAGAAAATTAAAATTCACATGCAAAGCATTTTCCATTCACGTGTCAAACGAAACGTAATTCCATGAAGCCCAACTCCCAAAGTTTAATTTGCAATGAATATTTAATTAACTTCATCAACCACGAAATTTATAAAGATACATTTCAGTAAACCATTATTATTTGAATACAAGCTTGAATTTTAGGTTAAAAAGTTTGAATTTTAGTCTACCTGTTGTATCAGAATTTTATATTACCCCAAACATTAGTCCAAGTTGTAGAGTTGACATACATACATTTCAAATACAAAATAGATAATCATCAGGTTGCACCCCCAAGACAAAATCGTTGTGCCATTATTTCAAATTAAAAGGGGTTATATTATTATTATTTTTTCTTTTGGTAAAATATTACTCCCTCCGTTTCTCAATATAGGAGGTTTTAGAGTTTTAGATTTTTTTCAAAATATAAGAGGTTCTCACATTTCTATGCAAATGTTTGTGTTATTTTAATATTAAAAAAATTAAAAAGCTATCATACAACTAAAAAGTTTCTTGAAAATCTTGAAAAATTAAATTATTAAATGATATTTTTTGTTTAAAGGTAAAGAAAGTAAGTTTTCTTAATATGTGTGCATTACCCTAAAACCTCCTATATTGAGAAACTGAGGGAGTACTATTTTGTTCACAATGAAGTTATAGTTATTACACAATACATGTTCCAGTAACTTTAATATATATATTGACCTAAATTGATTCTCCTAATTTTTCCCTTAAATGGACAAACCTCATGTCAAATCTCAGATTAATCTTTGAAATCTAAAAATTTGAGGAGAAAAAACTATCATTGAAGATGTTTTTACAAATGGTCAAGAACGATTGAACGATTACAATCATTGAAGATGTTTTTACGTATTACATAATAACATTCCTCGATTTAGTCAAAACGAAGCTAAAAAAATACTCCCTCCGTTCTGAAATATTTGATTTTCTAAACTTTTATTTTTGTTCTTATAAGTTTGATTTCTTGTCCTATAATTAATGCAGTTTGATTACTTTAAGTCACATTGTCACCAGTGGAAATATCAAAAGGCAAAATATGTGACATTCATTCGATACTGTGGTATGTGTTCACTAGAAACAATAAGTGCTATTACTACTTTTAACAAAAGTGATGAGATATTAAAATAATTTTTGGTACAAAAGTAAAAGAAAAAGAAACGCACTTATTTTTTCTTAATCTACGTGAAAAAATCAGAAAATCAAATATATAAGAACAGAGGGAGTAGTAAGAACGTATTTGGCTTGTAGTGCCCAATAAGCAAAAAGTAATTAAAAATTGAAGAACACGTCCGTGCATGCATGTCACGTTTACCGGATAACGTAGAAGGAATATGGTCTTGCATGGGTAATTTTTAGCCCATTGTTTTTTATTATTATTATAGTGTTTTGCCTCTTACAATGAAATCATCATCTTATAATTGCATTATCTAAAGCTGCGAACAAATATATAAAAAAGCACTTAAAATCTCATCTTTTTGTGAAAGAAAAACAAACAGAAAAGCAACCAGAAAAGAAAAGTTGATATGTAATTATATAATGTTAGGGGAGAAATCGAGTAGATTTTGGTTCGGAACCCAAAATTTAGAAGATCTTTTTCTTTTTAGTATTTCTTTTTGTGCGAAGATTTATCCATTGATATGCGACAAGCTTTCACATTTTTTCATTTAAAAGGGCACTTTCTTTGTTGAACAGAGATTGTAGTTCTCTAAATCAAGAAAAGGTGTCACTACGTCACAAAAAAGATTATTAAATATTACTGGCTTCTTTCACGAAATTGATTTCCATTCTATGAGTGGGACTTTATTTATATATATTTTTGTTCAACCACTTATATTAAGAAAATTAAAATTGAGTTAACGCCTGTGACACTTTTCGAAGGACTTGTTTAGCTAGCCTAGCGGCCAAAACATTTCTGTTGTGATGTACAAACAAGAACACCATATCAGAGAGGATTCCATATAACTCGGAGATCTTAGTTCGTGAGTAAATTGCTCGAACCAGAATTTGTGAGGCATATTCAATTCTTAGCCTAGAGAAACCTTTCTCCTTCGCTAGAGTGGGACTTATATTTTGAAAAGAAAATAGTCTAACCTATTTTTAATGCATGAATGATAATCTTTTGTATATTTGCGAACGAGTGAGATTACAACTAAGTTTCGTAATATGTAATTAAGACCAAAAATCGATTTGGATGTCTTTTTGGTCAAAATTAGTGAACCGTGGTGAGGCAGGAGTTGGATCCGTCCAAGGAAAACGAATTAAGACGAAGCTACAATGTGATAGTTTTTGGTCTAATAGATGCGCCAAATTTGAAATTAAAAGCAAGGTTAATCCAATTGCTATTCGAAATAATCACAAAATTAGTTTTCGTCATCTTTCTATGCCTGGTTTTATTCTGAACTGAACCCATTATGATTAAATTAGTTATTTTCCAATATGTATACACATAGCAAAGTTCATTTTAGCTCATGTATATACAGATAGATACAAACAAAATAACAAGTGAAATCATTTCTTTTGATAACCTCAAACTAGCTTTAAGTTATCTTTATGGGCATGTGAGCTTTTCCAAAAGAAAAATAAGGAAAATATATAGAAGACAAAAGAATCAGAATCTATTAAGAGGAACACACGAAAATATATGATTATCAACAAAAGAAACGAAAAATATATATATGTATAGAAACGTTTTCTTTTTGTTATATATATATATATATATATATATATATGCTGAAAGGTTGGTGAAGCTCAAAACCTTTTTCCTTGATTCTTTGTGATAAGAAGAGAAGAATCTGATGCCCCAAATCTAATAGTCTTATTACATTTTCTTTCTCCCGAAAATTGGCAAATGGAAAAGATAATTGGAACTAGTTAACGAGTCAAAAGTAAATCTTCCGCGTCCATTCGTTTCTTATTTACAAACTTTTCATGTGGAAAAATGAATCTTGTTATGAGATATCGGAGAGAACTCTTATTCAAATCGGTTAATGATTAATTATACAAATATGTCTTTTAACTCGTACTACTCATATGTCTAATTATTTTTCTAAGTTATAACTAGGATCCGACCCGCACTCAGCGTACGGATTTTTTTTTCTTTTTATTTATATTTTATAATTGTTTGATTTATAAAACTTATTTTAATATCAAAGTTTTAGTATTGATGTATGGTAGTTAACAAATGATTGGTATTTTATAATTCTGTTGAGTCAAATAATTATTTTTTTATTTGTTTTTGAATGAGTTTTATACAATATTTGATTTATGTTAATCGATTTTAGTATTTATATATGCATTTTAATTATTTTATTTGGTGTTTTTAAGTCTTAGATAGAAAGTTTTATATTTTTGGTTTGTTTTTAAATGAGTTTTACACAACTTAAAATTTGTTCGATTTGTTTTAAAAAATCGGCCCGTAAATGATATTAGACCATATTTATAGATAATGGGTCTTTGTAAGTGAATTACGTTTGTTATTATTTAACCAAATTTAAGTTATCTTTTTTTAAAAAACTTAGAAATGACCATCAAAATATTTGTATTCAACTAAATAAACTGATACCCTAAAATATCTTTAACAATATACATATTAATATATCCTGCAAAATCTATAAAAAAACAACTATCTATGATGCATAATATTCAAAATATGTAAATAATTATACCAAA